>CM038145.1:419798237-420463237 GCA_021437245.1 Aegilops speltoides | reverse complement strand
TTCGTGGTATGAACCGGTACTAATTGTTGCCCACGAACCGGTACTAATGATGTTCGCCTGCCTAGCCGTTGGAACCGGCACTAATGGACACATTAGTGCCGGCTCAAAGCAAACCGGCACTAATGTGTCTCAGATTAGCCCCTTTTTCTACTAGTGGGAGCCTGCGAGGCCTTGGCAGGGATTACCAATGATCGAAGATAGATTGGCAAGGGAGGCGTTTGATAGTTTGGTTCATATTCAAGTTGGATCAGGTGATAGCGTTCTGTTCTGGAGGGACCGGTGGATACATAGATACTCAGTAGCTGACATTGCTCCACTCCTGCTTATGACGGTCCACGCGAGGGTGATCAATACAAGAATGGTGCAGCAGGCTTTGCTCAACAACAAATGGATGGAGGACTGTCAAATTGAGATCTCTTTCATGGCGCAAATGCAATGCATGCATCTCTGCCATGCGGTGGCGACAGTTGATAGACGTGAGACCGAGCAGGATGTCTTCACCTGGATTTGCTCATCTTCTGGACAATACTCAGCCAAGTCAGTCTATTCCAGCCTTTGCAATGGATGGCCTAAATCACCCCTGGCAAAGTGTGTTTGGAGAAGTTGGGCCCCTCTTAAGTGCAAAATCTTTGTTTGGCTCGCAATGCAATACAGGATATGGACATCGGACAGGAGGGCTAGGCACGGGCTTTAGGATGAGAGCTAAGCATGCTACACGTGCTTGCCGGATGAGGATAATGCTGATCATATTCTTCTGCAGTGCCCGTATGCTAGGGAGGTCTGGTATAGGACATGGGACACCCTGCAGATTAACACTTCTCAATCACTCGCAAATGAGAATACCCTGGAGTGGTGGTTACGAGCATGAAGAAGCTTCCTAGGGGCGGACAGGAGAGGGTTCGACACCACAGTCACGGCGGTTCCCTGGGCTTTGTGGAAACAGAGGAATGCAAGAGTCTTCAGTAGGGTAGATCAACAAAAAACTCCTCTGGAGCTTGTTACTAGTACGTTAAGTGAGGTAGCTGAGTGGTCGCAGGCGGCAGGTGGTGTTGGTGGCCTACAACGGTTTATGAGGAGTTAGTTTAGATGTAGTTTGGTTGGTGGAACCGTGTGTACCGAATGTTCGCATTTGAGCCACACTTTTTGTAATTATGCTTTCTTCATCTTCTATAAAAATATGGTACACTATTGGCGTACTCTCGAAAAAAAAAAGCAGCTACGAGGAACAACAAGAGGAGACTCAAGTAAACTGCAGCTGCATATGCAGTCTACACACACATACATGCACTAGATAGTACTCCCTTCGTCCCAAAATTCTTGTCTTAGATTTATCTAGATACAGATGTATCTACGAGAAAAGAATACGGATGTATCTAGAAAAAAGAATTTTGGGAGGGAGGAAGTACTAAGTACTTAGATTTGAAGCTGGCTTGCTTCTTACAACTGAAGGATGCTGGTCCTTATATAGTGGATTAATTACAAGTTGCCTTTGAGCTGCACGTGTACAGCCAGCACACACACCTAATACATCCACCTCACACACCTAGAAACTACACTACGTATTATAGTTTATTTTTTGCATGTACTACATGCATGCACCATTCTGTTGGATAGATACGTTGCTTCCTTACTAGCTAAGGTTGCCGACATGCACTTGGATATTTTACTTTGCGGCTAACTGTTGTAGCAAATGCTCTTGCCGACGTCCTCATATTTTGAGTACTCTGCCTACGCGGCAAGCAAGATTATATTTTAACATTCACCCCCTAATCTTGTTGTCTCTTGAGATCCCGTATGCCGATTCGCTCTCTCATTTCTAGAAATTTGAGTCTACCGAGCGGCTTAGTGAGAATATCGGCAAGTTGATCTTTAGTTGGAACGTATTCCATCACAATTTTATTATCTTCTACGCACTCACGTATGAAGTGGCATCTTGTATCGATGTGCTTGCTACTGTCGTGATAAACCGGATTCTTGCATAACACAATTGCTGATTTATTGCCCACCCTGATGTCAACCTTGTCATTTGATTGCATTTGCAATTCATTAAGCAGGCATCCAAGCCAGATGCCTTGACAAGTTGTGGTAGTTGCTGCAATGTACTCCGCTTCACATGACGATAGTGCTATCGTCTTTTGCTTCTGAGGTGCCCAGGTTATCAAATTTGGACCAAGGAAAAATATAGTGCCAGTAGTGCTCTTTCGGTCATCAATGTCTCCAGCCATGTCGTTATCGCTATAGCCCACAAGACTAGGTTTTGCCAAGCCCTTTCTCACATAAGGGCATCCAAAACTAATTGTACCACGAACATACCTCAATATTTGCTTCACTGCAGCCATATGCTCCTGGATTGGTGTTTCCATGTAGCGACTCACAATTCCAACCGCATATGGTATGTACGCTCTTGTGTTTACCAAATATCGAAGGCTTCCAACTAAACTGTGGTAGTCCGTCTTATCAACAAGAGGACTCTTGCTTGATTTATTCAACATTAGCCTTGCTTCCATCGGTGTCTGCGATGGGTTGCAAGTAGCAAGCCCACACTTCTCCAATATTTTGGTTGCATAAGATGATTGACACAAGAGAATTTCTTCATCTTTCTGTTGTACCTCAATCCCCAAATAATAGCTTAATAATCCCAGGTCACTGATGCTGGACAATTTCTTCATCTACATCTTGAATTTTTCAATTTCAGTAGTGCTTGTTCATGTGATAATCAAGTCATCCACATATACACCAACTAGGAGACTTGTATCACCAATTATTCTCTTGTAGACAGCATGCTCCAGCGGGCTTTTCTCAAACCCAAGTGACACTAGGCTTTTATCAAGTTTTGCGTACCATGCTCTTGGGACTTGATGAAGCCCATATAATGCCTTCTTGAGTTTTAATACCTTCTCCTCATTCCTTCTTGTTCATGACCGGGTGGTTGCATCACCTTCCATCCTTCTTGAGCTACCAAAGCTATTAGAAGTCGCACTGTTTTGAGTCGTGCAACTGGTGCAAAAACTTCATCATAATCAACTCCTTGCTTCTGCACACAGCCTTTAGCAACTAGGCATGCTTTGTACTTGATAATAGCACCCTGTGAATTTTTCTTTACTTTGAATACCCATTTCAAATCTATGGGTATTTGTCCAGGTGGTAGATTAACAAGTTCCCATGTTCCATTTCTCTCAATGAAACCAAGCTCTTCCTCCATTGCACGACTCCAACATGCATGCTTGTTGGCCTCCTGAAAAATTGTTGGCTCTTCCATAGCTAGTAAACAGAGACCATAATAATCATCCCCGACCTCTGTTGACTCGTCTAGACGTCCAAAAGGGGACGAACACGTTTTGGTGGTGTAGACGTGTCGTATGACTGCTCTCCGTGACACCAGTAGGTGTGCTAACCCCATCGCTTGTACCACAAGTTGTTGGTGTGTTTGGTACAGTTCCTGTACCACCAGTACTTGCCTTGCTCGGGGAGCTAGGAGCACTGTCAGTGTCTCTCATTGCACCTTGTGGCACCATGTTATTTCCTGCATCAGTGTGAGGTGGATAATATACTATAAATTCATCACCAAGGTTGTCTGCACCTTCACCTGACACGGGCTCCCATGTCCATGGTATGTTTTCTTCAAACACGACATCTCTTGAGACATGTAGCCTTTTTAACACTGTATCATACATTCGATATGCCTTTGTACCATCCTCATAACCGATGAACACCATTGGTGTGCTGTGATCAGCAAGCTTCTTCACATGTGGATGCACCACCTTGACATGTCCAACAGAACCAAAGGTGTGAAGATAATGCACACTTGGTTTCTTACCGTAGAAAGCTTCATATGGTGTTTTACCGATGACACTCTTTGTCGGTGAACGGTTTAGAAGATAAACTACCGTTGAAATGGCCTCTCCCCAAAACCTTCCGGGCGTTCTCATGCTCTTCAACAAGCTTCTTGCCATAGAAACTACCGTCTGGTTTCGTCGTTCCACCACACCATTCTGTTGTGGTGAATATGGCGCGGTGAGGAACCTCTTGATGCCCAAGTCCTCACAATACTCATGGAACTCATGAGAGGTAAATTCTCCTCCTCGGTCAGTGCGGAACACCTTCAGCTTAGCATTCGCCTCCATTTCGACACCAATTTGTATCTTCTTGAACGCGGCAAATGCTTCATCTTTGTTTCTGAGAAAAGCAACCCACATATATCTACTATCACTAGTAGAAAAGGGGGCAATGGTCCAGGCCGGGTCAGCCCATTAGTCCCGGTTCAATCCAGAACCGGGACCAATGGGGGCATTGGACCTGTTCAGTGAGCCCCGGGCCGGCCGGGCCACGTGGGCCATTGGTCCCGGTTCGTCTGGACCTTTGGTCCCGGTTGGTGGGACGAACCGAGACCAATGTGCCTTGCTCTGGCCCACCACCATTGGTCCCGGTTGGTGGCTTGAACAGGACCAAAGAATTCCATTAGTCGGTTCGAGCCATCAACCGGGACTAAAAGTTGGTGCCGTTCATGACTGAGTTTAGTCCCACCTCGCCAACCAAGGGGAACGGACTGGTTTATAAGCCCTCCTCTCTACTTTATTGAGCTCCTCCGATAATGAAAATAGATGCGCTTATATAGGTAATTTAGCATAAATTCATACAGATTTCTCGTGAAATTGTTATGAATTTAAGTTGAATTTCCTCTATAAGCGCATCTGCATCTCATTTCGAGTAGTTTTTTTTCTTTTCTGCTATATTTATTTTTTCTTTTTATTTCTGAGTTGTAATATTCCATTAAAAATAAGCATATATGCTCCTTTTTAGTATAGTTAATCACAACTATTTTTTGCTTCTATTCATTTCGAGTAGTTTTTATATAGTTTTTTTCTTTTCTGCTATATTTATTTTTTCTTTTTATTTCGTGTTGTAATAAGTCATTAATAATAAGCATATATGCTCCTTTTTACTATAGTTAATCACAACTATTTTTTGCTTCTATTCATTTCTGAGTAGTTTTTTATAGTTTTTCTTTTTCTGCTATTATTATTTTTTCTTTTTGTTTCGTGTTGTAATAAGTCATTAAAAATAAGCATATATGCTCCTTTTTACTATAGTTAATCACAACTATTTTTTGCTTCTATTCATTTCTGAGTAGTTTTTATATAGTTTTTTTCTTTTCTGCTATATTTATTTTTTCTTTTTATTTCTGTGTTGTAATAAGTCATTAATAATAAGCATATATGCTCCTTTTTACTATAGTTAATCACAACTATTTTTTGCTTCTATTCATTTCTGAGTAGTTTTTTTATAGTTTTTCTTTTTCTGCTATTATTATTTTTTCTTTTTGTTTCGTGTTGTAATAAGTCATTAAAATAAGCATATATGCTCCTTTTTACTATAGTTAATCACAACTATTTTTTGCTTCTATTCATTTCTGAGTAGTTTTTATATAGTTTTTTCTTTTTCTGCTATATTATTTTTCTTTTTATTTCTGTGTTGTAATAAGCCATTAAAAATAAGCATATATGCTCCTTTTTACTGTAGTTAATCACAACTATTTTTTGCTTCTATTCATTTCTGAGTAGTTTTTATATAGTTTTTCTTTTTCTGCTATATTTATTTTTTCTTTTTATTTCTGTGTTGTAATAAGCCATTAAAAATAAGCATATATGCTCCTTTTTTACTGTAGTTAATCACAACTATTTTTGCTTCTATTCATTTCTGAGTAGTTTTTATATAGTTTTTCTTTTTCTGCTATATTATTTTTTCGAGTTATAATAAGTCATTACAAATAAAAAGAGACGCAATGCTCGTTAATCTGCTTCAACCCTTTTGGGATAGTGTCAATCGCACTCATAGCTCTGCAGTCTACCGTATCCCGCAAGGGTTGAAGGCACTAACGCAGTGAGCATTGAGCATCTTCGTCATTGTATCTCGCACTCGGGGCTTATAAACAACATGCGAGTGCCTCTCGCTTGGCGAGGTGGGACTAAAACGAAAGCTGCTGGAAGAATCAAAAAAACAGCTGCAGAGTCCATTGGTCGGTTGGTGGCACCAACGGGACCATCGTTCGACTTTGTCCGGTTCAGGTCGCAACCGGGACCAATGCCCTCTTTTGTCCCGGTTTGGGCCACCAACCGACCAAATCTTCGCTTCCCGCCTTTGGGCCATGAAAAGAGGGCATTGGTCGGTTGGTGGCACAAACCGACAAAGAGGGCATTGGTCCCCATTGCGACCACGAACCGACAAAAGCCTTAGCTATATAAGTAGCACTTAGGAATTTCGAACCGCATCCCCACTTCGATCTCTGCTCCTCGCCGCTGTCCCCGCCGCCCGACACACTCGCCGCCGCTTCGCCTAACGCCGCCGCCGCCGCTTGCCCAGCGCCGTCGCCGCCTTGCCATTGTCGCCGTCCGGCCGCCGCCCGGCCCCGCGTCGACGTCGTCGTCGCGCCGACCGACCCGACCCCGCCCGACGCTCGCCCGCCCGCCCGCCTGCCCGCCGTCGACGCCGACGACGCCCCAGACGCCCTGCCGCGCCGCACACAAGACTCGCTTGCCGTGCAGCAGTCGCCTTTTTTTATTTTTCTTAGATTTGTTTTAGATTTTTTAGTTCATAGATATTTTTGTTAGATTAGATTGTGTAATTTAGATATGTAGTTAATGTAGATTGTGTAATTAATTTGTTAGTTTTCTATGTTAGACTTTTTTTCTGTAAAAGATTTGTGCATATTATGTAAGATTTTTATGTTAGATCTTTTTATGTTAGTTTCTTTATGTTAGTTTTTTTCTGTAAAATTTGTTCATATTATGTTAGATTTTTATGTAAGGTTTTTATGTTAGATTTTTATGTTAGTTTTTTATGTTAGTTTCTTTATGTTATATTTTTTCTGTAAAAAGATTTTTAGTTAGTTTTTATGTTAGATGTTTTATGTTAGATTTTTTATGTTAGATTTTTTTAGATTTTTTGTAGTTCATAGATACTTTTGTTAGATTAGATTGTGTAATTTAGATATGTAGTTAATGTAGATTGTGTAATTAATTTGTTAGTTTTTTATGTTAGTTTCTTTATGTTAGATTTTTTTCTGTAAAAGATTTTTAGTTAGTTTTTATGTTACATTTTTTTTCTGTAAAAGATTTGTTCATATTATGTAAGATTTTTTATGTTAGTTTCTTTATGTTAGATTTTTTCTGTAAAATTTGTTCATATTGTGTAATTTAGATCTTTTGTAGGATTAGATGTGTAGTAATTTAGATATGTATTATATTATGTTAGTTTTTTTCTGTAAAATTTGTTCATATTATGTAAGATTTTTTATGTAAGGTTTTTATGTTAGATTTTTTATGTTAGTTTTTTTTTCTGTAAAAAGATTTGTTCATATTATGTAAGATTTTTTATGTAAGTTTTTTATGTTACATGTTTTATGTTAGATTTTTTATGTTAGTTTTTTATGTTAGATTTTTTTCTGTAAATAGATGTGTAGTAATTTAGATCTTTATGTAGGATTAGATGTGTAGTAATTTAGAAAAAGGAAAAAAAGAAGAAGTAGTTTATATATGAAGTAGTTTGTTTTTAGTAAGTACTACTTATTTATTTATAGTAAGTGTTTAGTAGTTGAGCTAGATAGATTTAATTAATAAGACTACTTTTATTTAACTATATATAGAAGTAGTTCCCGCGTCGACGTCGGCGATGCCTATCCCGATCCTCGTCTGTCGCCGAGTCGGCGATGGAGGCCTGCTTGATCGTGGTCATGTTGGGACCTGGGCTCCGCCGGGTTGGTATTGGGAGGTGCTACCTTCGGGGACGTAGTAGGTTGGTGAGGAGGCAACCCGTTGTTGACCCGATCCTTGTTTGGTGGCGGTCGCGTGGGCGATGGCGGTGGTGAGGCATCCGGACACCGCCAGCGCCGATACCGTCGGGCGCCACGGTTCTAGTTTTATTAGTGATAATATTCGATGATGTACGGACACCAAGAGATGATGTAGTATTCAACCCGTATGTACATCGATCATCTATAGTCAACCCGTGATTTATAATAATGATCTAGTTTAATATTTGAATTATGAACGAGGTCGAAATGTCGTCCTCATCGACGACGAAAATCGCCTGGGAGTGCGATTGGTGCCACGATGACCGAGGTATGTGCGATGATTCATTGAGCTGGAGGAAGATCGGCGATTCAGCATTAAGCTCGAGGAGACTTGCGATGTTCATACGGACGCATAGCAGCGACAATAGTTTTTTTCGTAATTGCACGACTTCAACTATTTTAACGTGTAATTTTCATCTTTTTCAATTCGACTAGCTTATCCCATGCTTTGCAAGACGCTATGTCTTGGAGAGGATGGATTTTGAAGACCATGAAAATTTCAAACAAAAAAATTGTCCTAAGTACCGAACATGATGTGGATTTTCAAGTAAAGCTGTACAATGCTCGAGTGTAACCCATTTTGGTTGCAAAATTGGGATGCATTTTGCAAGATGTATGGTCTTGATGAGGGTATGATTATCACCATGGATCTTGGTGATCCTACAATCGAGCAAGAGACACCTACGATTTGGGTCTTTGTGCATACACCTCCAGTTCTTCCCTCATGTGAGCTAAACATAGTTATTAAGTAATTTATATTGTTTATTTCAAAATATATAGTTGACAACTTATCTCCATTGACAGCTTATTTTCATTCTTCAAAGAATGTGCGGAAGATGGTAGATAGAACATACTACAATCAAGGCTGCGAATTAACTTATCGGGAGAAACGACATCTAGTCGGATTTTGTAGAGATCTTGAGAATTACAATATCTACAATCAAACTCCTCAACATTATGGTCAATACGTGCCACTAGTGCACGTGTTGAACTACGATAACTACCATGGAGATACCTTGGTACGATTATTTTTACTATTACAACATCCGTGCATCTTTTGCACACTTCTAAACTAGTACATCATTGCTAACTACGGTTATTACTATGTTTTTCAACAGATAATCCCGAATGAGTGTGTCCCTCATCCGATGTATACGCGTGGTAGCCTTCATGTTTTGAACATACTACCAGGTCGTCCTACTAATCTCAACTGTCCATATCGGGTTTCTAAAAGAAGTGGAGACATAACAATCAAAGAATGGAAAAATGTATGGACAGTCGTAAGGAGCTTCTTGGAAGCAATAAGCAGCGAAAGGCAAGAATTGGAGACAGGATGATCGCCATTCTTCATAATGGAGAGTCGGGTCTATATTGTTTTATGCTATTTTACCTTAAGGGTGTTTTAGGTCCTATACCGGTAATCGATGATCATGTGCTAAGAACAATTATATATGTAGGGTTGGGTTCGATGACTATATACGAGGATGATGATCGTATGACTTATTATTAATAACGAGCTAGTAGAAGTAGTATGATGATGCATGATTAGTAGGACTTTATTATATACATATATATGATGATGTATGATGCAAAGCATGCATGAGCCATGTCATATATATATTCATGGGTGCAATGAACATATAGCAGCAGCGTTGATAAACCAAGGACGAAGATAAGAGAGGACACTTCTCTCTATTAGCTAGCTATAAATAACAACCTAAAATAAACCACAAAACCCCTAAAGCAGCCACTTTCTTAAAAAAGACTTTTGGTCCCGGTTGGAACCACCAACCGACCAAAGACCTCCGACTGGGCTCGGTGCACATCGCCACGTGGAGTCACATTGGTCCCGGTTCGTTTGTGAACCGGGACTAATGTCTGGTGGCATTAGTAACGACCCATTAGTCCCGGTTCATGAACCGGGACTAAAGGCCCTTACGAACCGGGACTAATGGGTTGTTTTCTACTAGTGTATGATCATCAACAACCAATAAGAAATATTGTTTACCTCCTGGTGTTGCTGGCGTTATTGGACCGCATAAATCTCCATGCACAAGTTGCAGCGGTTTGTCTGTTCGGTAGGATGCTGCCGCCGGAAACGGCGCACATCATTGCTTGCCAATCATGCATCCATCACAAATTTGGTTAACATGTTGAACGAGGCATACCTTCCACCATTCCATGGTGTGCTAAGTTATGTAGAGCTTGAAAATTGAGATGCCCAAAACGTCCATACCATAGTCATGCATCTTCTTTGATGGATGCCAAAAGACACACATGTTGTGTCAGGTTTAGGTTGAGTACGTACAACATTGTTCCTTGTCCGCTTCACTTTAGCCAGTACCTTCCTACTGCGGTCGTAGATGTATAGAAATCCATCCTCAACAACTGTTCTGCAACCATTCTCATCAAGCTGGCCAAGGCTCAATATGTTGCTGCTCAGACTCAGGATGTAGTATACGTCGGTGAGGACACGATGCTCTCCAGTTAGGCATTCAAACAATATAGTTCCGCGCCCACATATCGCCACTGTGGAGTCATCGCCGAACCGGACAGTGCCTCGCACTGAAGTGTCCAACTAGTTGAACACCTCCATGCGTCCTGTCATGTGATTACTAGCTCTTGTATCGAGGTACCACTCGTTGCTTTTATCCATAGACCGAGTGTGGGAATCACCTTGTCTTCATTTAGCATGATCATGTCAGACACCTCCTCCGCGCATGCCGAAAAGAGCAAAGCGGGCTCATCATCTTGAGCCTGTGCGAGGTGCACTTCCTCGCCACGAGCTCGACGTGCTTTACGACACTTAGAAGAGTAGTGTCAGAAAATACCACAGTTGAAGCACTCAATATTGCTCTTGTCGCGGAACCCATTTGTCCCGCGACCACGGTCTCCTCTGCCGCGGCCAGGACCGCGGTTGCCTTGCCGGCTGCGACCGTGACCACGACCACCGTAGCTCTCACGACTACTACTGCTGTTGTTACAAGATGATGATGCTTCACCGCCTCCATATTTTTTATCTCGAGCCACCCACTCAGGATCGAGTAACCAGCAAGTGCTGCTAACCTTCCTTGTCACCATTGCCACGAATTCTCTTTTCGTGAGCTCTGAGACGACCAACGAGCTCCTCCATGGTCATAGTTTTGAGATCGCGAAACTGCTCGATTGAGGATGCAATTTGCAAAAATCTAGAAGGTACAACCCGGAGAAACTTACGGACGATAATGGAGTCTTCCACCTTCTCGCCCAACGCTCGGATGCTGTTGACAATCGTAGTCAACTTCATGGCGAAATCATCTACTGATTCGCTTTCCTTCATGCGAATCAACTCGAAATCACCTTTCAAGGCCTGAAGTTTCGCCTCCTGGACGCGCTCCGCGCCCATATGTATTACCTTGAGCGCCTCCCATGTCTTCTTGGCCGAGTCCTTCTCAGCCAACATTAGAAGTACATCCTCCGGGATACCTTGATAGATGACCGCGATGGCCTGTCTATCCATGTGCTCATCTACGTTGTCCTTGATGACAGCGTCCCACACGCCGTGTGCTTGCAGGATCACTCGCTTTTTGCTGCTGCTGGCACCACAGTGCTTCCAGGATCTTCCTTTGGTGGCATGTATTTTGGCATAAATCAAAACTCTGATGCCAAAGTTAGCTCAACTACTAAGTAGTTAGCTTCTCTCAGGATCAAAGTAGAGGATCAAAGAGCAGCTACGAGGAACAACAGGAGAAGACTCAAATAAACTGCAGCTGCATATGCAGTCTACACGCACACATACATGCACTAGATAGTACTACTACGTACTCAGATTTGAAGCTGGCTTACTTCTTACGACTGAAGGACGCTGGTCCTTAATCCTTATATAGTGGATCACAAGTTGGCTTTGAGCCGCACGTGTACAGCCAGCACACACACCTAGTACATCCACCTCACACACCAAGAAACTACACTACGTACTGGAGTTTATTTCTTCCATGTACTACATGCATGCACCATTCTGTTGGAGAGACACTTTGCTTCCTTACTAGCTAAGGTTGCCGACATGCACTTGGATATTTTACTTTGCAGCTAACTGTTGTAGCAAATGCTCTTGCCGACGTCCTGATATCTTGAGTACTCTGCCTACGCGGCAAGCAAGATTATATTTTAACAGTGCATAATTTGCCTCTCATCGTGAAGAACTCACAACTACAACTCTCTTTTAGCAACCACGGCAACGCGTCTAGCGCCGAGTGATCTACTATGAAAAGACCAAGCGCTCACTAGGCAACATTATCGACGGCACATGCCAATAAGGAAGATGCTTTGGATGCTCTGAACACACTATTTTTGGATGGATGTAGACTCGAGGTAAGCTTTGGTGGGAAGGTGGCGACGGCGGCCATCTTCCACCAAAGTAGCATAGCTACATATATATGGACTGTAGTTGCCGTAGCTCCGTCTCTCTAGCTCGCCCTCACTTGCCGTGGCACGAACCAACGAAGAAGAAGGAGGTGGAGAAGAACCCGAGCATAGAGATGACATGGTGGTGTTTTTCCTGGAGCCCGAACTCCACCCGCCGCACGTACGGCGTCTTTTCCCTCGAGCACGTACTCGAGCTGAACCCACTGGCTACATAGTTTGGCAACCCCGTTGAGGAGAGAGTACAGGAGGGGTGGGTTTATATGGTGCTCCAGCTCGCACACGATGCCACGCCCACACACCCACGACGTCCATGTCCAGCACGCCCCAGCTCGCGCACACGACCCGCTCCAATGCGATCGACGCGGCCGGCCTGCTGCTGGACTTGTTCCTCCACTCATCTCGCTAACAACCTAACAAAACTCACACACACACGCGCGGCCACGGACCCGGCGCGCCCTAGCTCGCGCCCGACACGGCCTGCGGTGGCTTATGCCCAACACTCACCCCTCTAAGCCACGAACTCAGAGGAGACCGACGTCCTCGATGCCGCCGTCCGCCCGCAGCGCGCGCTCCGCCGCGCCGTCGACGTCGTCGTCGTTGTAGTAGCCACCGCCCTGACGTCGCTGCCACGCCTGCCACCGTGCCGCCGTGCCCTTCGCCGCGCACACCCCACGTCCTCACGCTCCCGGCCCGCGCTCCCGCCGTGCACGTACGCGATCTGCGCAACCAGGTCCAGCGCCTCGACGCGGTCCACGCCGCGGTCCCGACGCGCCCGACGCGTCCGGTGCGCACCCATAACACGCACCGGTCGCGCCCGGCTCGCCGCCGCGCTTATTGCCCTTGCACCGCTGCGCCGTCAACCGCAGCGCAGCGCCTCCACGGTCGTCGCGCCGAGCCGCCGCAGCCTCTGCGTCACCATGCAGGTCCTCCGCGGCCTCCTCGTCTCCGCGATCGCCGCTGCTCGTTGCGCGCACTGCATCACCGTGCATGGCCGTGCATCGCAGCCGATGCGCCCATGCCGGCCGCGCTCACCGCGGACGCCGTGGCCGCAGCCTCCATCACCGCCGCGCTCGCCGTGCGCGCCGCGGACGCGGCCGCACGCCACGGCCGCCCCTCAAACCTGTGGCTCTGTATACCAATTGTTGTTGCCGTGGCTATGCCCTAGCTCTACCTCTCTCTCACGCTGCACCTCTCTCTCTACCTCTGAACTAGATCAACAGAAGAAGAAGGAGAAATGAGAAGGAAGAACAAGGACACGGCAGTTTCCAGGTGCACGAACACCTTTTCTCCTGAGCACAAACTCAGCCCGGCCACTTCGACAAGCCGTAGTACACGCGATTTATACCTGGGCTAAACCACATGCGCACGTACGCACGCCTGTCCAGCTCGCGATCCGCTCCGCCCGGTCCGCATGCACGACGCGCTCACGCGCACGATGCGGCCGGCGTCCAACGGCCACCCCAACGAGCTCCCGCTACTCTCGGCAACGACCTATCCTACACGGTGGACTCGAACATGAGCCTAGCTCACGCGCCATCGCGACACACACACACCTACGCCACCGAGCCGGCCGCGCCCGACTCGCCCGATGCGCGCCCTGCACGCCCCTGGTGCACCCGACGTGAACGCTGCCATCACGGGCATGGCTTGCTGCTAACATTCACGCCCCAAGCCATGCCCCTTGCACATGTCAGGCTCGTCGTCGACGTGGCGCCATGGCCGCTGCTACAGCCTCCACCGCGCAGCACCGCACGTACCGCGCTCCCAAGCTCGTGTACACGACGCGCACGCACGCAGTCGCCACGGCCTGAGTCCAGCGCCCCGACGCGGTCTGTCCTCCGCTGCCTTCGCCACGCCGTCATTGTCGTAGCCGCACTCCCCCAGCCCGCGCCATGATCGCGCTCCGACGCGACCAACGCCGGACGATCCGGCGTGTCCCGGAGCTTGGCCTTCCCTCCATGGAGCCGCGCCGCGCCACCGACTCGCCCGATGCGCGCCCTGCACGCCCCTGGTGCACCCGACGTGAACGCTGCCATCACGGGCATGGCTTGCTGCTAACATGGACTATACAGCTCGATCCTCTTTGTTATTCTAAGTAGTGAACAAGTTTAATTTGTTATACCCCCAAAACGTGTCACAAATTCATCATGTACTTGATCAGGTGATCCTTGGCAAATACAGACAATGAATATAATACTCCACCATTGCCTTGTCGTTGGGCAGTGTAGTAATTCAGTTTTTCCACATCAGCGGCCACCGGGACAAAACAATCTAATATTTTGTATAATCGAGAAAATAATAATCTAGTACCCAGAAGGAAAATGTTGCATCCATACTGCGGATTTTCTAGTAAACACCACTTTTTTTTACTTTATTGATCCATTCCTGTATCGACTGAGTGCGATGCCTTTGCCGTGAAAACATCACGTCTTCCACAAAAAATCACCGAAACAGATCATTCATCGCGTGACGTTTCTCCTTCGAGGAAGCGCCATGCCAGTGACTAAGCGGTGACCAATTAATTCTTCACGAGTTCCTTATCTCCTTTGCCCACCCATCGTCCTGCTCCCGGTCCTGGCCAAGAGAATTTGTGCATCTTGTTCCACGTTCATGTCGTCATGTCCAGAGGCAGGGACGAACTGAAAACTCTGTCCTTTGCTTTGAGAGCCTACAGAGGAAAAATTGGAAGATGATGAGCCACACATTACAATAATTCAAGATGACGGAATAATGCGTATGCATGGCAGAGGTTTTGGTTTTGCCCACCTCTTTGTCCCAGTTGGTGCGCATGGTAATGGCCAGAAGCAACAGCATCTGCACAACTACCCCGCACATTATTCCCAACCACAGCCCCTGGAGTTCATACCATTACATTGGTTTTCAGAGGTTTCTTCAGATGAGAATGAAATACAAGTGAAACTGCAACTTTCTGTATGCATGGTACGATATGGGTGGTAAAATTATCAGTACCATTCCGCCGAGATGGAAGATAAAGGCAAAGCATAGAGCCGCTGGAATGCCGACAAGGTAGTACGCACTGAGATTGACACAAGCTCCAATCCTTTGTAAGCCACAGCCCCTGACAATACCTGGAATATATCAAGTGTATACCCCACGCTGCATTCAGTATCTTGAGAGTAATGTTCACCAAAATTGCTACATATCGTTCATCGAAATGATAAGTACGAGACAAGATAGACAGACTAGAGTTGAAATTCAGGAAATTGTCTGCAAGTACTTGGAATTCGAGTTATTTGGTGCATCCTCTACATTTACCTGAAAGAACACATTGCAGATTGTCGAAAATGATCGACACGGAAAGAAGCAGCATCATTCTCGCAATGTATTCCACCACCTCATTCTCGTTGCTGTATGCGTACCCCCATAGATTGCGCACCAAGAGCATAAGGAGTCCTACAGACACACCCGTCGCGAGGCCCAGAACCATGATCACACGAGTAGCTAGACGGGCAGCTTCAGGTCGCCCAGCACCAAGCTCGTTTGAAACACGGGTGCTACAATGACAAGATACACGATATGACTCTACGATAAAGTTGCAATACAGGCATGGCAAAGTTGTTTAGTCGTACCTTATGGCTGCCCCAAGACCGAAGGGGATCATGTATACTAATGAGACTGTGTTCAAGCTGCAAGCAGATCCACATTTCCCATCAGAACAAGGCATACAGAATGTGAAATATTCCATGAAAAATGCAACTCACCAAATGGACAACACCGATGCCTCCAGCTTAGGATTTGGGAGAAGTCCGGAGAGAAGTACCAGCAGCTCAAACGACCACCACTCTAGACTGTGTACATGTAGGATCAGATTCAGTCGAAGATGGAGCGCGAAAAACATCTACCTGCAAATCTGAGGGGCACAAACTAAAACTCACCAAACCATCAGCGCAGATGGCACGGCAAGCTTCACGAAGCTAAGGATGTCATGAAACGCCTCCTTTGAGAGGCCTGTCCAGGTGCTCCTGCAGGATGGAGAGACCCTGATGTAGATAGCCAAGATTGACACATTGGCCAGGTAGGAGATGCCATTGGCCAGGGCAGCGCCCTTGTTGCCCAGCCCAAGCCTGTACACCAGCAACCAGCACACAAGCACGTGGCTCAGCGCCGTGACGCCTGCGCTCGCCATCACCGGGAGGACGATGTTCTGCGTCTGGAGGAACCGGACGTGGCACTGCAGGAATCCGTAAGCGAACAGTGATGGAATCATCCACCGGATGTAGCTCCCTGCCCCCATGGCAATATCCGGGTCCTGGCCAAAGAGCAGGAGGATCTGCCCCGTGTACGCCCAGAGCATCGCAACCACAACGCTCACCAGAGTGAGCACGAGGATTGCCCTCTGCTTGTAGATGCCGAGCAGATGGTACTGTCTTGCCCCGAAGGCTTGCCCACACAGTGTGTCCAAGCTGCTCGCCATGCCAGACTAAGATGATTACGAACAGATACAAGAGAAGATATTCAGGTTGATGTTAGCTGTTCATTCATTCATGAGGATCAAAATATGTAGGAGAGGTGATGAATTCACATAAAATATACCAACAAGCTGAAGCCGGTGACACTGGCAAAGGAGGTGGCGATGGAGGCACTCGAGAGAGAGAGCTCACCGAGATGGCCGACAAACATGACCGATATCATCTGCACGACATGCTGCAGCAGGCATCCGGCGATGAGAGGCCCGGCGAGGTACAGCTGCTTCTTAACCTCAATCACCACCAAGCTCTCTTTTGGCCCTCCTGTCTCCTCAGTGCTGCTGTTGCCCCGATTAGGGGGCTCCTCCATGGCTGGCAACATGCTTGAAATCTCACGCCCTGGTTCTGAAGAAGGTGGGTGTTAATTAACAGGTGAAGTGGGGTATTTATCATGTTTGTGAAAGTATATACTAATACTAATCAACCTCGTCAATACTGCATAGACCCGCCACTCGAGGAAAAATTCAGTAAGGAAACCAAGAGGAAACAGACGCACAAATTCAGCGTGTCTGGGTCAAGTGGACCAAAGAATCTCATCATCTCATGTGAGACCAAGGAGGCAGCTTGGCGGCCAAGTTCAAGACATCTGACACAATAAACTATCTGACGAGCAAGATTGGATGGAATGGTTAACATCACATGCTCGATCAGCCCATTTGCACTATTGTAGTCCAAAAAGCTCGAAATTTCACGACGGCCGGCGGCCGGAGCCCGGAGCCGCTCTCGTCGTCATGTGTCATATGTGAACCCCTGACGTGCTACACGACCTACATCATGACGCGTACACAAGCAAAAGGGAATTTCCTAAGATGCACTGCCATCAAGGTATTGGTTAACCACCCCGTGGTTTATTCTTACGATGATTTTTTCTGCTTTAGGCAGCAGATTCTCATACGCAAAATCAAAAGCTGAAACCCAATAGCTATTGGAATCAGCTTTGCGAGCGAAGCTGAATCTAGATTCGGGCTATTTTCAGTGCAATTGACTGAAGCACGTCCAAGTGTCCACAAGTGATTCGGAGCCAATTGTAGAAACAAACAGGGCCTCTGAGGGCATGGCTAGTGCATAGCCTCAGGGTGATGCCCCACATGCCATGTATAATCAGATGTCAGGAGAAATATGTTTGGATGGGGAAGCGGGATCTATTTCAGGAGGCGGGTGCTTTGGGAAAAACCATGTGATCCGATGTAAAAAGCTACTCCCTCTGTTCCTAAATATAAGTATTTTTAGAGATTTTAATAAGGACTACATACGGATGTATATTGACATATTTTAGAATATAAATTCACTCATTTTGCTCCGTATGTAATCTGCACTGGAATCTCTAAAAAGACTTATTATTTAGGAAAGGAAGAGGTAAAAAAGTTGAAGTGAAGAGTAGAGATGCATATGTACTAGAGTTTTTTTTTTATGGGTTTGTCTAGGTCTCAGTCGACTGAGACTTCACGAAGTCTCAGTCAAGCAATGTAGTATGCAAAAAGAAAAAAAAACTGAAAAAAATTGTTTGCACAAATCTCAATGCAAGATCAACGGATTGTAGTATCGACTGAGACTTCGCGAAGTCTCAGTCGACTGATTTTTAGCAAAGCCGTTTTTTATATATATATATTCTTTGATGAGGCCGCCTAGTGGTAGCTTGCGTTGGATTTTTTTTAATATAGATGCCTCAAACAAATTTTTTTCATGGGGCATTTGTGTAAGTGCATCTAGTGCCACCCCTAGTTGGTTTTGGAGTATTGACGACAAAGTTGGTTGAGGGACTAATCCGTTTGTGAGAATTACAGGATAACACAGGTAGTGTCCCTCATTGATTCGGTTTACCTACCGGAGATGACCCCTAAAAATGTATGAAGACATTGAAGACAATGGTGGTATGAGAAGATATTCATATTGAAGACTATGACATGAGAAGACATTACGTGAAGACTATGGAGCACGAAGACTGTGTGGTTTCGTTGTTTCCTTTTCTTCTTTGTTGAGTCATAGGAACCACCGTACTGTTAAGTGGGGTCCAAGTGAACTAAGTCAGAGTGACTGAAGTGATGCTCAACCCAAATCCTATGCCTTCGAGCGAAGACAATGAGAGCAAATCTTATTCAGAGCTGGATGAGTCAGCTTTGCTTGCAGCCCAAGTAAAGTTGCCGCGTGTGTTTGAAATCTGACCGTTGGAACACGTGTCAGTTCCTTAGTGACCCAGGGTCATTTTGGACAAATCAGGTCGGGTTGCCTTGTGGCTATAAATAGCCCACCCCCTACATCATAAATTGGTGGCTGCTCAGAGTTTGTGCACGGCTTTTGTCGTTTGAGAGCAACCCACCTCGAAGCATTTGAGAGAGAGAAATCCTTGCGAGGACAAAACCCAAACACCCAGAGCCAAAGAGTGTTAGGCATCATCAAGTCTTTACGTCTGTGTGACTCAAGACTTATTACACTTGAGGACTGTGAATCCTCCAGCCGGTTAGGCGTCGCGTTCTGAGCATCCAAGAGTCATTGTGGATTGCCGGTGAATGAAGTCTGTGAAGGTTTGGAAGTCTACCTTGAAGACTTACCAGAGTGATTGGGCGAGGACTGAGTGTCCTTAGCTCAAGGGGAATAAGGTGAAGACACGATCTTCTGAGTTAAATCTCAGCCTCCCTAACCAGACGTCACAGCTTGTCACAAAGAATCGAACTGGTCCAACAAATCATTTGTCTTCAACGAGCGACTGGTTCTATCCCTTTCCACCCTTTACTTAAGTTTGTCTTCGTGAAGTCATTGCCTATCTGTGTATCTGTTTGACTTCATTGCTTGACTACTACTGTTGATTGGCTTCATACTATCTTTCATCCTGATCCTTACTACTTGGCTGCTATTAGTCCTGTACTTTCACATCATTGCATACTTGACTATGGCTCGCTTATGGTAGTTTATCTTCCGCTGCATATCAACTAGATCATTTCTGTTGTTTGTCTTCGAAACTTCTAAGTTTTGAAGACTTTCATAAAAATCGCCTATTCACCCCTCCTCTAGTCGATACTAGCACTTTCAATTGGTATCAGAGCAAGGTACTCCCTTGTTCTGTGTGATTCGGTTTAACCACCTGGAGTTTCAGCTATGTCGACTACAGGGATAATCCAAGTCTCTGCTGCTTGCCCCGTGTTTGATGGAACAGAATATCCCTCTATCGAAGAATAAGATGCGATGCATCTTGAA
Source organism: Aegilops speltoides (assembly GCA_021437245.1). Classification (NCBI taxonomy): domain Eukaryota; kingdom Viridiplantae; phylum Streptophyta; class Magnoliopsida; order Poales; family Poaceae; genus Aegilops; species Aegilops speltoides. The sequence goes on along the minus strand of CM038145.1, from coordinate 420,443,305 downwards.
GCCATTGATGTCGACCTCGGTATGTCGTCAAAACGGCGTTCCCAAAACTGGTGAAGGTGTCACCCCGCCGATGTCAAGAAGTTCATTCAACTAGACTCTACCGCCAAGAACATTATCGTGGTCATCCGACCAAAGGACAAGATGGTCGTGTGAGTGCTCGAAACATCAAAGCTAGTCCGGGACTGGCTATCCAAGGTCAACGGCGATCAATCCAGAGAAATCAAAGAATCAGTGTTCTTCGCAACCTCTTCAACCGCTTCAAGAGAAACGACAATGAAAATGTCCAGCTCACGTTCGACCGCCTCACTGATATCACAAATGAACTTCAAGCTCTTGGCGCGACTGAGATTACCAAGCATGAAATCGTCAAGACACTACTGAGATCACTCGACAGCTCCTTTGACACCCTTGCCCTCATGATACAAGAACGTCCTGACTTCAAGTCACTTGATCCGTCTGATATACTAGAGAGGCTCAACACACATGAGTTCCAGCTTTCTGAGAAAAGAGATATCTATGGCCCAAACTATGGCCGAACTCGTGCTTTGAAGGCAAAAGTTGTTTCCTCATCTGAAGAAGAATCTGACTGCAGTTCTGAAGATCCTGAAGACATTGGAAAAGAGCTTGCGATGCTAGTGAAGAAGTTTCAGAAATTCACCAAGAAGAAAGGCTTCAGAAAGTCTTCACGATCTAGCTCAAGGAATGATGAAGCTTCCACCCATGACCACAAGAAGAGAACCTGCCACAAGTGCAAGAAACCTGGTCACTACATATCCGAGTGTCCACAGTGGGATAATGAGAAGAAGAAGAAGAAGAGCAAGGAATATGATTCTGATGACAAGAAGAAGAAGAAATCCTCTAAGTCTTCTTCTAAGTCTTCTTCCAAGTCTTCATCGTACAAGAAGAGCTCATCTGGCAAGGCTCGTGCTTTTGATGGCAACGAAATGGATTCAGAGGAGCAGTCTGCTTCTGAGGAGGCGGAGGTGGAGTCTGGAGAGGAGTCTGACCCTGGCGTAGCAAGTCTCGCTCTAGCCACAGCCTATGTCGCCAAGTCCATCTTCAACACTGAAGATAATGATTTCCACACCAACGCTGAAGCTGATGTCAAAGACGATCCTACTCCCACCTACTGCTTCATGGCACGTGGTGCCAAGGTAAAATCACGCGATGCTTACTTTCAAACATCAGGTGAAGATGACTCTGATTGTGAATCCAAACCAAGCTACAAAACACTTGCTAAAACTGCAACTGAACAACAAAAGGCTATGGAACATACTCAAAAACTGTTAGACAAAAGCGATGACCTGTTGGACGCGGAAATGACATGTTCACAGTCCTTAGTTGATGACATAAAAAATCTTCATGCTAAGTACCAAGAACTTGAAGGTCGTCATGAAACGCTCTCAACTACTTATGAAAGGCTCTCCTATGATTATCTTCAAAGGAAACAAGAGCTTGAGAAATTGAGAGCGGCTCATGAAGATCTTCAAAAGTGAATGAGTCACTTCACGCCAATGATCAGTCCCGCCAGATGGATTTGAACCACCATGTCTAAAATGCATTGAGCGTGATAACGCTACATCTCGTTCTTGAATGTTCCATCGCTGCCATCGTTTCATTGTCTTCACCTACCGACGTGGTTACTAACCCTCTGCGGAGGATGCCACTACTATTGCCGATGAAAATGCTATGTTGAAGACATTGCTTGAAACAGGATGTACAAAAGTTTGAAGGGACATCGACACTCTGCGATGTACTCAAAAGCAGATTCTCGAACCGAAACCCTAGGAAAGAGGGTGTTGGGTTCGAGAGGAAAATGAATGTTGATGGCTCAGATCGAAGCCCGAGCAAGACCCCAAAACCACATGGGTTGCTGCAAAGTAACCTTCAATAGATCCATCCACTTTATCCGGCTTTACCGTGCTAATCCTATTATCATTGATGAATCCTTTGATGCAAACTATAAGCTGTTCAAGAATCGAATGGTGAAGTGTTTGCGTGTACATTGGTACTAATCGCAGGAATGGACCACCTATGAAGAAGATCTGGGTACCTAAGCAAGACATTGAGAATCTTCCGTGAATGTCGCCATGACACCACCAAGGAAGAAGACAAACCCCGGACCTATAGCTTCATGTGGCCCAAAGGCTTCATACAGATACAGGACTCACATGAGTCACCCTAACGCCAATGTTTTGCAGGGAAATCATGCTCAGAATTATGAATATGAGCGTGTATCTTCGAACCGCTATGTTCATAGGACTAAGAACTTTTCTGCTTATTCATATGAGTATCATTCATCTCCTGCAAGGCCATTTGCTAGGTCTCCAAAGCCAAAATTCTCAGATGCTGCACTTAGACTCATTGCTTCTAAGCCACCCCTGAAGATGTGGGTGGCAAAGAAGAACTAACTCTCTTTTGCAGAATACGGTCTCCAGCTAGCAATCAATGGCGTCCGATACTATTGCTGGGGACCTAAAACACATTTAGGACGCATGATAAAATGTCATTCTATATACTTCACATCTGAATCGCTTATCAGTCATACTATGTCCTAACTTTGATATAAGCTGTGACAGTCCCTATATGTGTCAAATGCTTATGCTTCACAACACTCTTGTGAAGCCTATCCTCCTAATCGCATCAGAGGGTACATCACCAAAAGCTTCAGAATGGATAATGGACAGTGGATGCACTAATCATATGACTAGTGATCGAAGTCTTCTCATGGACTCAACCTTACGTCCATCCGACAAGAGTCACATCACATTCGCTGACACTGGTAAAAGCAAGGTATTGGGTCTAGGTAGAGTTGAAATCTCAAAGGATCAACACATGGATAAAGTGATGCTTGTTGAATCCCTTGGTTTCAACTTAATGTCTGTCTCAATGCTTTGTGACTTGAACATGATTGTGCTATTTGGAAAATATCACTGCCTTGTACTAATGGAATATGAATAATCTCTAGTCTTTGAAGGGTATCGAAAAGATGATCTATACATGGTAGATTTCCCAGCAGGTCCACAACTTGTCGTATGTCTTCTCACAAAAGCTTCAGAATGTTGGCTCTGGCATCGAAGGCTAGGACATGCTGGCATGAGGAACTTACACTCACTCGTAAAGAAGAAGCATGTCATTGGCATCGAGGATGTCAAGTTCAAGAAGGATCATCTGTGTGGTGCCTGTGAAGCTGGAAAGATGACAAGGGCAAAGCAACCCTCGAAGACAATCATGACAACATCTCAACCCTTCGAGCTGTTACACATGGACTTATTTGGACCTACTCACTACTCCACCCTCACAACAACTGCCTGTCTCTATGGCTTTGTCATTGTTGATGACTACTCAAGATACACATGGGTTCATATAATTCTTTACAAAACTGAAGTGCAAGATGTCTTCAGGCGCTTCGCCAATCGAGCAATGAACAATTATGGCGTGAAGATCAAGCATATCAGAAGTGACAATGGCACTGAATTCAAGAACACAGGACTTGATCTGTATCTGGATACAATGGGAATCACTCATGAGTTCTCTCGCCCATACACACCACACAAAATGGCATCGTTGAGCGCAGAAAATGTAACCCTCATTGAGATGTCTCGAACAATGCTAGATGAATACAAGACACCAAGAAAGTTCTGGCCTGAAGCTATTGATACAGCGTGTCACATCATCAACCATGTGTACATCCATAAGCTTCTGAACAAAACATCCTATGAGCTCCTTACTGGCAAGAATCCAAACGCTGCCACTTGAGTTTTTGAGCTAGATGTTGGATCAAGGATCCCCATCACAAGTCAAAATTTGCACCTAAGGCTCACAAAGGCTTCATGCTTGGCTATGGAAAGGACTCACACTCCTACAGAGTCTTCAACCTCTATCTCTATAAGATCGTCGAAACTGTGGATGTGAAATTTGATGAAACTAATGGTTCACAAAGAGAGCTCCCGCCAAGTACACTAGATGAAGCTTCTCCAAGTGAATCTATCAAGCTGATGGGAACCGTGAAATCATGCCTTCAAGCACAATCAAGAGGAACTTATCATCTCAGACCAAATCAACTCAAGACAATGCTCGCATCAAGACAATCCTCCCAATAATGATAATGATCAGCAAGAGCAAAATCTTCGTCCTGTTCATCCTCGTGTTGCAAATGAAGTACAAATTGAGAAAATAATTGATAGCATCAATGCACCTGGTCCACTCACTCGGTCAAGAGCAACACAGCTAGCAAACTTCTGTGGGCACTTTTCATTTGTGTCAATATCAAAACCCAAGAAAGTGGCTGAAGCTTTTATGGAACCTGAATGGATTCAAGCCATGCAAGAAGAACTTCAACAGTTCAAGCTGAATAATGTTTGGGAACTTGTCAAGCGACCTGACCCTCGCAAGCATAACATTATTGGAACAAAATGGATATATCGAAACAAGCAAGATGAGCATGGTCAAGTCGTTAGAAACAAAGCACATCTTGTGGCTCAAGGATATACTCAAGTTGAAGGAATTGACTTCGATGAAACATTTGCTCCTGTTGCTAGGCTTGAAGCTATTCGCATACTGCTAGCCTATGCTAATCATCACAACATATTGCTATATCAAATGGATGTGAAGAGTGCATTTCTCGATGGCAAGATTGAAGAAGAAGTATATGTCGCTCAACCACCTGGCTTTGAAGATCCAAAACATCCTGATATGGTGTACAAGCTAAACAAAGCACTGTATGTCCTCAAACAAGCTCCTCGTGCATGGTATGATACAATCAAAGACTTCCTGAAGAGCAAAGGCTTCAAACCAGGATCCCTTGATCCCACACTCTTCACGAAGACATATGATGGTGAACTGTTTGTGTGCCAAATATATGTGGATGACATAATCTTCTACCGCACCAACCGTAAGTATAGTGATGAGTTTGGGTACATGATGCAAGAGCAATATCGATGTCCATGATGGGTGAGCTGAAGTTCTTCCTTGGTCTTCAAATTCACAAGAAAGAAATGGCATCTTCATATCTCAAGAAAAATACCTCAAAGATGGTCTCAAGAAGTTTGGAATGGAAGACGCAAAGGCTACACGACGCCAATGCCGCCAAACACCATCTTGGTCCCGACGACAATGGTAAAGAGTTCGATCAAAAGGTATACCGCCCATGATTGGTTCTTTACTTTATCTATGTGCATCTAGGCCAGATATTATGCTTAGTGTTTGCATGTGTGCTCGATTCCAAGAGGCACTAAAGGAATCGCATCACTTAGCTGTGAAGCTTAATTCTTCGATATTTGGCTTACACCCCAACACTCGGATTATGGTATCCCAAGGGCTCAAAATTTGATTTGGTTGGATTCCGGATGCGGATTATGCTGGTGACAAAGTGGATCGCAAGGCTACATCAGCACATGTCATTTTCTTGGTCGATCACTTGTCCGTTGGTCTTCAAAGAAGCAGAATTGTGTATCACTCTCAATCGCTGAATCTGAATACATTGCTCTTTGGATCTGTTGTGCTCAGCTTCTATGGATGAAGCAAACTCTCAAGGACTATGGCATCAACTCTGAAACAAGTACCTCTCTTCTGCGACAACGAAAGTGCCATCAAGATAGCCAACAATCCAGTCCAAGACTCAAGACAAAGCACATTGAAATTCGCCATCACTTTCTCAGAGATCATGTCATGAAGAAAGATATCGACATCATTCACGCCAACATTGAAGAGCAATCTGGCGATATCTTCACAAATCCCTTGGATGAGAAAAGGTTTTGCAAGTTACGTGTGAGCTAAATATCTTGGAATCCTCTAATGTCCTGTGATCAGGCACACATCCTAACACTTATACATGTTGATGACTTGGATGTGCAACACACAAAGTAATGTATATCTTCAATCAATGAAGATTTACACTCTGAGTGTGAATACATTAACATGGAATTTGACTTCGGAGCGCCACGATAATTGTGTGCCGTGTCTAGGTCTAATACTTCCTATACGGTGGGCAACGCCACCACCAAATTTCTCTGTTTGAAGTGTTTTCACTCATGGCGTTATATTGCAATGACTTCACCTTTGATTTGTCTTCAGTTTCAATTTATCTTCATAATTTTCTACACTATGATGATTTGATTGCTTTTTGATTTATATATACTAGTGTTCTGTCCTCTACAACATTCACTTATAGCTATGTCTTCAAGTTGGATCTTTTGAACTAAGTGAATGTGATCGGACCCTAACCTCTCTATGCTTTCTATCTCAAACTCTATCTATCCAAATCATATGCATTCTATTGAAACTGTCGAATGTCTTCTCTGCGTCCTAGTCAGCAGAAGACAAAGCGACAAACATTAAATCTGTTTTAAATGACTTATCTTTATTGTTGAAATCCGGAGAAGCCGGAACAACTCTCCGACATGCCTGGCGGGCGTGGGAACGTGGGACAACTCTGAGTATGTTGCATGCTTGCCACGTGCCCCTCAGATGTGAACCGCCAAGGGCACCAGCGTAATTGCGCTGTGCCACTCACCTACTTATAAATACTTGTCCCCTGCGGTAAAGAAATCCTTCTTCCACCTCTCCACCTCTGTCAAAACCCTAGCGCCACCGCTAGCTCTCGACGATGCCGGCGACGAAGCGCTTAGCTGCCGCGACTTCTCCAACGCCGTCCTCACGCCGACTGCGGACATCGTCCTCTCCGCCGTCGCCGTAGGTGTCCTCCGTCGCCAAGTTAGGGCACGGTGGGCTGAAATGCTCGGTCTCCTATTCATCCCATCTAGCAGTTCTTCGTGCAGTAATTATAACTCTATTTTTACCACCTTTTTGATCTTCAAGATTCATCCTGTTTACCGAAAGTGGTTTCTGCCTATTCAATGTTAGATCTATTCTGTCTGCATCTCATACTGCCTAGTCAATTCACTTAGATTTCTTATCTAGTTTGATTCCTCACTTGTACTTATTCACGGATTGGTACAAATCTGGAACCAACTCACCTATATAAGTGAATGTCTTCGCATCATGAGGTCAATGTCTTCAAACTGATTTATCTTCAAAATCTTCTGAGAATGCATATGACCTCTTCCCCTTCCCTCGCATCTCTAATGCTGTCACAGGTACATGTCCGTGGGAGAATCCCTTGGTTCTCATAGTCTACATTCGTTTTCAGAATACTTACAGCATCATATCAATTCTCCTGAAGCCAGTTCCTGCTTGACCAGCAAGCGTATGTCTCTGAAGCCATTCAGTTTGTAGTTCATGGCTGCAGAAAAATCAGCAAGGAAGGGTGGCAGACAGCGCAGAGAAGGAACATCCAAAGATCTGCCTGATGACCTAGCAGAACTCTACAAGACAGATCCTGAAGAGACTTATCATCAGCGCAAGACACGAATCCAATGGATTCGACGCTATTGGGCTGAAGAATGGTTCAAGTACAAGTTTGTAACCAAGGAATATGTAGAGAAGAATGCTATCAAGAGATCTTGGGGTGATATTCTCTATCGAGGCCTTCAACCCAAGAACAGAGCTGAAGCTATTGCGCAAGGCTTCTATCCTTGCATGGTCTGTGGACCTCAACCTGAGAACGCCGATCCCACATCATTACTCTGAAGGAAATATGCCCTAGAGGCAATAATAAAGTTATTATTTATTTCCTTATTTCATGATAAATGTTTATTATTCATGCTAGAATTGTATTAACCGGAAACATAATACATGTGTGAATATATAGACAAACAGAGTGTCACTAGTATGCCTCTACTTGATTAGCTTGTTAAGCAAAGATGGTTATGTTTCCTAACCATGGACAAAGAGTTGTTATTTGATTAACGGGATCACCTCATTAGTTGAATGATCTGATTGACATGACCCATTCCGTTAGCTTAGCACCCGATCGTTTAGTATGTTGCTATTGCTTCCTTCATGACTTATACATGTTCCTATGACTATGAGATTATGCAACTCCTGCTTACGGAGGAACACTTTGTGTGCTACCAAACGCCACAACGAATCGGGTGATTATAAAGGTGCTCTCTGTGTGTCTCCGAAGGTACTTGTTGAGTTGGCGATTTCGAGATTAGGATTTGTCACTCCAATGTCGGAGAGGTATCTGGGCCCTCTCAAGAATACACATCACTTGCCTTGCAAGCATTTCAACTAATGAGTTAGTTGTGAGATGATGTATTACGAACGAGTAAAGAGACTTGCGGTAACGAGATTGAACTAGGTATTGGATACCGACGATCGAATCTCGGGCAAGTAACATACCGATGACAAAGGAACAACGATGTTGTTGTGCGGTTTGACCGATAAAGATCTTCAGAGAATATGTAGGAACCAATATGGGCATCCAGGTCCCGCTATTGGTTATTGACCGAGACATGTCTCGGTCATGTCTACATTGTTCTCGAACCGTAGGGTCCGCACGCTTAAGGTTTCGATGATGCTTATATTATGAGTTTATGTATTTTGATGTACCAAGGTTGTTCGAGTCCGGATATGATTACGGACATGACGAGGAGTCTCAAATGGCCGAGACATAAAGATTGATATATTGGACGGATATATTTGGACACCGGAAAGGTTCCGAGAAGTTTGGAGCTCGGGAGGTTACGGAACCCCGGGAGGTATATGGGCCTTATTGGGCCCATGTAGGAGGAAGAGAGAAGGAGCAGGGGAGGGCGCCCCAAGCCCAATCCGACTGGGGGGGGGGCGGCCCCTTTCCTTTCTCCTTCCCTCTCTTCCTTCCTACTACTAGTACTACTTCCTAATACTAGTACTCCTTCCTTCCCCTCCAAATAAGATAAGGAAAGAGAGGAAACCTACTTGGAGTAGGTTTCCCTCCCTATTGCGCCGCCCCTTGAGGCCGGCCACCTCCTCCCTCCCTCCTTTATATACGGGGTAGGGGGCACCCTAGGACACATAAGTTGATCATTGATCGTTCCTTAGCCGTGCGGTGCCCCCTCCACGATATTACACCTCGATCATATTGTAGCGGTGCTTAGGCGAAGCCCGCGACAGAGAACATCAAGATTGTCACCACGCCGTCAGTGTCGACGGAACTCCCCTCGAGCCTCTACTGGATTGGAGATCGAGGGTGCGCCATCGAGCTGACGCGTGTCAAGAACTCGGAGGTGCCGAGTAACGGTACTTGGATCGGTTGGACCGGAGGACATACGACTACTTCCTCTACGTTGCATCAACGCTTCCGCTTCGGTCTACGAGGGTACGTAGACAACACTCTCCCCTCTCGTTGCTATGCATCACCATGATCTTGCGTGTGCGTAGGAAATTTTTGAAATTACTACGTTCCCCAACGGTGGCATCGAGCCTAGGTTTTATGGTTTGATGTTATATGCACGAGTAGAACACAAGTGAGTTGTGGGCGATATAAGTCATACCGCTTACCAAAGATGTCATACTTTGGTTCGGCGGTATTGTTGGATGAAGCGGCCCGGACCGACATTACGCGCATACACTTACGCGAGACTGGTTTTACCGCCGCGTGCTCGCATACGGTGACTAGCGGTGTCGGTTTCTCCAACTTTAGTTGAACCGAGTGTGGCTATGCCCGGTCCTTGCGAAGGTTAAAACAGCATCAACTTGACAAATTATCGCTGTGGTTTTGATGCGAGGTGAGATTGGTTCTTGCTTAAGCCCGTAGCAGCCACGTAAAACTTGCAACAACAAAGTAGAGGACGCCTAACTTGTTTTTGCAGGCATGTTGTGATGTGATATGGTCAAGACGTGATAAGATATAAGTTGTTGTATGAGATGATCATGTTTTGTTGAAGTTATCGGCAACTGGCAAAAGCCCTATGGATGTCTCTTTGTTGCATAAGATGCAAGTGCCAAATAATTGCTTTACTTTATCACTATACGATAGCAATAGTTGCAAGAGCAATAGTTGGTGAGACAACCATGTGATGACACATTGATGTAGATCAAGATGATGAAGATCATGGTGTCGTGCCGGTGACGATAGAGATCATGACAAGACTTTGGAGATGGAGATCAAAGGCGCAAGATGATCATGGCCATATCATGTCACATATTTTGATTGCATATGATGTTTATCTATTATACATCTTATTCTTGCTTTGATTGACGGTAGCATTTTAAGATGATCTCTCACTAATTATCAAGAAGTGTTCTCCCCGAGTATGCACGCTGCCAAAGTTCGTCGTGCCTGCACACCACGTGATGATCGGTGTGGTAAGCTCACGTCCATCTACAACGGGTGCAAGCCAGTTTTGCACACGCAGAATACTCGGGTTAAACTTGACGAGCCTAGCATATGCAGATATGGCCTCGGAACACGGAGACCGAAAGATCGAGCGTGAATCATATAGTAGATATGATCAACATGAGATGTTCACCATTGAAAACTAATCCATTTCACGTGATGATCGGTTATGGTTTAGTTGAATTTGGATCACGTGATCACTTAGAGGATTAGAGGGATGTCTATCTAAGTGGGAGTTCTTAAGTAATATGATTAATTGAACTTAAATTTATCATGAACTTAGTCCTGGTAGTATTTTGCAAGTTATGTTGTAAAGACCAATAGCTTGCGTTGTTGCTTTCATATGTTTATTTTGATATGTTCCTAGAGAAAATTATGTTGAAAAATGTTAGTAGCAATGATGTGGATTGGATCCGCGATCTGAGGTTTATCCTCATTGCTGCACGTAAGAATTATGTCCTTAATGCACCGCTAGGTGATGACCTACTATTGCAGAGCGATGCGACGTTATGAACGTTTGGCTAGCTCAATATGATGACTACTTGATAGTTTTGTGCACCATGCTTTATGGCTTAGAATCGACTTCAAAGACGTTTTGAACGTCATGGACCATATGAGATGTTCCAGAGTTGAAGTTAATATTTCAAGCAAATACCCGAGTTGAGAGATATGAAGTCTCCAACAAGTTCTATAGCTAAAAGATGGAGGAGAATCGCTCAACTAGTGAGCATGTGCTCGATTGTCCGGGTACTACAATCGCTTGAATCAAGTGGGAGTTAATCTTCCGATAAGATAGTGATTGATGAAATTCTCTAGTCACCATCACCAAGTTAGTAGAACTTCGTGATGAACTATAGTATGCAAGGGATGATGAAAATGATTCCCGAGTTTTTCATGATGATGAAATCGATGAAGGTAGAAATCAAGAAAGAACATCAAGTGTTGATGGTTAACAAGACCACTAGTTTCAAGAAAATGGCAAAGGGATAGAAGGAACTTCAAGAAGAACGGCAAGCAAGTTGCTGCTCAAGTGAAGAAGCCCAAGTCCGGACCTAAGCCTAAGACTAAGTGCTTCTACCGCAAAGGGACTGGTCATCGAAGCGTAACTACCCCAAGTATTTGGCGGATAAGAAGGATGGCAAAGTGAACAAAGGTATATTTGATATACAGTGTTATTGATGTGTACTTTACTAGTGTTTATAGCAACCCCTCGGTATTTGGTACTGGTTCGGTTGCTAAGAGTAGTAACTCAAACGGGGTTGCGTATCAAATGTAAACTAGTTAAGGGTGAAGTGACGATGTGTGTTGAAAGTAGTTTCAAAATTGATATGATCATCATCGCACACTCCCTATACTTTCGGGATTAGTGTTGAACCTAAATAAATGTTATTTGGTGTTTGCGTTGAGCATGAATATGATTTGATCATGTTTATTGCAATACGGTTATTCATTTAAGTAAGAGAATAAACTGTTGTTCTGTTTACATGAATAAAGCCTTATATGGTTACACACCCAATGAAAATGGTCCATTGGATCTCGATCGCAGTGATACACATATTCATAATGTTGAAACCAAAAGACGCAAAGTTAATAATGATAGTGCAACTTATTTGTGGCCTTCGCCGCTTAGGTCATATTGGTGTAAAGCACATGAAGAAACTCCATGTCGATGGGATTTTGGAATCACTTGATTATGAATCACTTGATGCTTGCGTAACCATGCCTCATGGGCAAGATGACTAAGACTCCGTTCTCCGGAATAAAGGAGCGAGCAATGACTTATTGGAAATAATACATACCGATGTATGCGATCCGATGAGTGTTAAGGCTCATGGCGGGTATCGTTATTTTTCGACCTTCACAGATGATTTGAGCAGATATGGGTATATCTACTTGATGAAACATAAGTCTGAAATAGTTGAAAGGTTCAAAGAATTTCAGAGTGAAGTGGAAAAATCATCGTAACAAGAAAAATAAAGTTTCTACGATCTGATCGCGGAGACAAATATTTGAGTTACGAGTTTGGTCTTCAATTAAAACAATGTGGAATAGTTTCACAAATTCATGCCACCTGGAACACCACATCATAATGGTGTGTCCGAATGTCATAACTGTACTTTATTGGATATAGTACAATCTATGATGTTTCTTACCGATTTACCAATATCGTTTTGGGATCATGCATTAGAGACAACTGCATTCACGTTAAATAGGGCACCATCTAAACTGCTGAGACGACACTATATGAACTGTGGTTTAGCAAGAAACCAAAGTTGTCGTTTCTTAAAATTTGGGGCTGCGATGCTTATGTGAAAAAGTTTCATCCTGATAAGCTCAAACCCAAATCGGAGAAGTGCATCTTCATAGAATACCCAAAGGAAATTTTTGGGTACACCTTCTATCACAGATCCGAAGGCAAAACATTCGTTGCTAATAAATGGATCCTTTCTAGAGAAGGAGTTTTCTCGAAAGAAGTGAGTGGGAGGAAAGTAGAACTTGATAAGGTAATTGTACCTTCTCCCTTATTAGAAAGTAGTTCATCACAGAAATCTGTTCCTGTGACTATTACACCAATTAGTGAGGAAGCTAATGATGATGATCATGAAACTTCAGATCAAGTTACTACAGAACCTCATAGGTCTTCCATAGTAAGGTCCGCACCAGAGTGGTACGGTAATCCTGTTCTGGAAGTCATGTTACTAGACCATAATGAACCTACGAACTATGAGGAAGCGATGATGAGCCCAGATCCCGCAAAATGGCTTAAGGCCATGAAATCTGAGATGGGATCCATGTATGAGAACAAAGTGTGTACTTTGGTGGAGTTGCCCGATGATCGGCAAGCCATATTGTATAAATGGATCTTCAAGAGGAAGACGGACGCTGATAGTAGTGTTACTATCTACAAAGCTAGACTTGTCGAAAAAGGTTTTTGACAAAGTTCAAGATGTTGAATACAATGAGATTTTCTCACTCGTATCGATGCTTAAAAGTCTGTCCGAATCATGTTAGCAATGTGCATCTATGGACTGGTGCATGCATCTCGGAGTTGGAATATACGCTTTGATAAGTTGATCAAAGCATATAGTTTATACAGACTTGCAAAGGAAGCCTCAGATTTACTAGAAAGTGAGTGGGAGCACTACAAAGATTTCGATAAGTATATGTGAATGACATATTGTAGATCGGAAATAATGTAGAATCATTCTGTAAAACATAAAGGAGTATTTGAAAGGAGTTTTTCAAAGAAAGACCTCGGTGAAGCTGCTTACATATTGAGCATCAAGATCTATAGAGATAGATCAAGACGCTTGATAAGTTTTTTCAATGAGTACATACCATGACAAGATTTTGAAGTAGTTCAAAATGGAACAGTCAAAGAAAGAGTTCTTGCCTGTGTTACAAGGTGTGAAATTGAGTAAGACTCAAAACCCGACCACGGTAGAAGATAGATAGAGAATGAAAGTCATTCCCTATGCCTTGGCCATAGGTTCTACAAAGTATGCCATGCTGTGTAACAGATCTATTGTATACCCTACACTGTTTTTGGCAAGGGAGTACAATAGTGATCTAGGAGTAGATCACTGGACATTGGTCAAAATTATCCTTAGTGAAATAAGGATATGTTTCTTGATTATGGAAGTGACAAAAGGTTCGTCGTAAAGGGTTACGTCGATGCAAGTTTTGACACTAATCTAGATGACTCTAAGTCTCGATCTAGATACATATTGAAAGTGGGAGCAATTAGCTAGAGTAGCTCCGTGCAGAGCATTGTAGACATAGAAAATTGCAAAATACATAACAGATCTGAATGTGAAAGACCCGTTGACTAAGATTCTCTCACAAGCAAAACATGATCACACCTTAGTACTCTTTGGGTGTTAATCACATAGCGATGTGAACTAGATTACTGAATCTAGTAAACCCTTTGGGTGTTGGACACATGGCGATGTGAACTATGGGTGTTAATCACATGATGATGTGAACTATCGATGTTAATCACATGGTGATGTGATCTAGATTATTGACTCTAGTGCAAGTGGGAGACTGAAGGAAATATGCCCTAGAGGCAATAATAAAGTTATTATTTATTTCCTTATTTCATGGTAAATGTTTATTATTCATGCTAGAATTGTATTAACCGGAAACATAATACATGTGTGAATATATAGACAAACAGAGTGTCACTAGTATGCCTCTACTTGACTAGCTTGTTAATCAAAGATGGTTATGTTTCCTAACCATGGACAAAGAGTTGTTATTTGATTAACGGATCACCTCATTAGTTGAATGATCGATTGACATGACCCATTCCGTTAGCTTAGCACCCGATCGCTTAGTATGTTGCTATTGCTTCCTTCATGACTTATACATGTTCCTATGACTATGAGATTATGCAACTCCGTTTACGGAGGAACACTTTGTGTGCTACCAAACGCCACAACGAATCGGGTGATTATAAAGGTGCTCTACAGTGTGTCTCCGAAGGTACTTGGTGAGTTGGCGATTTCGAGATTAGGATTTGTCACTCCGAATGTCGGAGAGGTATCTCTGGGCCCTCTCGTAATACGCATCACTTAAGCCTTGCAAGCATTTCAACTAATGAGTTAGTTGTGAGATGATGTATTACGGAACGAGTAAAGAGACTTGCCGGTAACGAGATTGAACTAGGTATTGATACCGACGATCGAATCTCGGCAAGTAACATACCGATGACAAAGGGAACAACGTATGTTGTTGTGCGGTTTGACCGATAAAGATCTTCGAGAATATGTAGGAACCAATATGGGCATCCAGGTCCCGCTATTGGTTATTGACCGAGACATGTCTTGGTCATGTCTACATTGTTCTCGAACCGTAGGGTCCGCACGCTTAAGGTTTCGATGATGCTTATATTATGAGTTTATGTATTTTGATGTGCCAAGGTTCTTTGAGTCCCGGATATGATCACGGACATGACGAGGAGTCTCAAATGGTCGAGAAATAAAGATTGATATATTGGACGGATATATTTGGACACCGGAAAGGTTCCAAGAAGTTTGGAGCTCCGGAGGTTACCGAACCCCCGGAGGTATATGGGCCTTATTGGGCCCATGTAGGAGGAAGAGACAAGGAGCAAGGGAGGGCGCGCCCCAAGCCCAATCCGACTGGGGAGGGGGCCGCCCCCTTCCTTTCTCCTGCCCCTCTCTTCCTTCCTACTACTAGTACTACTTCCTAATACTAGTACTCCTTTCTTCCCTCCAAATAAGATAAGGAAAAGAGAGGGAAACCTACTTGGAGTAGGTTTGCCCTCCCTATGGCGCCCCCCTTGAGGCCGGCCACCTCCTCCTCCCTCCTTTATATACGGGGTAGGGGCACCCTAGGTCACATAAGTTGATCATTGATCGCCTTAGCCGTGCGGCGCCCTCCACGATATTACACCTCGATCATATTGTAGCGGTGCTTAGGCGAAGCCCCGCGACAGAGAACATCAAGATCGCCACCACGCCGTCGTCTCGACGGAACTCCCCCTGAGCCTCTATGGATTGAAGATCGAGGGTCGCCATCCAGCTGACGCGCTGTCAAGAACTCGGAGGTGCCGGAGTAACGGTGCTTGGATCGGTTGGACCGGGAGGACATACGACTACTTCCTCTACGTTGCATCAACACTTCCGCTTCGGTCTATGAGGGTACGTAGACAACACTCTCCCCTCTCGTTGCTATGCATCACCATGATCTTGCGTGTGCATAGGAAAATTTTGAAATTACTACGTACCCCAACATACTCTGGTGTCGTGACGATGCTCTCTTCAAGCGCAACCTTCAATTTGCTCAGGCTTCGCCCAAGAAAAAACAAGAAGTCATTGGGATTAGACTTCAACCCAGGTCCCTCTGCTCCCCGTGCTGACGGCTCCCGTGATGCAGAACCCAATGTCATCGGCCCCTTCTCCAACCTTGACGGCCTCATCACCTACATCTTGGTCCAGGGTGCCAGAGTTGATCATTCTGATAATGATGCTGATACTGATGAAGCTCCAGCTCCTCCTCCGAAGCCGCAGAAGAAAAAAAGCCAAAGGCTTCAAGATCAGCTGCACCTCCGAAAACTTCTCGTATGGTTAATCGCCATCGCACCTCCTCGAAGACAAGCATGCGATCGAAGATCAATCACGTATCTCCAAGAAGACGGAGAAGAAAAAGCAACTTGTCGGGCATACTGATCAAGCCTTGACTCCTGCCGCCATTCTGCGCAAAGAACCCATTGATCTGTCCAGTGATGAAGATCTTGCTGATGATGACCTTGAGCAACTGATAAAGAGCAAGGAAGAAGAAGAAATCTTCAACAACTTGCCTATCTTTGATGTGGCAATCATCCACAACTTCATTGATGAGTGGTTCGACACCCCCAATCTCAGCTTTGAAGATTTGCAGCTTCCCATTGGCCTCAGCGTCTCTTTTAGTGGCACCATTGCTTCCGAGCTAGCTCTCGCTCAGCGCATAGTTGAGCTGAAGAACAAGATTGATTATGAAAAGGCTCAATTCAAGAAGCATGTGGCCAAGCTAAGTGTTCAAGACGTCAGAAATTTCAAGGTCATGCTGCATGAGCTTAAAGAAGCTTTTCTTAAGAAGCGTGAAGAAGCTCAGGGCTCTCGAGAGCGCATGAAGAGTTTGGCTGATAAGTGTGTGCTTGCCTACAATGAGGCTGAGAAGCGCAAGTCACTTGGCCGTCCTGGCATTGACTCTAGGATGGCTGCGAAGAAAAAGAAGAAGCTTCCTGCTGACCAGCCTGCACCTTCAAGTCAAGAAGCCCCTCGCATTATCTTTCCAAGCAGCATGACTGGCTCGAAGCCAAAGGTCACCACAACCGCCTGTAATGTAAGAAGACGAGGGCTGCCGAGGCTAAATCCGTAAAGAGGAAGAATATGAAGCCTCGATGCCGCCTCCCTCCAAGAAGAAGCGCAAGACCAAGAAGACTAGGGCTGCTCCCACAGAGCCCTTAGTTGTTGAACCCATTTCAGTGGTTCGCCCTGCGTCAGAACATCAAGAAAGAAGGATGATAGTCCATGAGCCTGCTTCCACAGAGGCTCATGAAGTGAAGATATTCCAGCAAATTGGACCCACCGCTGCTGAAGACATTGGTCATGATGACAATGTTGAAGATGATGAAGTTCTTCCTCAGATTGAACACAATGTGGTATCATCGCATGTTCTTACGAACAACGAACTCATCAGCATTGGTCGTCCTTTGACGCCAATTGCTCAGGATGCATCGTGGGCTGATCACCCACAGCAACAAGACTCCCCCAGTACTCCCCAACAACAACAACAAGCTACACCTCCTGTGCAAGAAGAAGATGAAGACTTTGAGGCCCAGCCAACTCCATCTCCGAAGGTGTTGCCAGCATTTCGCAGGCTGCGCAAAGGACAAAGGCCTCAAGTCCCTCTGTCGAGCATTCCAGAAGGAGAAGTGCAACGTCCACTTGTTGCTCGTCAAATCTTTTCTAAACGCACTCCAACTGTGAATGTCTCCGAGTCTGAAGTACAAGCTGCTGAAGACATTCCGGCTGCATCAGCCGAGGAAAATCAAGAAGATATACGTGTCCCTACTCCCCTAGTGATTGAAGAAGCTGTTCCTGATGTGAACGTGCCAGTGCCTGACCCTCTTGTTCATCAAGAGGAGGTTGAAAATGTTGAAGCTACCACCACCAACGCCAATGAAGCCAATGACGTAGTCATGGCTGCCGCTAATGTGGAGCCTGCACCAACCAGTGTGCCTGAAGCTAATGAGGCCACTGCACCTGAAGCTAATGAGGCAACTGCTCCTGAAGCACCTGTTGTGCAGCCTGAAGCCTCAGTTATTGCCTCTGCTCCTACAATTGAGCAAGCATACAGTCATGGTCAGCTAACCACTGTCCGATGGCCCATTCTGGTACCTCCGCCTACTGCCTCTGGACCTCAATTTGATTATCATGTGGAGCATAGGCCTCGTGTCCGAAGCCAAAGCTAAGATCGCCAAGGTTTCTGTGTATCGCAAACTCACCAGGGTCCTTCAATGCTAATGGCTTCAAAAGCCACAATACCTTCTTTGACAACGCCAAGAACCCCTACTCCAAACCAAGGATATCATCAGATCGGTTTTGGAGCTATCAGCAGAGAAGCTATTACTCCTGCGTTCTATATGATCAAGGGCGCATTTTCCCTCATATGCGCCTTGACACTGAAGCCATTGCTAGACTGTCGTGCTTAGAAGAAGCACTTGATTGCTTTCGTGATGCTGGTCTGCTCAACTTTGTGACAGACAAAGAACACTGGAATGAAGAGCTATTGCTTCAGTTCTATGCTACTCTACACATTCGCGGCTACTATAGTGATATCAAGACATGGGTCCTCAAGTGGATGACCGGAAATGTTCATCATGAAGCCAAAGCTCTTGACATCATCGAGCTTATGTGGCTAGCCACCCAGAGAGCTATATGAACCTGATTGTCGCCTACACCGCAATGCGTTGAGAGCATCTTCCATAAACCGTAACCCAACATGAGCCGATGTTGAGCATGATGAAGCCCTTGCCATCTGACGCTGAATATCCAACTGAGTTCTTTGTTGAAGACCTTGAGTATCTGCCACGCACAATATATCATATTATCCGGCGAACTCTATGGCGACATTCATCAGCGACCAAGCTCGAAGGAGCTATGAAGACATTGGTATTTTACATTCTCAATGGCATTAGCTTCAATACTCAAGAATTCTTCATCAGGCAACTTGCTGCTTCTAGATCTGACCTATTTGGTCTGAAGTTTTATGCTCCATGGGTCATGCGCCTCATCAAGAGACACTCATCTCTCAACTATCAGCCCTCTACTTGCAATCATCTGATCTTTTTGCCAGAGGTTGATATGTCAGTTGAAGCCATATACTCTGACCCTGCCAAGAAGCCTCTTTGTCTTCAGAATGCCGAGCACCAAAGCTTCACTCAACCCATTGAAGGTGTTCAAGCAGCAACATGAATCTATCCATTGGCGGAAATACTGTCTCGCTTCATCGAGCACCCATCAAGCCACTGAAAGCACCATTGCCCCAAGGCCTCGGAAGCGTTCTCGCGTTCTCAATGACCGAGAACTTCTTGTGGCCCTTCATCAGAAACAGGATAAGCATCACTATTGGCTCAAGAGATAGATGCAAAGCCTCTTGGTGGATGTCAAACGCATTCGTAACCTTCCCACCAAGAATGCCTTTGTTGCTCATGAGACTTGCCGGCGATCATGGAGGAGCTTGACCCTACTTAGTGCTGAAGTAGAACTTCAAGACGATGGCTTCAATGAAAGATTTCAGTTTGACTCCACTCCTCCACGGACTGCTGTCCTACGTCGCACTCCATCTCTTGAAGACTCTGAATATTCTTCCTCCGCGGCAACTGTCAATGCCAGAGTGATCAATGATGAAGATGATGCTACTTCACCACCTCCTACTACTACACGACGACATCGCACTAAGTTCGCTCGCACCGCCAACCAACGACGATAACCTCCCGCTTCACCTACTCATGAGGACGAGTAGATGCTCTATGTCTTCAAACCTTTTGGTCCCATCGACAAAAGGGGAGAAGCATATGAGTTGATAGTCTTCAAGCGGGTTCATATGGGCGGTTGCATTATATTTTGCCTCGTGCTTACAACTCTTGCTTTTTAAAACATTTGGTTTTTTGAGTTGTAACACCTAAACTTGATGGTCGTCTGCTACTTATTTGTTGTACTGTGATGCGATGATAAATTCCGCATGTGCGATGATAACTTCCGCACTTAGATAATTCTGCAGACGTCCATTTTTCATTATGCATGTCATTCTACTTGCTATATCATTTCATGCATGATGAATTATCTTCATAAGTTGAAGTGGATCTCCACAAGTACAACCTGCCATGTGCATTTGCATTCCAAAAGCAAATTACTTATATGCACATCTTCAGGGGGAGCCCTTGCCACTTATGAAGACAATTCCCTATCCTTACAATTTCACATACTTTATCCCCGTTGAAAACTTCAACCAGCTTTGTCATCAATCACCAAAAAGGGGAGATTGTAAGTGCATCTAGTGCCACCCCGGTTGGTTTTGGAGTATTGAAGACAAAGTTGGTTGAGGGACTAATGCGCTTGTGAGAATTGCAGGATAACGCAGTAGTGTCCCTCATTGATTCAGTTTACCTACCGGAGGTGACCCCTAAAAATGTATGAAGACATTGAAGACAATGGTGGCATGAGAAGATATTCATATTGAAGACTATGACATGAGAAGACATTACGTGAAGACTATGGAGCGCCAAGACCGTGGTGGTTTTGTTGTTTCATTTTCTTCTTTGTTGAGTCATAGGAACCACCGCATCGTTAAGTGGGGTCCAAGTGAACTAAGTCGAGTGATCAAGTGATGCTCAACCTGAATCCTATGTCTTCGAGCGAAGACAATGAGAGAAAATCTTATCCAGAAGTGGATGAGTCAACTTTGCTTGTAGCCCAAGTAAAGTTGCTGCAGGTGTTTGAAATCGACCGCTGGAACACGTGTCGGTTCCTTAGTGACCTGTGGTCATTTTGGACAAATCAGGTCGGGTTGCCTTGTGGCTATAAATAGCCCACCCCTACACCATAAATTGGTGGCTGCTCGAGTTTGTGCACGCTTTTGTCGCTTGAGAGCAACCCACCTCAAGCATTTGAGAGAGAGAGAAACTTTAGAGGACAAAGCCCAAACACCCAGAGCCAAAGAGTGTTAGGCATCATCAAGTCTTTCTGTGTGTGACTCAAGACTTATTACACTTGAGGACTGTGAATCCTCCAGATGGTTAGGCGTCGCGTTTTGAGCATCCAAGAGTCATTGTGGATTGCCGGTGAACGAAGTCTGTGAAGGTTTGGAAGTCTACGTTGAAGACTTACCAGAGTGATTGGGCGAGGACTGGGTGTCCTTAGCTCAAGGGGAATAAGGTGAAGACACGGTCTTCTGAGTTAAGTCTCAGCCTCCCTAACTGCACGCATACTTGTCACAAAGAATCGAACTGGTCCAAGAAATCTTGTGTCTTCAACGAGCGAATGGTTCTATCCCTTTCCACCCTTTACTTAAGTTTGTCTTCGTGAAGTCATTGCCTATCTGTGTATCTGTTTGACTTCATTGCTTGACTACTACTATTGATTGGCTTCATACTATCTTTCATCCTGATCCTTACTACTTGGCTGCTATTAGTCCTGTACTTTCACATCATTGCAAACTTGACTATGGCTCTCTTATGGTAGTTTATCTTCCGCTGCATATCAACTAGATCATTTCTGTTGTTTGTCTTCAAAACTTCTAAGTTTTGAAGACTTCCATTAAAATCGCCTATTCACCCCCCCTCTAGTCGATACTAGCACTTTCAATTTGTATCCGTATGCCATCATAGTTCATGCCTTGAATGGGCTCCTAAATTTTGAGTTGAGCTAAATAGATTCTGTGACGCCCCTCTCGCTCATAAGCTCGTTGTTTTTCCTAATTCAGGCATGGGAAACAACAAATTTGGAGTATGTGAGAAAAGAAGCGAAAAATACCACAAAAGGGTGCGCATAAGAACCGTACAACAACAGCGGCTGAGGCGGTCCCGGGGACGAGGGCCCAAAGAAGTTGCCACCGGCCGAGGAAGGCGGCTACGAGGATGATGGAGTGGTGTCTTATTGGGTAAATACGCGGATCGGCAGATTACATCGGATACAACTCCATGGAGATCATGGAGAACATGGTATTTAAGATCAGAGAGAAAGAAGAAGTCATCTAGCTACTAGCTATGGACATGTAGGTTTGTGGTAAACTACCCACACATCATTGGAGGTGCAGCAAGTTTGATGTAGAAGCCCTCCATCGTCTATTCCCCTCCGACGGAGTACCGAAAAAGGCCTCCAGATGGGATTGTGGAAGAACAAAAACTTGCGACACCAAAAAAAGTGTTTCGGGTGGCTCTCTGTTGGTTTGGGGGTTTTGGGGACTTTATGGAAGGGGAGTTAGGTCAAACGGAGCCGCATGGGACCCACGAGCTCAGGTGGCGCCGCCCCCTAGGGTGCGACAGGTGAGCTCGTCGCTCTCCCATAGATCTTCTGGTCTCTTCCTAAACCTTGTAGGGTCCCTTCAAAAATCATCATAAAGTTTCATAGTGTTTGGACTTCTTTTGATATTGATTTTCTGAAAAGCCGAAAATAAGTAAAAAACAACAACTGACACTTGACACTGAGTTAATAGGTTAGTCCTCAGAAATGATATACAATTCATATAAAGTATTTAAGATTGGTAATATAATAAAATGAAACAATCAAAAATTGTAGATACATTACGTTGGAGACGTATCAGTCACCACAGCAATGGCATCTGATTTCAAGTGGTGATTATGGCCATGTGATGGCACCCTAGGGTAATAGTAGCACGTGACTCATTAAGTGCGTCAAGTCCTTTGTTCGACTCCAGGAAGTCAAATTTTTCATGCTAATGATTAGTTTTTCATTTGTTTTTCTCTCGCCGCCCCACACAGGGAGACGTATAGTCACATCAACGTCTGCGCCACTCTTCTTCCACACTAAGCCATCTCCGCTCCCCATTCCAATCCCCAACCCCCCTCTTGTCGCCAACTCCCATGCGGGACTGCCGCCCCCTTCACCGCCTCTCATCTTCGGAGAAGATCGCCTTCGCCTACTTTCGCAGCCGACGCCGTCGACCATCCCGACGACATCGAGAAACCCTAGGCAGGCCGACTCGTCGACACAAAATGCAGGTAAATCCTTCTTCAATATCTTTGATTCTGGTTAAATAAAGTGTGAATGTTGTGTGTGTACTCGATTGATTGTTTGGATTCGCAGTGCCCAAAGTGTTTGGACGCCAGGGGTTTGTGCGGAAATGGCCACGTAATGTATGCCAAAACCTTCCACATAAGACGTCCAGTTGGCTTTGAAGACAGGGATATTTTTTACATTGGTTGTTCTTTCATTCATGGTGTGCTTGAATTGATATTAGTTATTTCATGAAACTGTACTAGTGTTCTATGATTTAGGCCTTCGTTAAGGTCATGACCATGGTTGCCCTGCATGCAACTGGCTAACAGTCAAATTGATATGTGAACATGCACACAAGATGTTTACATGATTGCTGCATAATTACAAAGGAGCATGATTGCTTCATAATTACAAAGGAGTACTGATCAGATTTTAATTAGATCATTCACATTGTTTTATGAAAAAAAACTAATAGTAGTTATCCATGCATAAACTAGGAAAGATGCTAAAAATAAAACAGTACCGTTTTCTAAAATTTATGCCACATAGTGCACATTTTTGTTAATGCTTGAATAGGCATAATGACCACTTGGACATTAATCTAGTTGTTTTGTTCAAGTATTTTAAAAAGAGCAAGCCATTGTTAAATTTGAGAACATGCTGACATAAAGCCACTGTGAATTAATGGACAATTGTTATATGTACTTTTTTTATGACTTGCAAGCGTAACTATTCTAGTCCTTCCATTTCTCAACAGTTCATCCTGCACTTTGCAAGAAAACAAGTCCTGATGAGCTGGGTGTTTATTCATTTCAACACTCCTCTGCTAAGCCCCATCTTAAAACAAAGCATGACTTTCTTTTCTATTGTTGACTCTAAAACTTTGAAGGAAAAACATTTTTTACTGGACCAACTTGGAGAGAATTTGCCAAAGTATACATATTTCAAATTGATATGAAGTTGTACTTTGTTATTAGCACACATGAACATCAAATTGATGTGGAACTGGATAATGTTCCAATTGTTCATCCTTGTAAGTGTTCTTAGACATACATACCTTACTTACGTGGACTTGTGTTTATTTGCCTGTTCTTAATAGTCCTAACTATAAATATCTGACAATGTTGTCATTCTTGTTTATGTATACCTACTCAGCTTACTATGTGATGTTGGAAGAAACAAAAGAGATAGTTGACAAAATGGAACTCACTGCTGGAACCACATGTACGTGGAAAGACATGCCGTACATCGTCATTTTTGCTAACAATATTGAAACGTTTGTATGGTGGTACGCACACGAACCAAGTTCTGGACCGTACAAAGTACTGATGCAAACTCTCACCGACACCAAGATCAAGAAGAAACTGCTGGTAATAATTTTATTTATTTCATCATTCATAGTACACCATTTGTTATTTAAAATATGTCATCATACCATGTAACAATTGTGTTATTGCAACAGAGACTCCCTAGTCATGTTCTTTTTGATCAGATGAATCCACATGGCGAAATGAGAATTATTATGTTTCCTGATGCTACATATGGTCGTTATACCCGATGTCAGAAAAAGATGGACGCCTCATCGTAATGGATGGCTGGAAGGATTTGCTTTCCTTGTCTAAATTGGCCGTTAGAGACAGGCTGCTCTTCGTGATCCACCACATAGGTGATGAGGTTATCCTCTTTGTACCTATGCCTGGGCAATCTGTGTAATCTACTGAAGAATAGTTCTATGTTGTTGCTGCACTTCATGTTGATGCTCGAACACTCCTACTCGTGATGCGCGATACTTTTGGAAATGATGGTGCTGATGTACTCAATGTTTGTTCCATGTCTGAACTTGTAATGCTATATTATTTGTGATTATATTTTCATGTTCAGGTTTTATTTAAGAATTAATTAGTATGGCATCTCATAGTTCAGTAAAATGATACCATAAACGGAAATAATGTAATAGATGTCATTACGAGCATCTCAACTAATATCCATTAGATAAACCCAAAACTTTGTTTTCAAGCCCACTTCACCATTTTTTCTTTCCCAACATGCCAAACATCTCAAGTAATACAGTAAAAAATTATTCTAATATGTTATAAATTTTACCATGGCAGAAATTATAAGGTACTACATTTTGAACACCAACTCGCCATTTTTTAAATCATTTTTCTAACCAGCCGATCATTTTCGGTGACAACAAAATTTTTATGTGACATTACAAACCACCTGAGAAAATGGACATGCGTAGTGACGCCCAAATGCATTGCCGAAAATCAAGCTAGAATGTCGCCAAAGTTAGCTAGGGCGCTGCCTTGGGAGGAAAAACCTCGTGATGGTGGACCATCACAGAAAATGGTTTTAGGCGACGGTTCCTGTTTTGTCGCTAGGGTTTTTGTCACTAAATAGAGCAAATTTTGTAGTGTGGGCATGTTTATCCCTTAATGTAACCAACCTAAATGTAACCCTAGTTACCCTTGGTGACTATATAAGCCGAGGGATTTAGACCGTAGGAGAGCGACATTTAGATACGATCTCGAGGTAGATCACCCTATACTTTGTACCCCATCACAATCAATGAAATAGAAGTATACATTGGGTTTTACCTCTTCGAGAGGATCCGAACCTGGGTAAAACACCGTGTCCTTTTTATCCTATTGCCATCCACACAAGATCACCAGCTCAAGACTCCCTATCCAAGATCCGTCGGATTCAACCCCGATACCAGGAGAGGACCTCTTTGTCGGTTCCGTCCTGGGCCAATTTGGACGGCCCATGGCGAATACCAAGAAGACTCCAGAAGGCTTGTTCAAGAAAATGACTTCGTATTCATGGAGGACTCTAGCCGACTAGGACTCTAGTAACCCTAGACCCCGGTATCTTATATAAACCGGGGATGGGCTAGTAGATAGATCTTACAAGTTAGATAGATCATACAATCTCGTGCTAATCTTACACATAATATGTACATGGTCCAACACAACTAAGCACAAGCAAAACACATGGTTTTATCTCCTCGAAGAGGTTGAACCTAGGTAAAATCATGTGTCCTTGTTACCATCGTTCCAAGAGATATAGCTTAAGATCCCCTACCTCGAGATCTATCGATTTAGGTTTTTTCATCCCATTTGTCTTTGAGTGGTGTATTCCATGCTCTACCATCATATTTAGTGGGTACTTGTCGGGGGGATGAACCCCGGGCAGGCAATGGAACCTGGATCCTTTTCAAAAATAACGGGGCCGGCGTCGCCCCTCAAGACGGCACACGCTTGGCCGGGTCGCTCGTCCCGGCCAGGCCCCGCTGTCGGTGTCAAAACTGGCGGATCTCAGGTAGGGGGTCCCGATCTGTGCGTCTTAGGCTGATGGTAACAGGAGGCAAGGGACACAATGTTTACCCAGGTTCGGGCCCTCTCGATGGAGGTAAAACCCTACTTCCTGCTTGATCTATATTGATGATATGAGTAGTACAAGAGTTGATCTACCACGAGATCGTAGAGTCTAAACCCTAGAAGCTAGCCTATGATGATTATGATTGTAATTGTCCCACTAAGGATCAAACTCTCCGTTTTATATAGACACCAGAGAGGGCTTGGGTTTACACGGAGTCGGTTACAAGGAAGGAAATATAATATTCGGATCGCCAAGCTTGTCGTCCACGCAAAGGAGAGTCCCATCCGGACACGGGGCGTAGTCTTGAGTCTTGTATCTTCACGCTACAATAGTACGGACGAAGTATATAGTCCGGCCGTCCGGATACCCCCTAATCCAGGACTCCCTCAGTAGCCCCTGAACCAGGCTTCAATGACGATGAGTCCGCCGTGCAGTTTTGTCTTTGGCATTGCAAGGCGGGTTCCATCTCCGAATATTCCAAAATAATTATCGAACACTTAGACTGTGTCCGGATCTGCAAGATGATCTTCATACACCACCGTAGAGAGAATGATACTTCGCAAATATAATCTGCTGACAACTTTAGACAAAGTGACATGACACTACGGTCGGGTTATTATTTGAACCGTTTTCCCACAACCAGTCATAGCGCATATTGCGAGGCGGTTTCCTTGGCACGTCTTGTCACAGCAGAGATCATGTCCCCTTATCACGGGATCTCCATCAATACGGGTATGGGTAACCCAACCGCGTAATCAATCGTGGCGTTTGGGAAATAAGTGATTCGCAACGGGAAGGTGGTGAGGCGCATCGTTCGTCGCCTCTATAAAGGGATAAGGATTCCCCATTTTCACCCACGCCTTCTTCCTCCTCTGCGTATCCATTCCCATACCCTCGAGCTCCAGCGCCCTGGTTCATGCTTTCTCCGCACAGCCAAACCCGGAGCAAGAGGCAAGTGGGTGGCCTTCACCGTGAAAGAGGAGCATATTGCGAAGCTCCGGGCGGCCGGGTACTTGGCCGCAGACATCGCGCACCAGCTGCCGGACAAAGGGCAGGTCACTCCAACTCCGGAACCCCATGAGAGGGTCGTATTTCTCGCCCACTTTATGCGTGGACTGAGATTTCCACTTCATCCCTTCGTCCGCGGGCTCATGTTCTACTACGGGCTAGATTTCCACGATCTAGCGCCGAATTTCGTCCTCAACATCTCGGCGTTTATCGTCATGTGCGAGGCCTTCCTCTACATCAGGCCTCACTTCGGCCTGTGGCTACGAATCTTCTGCGTGAAGCCGAAGATCGTGAGCGGCCAGCGGGTAGAGTGCGGAGGCGCCATGGTGGGCAAGATGCCCCACGTCACCTGGCTTGACGGCTCCTTCATGGTGAAGGAAATATGCCCTAGAGGCAATAATAAAGTTATTATTTATTTCCTCATATCATGATAAATGTTTATTATTCATGCTAGAATTGTATTAACCGGAAACATAATACATGTGTGAATATATAGACAAACAGTGTGTCACTAGTATGCCTCTACTTGACTAGCTTGTTAATCAAAGATGGTTATGTTTCCTAACCATGAACAAGGACTTGTTATTTGATTAACAAGGTCACATCATTAGTTGAATGATCTGATTGACATGACCCATTCCATTAGCTTAGCACACGATCGTTTAGTATGTTGCTATTGCTTCCTTCACGACTTATACATGTTCCTATGACTATGAGATTATGCAACTCCTGTTTACGGAGGAACACTTTGTGTGCTACCAAACGTCACAACGAATCGGGTGATTATAAAGGTGCTCTACTGGTGTCTCCAAAGGTACTTGTTGAGTTGGCGATTTCGAGATTAGTATTTGTCACTCGAATGTCGGAGAGGTATCTCTGGCCCTCTCGGTAATACACATCACTTAAGCCTTGCAAGCATTTCAACTAATGAGTTAGTTGTGAGATGATGTATTACGGAACGAGTAAAGAGACTTGCCGTAACGAGATTGAACTAGGTATTGGATACCGACGATCGAATCTCGGACAAGTAACATACCGATGACAAAGGGAACAACGATGTTGTTGTGCGGTTTGACCGATAAAGATCTTCGTAGAATATGTAGGAACCAATATGGGCATCCAGGTCCCGCTATTGGTTATTGACCGAGACATGTCTCGGTCATGTCTAAATTGTTCTCGAACCGTAGGGTCCGCACGCTTAAGGTTTCAATGATGCTTATATTATGAGTTTATGTATTTTGATGTACCAAGGTTGTTCGAGTCCGGATATGATCACGGACATGACGAGGAGTCTCAAATGGTCGAGACATAAAGATTGATATATTGGACGGATATATTTGGACACCGGAAAGGTTCCGGAGAAGTTTGGAGCTCCGGAGGTTACTGGAACCCCCGGAGGTATATGGGCCTTATTGGGCCCATGTAGGAGGAAGGAGAAGGAACAAGGGAGGGGCGCCCCAGCCCAATCCGATTGGGGAAGGGGCGGCCCCCTTTCCTTTCTCCTTCCCCTCTTCCTATTACTACTACTAGTACTACTTCCTAATACTAGTACTCTTTCCTTCCCTCCAAATAAGATAAGGAAAAGGGGAAACCTACTTGGAGTTGGTTTCCTCCCCTATGCGCGCCCCTTGGGCGGCCACCTCCTCCCTTCCTCCTTTATATACGGGGTAAGGGGCACCCTAGGACACACAAGTTGATCATTGATCGTTCCTTAGCCGTGTGCGGTGCCCCCTCCACGATATTACACCTCGATCATATTGTAGCGGTGCTTAGGCGAAGCCCCTGCGACAGAGAATATCAAGATCGTCACCACGCCGTCAGTCTTGACGGAACTCCCCTGAGCCTCTCTGGATTGGAGATCGAGGTGCGCCATCGAGTTGTACGCGTGTCAAGAACTCGGAGGTGCCGGAGTAACGGTGCTTGGATCGGTTGGACCGGGAGGACGACGACTACTTCCTCTACGTTGCGTCAACGCTTCCGCTTCGGGTCACGAGGGTACGAGACAACACTCTCCCTCTCGTTGCTATGCATCACCATGATCTTCCGTGTGCGAGGAATTTTTTAAATTACTACGTTCCCCAACAAAGGGCATCCGAGCCTAGGTTTTATGGTTTGATGTTATATGCACGAGTAGAACACAAGTGAGTTGTGGGCGATATAAGTCATCGCTTACCAAAGATGTCATACTTTGGTTCGGGCGGTATTGTTGGATGAAGCGGCCGGACCGACATTACGCAGACGCTTACGCGAGACTGGTTTTACCGCCGTGCTTTGCACACGGTGACTAGCGGTGTCGGCCCAACTTTAGTTGAACCGAGTGTGGCTATGCCGGTCCTTGCGAAGGTTAAAACAGCATCAACTTGACAAACTATCGTTGTGGTTTTGATGCGAGGTGA
This sequence comes from Aegilops speltoides, assembly GCA_021437245.1. Classification (NCBI taxonomy): domain Eukaryota; kingdom Viridiplantae; phylum Streptophyta; class Magnoliopsida; order Poales; family Poaceae; genus Aegilops; species Aegilops speltoides. The sequence continues at coordinate 420,413,540 of CM038145.1, read as the reverse complement.
GATTGGTTCTTGCTTAAGCCCGTAGCAGCCACGTAAAACTTGCAACAAGAAAGTAGAGGACGCCTAACTTGTTTTTGCAGGGCATGTTGTGATGTGATATGGCCAAGACATGATGCTATATTTTATTGTATGAGATGATCATGTTTTGTAACCGGTTATCGGCAATCGGCAGGAGCCATATGGTTGTCGCTTATTGTATGAAATGCAACGCTCAGTAATTGCTTTACTTTATCACTAAGCGGTAGCGATAGTCGAGAAGCAATAGATGGCGAAACGACAACGATGCTACGATGGAGATCAAGGTGTCGCTACGGTGGCGATGGTGATCATGATGGTGCTTTGGAGATGGAGATCACAAGCACAAGAAGATGATGGCCATATCATATCACTTATATTGATTGCATGTGATGTTTATCCTTTATGCATCTTATCTTGCTTTGATTGACGGTAGCATTTTAAGATGATCTCTCACTAAAAATTATCAAGTAGTGTTCTCCTGAGTATGCACCGCTGCCAAAGTTCGTCGTGCCTGCACACACCACGTGATGATCGGGTGTGATAAGCTCACGTCCATCTACAACGGGTGCAAGCCAGTTTTGCACACGGAGAATACTCAGTTATACTTGACGAGCCTAGCATATGCAGATATGGCCTCGAACACGGAGACCGAAGGTCGAGCGTGAATCATATAGTAGATATGATCAACATAAGATGTTCACCATTGAAAACTACTCCATCTCACGTGATGATCGGTTATGGTTTAGTTGATTTGGATCACGTGATCACTTAGATGACTAGAGAGATGTCTGTCTAAGTGGGAGTTCTTAAGTAATATGATTAATTGAACTAAAATTTATCATGAACTTAGTACCGATAGTATCTTGCTTGTCTATGTTGTTTGTAGATAGATGGCCCGTCTTTGTTGTTCCGTTGAATTTTAATGCGTTCCTTGAGAAAACTAAGTTGAAAGATGATGGTAGCAACTATGCGGATCGGGTCCGAATTTGAGGATTATCCTCATTGCTGCACGTAAAAATTACGCCCCAGAAGCACCGCTGGGTGGCACTGCTTCTGCCGATGTAACCGACGACGTTAAGAACGTCTCGCGAGCAAAGCGATGACTACTCGATAGTTCAATGTGCCATGCTTTACGGCTTAGAACCGGGACTTCAACGACGTTTTGAACGTCATGGAGCATATGAGATGTTTCAGAGTTGAAGTTGATATTCCGAGAAGAATGCCCGGATTGAGAGATATGAAGTCTCCAATAAGTTCTATAGCTGCAAGATGGAGGAGAATAGTTTCGGTGAGCACATACTCAAGATGTCCGGGTATTGTAATCACTTGATTCAACTGGGAGTTACTCTTCCGGATGATAGCGTCATTGACAGAATTCTCCAATCACTTCCACCAAGCTACAAGAGCTTCGTGATGAACTATAATATGCAAGGGATGGAAAAGACGATTGTCGAGCTCTTCGCAATGCTAAAGGCTGCAGAGGTAGAAATCAAGAAGGAGCATCAAGTGTTGATGGTTAACAAGACCACTAGTTTCAAGAAAAAGGGAAAAGGGAAGAAGAAGGGGAACTTCAAGAAGAACAGCAAACAAGTTGCTGCTCAAGAGAAGAAACCCAAGTCTGGACCTAAGCTGAAATCGAGTGCTTCTCCGCAAGCGATCGTCCTTTGGAAGCGGAACTGCCCCAAGTATTTGGCGGATAAGAAGGATGGCAAAGTGAACAAAGGTATATGTGATATACATGTTATTGATGTGTACCTTACTAGAGCTCGCAGAGCTTTTGGGTATTTGATCTGGTTCTATTGCTAATATTTGCAACTCAAATAGGGACTACGGATTGCTTAACACCGCAAAGGACGAGGTGACGATGCGCGTGGGAAACGGTTCCAAAGTCGATGTGATCGCGGTCGGCACGCTACCTCTACATCTACCTTCGGATTAGTATTAGACCTAAATAATTGTTATTTGGTGCCAGCGTTGAGCATGAACATTATATCTGGATCTTGTTTGATGCGAGACGGTTATTCATTTAAATCAGAGAATAATGGTTGTTCTATTTATATGAGTAATATCTTTTATGGTCATGCACCCTTGAAGAGTGGTCTATTTTTGATGAATCTCGATAGTAGTGATACACATATTCATAGTGTTGAAGCCAAAAGATGCAGAGTTGATAATGATAGTGCAACTTATTTGTGGCATTGCCGTTTGGGTCATATCGGTATAAAGCGCATGAAGAAACTCCATACTGATGGACTTTTGGAACCACTTGATTATGAATCACTTGGTACTTGCGAACCGTGCCTCATGGGCAAGATGACCAAAACGCCGTTCTTCGGTACTATGGAGAGAGCAACAGATTTGTTGGAAATCATACATCTGAGATGTATGTGGTCCAATGAATGTTGAGGCTCGTGGCGGATATCGTTATTTTCTCACCTTCACAGATGATTTAAGCAGATATGGGTATATCTACTTAATGAAACATAAGTCTGAAACATTTGAAAAGTTCAAAGAATTTCAGAGTGAAGTTGAAAATCATCGTAACAAGAAAATAAAGTTTCTACGATCCGATCGTGGAGGAGAATATTTGAGTTACGAGTTTGGTCTACACTTAAAACAATGTGGAATAGTTTCGGCAACTCACGCCACCCGGAACACCACAACGTAATGGTGTGTCCAACGTCGTAATCGTACTTTACTTGATATGGTGCGGTCTATGATGTCTCTTACAGATTTACCGCTATCGTTTTGGGGTTATGCTCTAGAGACAGCCACATTCACGTTAAATAGGGCACCGTCGAAATCCGCTGAGACGACACCTTATGAACTATGGTTTGGCAAGAAACCAAAGTTGTCGTTTCTTAAAGTTTGGGGTTGCGATGCTTATGTGAAAAAGCTTCAACCCGATAAGCTCGAACCCAAATCGAGAAATGTGTCTTCATAGGATACCCAAAGGAGACAGTTGGGTACACCTTCTATCACAGATCCGAAGGCAAGACATTCGTTGCTAAGAATGGATCCTTTCTAGAGAAGGAGTTTCTCTCGAAAGAAGTGAGTGGGAGGAAAGTAGAACTTGATGAGGTAATCTGTACCTACTCCCTTGTTGGAAAATAATACATCACAGAACCGGTTTCGTGACGGCAAAACCAACTAGTGAGGAAGTTGATGATAATGATCATAGAACTTGAGATCAAGTTAATCTGAGAACCACGTGAGGTCGAGCAGAGTAAGATCCGCACTGAGTGGTACGGTAATCCTATTCGGAAGTCATGCTACTAGATCATGATGAACCTACGAACTATGAAGAAGCGATGGTGAGCCCAGATTCGCAAAATGGCTTGAAGCCATGAAATCGAGATGGGATCCATGTATGATAACAAAGTATGGACTTTGGTTGACTTGCCCGATGGTCGGCAAGCAATAGAGAATAAATGGATCTTCAAGAAGAAGACCGACGACGGTAATGTTATCGTCTACAAAGCTCGACTTGTTGCAAAAGGTTTTCGACAAGTTCAAGGGGTTGACTACGATGAGACCTTCTCACCCGTAGCGATGCTTAAGTCTGTCCGAATCATGTTAGCAATTGCCGATTTTATGATTATGAAATTTGGCAAATGGATGTAAAACTGCATTCTGAATGGATTTCTAGAAGAAGAGTTGTATATGATGCAACCGAAGGTTTTATCGATCCAAAGGAGCTAATAAAGTGTGCAAGCTCCAACGCTCCATTTATGGACTGGTGCAAGCCTCTCGGAGTTGGAATAAACGTTTTGATAGTGTGATCAAAGCATTTGGTTTTATCTGAGACTTTTGGAGAAGCATGTATTTACAAGAAAGTGAGTGGGAGCTCAGTAGCATTTCTAATATTATATGTGGATGACATATTATTGATTGGAAATGATATAGAATTTCTGGATAGCATAAAGGGATACTTGAATAAAAGTTTTTCAATGAAAGACCTCGGTGAAGCTGCTTACATATTGGGCATTAAGATCTATAGTGATAGATCAAGACGCTTAATTGGACTTTCAGAAAGCACATACCTTGACGAAGTTTTGAAGAAGTTCAAAATGGATCAAGCAAAGAAAGGGTTCTTGCTCTGTATTGCAAGGTGTGAAGTTGAGTAAGACTCAAAGCCCGACCAACGCAGAAGATAGAGAGAAAATGAAAAGTGTTCCTATGCTTCAGCCATAGGCTCTATCATGTATGCAATGTTGTGTACAGACTGATGTGTGCCTTGCTATAAGTCTAGCAGGAGGTACCAAAGTAATCCAGAGTGGATCATTGGACAGCGGTCAAGAACATCCTGAAATACGAAAAGGACTAAGGATATGTTTCTCGATATGGAGGTGACAAAGAGCTCATCGTAAATGGTTACGTTGATGCAAGCTTTGACACCGATCCGGACGATTCTAAATCGCAAACCGGATACGTGTTTACATTAAGCGGTGGAGCTGTCGGTTGGTGCAGTTCAAAGCAAAGCGTAATGGCGGGATCTACATGTGAAGCGGAATACATAGCTGCTTTGAAGCAGCCAATGAAGGAGTGCGGATGAAGGAGTTCATATCCGATCTAGGTGTCATACCTAGTGCATCGGGTCCAATGAAAATCTTTTGTGACAATATCGAGCGATTGCCTTAGCGAAGGAATCCATATTTCACAAGAGAACCAAGCACATCAAGAGACGCTTCAATTCCATCCGGATCTAGTCCAAGTGGGAGACATAGAGATTTGCAAGATACATACGGATCTGAATGTTGCGAACCGTTGACTAAGCCTCTTCCACGAGCAAAACATGATCAACACCAAGACTCCATGGGTGTTAGAATCATTCTTGTGTAATCTAGATTATTGACTCTAGTGCAAGTGGGAGATCAAGGAAATATGCCCTAGAGGCAATAATAAAGTTATTATTTATTTCCTCATATCATGATAAATGTTTATTATTCATGCTAGAATTGTATTAACCGAAAACATAATACATGTGTGAATATATAGACAAACAGTGTGTCACTAGTATGCCTCTACTTGACTAGCTTGTTAATCAAAGATGGTTATGTTTCCTAACCATGAACAAGGAGTTGTTATTTGATTAACAAGGTCACATCTAGTTGAATGATCTGATTGACATGACCCATTCCATTAGCTTAGCACACGATCGTTTAGTATGTTGCTATTGCTTCCTTCATGACTTATACATATTCCTATGACTATGAGATTATGCAACTCCCGTTTACCAGAGGAACACTTTGTGTGCTACCAAACGTCACAATGTAACTGGGTGATTATAAAGGTGCTCTCAGGTGTCTCCAAAGGTACTTGTTGAGTTGGCGATTTCGAGATTAGGATTTGTCACTCCGAATGTCGGAGAGGTATCTCTGGGCCCTCTCGGTAATACACATCACTTAAGCCTTGCAAGCATTTCAACTAATGAGTTAGTTGTGAGATGATGTATTACGGAACGAGTAAAGAGACTTGCCGAGAACGAGATTGAACTAGGTATTGATACCGACGATCGAATCTCGGACAAGTAACATACCGATGACAAAGGGAACAACGTATGTTGTTGTGCGGTTTGACCGATAAAGATCTTCAGTAGAATATGTAGGAACCAATATGGGCATCCAGGTCCCGCTATTGGTTATTGACCGAGACATGTCTCGGTCATGTCTACATTGTTCTCGAACCGTAGGGTCTGCACGCTTAAGGTTTCAATGACATGTTATATTATGAGTTTATGTATTTTGATGTACGAAGGTTGTTTGAGTCCGGATATGATCACGGACATGACGAGGAGTCTCGAAATGGTCGAGACATAAAGATTGATATATTGGACGGATATATTTGGACACCGGAAAGGTTCCGGAGAAGTTTGGAGCTTCGGAGGTTACCGAACCCCGGAGGTATATGGGCCTTATTGGGCCCATGTAGGAGGAAGGAGAAGGAACAAGGGGGGGGCGCCCCAGCCCAATCCGAATTGGGGAAGGGGCCGGCCCCTTCCCTTCTCCTTCCCCTCTTCCTATTACTACTACTAGTACTACTTCCTAATACTAGTACTCTTTCCTTCCCTCCAAATAAGATAAGGAAAGGGGGAAACCTACTTGGAGTAGGTTTCCCTCCCTATATGGCGCCCCCTTGGGCCGCCACCTCCTCCCTCCCTCCTTTATATACGGGGTGAGGGGCACCCTAGGACACACAAGTTGATCATTGATCGTTCCTTAGCCGTGTGCGGTGCCCCCTCCACGATATTACACCTCGATCATATTGTAGCGGTGCTTAGGCGAAGCCTGCGACAGAGAACATCAAGATCGTCACCACGCCGCCGTGCTCACGGAACTCCCCTCGAGCCTCTCATGGATTGGAGATCGAGGGTGCGCCATCGAGCTGTACGCGTGTCAAGAACTCGGAGGTGCGAGTGCGGTGCTTGGATCGGTTGGACCGGGAGGACGTCGACTACTTCCTCTACGTTGCGTCAACGCTTCCGCTTCGGTCTACGAGGGTACATAGACAACACTCTCCCCTCTCGTTGCTATGCATCACCATGATCTTGCGTGTGCGTAGGAAATTTTTTGAAATTACTACGTTCCCCAACACATGGAGACCGTGAAAGGGTGGCAATCGGGATGGTTCTACATCACCGAGCCGCACGACGCCAACTGGGTGGCGGCCCCCGAATTCCGATCCGGGACCCCCATGCGGCTGACCTCCTGGGAAAGGAAGGGCCTGGCCTGGGGCGAACTGCAGAGCTGACCGGACTCCAGAATTGCATCAAGAATATGAAGGACAAGAAAATCAAGCTTGTCGACGTGGTCCAGGTCATGCTTGTCTGCCGGATTCTCCCGTGCCAAAGACGGGCCTTTAATCTATGGGAGTTCAACCCGACCGAACATCAGACGCTTCAAAAGCTCTACGGCATGACGCACAAAGGCGCCTGGAAGGCGCTGTTCAAGGCCTCCGAAGTACCTCCTCCCACATCCGAGGATCACGGACTTCACACCGCGTAGCCCCCCGTCCGGTGAGTTTTCAGACTACCGCCGGATTCAGTTCTACCCAATGTACTCATGGGGGAATCTTAAGTCATTGTGTGTATTTGGTCAGGAGTATGTGGAGATGGCGGAGCGGATTGACTGTCCGGCTCCACTGCCAGAAGGCCCAACGGACACTCTCCTAACGGAGATGCTCGCCCCGGCGCCCTACAAGGCGCCGGAGAAGAAGGCAGAAAAGAAGGCCCTGGGGACCAGGGAGGGTCTCCGGCGTAAGGTTGTACCAGAAGCCTCGTCCAAAGACGACGAGGCGCACTCCTCCCCTGAAGGGGAGGAAGAAGAGGAAGAGGACGCCCCATCCAGAGAGGATGGGGAGCCTGAGAAGGCAGGCCAGGGGACCGAGTGGGGTCCTCGGCGCAAGGCCGTTATACCCTTGTCGTCCGAAGACGACGAGGCAGATTCCTCCCGCGAAGGCGGGGGGAAACACGAAGAAACTCTGCCTCCCCGCACTAGGGAGGAGAAGAAGAGGAAGGCCGCCCCGGAGGGGAAGGCTAGGACGTCCAACAAGGGAAAGGCGTCCCTTCCGGATTACTCCACCACTGCCGCCTATAGCGAGGAGGGGTGGCTGCCCAGGGGGAAGCCCCTAGCAAGATCATAAGTATTCGCACTCTATTGTACTTTAGTGCAACTTTGCTTCATAGTCTTGTTATAACACCGAACATATATGCAGCCCGGCTAGGGTCCATCCCGAGGTATCGTCTTCGGATGGGTCCTTGAGTGATTCAGCGACGAACTCGCTCCCGACGGCCACTACTCCTCGGCCTGCGGATGACACAGAGGTGTTGTCCCAAAGGCTCCCGGAGAAGGGGGAGGTGACTCTGGAGACGCCCCAAGGCGGAATTCCAGTCGCCGGGCACACGGGGTACAGGATCCCCGCGGATTGTGCCGATGTGAGCCGCAACAAGCCGGGCTCTCAGCCGGATACCGTGCCGGAACCTTTGATGGTTCCGAATTCTGGCAGGCGGCCCCTCGCTAGGGAGGGCGAGCCGTCCGTGCCGATGACTTCCATTATGCCAGAGGCATCGAATAGTCTGCTGGAAGCGCTTCGCAGCGCTTCCATGGATGAAGAGCAGCGTACTCTTATGAGTGTGGTGATTCAGAAGGTTCTGTCTGCCAAGAGCGGACTAACCGAAGCCTGCACCAGCCTCTTGACGGGCTTTGAGGTAAGTAATAAAAATGTAAAATTATCACCCGATAGGTAGTAGCCCCTGATACTCTGTTTGGTGTTCGGAAAGAAGAGCCAAACGGAGGGTTAATTAAAATCCGTAGGAGTCTAATAGTAGGTGCGCCTGTGGATAAGCAGGCAGTGTTTCTTGCCGCGACTGTACGCACGGCCGAGGTCGCCGGACTCAAACGGGACCTGGAACAGGCGCAGGGAGAGCTCGGCCTCACGAAGAGGCAGCTCGAAGAGAACAAAGGTTTGTGATTACCCGCTCTCATATAATAAAGGATAGATAAAATTGGTTATTCTAACGACAAAGCATCGTGACTTTGTAATAGGGGCCACCACCGAAGTGGCGTCTCTGAAGAAAGTGCTGTCCGAGGCCGAAGACAAGGCGGCCTTGGAGCGCAAGGAGCGCAAAAAGCAAGATGCTAGAGTGGGCGAGGTACAGCAAGAGGCTAGAGTGGGCGAGGTACAGCAAGAGCTCCAGGAGCTCGGCAAGAAGTCCGAGTCCTTGGAGCATGATCTTAAGATGAAAGAGACTGAGCTTGCGAAGGCCCATGCGAGTGTGAAAGATGCCAAGGCCAAAGCCGAAAAGGCACAACAGGAAATCCAGGCAGCTAAGAAGATAGCGGCGGGTAAGACATTCTTTATGCAAAGCAAGCATGTGGAGGAGGCGTTTCTTTTACTTACCCGAATTCGGAGCTCTCCAGGGGCATTCGCAGATCTGCCACGCAGCGTATCAGATGCCGCGGAGTTCTACCGTGCCGAGGATGGGATCTCGACGGAGAAGCTGTTCTGGTCCCAGTATGTTGGGGCCAAACACCCAATGCCTCTGAGTGACCAACTAAAGCAGTTGGTTGAACTCCACAGGGTGGCCGAAGTGGCTATGAAAGATTTCATAGTATGGATGTGGCCTGGTGAGCCCCTGCCCACTAGCTACTTCGGCCTTATCAAGCGGATGGTAAATGCCTGTCTGCGACTTGAAGTGATCAAGCGATCCGTTTGCATTGAGGGTGCCCGCCGGGCCTTTGCCCGTGCGAAGGTGCATTGGGGCAAGCTGGATGCAGAGAAGCTGGTGAAGGACGGGCCGCCGGAAGGCAAGGTGCATTGCTGTCCCGAGAAATATTATGATGGCATTATGAAGGGCGCTCGTCTCGTGGCCGATGAATGTACCAAGGACACGATCCTTGAGTAAATGTACTTCTATCATTGTTGTAATATAAAGATGAAGTTACTTGTGCTATGTAGCGCTTTTTTATTTAAAATATTACCTTCTGTGCGGCTGTTTATAAAATTCTTAAAGTAGGCCAGTCGTCGGCTTCCGCCCCCACGTAACTAGTACCGGGGTGTTCCTGGAAAAACCCGAACACTCTTTATCCAAATTTTTGGTCCCTTAAGGAGGTATCCGGTGCAGCGAACAAGGCAATCAGACTATGCGGCTTTATAACTTTCACTTAGCCATAGAAGTCTACAATTTTAAATTTCGGCGAAGCCCCTAGAACTCGGAAAGCCGAATTGGGGCGCTATATACGCCTAAATCCGACGAAGCCGATTCCTCGCCTAAAGCAAAAAAAATCTTTAAGGATTTTAAGACCTCTCGAACAGCGACTAGCTCTCGCTGCATCATGCCAGTTAGTTTTCGGCTTTCTCTACTGAGGTGCTCGTCCGGAAAAACCGGGACACAATCGCAGTAGTTCTCCCTGCGCTACCTTAGCCGATATAACGGAACGTAATGTACCAAAACAAGGGAGCCGGGCAAACCCAACTATTGACCCAAGACGTGATTCGGAGCTGATGCATATAGTGCTATAAGTTCGGGGTGCCGCACTATTGAAAGTGTTCGAACTTGTTTTGCCGTATTATGGGGCACCATAAGAAGCCCCTGGCAAACTGAACGTACCAAGGTGTACGGATGCAATATTAAATGAACATTTGTAAGAAAAATGCTCAAATAGGAATAATAAGCTGACGCTATATATTATCTCCCATTGATGAATAATACGTTTAAGCGTATGTTTACAATGGGTGCGTTTAAGCAAAAGTAAATAGGACTATTTAACATGTCATATCCAAGGGCAGGCTGCATGTAGGTATATAAAACAGGTTTAACGATCGTGAACAGATTCCACCTGGGTATTACCTTTGTGCGCAAAGCCTGCTGCCTCCTTGGTTTTCTCTCCTGTGTAAGTCCGACAATCCGGCTCTTCTGAAGAGGCTGCCCTAAAGCAGTGTCCTAAAAGATAAAAAGGGAGGGTTATGAAGGTATGTTGCGGTTATACCGCACTGTTGACTGAGTCACTGTTGCGCCTCCGCCGATGCCCATGGTATTTTGAGTGTGTAATTGTGTGCGCGTGGCACGAATGCTGCTCTGATGGAGCTTGAGCGGAGGCCGGACTGCTAGTCACGCTCTTGGCGTGCCTGGTGATCCTGTTGCGGGGTGCTCCGGACTAGCTTGACGGTGTTCGAGGTTGTCGTTGTCGGATTGGTGGTTTGTCGGAGGAGGCCGCATTGTGCTTCCGCCGCGAGGGCTGCAGTATGCTCTTACAGACGGAGAGAGCGGTCCATGTTTCATTGATCGTTATGACCCCACGCTTGATCTGGCATCTTGAGCTTGAGGTATGCATAGTGTGGTACCGCATTGAATCTAGCGAATGTGGTTCGTCCAAGCAGTGCATGGTAACCGCTACGGAAAGGGACGATATCGAAGATTAACTCTTCACTTCGGAAGTTATCCGGAGATCCGAATACCACTTCCAATGTAATAGAGCCCGTGCAACGGGCCTCTACTCCTGGAATTACACCTTTGAAGGTGGTTTTGGTGGGCTTGATCCTTGAAGGGTCGATGCCCATTTTGCACACTGTGTCCTGATAAAGCAGGTTCAGGCTGCTGTCGCTGTCCATAAGGACTCGCGTGAGGTGGAATCCCTTGATGACTGGGTCTAGGACCAATGCGGTTGAACCGCCGTGAGGATGCTGGTAGGGTGATCCCTACGATCAAAGGTGATCGGACAGGCTGACCATGGGTTGAATTTTGGGGCGACTGGCTCCATCGCATAGACGTCCCATAGTGCTCGCTTCCGTTCCCGTTTGGGAATGTGGGTGGCGTAGATCATGTTGACCGTTTTCACCTGGGGAGGAAATTTCTTCTGTCCCCCCGTGTTCGGACGCCGGGGCTCCTCATCATCATCGTTGTGCATCCCCTTGTCCTTGTTTTCGGTGTTTATTTTACCGGCCTGTTTGAACACCTAGCAGTCTCTATTAGTGTGATTTGCTGGCTTGTCCGGGGTGCCATGAATTTGGCACGAGTGTTCTAGTATGCGGTCCAGACTGGACGGTCCCTGGTTGTTTCTTTTGAACTGCTTTTTCCGCTGACCGGATTTTGATCCGCTGAACCGGCGTTGACTGCCGTGTCTTTAGCGTTGTCGTCGTTATTCCGTCGCTTATGTGTGTTGCATTGTGGCTTGCCGTTATTGTCGCAGACATCCGAGGTGCCGGAATGTGGCGTGGTGCTACTACGAGCCAACCAGCTGTCCTCGCCCGCGCAAAAGCGGGTCATTAGTGTTGTGAGTGCTGCCATGGACTTGGATTTTTCCTGGCCGAGGTGTCGGGCGAGCCACTCATCACGAATATTATGCTTAAAGGCCGTCAGAGCTTCGGCATCCGGACAGTCGACTATTTGATTCTTTTTAGTTAGGAACCGAGTCCAAAATTTCCTGGCTAACTCTCCGGACTGTTGAGTAATGTGGCTCAAGTCATCGGCGTCCGGTGGTCACACATATGTACCCTGGAAGTTGTCGAGGAACGCGTCTTCCAGGTTTTCCCAACTGCCAATGGAATTTGCGGGCAGGCTGTTTAGCCAGTGTCGGGTGGGTCCTTTGAGCTTAAGGGGGAGATACTTGATGGCGTGTAGGTCGTCTCCACGGGCCATGTGAATGTGGAGAAGGAAATCTTCGATCCATACTGCGGGGTCTGTTGTGCCATCGTATGATTCGATGTTTACGGGTTTGAACCCTTCTGGGAATTCATGATCCATCACTTCGTCAGTGAAGCAGAGGGGGTGTGCGGCGCCTCTGTGCTGGGCTATGTGGCTGCGCAGTTCAAATGAGTCTGGGTGGCTGTATTCGGCCCGGCCGGACTTGTTGATAGTGTATCCAGCGTGACGGTGATCATAGCGTGTTGGGGCGCGCCCCCGCGATCCGTAAATTGATCTTGGTTATCCTGCTTTGTTTTCCAGTATATCTTGCAGGTCTTGCCTATTGCCCCGGGCCGTAGTGTATTGGCTTGGGGGTGCGGGCTGGTATTCGGGCTGATATGCCATTTTATCCCGGCCACGAGGTGGTCGGTCAGCCGTGTGGCGCTCGAGTCCATATTCCTCGGCTGCCAGGACTTCAGTACATCTGTCTGTGAGCAGGTCTTGATCAGCTTGGAGCTGCTGTTGCTTCTTTTTCAGGCTCCTCGCAGTGGCCATGAGCCGGCGCTTAAAGCGCTCCTGCTCCACGGGGTCCCCAGGCACGCCAAACTCGTCATCGTCGAGGCTAAACTCGTCTTCGGAGGGGGCATGTAGTTGTCCTCCTCCTGTATTAAATCCGTCGCTTTGTTAAATGCAGGCTGGCTCGCCCGTCTTCTGCTCGGCCGCTCAAGGCGGCTGATCAGGTTGTATTCTCTTCGCACCATCCGGATTGTTTCGTCTCTGTCTGCGGTATTGCTGTGGCGGGGCTTGGGCGGCGCGGCGACGCCCATGCTTTGCCTTCTTCCCCGAGGGTTATCCTCCGTTGCCTCATCGCCATTGGTTTCCTTGAGTGTCACACTATATATATATATATATATATATATATATATATATATATATATATATATATATATATATATCATATGAGGAGGTGGCTGTCCACCGCCTGTGAGCGGTGGTTCTGTTCTTCTCTGCATCATCGTCCATGCCGTCGATGTCTTGGTCGAAGTCAAGCACGTCGGTTAAATCATCGATCGTGGCAATGAAGTGGGTGGTGGGTGGGCGGCGACCTTCGCTTTGCTTCCCCCTCGAGCCGGACATAGTTCGCCATGAGTCTCCGACAAAGAGAGACTTTAACGAGTTGAAGACGTCGCCAAGGGGCGTCTTTGGAAAAATCCGCAGCGGTGAACTCCATTACGGAGCCCAACCAGGCTCGGCGGGCTCGGGAACGCGCAGATCGAAACTACTGCCGGATACTGAGTCCGGGGTCCGCGTCCTGAGCTTCTTTAGGGGAGGCACTGTTCGCCCTACCGCCGATGAGTGTGCAGCCTGCGGGGCGGGGTCCATCCACCCGTCCTTGGGCAACTTAGTCTGCTTCGGATTTAGGTCCGGGGCCACTACACGGGTGATATCCCGAGCATTGTCCGACACCAGGTCTAGGCCGTGCTCATCGTGATTGTCCGCTGCTCCCGGCACAAGCCCGAATCCGTTGAAGATCAAGTCTCCGTGGATATCTGCCGTGTAGTTCAGGTTTCCGAACCTAACCTGGTGGTCAGGGGCGTAGCTGTCGATCTGCTCCAGTCGGCCAAGCGAATTGGCCCGCAGTGCGAAGCCGCCGAACATGAAGATCTGTCCAGGGAGAAAAGTCTCACCCTGGACCGTGTTGTTGACGATTGAAGGAGCCATCAAGCCTTGCAGCGACGACACAGAGGAACTCTTAATGAAAGCACCAATGTCGGTGTCAAAACCGGCGGATCTCGGGTAGGGGTCCCGATCGTGCGTCTTAGGCTGATGGTAACAGGAGGCAAGGGACACAATGTTTACCTGTGTTGGGCCCTCTCGATGGAGGTAAAACCCTACTTCCTGCTTGATTGATATTGATGATATGAGTAGTACAAGAGTTGATCTACCACGAGATCGTAGAGGCTAAACCCTAGAAGCTACCCTATGATGATTATGATTGTAATTGTCCCCCTAAGGATCAAACTCTCCGGTTTATATAGACACCGGAGAGGGCTGGGTTTACACGGAGTCGGTTACAAGGAAGGAAATATAATATCCGGATCGCCAAGCTTGTCTTCCACGCAAAGGAGAGTCCCATCCGGACACGGGGCGTAGTCTTGAGTCTTATATCTTCACGCTACAATAGTCCGGATGAAGTATATAGTCCGGCCGTCCGGATACCCCCTAATCCAGGACTCCCTCACCCGCGACCCAGCCGAACTCTCTGACCCGGCCAGGCATCTCGACGCGGCCTTGACAACCAGTACAAGACAGCCAAACCTGGCACGACCAAGGCTTCCCCAACAAGCCAGCTCCACCCATGGCGTGTTCCGCAACCCGGCCATGGGTCAGCTCCCGTCCCATCCAGGCCGTGCGATGGGACGAGTCTTCATTCACTGATGACCGAGGCAAAAGTGCCCCGCCCATGCCTCTGGTCAGCCGGAGCGTGGCAACAGTGCCCCTCACCTACCCGCTGACCAGGGCCGGCGTGGAAACAGTGCCACCGTCGTCACTGCTGACGACAGCAAGTGACGACCTGACGGAGCGCCACTGTACACGACTCGACTCGGCCACTCCCTAACGATCGACAAGACGGCGCACAGTCCCCCTAGGCATGCGGGGCTCGCACCTAGGGGAACCCGGCGAACCACATGCCCCCGGCGGGACCCAGCCCGGGTCTCCAGACGCTGACGACCCGGCCCTACAGCCCTGTAACATTACCATTGTACCCCTGGGGGGTTGGCCTATAAAACCCCCCCAGGAGCCCTCGCATACACGGGCAAGTAAGCAAGCAAGGATAGAGAAGTTAGCCACCGATCAGTAGAACCCACTCGAGGAGAAGGAGGAGTCTAAGCCTTGGCCAGCATTCCTTCTTCCTCCATACAGCTCCAGGAGCAACCTTGTACTGTTGCACATCAACCACACTCGGCAGGACTAGGGGTGTTATCTCTCCGGAGAGCCCCGAATCTGGGTATGTCTTGTGTCCCGCGCTCGCTCATGCCAACCCTGTCTCTGGAGCCCACCGGTGCCCTCGAGCCTCCTCCTCTCTTTAGCCATCCCATGGCATCTGCCGTGCGCCCACCATGACTGTACATGTGCATGATTACGTCTTTATAAATTCCAGGAACCCCGAAATACTAAAATACATCTAGATACATCCATTTCTCTGAGAAGTATTTTCGGACGGAGGGAGTATAGTAAAATGTTGACCATTATTTTCTGTGACATAATTACTAACATACACTTTTTAAGTGACATGATTGTGTTAGATCTAAAAATAATATACAAAAGAATTTAAAAAAACTTACTGTATAATTTTAAAGTTCAAACTTTAATGGTTACAAATACAAATTGTATACAATCCCTTTTTCCATGGGAATGAAGTTATTCTTTTCTTAAAGAATAGCCACACTCAATATCGGCCAAGAAGCTGAACAACACTCCTAGTTTGTGCCACTTAGATGTACTTCATAATGTGTGAAACGAGACAACTTGAAACTTAAAATACATAGGCGTCGCATAAATTTTGAATGAACGGGGCATAAAATCGTTGAACTATGCTATGCTTCATTGCTTTATAGCGATGGTAGTGAAGCCCGGCCGCGAGGTCTTATAGAGAAGAAAAAAACTTACTATCAACTTTGAACATGTTTTTTTTTTGAGTCTATTGAACATGTTTTCAGTGTCACTATCAACTTTGAACTCTATAATCTTATAAACCAAATGGAGGAAAGCAGCCTAGCCCGGCCCGGCCCAGTCCAGCCCAAATGCAGGATAAGGGGTACGAGGAGGGAGAGGGAAGAGGGAAAATATAAAAACAAAATCCCGCAAAATCCTCAGTCTCTTTCCTTCTCCTCCCCAAACCCAGAAAATCCCTTATCCCCTCCCCCCCTGCTCCTCGACCGTCCATGGCGATGGCCTCCTCCACCACCGCCTCCGTCGCCGCGGCGTCCCTCCGAGCTCTCGCCGGCGCCTCCCCGGCCCCGCTCCCGAAGCCGTTCCTCGTGCTGCTCTCCCCGGCGCCCCCGCGCCGCCTCGGCCTCGGCCTCCGCGCCGCCCGCCCGCGCGGCCCGCTCGCCCCGCTCGCCTCCTCCGACTCCTTCTTCGAAACCTCCGCGGCCGTAGACGTCGCCGAGCCGGAGGACGAGGCCCTGGAGGCCGCAGCGGAGGAGGAGCCGGCTGTCGCGGAGGAGGACGAGGAGGAGGAGGTGGTGGAGGAGGTCGGGGAGTACGTGGAGCCGCCGGAGGAGGCCAAGGTGTACGTCGGCAACCTGCCCTACGACGTCGACAGCGAGCGCCTCGCGCAGCTCTTCGAGCAGGCCGGCGTCGTCGAGGTCTCCGAGGTGAGCGCTTCGTTCCCCTTCATGCATACACCTTGGCCTCTTTGCTAGGTACTTACTTGTCTGTACGCACACACACGTTGGCTCAGTCAAGAGAATGCATCAATTCTTCCGGGCCCTGATTATGTGCTTTGTTTATGCGCAACTGAAATTGTCACGTTCAGTCCTGGACGGAATGATGCCTAACTGAATGTTGAGGCTCATATGGTGGAGCTGCTAAAATCTAGTTTGCCTCTTTGCAAGCTGCTTGTGTGATAGGCTTGGATGCAGTAGGTTGGCCAGCGATGCTATTTGATGGGGTGCATCGTGTTATAGTTGTGTGTAGAGGCCGGTGATTTCACGTCTTTATCAGAATTATGTCCATTAACCTGCTAGCGCATGCACACAATTTTTTCAGAAACTGTGAAATACAGAGATATTAATCATGCGGTGTCTAATACGAAGTTTCGGTCCAATTAAGATGCATTTCCTTCCACGTAACAATGTATTATTTGCTGACCCTGTTACTGTTAATTCACGGCTAGCGTGGTGTCGGCTTCATCAGTATGGTTGGAGGAGCAGTCAGACAGTGGTTGCTTGGATACTGTATGCCTTTTCTCTCTGTTGTAATATGTAGTTTCTGTTTTGTGGATGTACAGGTCATTTACAACAGGGAAACAGACCAGAGCCGTGGATTTGGGTTTGTCACCATGAGTACCATTGAGGAGGCTGAGAAGGCCGTGGAGATGTTCCATCGCTATGTGAGTGCATACTATGAATTTACGTAATGTTACCTGTAATGTTACCTGCATAGAATGGCTGCTTCCAGTTTGCATTTTATATGTTCCCTGTCATAGGTCATTAATTCCAATTTTAAAATCATTTGTAATTCATATGCAATGCAAGCATGCTCTAAAGAATGTGCCAAAATGTATGGTTTGCTGACTGGCCTTTAACGTGGACAGGATGTGAATGGAAGGCTGCTGACTGTGAACAAGGCAGCTCCTAGAGGTGCCCGGGTGGAAAGGCCTCCCCGTGATTCCGGGTCTTCATTCAGGATCTACGTGGGCAACCTGCCATGGCAAGTGGACGACTCTAGGTTGGTAGAGCTGTTCAGCGAGCACGGCAAAGTTGTCGATGCCAGGGTTGTCTACGACAGAGACACTGGGCGCTCACGGGGATTTGGTTTCGTGACAATGGCATCGCAGCCGGAACTTGATGATGCCATCGCTGCCCTCGATGGACAGGTTAGTTAGCAATCATTTGATTGCCCTACCGTTTTTTACATACCATGCCTAACTGCATGAATCGAACCTCGTTCTAGTGGGATAACGAATGCCGCGTCGAGTCTCACATTACTATCTGAATTCTGCAGAGCTTGGAGGGGCGTGCTCTGCGGGTGAACGTCGCGGAGGAGCGGCCACCGCGGAGGTTCTAATGAAGGTGTATTTGATGGTGGACTACGACAAGATTGCTGCGTAAGAGACACGATAGCACGCCCAATACCGGCTTAGACCCCCCATCCATCCTTGTGCCATGTCTGCCCCCTCTCTCCAGTGTTTTTCTCTTTTGCTATCTGCCTGTTGCTTCCACGTTCTCAATCTGTCGATGCAATTCAAAAGTTTTGTCTGACATACTACATATGTTTAAGCCCCCCATATGGGGTGTGTTGCCCTGAGATTCGTGCTCGCCTGATATGGGAAAAGGATCCAAAATCCCCTTCCGTTATATGGATCTGAAATCTCCTTGTGACCCTGGTTGAATACCTATGTCTACATGGTCGCATGCTTCGCATCAAGCAGTGCAATACTGATTCCCAGTCCTGATGCTGAAGGGACCCTAGCATGCCTATGTGTGGGGGTTGGATGTTGCATCTGCAACTCAGATCTCGAGAAATTTTTACGACTTCAGGGCCTACTTGAATTTTTTGTGGAACACAAGGCACCATCAAGCGCCAAGATATCATTCATCTCATACGCGAAGTACAACGTGAATCACAACACCCTCCATTTGGAAGTTGTGAAGATTAAGCAGGGAAAGGCAAGAGCCAATGCCATGAGCTGAATGAGTGCAACCTAAGACACGTTCTAATCTAGAATTGAGAACCTGATGAGCACCATTGTGGGCAATGCCGTTGATGTTTCCGGGAATATGATAAACAACAATGATGTTGAGGGTGAGTCTCCTGAATGAATCTGCTAATTGTAGTTCTACATCTCCAAGGCCTACTTGATGCGGTTCTCTTGTTGGCATCGAGTCCGACTCATCCAGGTTTGGCTGTTTATTTTCTATTAACGAAAGTATTAGATATTGAAAAGGTCTTTCATGTGCATCAATGGCCATGTTTTAGCCATATGCTATTACAAAAAAATATATAAATCGAATCTTGCAGTGAGTATATAGATAGAAATAGGAGTCCGAACAACTATTGCATCAACCATTTACAAGATATAGCAGCAAACGAAGCAACTAAAAACAGCAACAGTGGCCAAAGCGGCAAAGCGATGTCCAGAAATTGCCAACATCACAATCCACCAAACGATAAAGGAAAAAAGAGCAAGGTTAACCAATATATGTGGGAAGCCTGGACTGTTAATTACTTGTCAAGACCTAGCGTTTAGCTTCATCGCTGATTTTATTAGCATCATTTGGATGGGTGTTTGCTCTTTATTAAAACCCTGCTTGTTCCACTCTTTCCAAATCAACCAGGCGACCAGCTAGGGCTAGGTCCAGTGGCGGACCAAATCAACCAGGCGACCAGCTAGGGCTAGGTCCACTGGCGGACCTAGCCCACTGGGCCAGGGTAGGCCAGCAGTGCAACTGTACATATACATTTATTTTAGTCTTTCTCCCAGGGCATAAAGGGGACCTCCTATGTATCACATTGTGCGACAGAATGCCGTCAAACACGGGACCTCTCGCGTAGGCTACTCCAGGCTAGCCATTGCACCACGAAAGCTTCTCTGGTAAAATGGCACAACTCTCGAGAAAAGTACTACTCTATAAGCCACCACAGGTCTAAACATTTTTTTCCGATAAGGTCTTAACATTTTTGAAAGTTTGAACACAGTTTTTTTCAAAACCTGTATGCTTTTCTAAATGCGGGCATATTAAAAATTGCGAGTAATTATTTAGAAAGCTGAACATTGTTTTGACCTGTGATTTTTTTTGAAAAAGAGCAAAGTTTTTCTTCATTTTGAACAACTTTTGAAAACACGAACATTTTTCAAATTTGCAAACAATTTTCAAAAACAAGAATTTTTTTATAGAATTCGGAACATAATTAAAAATGCGAACATTTTTTGAAAAATGGAGATAATTTTTGAAACTAGGAACAAAATTTGGAAAAGTGAACATTGTTTTTGGATCTGTGAACAATTTTTGAGAAAGGGAAAAAGTGAACTTTTTATGGATCTGTGAACAATTTGTGAGAAAGTGAACAAATACTATAAATGCGAACATTTTTTAAAATTTCTAAGAACAGGATCATTTTTTTAATATTTATGAACAAATTTTGAAAACAGGAACATTTTTAAAAAAATTGTGAATAAATTTTAAAAGTGTGAATATTTTTAAAAATTTCGAAGAGTTTCCGTGAATCTCAAACCAAATCTTCAGGAATTGCAATTTATTTAGAAATTACAAGCATTTTTCAAATTAGCATACTTTTTTCAAAGTTGTGAGCGTAATTTGAAAATAGGAGCACAATTTTGAAATCCGAACTATATTTGAAATTTCCAAACCTTTTTCGAAAAGTGTAAAATAAACTTGAAAACGGAAAAAAAGGAAATGACAAGGGAACAAAAGAAAAAAGAAACAGTAAAAAAAGAGGAGCTAAAATCAGGAGAAAAAAAGGTTCCAAACCAAAATGAACGAACTGGTCGAATGGGCCGGCCCAGTCGCTTAGCTGGTGCGCTTCCCTCTGTGCAATATGCCGACAATTTCCCGCAACGCGCAGCAAATAGGGATTTCTGGCATAAAGGCTATTTCCAAATCTCAGGGTGGGCCACGGCCCACCCCGTCCACCCTCTACCCCCGCCACTGGCTACGTCAGTAGGTGGCCAGCGTAGGCATGACTAGCTAGGGATTTGTGGAATTTGGCCAAGTCCACTGCTTGTCTGAAGGGCACTAAATGAAATTAAATTACTAGTGGCATACGTGCATACCCACCCGACACAACTAATAGAATCATATGTGGTGGGATCATAAGCTGACCCACCACTCACATTAGTTACCAAGAAGGGTGATTATTTAAGCGCGCCACTAGTTAGGGCAATTTTGTAAGGATTGAAGTTACACCATTGGAATATTTATGAAAATTTTTGGCACTTTTTTCACTACAAGAAATATGTCAACTTGTGACCACCACTATTTGTCTGAAAGGTCACAAATTTCCATTTACGACCTTTTTGTGACCAAAAACAGAAGGTCAAAAGCTGGCCGTCAGAACCGACTATAGCGACCTTTCTTCGGAATGGTCAAAGACGCTATTGACCAAAATATTCCTCTTGTGGCGTTTTGGTCACTAGCAACCTCCCCTGTGCCACGTAGGCATCCGGTGGCAGTGTCGATGTGGCACAAGATTCAGCCGGTCCAATTCGATTTTCTACATGGGCCGAGCCCATTAATTCAGCCCATTTATATTTTTTTGTCAATTTTCATGAGTTGCATGGGCTAAGCCCATCAATTCAGCCTATTTATATTTTATATCTCAGTTTTCGTCAGCCACATGGGCATAACCCAACATTTTAGCCTTTTTATTATTGGGCCATGGCCTTTGTTTTCTTGTTTTTTCAGATTCGGTAAGTGGGTCCGAAATGTCGTTCATTTTGTGGGTCCCTCATGTCAACGTCATGTTCTTGATTTCAATATGCGGTGAATAAATAACAAATATTTAAATTCAAATAGACAGAAAACACATGTAATACTTCAAATAACAACAACGAGAATCAAGATGGAGCTCTTGCTCTACCAATAACACGTAATACAATTGGAATCACACTATTACAAGCTCTACAAGTGTGATGGCTGGCTCTGATAATTTACAACTCCACAATTGTCTTCTCTTCTTGAATGGAGCTCTGTCAATAGCGATCACAAATCTGGGCACATGCTCTGTCATATGAACCATATGCCATACTCACTAGACGACCATAGTCAGGATTAGGCTGTGACCTTCATTACCTGTCAAGGATTGGTGCTGACTCGCATTAAAAAAGATTCCATACGGACAAGCATTCTAGAAACTAACTAGTCAAGGATCACATATATAGTTGTAAAGGCATTCCATACTATTAAGATGGACCAAATTCATGCAGATACAACATGTCTCACTAGTTCAAAGCGGAGCCACAGGAAGCTTACCATTACGCAATGGATTGATCAACAAAAGGGCCAGGTAGACGGCGAGACCAACACATATTATCCATCCCTGGGTCCTCCAGCTTCCAACGTGTTGCCTCCTCCTTGCCCTTCCTTTAAGAAAAATAACTTCCTTCAAGAAAAACAACACATGGTCAGTGCTGCCCTAATATAGCAATCAAGAACTACAAATGCAACGTAGCCTCAAATTTAACAGAGCAAGAACTACAAATGCAACATAGCCTCAAAAACTAAGTTTGACATGTCATTTTAAAGATGTGCCGACCTTTATTTATTTCTATTCTTGGATGAGAAGGCTAGAGCAAAGTTAGCTTTCTTGTCTGCGTAAGGATGAGAACTAATAACTGTAGTGTTGCAACATAAGGACAAAGATCTGAGATACCATAATAAGTTTCAGAACATCACATCTAGCACGATTCAAGAGAGATGGCACAAAATTCTTCTATGCAATTTTCAACATATTTGTAATAATTTTCATAAGCAATGAATCATGACAAACAAATTATGAGTTATGAAGTGCTTTCAAACTATAACAGTGAAGGACTAGACCCACAAAACACAACGATGTATAGGCACTAAACGTACAACAAGTAATAAGAACCGAGACCATAAATGATACTGATCAAGGATAAAAACAGGTAGGTATCATATAATTCTCATCACAATCATACATTGAATTCATTAAAGGCTACAGATATAGAAGTATCATGCAACCAAAAGGGTTAAGACCATACACAAGGATCAAGATAGCGGAATTGAGATATATTTATGTTGTGGTAATGAAAGGTGCGAATCCAAAGGCAAGATAATAGAGCAAATATGTCAAAGTTATTTAGATTTTCTAATGTGTTTATCACACTACCAAAATTCAAGATAAATCATGACAGGGAAACGAGTGAATTACAGCAAAGGAGGCATCTAATTTGACTACCAATTACCACAATCATTGAGTGAAAGCAAACACGGAGAATTGAAATTTTACGAATGAATGCAAGCAAGTTTGATCATGACATAGCAAGTCTGCAGTCCGTAATTAGATTAGATGTTCTAACTCATGATCCACATACATAGAGACCTACTGGAATCTGCTTACGCTTGAACTATAAAGAGAACAAAAAACTAAACCTAACTATGCAGCAAAGAGAGATAGAATGGCGGGATGACCTATGGACCAAAATGTCCTTGACCAGATCGTTCAAGGGAGCACAACAGCAGTAGCAGACCTTGCATGATCCTTCACAAAACCAGATCGGAGCAACCTGCAAAGAAACGCATGAATTAGCATTCATTCATTAGCAGCATTGGCCTGCCAAAATAAATCTCAGTTATATAATTCACTGTTGAATACAGAGAAAGATAATTGCTTCTATGCAAAATGTTACACATCAGTTTATCATAAAACACAAATGGAAGTAGGAAAAGGATTTAGTAAAATGCTCACATAATAGATCATATCGGCCGAGCTTGCAAAGGCTTAAGATCTAATCGGCGAATGGATTTGTAATAAGGTATTGGATTTATCAAAGTGTGTAATTATACATCAAGGTTTGCAGTGCAAGAAATCCATCGATGGATCATGGCATGCGCGACAAAATTTGATACAGTTTTAATTGAAGACAATATGTACAGTATGAGCAGTGAAAAATAGAAACATCTCTTGTATATATCCTAATTTACAGCTTGTTTAGCACCATGGTACGGTGAGAGCTTAGTGCAGCGATCCACAGGATCAAAAGGAATTCGAATAAAATAGCAAGGTTGTTAATTCAGATTCAATGTCAAGGCTGAACATACTAGTGATTACAAAACTGAACGAGCCAAGGCTGTTCATTCGGGTTCATAGGCAATCAACAAGATGGCCGAGATCGGGACCAAGCAATATACAGAGGTGGTGGGATCGGGGGGCGCGCGTGCGCGATACCTTGGAGGTACTGCTGCTGCTGGTGCTGGGGCGGCTGGTCGCCCTTGGTGGCGGCCTTCTTCCTGGCCTTGGAGGGCTTGTCGTGGTCGCTCGTCAGATCCTCGCAAGCCACGCAAGGCTGGCCATCATGGTTCCGGCGACCTTCGACAGAGAGGAGGGCGTCCAGGAATTCAGATACCCACGCTAGGGAGAAGGAGCAGAGCCGCGCCGGCGGAGGGAGCTTCTCACCTCTTGTATCCGGATGGTGCCGCTGGAGGTAGAGCCTCATCGCTGGCCGGTCCGTCCCTTCACCATCTTGCTGCAGCAGCCGCCGGGAGGGAGCCGAGGTTCACCATCTTCCCGACAATTGCCGCCGCCTCCGTCCCCCACAGACGAGGCGAACATGGCCCCGCCGCCTTGGATGGCCTGCACAAACCCAAGACAAACACAATGAGATTCGAGCAAGTGAAGAAATCTAGAAGGAGGAGGAGAAGAAAGGGGGGTGAGGAGTCTGGACTAGGGGGTGTCCGGACAGCGGACTATCATCGTCCGCCGGACTCCAAGACTACGGTACAAGATTGAAGACTCCGCCCCGTGTCCGGATGGGACTTTCCTTGGCGTGGAAGGCAAGCTTGGCGACACGGATATGTAGATCTCCTACCATTGTAACCGACTCGTGTAACCTAGCCTTCTCCGGTGTCTATATAAACCGGAGGGCTTTAGTCCAGAGGACACAACATACATTACAACATCATACCATAGGCTAGCTTTAGGGTTTAGCCTCCTTGATCTCGTGGTAGATCCACTCTTGTACTACCCATATCATCAATATTAATCAAGCAGACGTAGGGTTTTACCTCCATCGAGAGGGCCGAACACAGGTAAAACATCGTGTCCCTTGTCTCCTGTTACCATCCGCCTAGACGCACAGTTCGGGACCCCTACCCGAGATCCGCCGGTTTTGACACCGACATTGAGCTTTATTGAGAGTTCCTCTCGTCGCCACCGATAGGAAGGATGCCTCCCCCCGTCTTCAAAGACGGTATTTTCGCCAAAGGGGCCTTGGCCACCGGCCAAACTATCCGGCTAGACGGTTTTCTTATGACCGCCTGTCCGGCCACGCCTTCGACAATTACTCCCCAAGTCGTCGGAAGCAATCTCCGCGTCAGCTCGGAATTCGCCCAGCGGCTGGATCCAATAGAGCTCTCGTCTGTCAACGAGCTCTTGGATCGCATCGCCGCCCTGGCAGTCGCTACAGACTACAATTAGATTGGGCTTAAAACCGATCTGAGAGAGATTAACTCTCCCCAGGCCACCCACCGCGTCGCAGTGGTTGAGGAGCAATGCGGCGACTTTTCGCCTATATTAAAAACTAGTCACGTCCGGATTCTCGAACCCTCCATGCCGGATTTCCACGGAGGGACGGATCGATCAAGCATTAAACTTAAAATCATGCATCGTTCCAGACCCGCTGGATCATGTCCAGCAATCCAAGTTTCCGAATTCGGAAACTCCTCGGCCTTTAAGCCTCAAGATGGGTAGGGATCCGGATTTTATTGCACCCACCCGCCCAGACATATGCGATCTATCTCTAAACGGCAAGAGCCCGCTGAAACAAAGGCATCACCATTGGGCCGATTCTCCTGGTTATGGGGATGATAAAGGACTGCCGAGAGGAGAACGCAATCTCAATCTTTTGCAATAATTACACGGACAAGGGAATATTGAACGCCATCGGTCGTCGTAAAATTATATGCTTCACCGATCTGGCGCCCATAGTACGAAAATCTATCAGGCGATGGAGAGTTTCCGGAAAACCGAAAACCAATTTTGGGACAATCCGGCCCCGAATACAACCCCAGTCCGCAACAAAAGGGTGCATCACACTCAGGCCCCAGATACAAAACCCAAAAATCACAAACCCCATAAAGGGCACGGAACCGTACTGGAGGGATGGCTCAATGGACCCTGTAAGCTTCATAGTACAGAGGGAGCCGTCCCAACACATAGCCTTCGAGCATGTTGGATACTACGGCAGGTGGCCAAAAGTGGCGAGGAGCTTCTAGCCCCGGAAAACCACTCCAACAATACGATGCACGGTACTAATATCTTGAGACCTTCGATCAAATAATATGCGAAAACGAATAATCCAGGCCTTGAAGTCTACCAAGTAGCAACAACAAATCCATGGAGGACACAGCCATCACCTTCAATGCCAGCGACGAACCTAAATTCGAACAGCCCGAGCACCGGCCGACCGGTGCTTAGTCCCATAGTGGACGGCTTTCGACTTACAAAGGTCCTCATGGATGGCGGCAGGACTAAACCTCATCTATGAGGAAACTCTTCAAAAATGGAAATCCACTGGAGCCGATTGAGCGAAGCAAAGACAACCTTCAGAGGAATAATCCCTAGCCGAAGCGGCTGCACCGGAAAAATCACACTCGATGTGGTGTTGTTCTCGCACGAACAATTACAGATCCGAAGAAGTCACGTTCGGTGGCCCTGCTCAACAGCGGATATCACGCTATATTAGGACGAGAGGCATTCACAATTTTCAAGCCGCACCCCATTACGGGTATATGAAGCTCAAAATGCAGGCCGGCGGAATAATCACTCGCTAGTGATCCAGACATAGCGCTCCGCGCCGAAAACAAGACAGCCGCACTAGCCCTGGAGGCACTATCCGAAGCCCTAGCGGCAGAAGAACTCACCGCGCTGCGCTCTACGGTGAACAGGGATGATGTGATACTCGATAAAAGATCCAAGTCCACCTCCTTCAAACCAGCAGATGAAATAATCAAATTCCAGGTCCATCCAACGGACCCAACAAAGACGGCCTCCATTGGGGCACAATTGAACCCCGAAGTAGACGCCGCATTGCACGAATTCCTTCGGGAAAATTGGGACATTTTCGCCTGGCATCATTCGGATATGCCCGGAATCCCACGCAGGTTGGCAGAACACAGCCTAAACATCCTAAAAGGATTTAAGCCAGTCAAACAGGCTCTTCGGCGATTTTCCGAACCCAAAAGACAGGCAATGGGAGAAGAGCTAGCCAAACTATTGGAAGCCGGATTCATCGAGATATCAAACATCCGGATTGGCTAGCAAATCTGGTAATGGTACCAAAGAAGGACAAACCTGGCGCCTATCGCCGATTTTAAAGACCTTAATAAGGCTTGCCTAAAGGACCCCCTCCCCCCCCGCATCGATCAAATTATCGATGCTACCGCAGGACACGATTCATTGTGCTTCCTCGACGCATACTCTGGCTACCATCAAATCAAGATGGTGGAAGCGCACCAAGCCGCAACAAGATTCATCACTCCATACGGACCATTCTCGCTTCAACACGATGCCCTTCGGACTTAAAATGCGGCGCAACATATCGGCGCATGATTCAAACATGTATGGCTACCCAGATCGGCAAAGCAGTCGAAGCATACGTAGACAACGTAGTCGTCAAAACAAAACACGTCGAAACTCTAGTAGACGATTTGAGGCTCACATTCGACAACCTCGGAGCATATGACATCAAGTGAATCCGGAAAAATGCGTTTTGGCGTACCACCGGAAAGCTGCTGGGCTTCATTGTATCCGTAGAGGAATTGAAGCAAACCCGCAAAAATCCGAGCTCATCACGCTTGGATATCCCAAAAGACCTCAAGCAGATACAAAATTAACGGGATGCGTGGCAGCTTTAAGCGCTTTATCTCCCATCTAGGAGAAAAGGCATTGCCTCTCTATTGCCTCCTCAAAGACCGAACACTTCGAGTGGACGGATCGCCACTACGGACTCGAAGAAATAAAGGCCATCTCGGCAACAATCCGTCCTGGCTGCGCCTAACTGGGCAAGCCAATGTTGTTATACATCGCAACAACGCATCAAGTTGTAAGCACGGTACTCGTCGTCGAACGAAAGACCGAAGGGCATAAATTCCCTCTCAAAAACCAGTGTATTATGTTTCCTTTGTGTTAACCCCCGCAAGTCCGTTACCCACACTATCGAAGATAGCGTGTCACGGTGTTCATGGCATCCCGGAAGCTCCGACACTACTTTCAAGAGTGTTCGATAATAGTGGCCTCCGAAGTACCACTCAATGACATCATAAATAACCGTGACGCAACGGGCAGGATTGCAAAATGGGCTATTGAGCTCTTACCATTCGATATAACTTACGAACCTCGGCGAGCTATAAAGTCACAAGATTTGGCTGACTTTGTCGATGAATGGACCGAGGCCGAACTCCCTAAAGAGTACGGCGCATAATCCAATTGGATTATGCATTTCGACGGCTCTAAAATGTTGGCCGGACTGGGGGCTGGCGTCGTATTGACGTCCCCAACCGGGGACACAGTCCAGTATGGACTTCAAATAATGTACATGTTGGGGAACGTAGTAATTTCAAAAAATTTCCTACGCACACGCAAGATCATGGTGATGGCATAGCAACGAGAGGGGAGAGTGTTGTCTACGTACCCTCGTAGATCGAAGCGGAAGCGTTGACACAACATAGAGGAAGTAGTCGTACGTCCTCCCGGTCCAACCGATCCAAGCACCGTTACTCCGGCACCTCCGAGTTCTTGACACGCGTACAGCTCGATGACGCACCCTCGATCTCCAATCTAGTAGAGGCTTCGAGGGGGAGTTCCGTCAGCACGACGGCGTGGTGACGATCTTGATGTTCTCCTATCGCAGGGCTTTGCCTAAGCACCGCTACAATATGATCGAGGTGTAATATCGTGGAGGGGGGCACCGCACACGGCTAAGGAACGATCAATGATCAACTTGTGTGTTCTAGGGTGCCCCCCTACCCCCGTATATAAAGGAGGGAGGGAGGAGGTGGCCGGCCCCAAGGGTGGCGCGCCATAGGGAGGTAGGTTTCCCTCTCTTTTCCTTATCTTATTTGGAGGGGGAAGGAAAGAGTACTAGTATTAGGAAGTAGTACTAGTAGTAGTAATAGGAAGAGGGGGAAGGAGAAAGGAAAGGGGGGGCCGGCCCCCCTCCCCAATTCGGATTGGGCTTGGGGGGGCGCGCCCCCCTCCCTTGTTCCTTCTCCCTTCCTCCTACATGGGCCCAATAAGGCCCATATACCTCCCCGGGGGTTCCGGTAACCTCCCGGAGCTCCAAACTTCTCCGGAACCTTTCCGGTGTCCAAATATATCCGTACAATATATCAATCTTTATGTCTCAACCATTTCGAGACTCCTCGTCATGTCCGTGATCATATCCGGACTCGAACAACCTTCGTACATCAAAATACATAAACTCATAATATAACTGTCATCGAAACCTTAAGCGTGCGGACCCTACGGTTCGAGAACAATGTAGACATGACCGAGACACGTCTCCGGTCAATAACCAATAGCGGGACCTGGATGCCCATATTGGTTCCTACATATTCTACGAAGATCTTTATCGGTCAAACCGCACAACAACATACGTTGTTCCCTTTGTCATCGGTATGTTACTTACCCGAGATTCGATCGTCGGTATCCAATACCTAGTTCAATCTCGTTACGGCAAGTCTCTTTACTTGTTTCGTAATACATCATCTCACAACTAACTTATTAGTTGAAATGCTTGCAAGGCTTAAGTGATGTGCATTACCGAGAGGGCCAGAGATACCTCTCCGACATTTGAGTGACAAATCCTAATCTCAAATCGCCAACTCAACAAGTACCTTCGGAGACACCAGAGAGCACCTTTATAATCACCCGATTACGTTGTGACGTTTGGTAGCACACAAAGTGTTCCTCCGTAAACGGAGTTGCATAATCTCATAGTCATAGGAACATGTATAAGTCATGAAGGAAGCAATAGCAACATACTAAACGATCGTGTGCTAAGCTAACGGAATGGGTCATGTCAATCAGATCATTCAACTAATGATGTGACCTTGTTAATCAAATAACAACTCCTTGTTCATGGTTAGGAAACATAACCATCTTTGATTAACAAGCTAGTCAAGTAGCATACTAGTGACACTCTGTTTGTCTATATATTCACACATGTATTATGTTTCCGGTTAATACAATTCTAGCATGAATAATAAACATTTTTCATGATATGAGGAAATAAATAATAACTTTATTATTGCCTCTAGGGCATATTTCCTTGATCTCCCACTTGCACTAGAGTCAATAATCTAGATTACACAAGAATGATTCTAACACCCATGGAGTCTTGGTGTTGATCATGTTTTGCTC
The DNA here is from genome assembly GCA_021437245.1 of Aegilops speltoides. Classification (NCBI taxonomy): domain Eukaryota; kingdom Viridiplantae; phylum Streptophyta; class Magnoliopsida; order Poales; family Poaceae; genus Aegilops; species Aegilops speltoides. The sequence goes on along the minus strand of CM038145.1, from coordinate 420,383,548 downwards.
GTGGAAGAGGCTTAGTCAATGGGTCTGCAACATTCAGATCCGTATGTATCTTGCAAATCTCTATGTCTCCCACCTGGACTAGATCCCGGATGGAATTGAAGCGTCTCTTGATGTGCTTGGTTCTTTTGTGAAATCTGGATTCCTTCGCTAAGGCAATCGCTCCAGTATTGTCACAAAAGATTTTCATTGGACCCGATGCACTAGGTATGACACCTAGATCGGATATGAACTCCTTCATCTAGACTCCTTCATTGGTTGCTTCCGAAGCAGCTATGTATTCCGCTTCACATGTAGATCCCGCCACGACGCTTTGCTTTGAACTGCACCAACTGACAGCTCCACCGTTTAATGTAAATACGTATCCGGTTTGCGATTTAGAATCGTCCGGATCAGTGTCAAAGCTTGCATCAACGTAACCATTTACGATGAGCTCTTTGTCACCTCCATATACGAGAAACATATCCTTAGTCCTTTTCAGGTATTTCAGGATGTTCTTGACCGCTGTCCGATGATCCACTCTTCGATTACTTTGGTACCTCCTCGCTAAACTTATAGCAAGGCACACATCAGTGTCAGTACACAAGCATTGCATACATGATAGAGCCTATGGCTGAAGCATAGGAACACTTTTCATTTCTCTCTATCTTCGTAGTGGTCGGGCTTTGAGTCTTACTCAACTTCACACCTTGTAATCTGTGCAAGAACCCTTTCTTTGCTTGATCCATTTTGAACTTCTTCAAAACTTTGTCAAGGTATGTGCTTTGTGAAAGTCCATTTAAGCGTCTTGATCTATCTCTATAGATCTTAATGCCCAATATGTAAGCAGCTTCACCGAGGTCTTTCATTGAAAAACTTTTATTCAAGTATCCCTTTATGCTATCCAGAATTCTATATCATTTCCAATCAATAATATGTCGTCCACATATAATATTAGAAATGCTACTGAGCTCCCACTCACTTTCTTGTAAATCTGAGGCTTCTCCAAAAGTCTCAGATAAAACCAAATGCTTTGATCACACTATCAAAATGTTTATTCCAACTCCGAGAGGCTTGTACCAGTCCATAAATGGAACGTTGGAGCTTGCACACTTTGTTAGCTCCTTTGGATCTATAAAACCTTCGGTTGCATCATATACAACTCTTCTTCCGTAAATCCATTCAGAATGCAGTCTTTATATCCATTTGCCAAATTTCATAATCATAAAATCGGCAATTGCTAACATGATTCGGACAGACTTAAGCATCGCTACGGGTGAGAAGGTCTCATCGTAGTCAACCCCTTGAACTTGTCGAAAACCTTTTGCAACAAGTCGAGCTTTGTAGACGATAACATTACCGTCCGTCGGTCTTCTTCTTGAAGATCCATTTATTCTCAATTGCTTGCCGACCATCGGGCAAGTCAACCAAAGTCCATACTTTGTTCTCATACATGGATCCCATCTCGATTTCATGGCTTCAAGCCATTTTATGGAATCTGGGCTCACCATCGCTTCTTCATAGTTCGTAGGTTCATCATGATCTAGTAGCATGACTTCCGAATGGGATTACCGTACCACTCAGTGCGGATCTTATTCTGCTCGACCACGTGGTTACAGATAACTTGATCGAAGTTCTATGATCATCATCATCAACTTCCTCACTAGTTGGTTTTGACATCACAGAAACCGGTTCCTGTGATGTTCTATTTTCCAACAAGGGAGTAGGTACAGTTACCTCATCAAGTTCTACTTTCCTCCCACTCACTTCTTTTGAGAGAAACTCCTTCTCTAGAAAGGATCCATTCTTAGCAACGAATGTCTTGCCTTCGGATCTGTGATAGAAGGTGTACCCAACTGTTTCCTTTGGGTATCCTATGAAGACACATTTCTTCGATTTGGGTTCGAGCTTATCAGGTTGAAGCTTTTTCACATAAGCATCGCAACCCCAAACTTTAAGAAACGACAACTTTGGTTTCTTGCCAAACCATAGTTCATAAGGTGTCGTCTCAACGGATTTCGACGGTGCCCTATTTAACGTGAATGTGGCTGTCTCTAGAGCATAACCCCAAAACGATAGCGGTAAATCTGTAAGAGACATCATAGACCGCACCATATCAAGTAGAGTACGATTCGACGTTCGGACACACCATTACGTTGTGGTGTTCGGGTGGCGTGAGTTGTGAAACTATTCCACATTGTTTTAAGTGTAAACCAAACTCGTAACTCAAATATTCTCCTCCACGATCGATCGTAGAAACTTTATTTTCTTGTTACGATGATTTTCAACTTCACTTTGAAATTCTTTGAACTTTTGAATGTTTCAGACTTATGTTTCATTAAGTAGATATACCCATATCCGCTTAAATCATCTGTGAAGGTGAGAAAATAACGATATCCGCCATGAGCCTCAACATTCATTGGACCACATACATACGTATGTATGATTTCCAACAAATCTGTTGCTCTCTCCATAGTACGGAGAACGGCGTTTTGGTCATCTTGCCCATGAGGCACGGTTCGCAAGTACCAAGTGATTCATAATCAAGTGGTTCCAAAAGTCCATCGGTATGGAGTTTCTTCATGCGCTTTATACCGATATGACCCAAGCGGAGTGCCACAAATAAGTTGCACTATCATTATCAACTCTGCATCTTTTGGCTTCAACACTATGAATATGTGTATCACTACTATCGAGATTCATTAAAATAGACCACTCTTGAGGGTGCATGACCATAAAAGATATTACTCATATAAATAGAACAACCATTATTCTCGATTTAAATGAATAATCGTCTCGCATCAAACAAGATCCAGATATAATGTTCATGCTCAACGCGGCACCAAATAACAATTATTTAGGTCTAATACTAATCCCGAAGGTAGATGTAGAGGTAGCGTGCCGACCGCGATCACATCGACTTTGGAACCATTTCCCAGCGCGATCGTCACCTCGTCCTTTGCCGGTGTTAAGCAATCCGTAGTCCTGCTTTGAGTTGCAAATATTAGCAATGTAACCGATTATCAAATACCAGTGCTCTGCGAGCTCTAGTAAGGTACACATCAATAACATGTATATCACATATACCTTTGTTCACTTTGCCATCCTTCTTATCCGCCAAATACTTGGGGCAGTTCCGCTCCAAAGGACGATCGCTTGTAGTAGAAGCACTCGGTTTGTGCTTAGGTCCGGACTTGGGTTTCTTCTCTTGAGCAGCAACTTGTTTGCTGTTCTTCTTGAAGTTCCTTCTTCTTCCCTTTGCCCTTTTCTTGAAACTAGTGGTCTTGTTAACCATCAACACTTGATGCTCCTTCTTGATTTCTACCTCCGCAGCCTTTAGCATTGCGAAGAGCTTGGGAATCGTCTTATCCATCCCTTGCATATTATAGTTCATCACGAAGCTCTTGTAGCTTGGTGGAAGTGATTGGAGAATTCTGTCAATGACGCTATCATCCGGAAGAGTAACTCCCAGTTGAATCAAGTGATTACAATACCCAGACATCTTGAATATGTGCTCACTGATAGAACTATTCTCCTCCATCTTGCAGCTATAGAAGTTATTGGAGACTTCATATCTCTCAATCCGGGCATTCTTCTGGAATATCAACTTCAACTCCTGAAACATCTCATATGCTCCATGACGTTCAAAACGTCGTTGAAGTCCCGGTTCTAAGCCGTAAAGCATGGCACATTGAACTATCGAGTAGTCATCGCTTTGCTCGCCAGACGTTCTTAACGCCGTCGGTTGCATCAAGAAGAGTTCGGCACCCAGCGGTGCTTCGGGGCGTAATTTTTCGTGTAGTAATGAGGATAATCCTCAAATACGGACCCAGTCCGCATAGTTGCTACCATCATCTTTCAACTTAGCTTTCTCAAGGAACGCATTAAAATTCAACGGAACAACAAAGACGGGCCATCTATCTACAAACAACATAGACAAGCAAGATACTATCGGTACTAAGTTCATGATAAATTTTAGTTCAATTAATCATATTACTTAAGAACTCCCACTTAGACAGACATCTCTCTAGTCATCTAAGTGATCACGTGATCCAAATCAACTAAACCATAACCGGTCATCACGTGAGATGGAGTAGTTTTCAATGGTGAACATCTTATGTTGATCATATCTACTATATGATTCACGCCGACCTTTCGGTCTCCGTGTTCCGAGGCCATATCTCGCATATGCTAGGCTCGTCAAGTTTAACTCGAGTATTCTGCGTGTGCAAAACTGGCTTGCACCCATTGTAGATGGACGAGAGCTTATCACACCCGATCATCACGTGGTGTGCGGGCACGACGAACTTTGGCAGCGGTGCATACTCGGGAGAACACTACTTGATAATTTTAGTGAGAGATCATCTTAAAATGCTACCGTCAATCAAAGCAAGATAAGATGCATAAAGGATTAACATCACATGCAATCAATATAAGTGATATGATATGGCCATCATCTTCTTGTGCTTGTGATCTCCATCTCCAAGCACCATCATGATCACCATCGTCACCGCGCGACACCTTGATCTCCATCGTAGCATCGTTGTCGTTTACGCCATCTATTGCTTCTCGACTATCGCTACCGCTTAGTGATAAAGTAAAGCAATTACTGTAGCGTTGCATTTCATACAATAAGCGACAACCATATGGCTCTCCGCCGATTGCCGATAACCGGTTACAAAACATGATCATCTCATACAATAAAATATAGCATCATGTCTTGGCCATATCACATCACAACATGCCCTGCAAAAACAAGTTAGGCGTCCTCTACTTTGTTGTTGCAAGTTTTACGTGGCTGCTACGGGCTTAAGCAAGAACCAGTCTCACCTACGCATCAAAACCACAGCGATAGTTTGTCAAGTTGATGCTGTTTTAACCTTCGCAAGGACCGGCGTAGCCACACTCGGTTCAACTAAAGTTGGAGAAACCGACACCCGCTAGTCACCGTGTGCAAAGCACGGCGGTAAAACCAGTCTCGCGTAAGCGTCTGGCGTAATGTCGGTCCGGGCGCTTCATCCAACAATACCGCCAACCAAAGTATGACATCTTTGGTAAGCAAGATGACATCTTTGGTAAGCGATATGACTTATACCGCCGAACCAAAGTATGACATGCTGGTAAGCAGTATGACTTAATAAGGCTTGCCCAAAGGACCCCTTCCCCCTCCCCCGCATCGATCAAATTATCGATGCTACCGCAGGACACGATTCATTGTGCTTCCTCGACGCATAGTCTGGCTACCATCAATTCAAGATGGTGGAAGCAGACCAAGCCGCAATAGCATTCATCACTCCATACGGACCATTCTGCTTCAACACGATGCCCTTCGGTCTTAAAAATGCCGGCGCAACATATCAGCGCATGATTCAAACATGTATGGCTACCCAGATCGGCAAAACAGTCGAAGCATACGTAGACGACGTAGTCGTCAAAACAAAACACGTCGAAACTCTAGTAGACGATTTGAGGCTCACATTCGACAACCTCAGAGCATATGACATCAAGCTGAATCCGGAAAAATGCGTTTTCGGCGTACCAGCCGGAAAGCTGCTGGGCTTCATTGTATCCGGTAGAGGAATTGAAGCAAACCCGGCAAAAATCCGAGCTCTGTCATAGTTGGATATCCCAAAAGACCTCAAGCAGATACAAAAATTAACAGGATGCGTGGCAGCTTTAAGCCGCTTTATCTCCCATCTAGGAGAAAAGGCATTGCCTCTCTATCGCCTCCTCAGGCGCACCGAACACTTCGAGTGGACGGATGCTGCCACTACCGGACTCGAAGAAATAAAGGCCATACTGGCAACAAATCCGGTCCTGCCTGCGCCCAATCTGGGCAAGCCAATGTTGTTATACATTGCAACAACGCATCAAGTTGTAAGCGCGGTACTCGTCGTCGAATGAAAGACAGAAGGGCATAAATTCCCTCTCCAAAAACCAGTGTATTATGTTTCCACTGTGTTAACCCCCTGCAAGTCCCGTTACCCACACTATCAGAAGATAGCGTATGCGGTGTTCATGGCATCCCGGAAGCTCCGACACTACTTTCGGGAGTGTTCGATACTTGATGGCCTCAAGTACCACTCAATGACATCATAAATAACCGTGATGCAACGGGCAGGATTGCAAAATGGGCTATTGAGCTCTTACCATTCGATATAACTTACGAACCTCGGCGAGCTATAAAGTCACAAGATTTGGCTGACTTTGTCGCTGAATGGACCGAGGCCGAACTCCCTAAAGAGTACGGCGCATACTCCAATTGGATTATGCATTTCGACGGCTCTAAAATGTTGGCCGGACTGGGGGCTGGCGTCGTATTGACGTCCCCAACCGGGGACACAGTCGAGTATGTACTTTAAATAATGTACATGTTGGGGAACGTAGTAATTTCAAAAAATTTCCTACGCACACGCAAGATCATGGTGATGGCATAGCAACGAGAGGGGAGAGTGTTGTCTACGTACCCTCGTAGACCGAAGCGGAAGCATTGACACAACATAGAGGAAGTAGTCGTACGTCCTCCCGGTCCAACCGATCCAAGCACCGTTACTCCGGCACCTCCGAAGTTCTTGACACGCGTACAGCTCGATGGCGCACCTCGATCTCCAATCCAATAGAGGCTTGAGGGGAGTTCCGTCAAGACGACGGCGTGGTGACGATCTTGATGTTCTCCTATCGCGGGGCTTCGCCTAAGCACCGCTACAATATGATCGAGGTGTAATATCGTGGAGGGGGCACCGACACGGCTAAGGGCGATCAAGGATCAACTTGTGTGTTCTAGGGTGCCCCCTACCCCGTATATAAAGGAGGGAGGGAGGAGGTGGCGGCCCCAAGGGTGGGCGCCATAGGGAGGAAACCTACTCCAAGTAGGTTTCCCTCTCTTTTCCTTATCTTATTTGGAGGGGGAAGGAAAGAGTACTAGTATTAGGAAGTAGTACTAGTAGTAGTAATAGGAAGAGGGGGAAGGAGAAAGGAAAGGGGGGGCCGGCCCCCCTCCCCAATTCGGATTGGGCTTGGGGGGGCACGCCCCCCTCCCTTGTTCCTTCTCCCTTCCTCCTACATGGGCCCAATAAGGCCCATATACCTCCCGGGGGGTTCCGGTAACCTCCCGGAGCTCCAAACTTCTCCGGAACCTTTCCGGTGTCCAAATATATCCGTCCAATATATCAATCTTTATGTCTCGACCATTTCGAGACTCCTCGTCATGTCCGTGATCATATCCGGGACTCCGAACAACCTTCGGCACATCAAAATACATAAACTCATAATATAACTGTCATCGAAACCTTAAGCATGCGGACCCTACGGTTCGAGAACAATGTAGACATGACCGAGAAACGTCTCCGGTCAATAACCAATAGCGGGACCTGGATGCCCATATTGGTTCCTACATATTCTAAGAAGATCTTTATCGGTCAAACCGCACAACAACATACGTTGTTCCCTTTGTCATCGGTATGTTACTTACCCGAGATTCGATCGTCGGTATCCAATACCTAGTTCAATCTCGTTACCGCAAGTCTCTTTACTCGTTCCGTAATACATCATCTCACAACTAACTCATTAGTTGAAATGCTTGCAAGGCTTAAGTGATGTGCATTACCGAGAGGGCCCAGAGATACCTCTCCGACATTGGAGTGACAAATCCTAATCTCGAAATCGCCAACTCAACAAGTACCTTCGGAGACACCTGAGAGCACCTTTATAATCACCCGATTACGTTGTGACGTTTGGTAGCACACAAAGTGTTCCTCCGTAAACGGAGTTGCATAATCTCATAGTCATAGGAACATGTATAAGTCATGAAGGAAGCAATAGCAACATACTAAACGATCGTGTGCTAAGCTAACGGAATGGGTCATGTCAATCAGATCATTCAACTAATGATGTGACCTTGTTAATCAAATAACAACTCCTTGTTCATGGTTAGGAAACATAACCATCTTTGATTAACAAGCTAGTCAAGTAGAGGCACACTAGTGACACTCTTTTTGTCTATATATTCACACATGTATTATGTTTCCGGTTAATACAATTCTAGCATGAATAATAAACATTTATCATGATATGAGGAAATAAATAATAACTTTATTATTGCCTCTAGGGCATATTTCCTTCAGTACACGGACTCCAACAATGCAGCCGAATACGAGGCCCTGTTACATGGTCTCCGGATGGCAGTCTCCATGGGCATTCAACGCCTAGAGGTGCGCGGGGATTCAAACCTTGCAATATCCCAAAGAAATGGAGACTTTGACGCCAAGGATCCGAAAATGGCAGCATATCGCAACGCTGTCCTAAAAATGTCAGCTCGGTTTGAAGGACTCGAATTCCATCACATAGCCCGAGATAATAACCAAGCGGCCGACGTACTGGCACGCATCGGTTCGAAACGTGATGCTGTCCCTCCAAATATCTTCCTGGAACGGCTCTTCAAGCCATCCGTACTATGGGAAGAGGAGCCCGGAAGTGACAAACCAGAAAAAACCGCGCCAACCGGCGATTCAGCCGATGATATAACACCTTCAGCCCACGACATAATGGCAGTAATCGCCCCGTGGACAGTACCATTCCTAGCCTACTTGCTTAGGCAGGAACTTCCCGAAGACCAAAACGAGGCCCGCTGCATAGTCCGGCGATCGAAAGCCTACAAGGTCCATGAGGGAGAACTTTATAAGAAAAGTACAACCGGAGTCCTTCAAAGGTGTATCTCCGAAGAGGAAGGGCGAGACCTCCTGGCTGAAATTCATGCCGGACTAGGCGGACACCACGCAGCAGCCCGGGCCCTTGTAGGAAAGGCATTCCGTACATGATTTTATTGGCCGACGGCCCGGGCAGATGCCCAGGACTTAGTCCAGAGATGCGTTGGCTGTCAGCTCTTTGCTAATCAGAGCCATATTCCGCCTACCGCCCTCAAAACTATACCCATTACACGCCGTTCATGTGCGGGGCTTGATATGGTTGGACCCCTTAAAGGGGGAACCCACAAGCAAAGGTACCTATTGGTCATGGTGGATAAATTCACCAAATGGATAGAGGCCAAACCGGTCAAAACGGCAAAGTCTGGACCAGTGATAGACTTTATATCCGGGGTAGTACACCATTACGGAGTCCCCCACAGCATCATCACCGCAACAGCACGAACTTCACAGGTGACGAGGTTAAGTCATGGTGCAAAAATATGGGCATCAAGCTCGACTACGCTTGATCTATCACCCTCAAACCAGCGGTCAAGTGGAGCGAGCAAATGGTCTAATAATGGCGGCATTAAACCCGGACTAGTGCGGTCACTTAATAAATCGACACGCCTTTGGGTCGAGGAGCTCGACTCCGACTGGGGCTGCGGACAACGCCTAACCGCACTACGGATTCACACCATTTTTATGGTCTACGGCACGAGGCAGTCCTGCCTGCGACATTATTCATGACTCACCTCGAAAGTGCGCATGTACGAAGAAAGAGAGGCCGAGCTGGATCGGCAGGACAGCTTGGACACATTGGAGGAAAAACGCGGCGTTGCCAAGGCTCGTTCCGCATTTTATCGGCAGCAGGCCGAAGATATCAAAGCAGAAGTACGGGCCAAGACTTACAATGTTGGCGAACTAGTTCTCGCTGCCGGACAAGAAAAGGACAAGCTCAAGCCCAAATGGGAGGGACCCTTCATTATCGATCAAGTCTCGACCGGCGGAGCGTACCGTCACTTAAATCGTCGGATAACCGACTCGAGCCGAACCCATGGAACGCAGCCCGCCTCCGAAGATTCTATGCCTAACGCCGGACTAAGAGTTCGTCCCCTTCCTCCGTTCAAATTCATGCGAACTAGCATAGCAGATGAACAGATCACATCTAGGGCACATACTAGAAACATGAATTCTACCACGATCTCGAACAGGAAAGATAGAATCACGTACGGTGCAGCGGGAGCAGCACCGCCGGCGTTGACGTTGTCGCCCATGTCGTCGAGGATGAGGTTGCCGAGGTCGGGGAAGAAGTCATCGTTCACGAAGTCGTCGCTGCCAGCAGTCGCGCAAGTGCGCTCCCCAAAAACCTGATCGCCCCTCTCCCGTACAGGATCACGAGAGGCGGGGTTCCGGAGGCCTGCTGTGGGAGTAAACCCCACGTCCGAGTTGTCACGATCCAAAAGAATCGGAAACGGTTCAGTAATTAACGCGTCCTTTAGTTATTAATTAATGACTCATTAATTTTTCCCGAGCAGCAAAAATATAGAAAACGTGCATAGCTCTGTCCTCGGCGCGGCGCGGCGCGTCGTGACGAGGCGTGGAGTGGCGTGGGAAGGAGGAGGAGTTGCGTGTAGGTCTCCCCTTCTCATGCTCATATAAGTGGTATGAGAGCTCACCTTATAAAAAGGTGCAACTCTCTCTCAACTTATGAGGTGGGACTAAACTTTAGCCTCACTTATTCCACTCACATGTGTGCATGAATGGGTGAAGAGAATTTTAGAATTTTAGTTGGGCTTTGGGCCAAAAGCCCACTAGCAAATTCCAACACGAACGATACAAGGTAGTGACAAAGCCCACAGTCGGGCCGAATAATACCAGGCTGTGGCTGACACGGCGGTGGTTGCCATGCCTCACCCAGACTGGGGCGAGACACCGTGCACGATTTCATGGCCAGCAACAAGGTTGCCAGGGTTTGCGAGGATGAAGTCACCGCCTTCTGCCACGGGAGCATGGCCGCGCTTCGTGGTTCCCATGAAGCTGGTGGTCGTGGGAATGCACTGGAAAAGGTTGATAAGGTGAAGCTACGGGATGCAGTCCGGAGTACTGTGTCCCCTTCGGCCACGTCAGGGCTATAGGGCGGACGCCCATCATGGTAATAAGACCAATATGGTCTACACATTGGTAAAAAATACAGTCTATATGCGTGCCATTGTTGCATAAGTAAGCATGGCGTGGTTAAAGAAGGTTTGAACTATGTACGGATATTAAATGGGTGCATTACAGGGCACCCACTTCCAGCTGTTTTGTTTGTGAAATTGTTGCTATAAACTTGCCATGGAAACATCTTTTTATTTGATCCGCAACCTTTGGATGCTAGGAAATGTGGATGGGAATGTGTAGTTGTTCACCTATTCGACATTTCCGCCGCCAGTAGGTACAGTTTCGATCAATGTGGATGCTGCACTTTTTCAGGCTTCTAGGTGAACGGGTGTGGGAGCAGTGATCTGGAATCACAACGATGATTGCTTGCCGCGTGCGCATTGAAGAGGCTAGAATGCCAGAACTAGCAGAAGCACTGGCACTACGACGTGCGGCCGCTCTCACTCATGAAAAAAGGCTTCTAGAAGGTCGAATTTATCTCAAATTGTTTTTCAATCATATATAACGTTTGTTCTCCAACCATGGATCGGTCGGCCATTGGGCTGGTAGCTGACACCAAGAGCTTGGCGGAGAGCTTCTCGTCTCTTGCTTTAGAGCATCTCCATGTGTGGCGATGGACACATGCAGACAGTGGCAGAGCTTGACAAGAATGCTTGGGGGGGCCAAAAAAAAATTAACGACTACAATAAACTAGAACTTATAGCCTCAAGGCAAAATTATATTCATATTATATTGGTGGCAAAGTACATATATATACTTCAAAAAAGAACAAGACCAAAACATACATCTTTTCTACTTGGCTACATATTCCACTGAACCTTCAAACCTCAACGAGTCATTACCAAACCATGGAGGTACTACTGCCCATTAGCTTTTTGTTCTCCTTTTAGTCCCAATTCAAGTAACTAGCTGAACATTCCCCGCAAGAAAAGATAAGTGACTAGCTGACCAAATCTGATAACAAATAGGACCGAGTCGATAGGACTACTAATCAAACTCATACAGGGAAGCAAAAGATCTGGACGAGGAGAGCTGGTCGGCCGTTCATCAGATGGCGACAACATTGGCGGCAATGGATTAGTGGCTAAGACACGGAGCTCGGGCGCATCCTTGTTGCTCCCTACACGGCGCTGTCGTTGTTGCGCGTGTGGCCTAGAGGTGGAGCTCTTGCGCGAGTCAGCGTCAAGCTTGTGGACGGCAGTCGCGTCGGATGAGACGGAGCAGCCTAGCGCTTGGGTAGCGAATAGCAACGCTGGATAGATGAAGCAGTCGTGCAGGTGAGCAGGCGAGCAGCCACGCTGTGAATGCATGAGGATGATGGGCGTATGCATGCATCAGAACATGGGACTAATACCTCATAAAAATAAATCTTGTTTGGGCGGGGGGGCACGGCCCCTCAGACTCCTACATAGCTCCGCCATTGGCTGCCTAACATTGAGTTCACGTGTATGCGCGTGTAAAAAGCGGCTGAGGGGCTGAGGGGATGGACGGGACGGAGGTAGTATATAAGGGCGCATGAGCATGAGCTCGAGTCCAGACTCCAGAGAGTTGCATCCCACCTCCGCCACCAACCTCGCCGGCGCGCCCCTCCGCCACAGACCTCGCCGCGCCTTGGCCGCCGCCCGCGCCCCCTCCGCGCCGCCCGCGCCCGCCCGCCGCCTCCACTCCGGGAGCTCGCCGCCCGCTGCCTCGCGCCCCAAGCGCCGCCGAGCGGAGCTGCGCTGCCGTCGCTTGTCCCTGTCCTCGCCTCGGGCCTCCCCTTCGCCGACCCCGCCCCGGATCCGCCGTCCGCGCCTCGTCGCCGGCCTTAACAAGATCCCAGCCGTTCGAGGAGCAAGATCCCAGCCGTCCTCTTCCCCTCGATGGAGCTCTTCGGCAGTGCTAATGCCACCACCCTTCTACATTGCTTTCCCCCTATCTTGCTGCCCCTGTTTCTGGTTTCTCCTTTTAATCTGATGAAAAAACCTCTTGCTGCCCCTGTTTCTGGTTTTTCCGTTGAATCTGATGAAAAAACCTCTTGTTGCCCCTGTTTCTGGTTTTTCCTTTGAATCTGATGAAACAACCTCTTGCTGCCCCTGTTTCCGGTTTTTCGTTTAAATCTGATGAAACAACCTCTTGCAGGGAGTTTTGTCCCCCGTGGGGACCCAGCTGCTGTGCCTGGGTGCCTTCATCGCCAGTATCGCCGCGACGGGGATGAAGATCGAGCACGAGCCCAAGTCCTCGACGTTCACTCTCCCCTCCAAGTGCATCGCCGACCATGATGTGTACGGCACGCTCTATATCTCATGTTTCGCGGCCTTGGTGTGCTGCGCTGGGCAGGCCAGCTGCGTCACGCTTGCCATGTGGAGACTGTCAACTGGTGCCATGGCATCATGTTCACTGGAGTTATTTTCTGCTTTTCTCCTTCCTCTGCTTCATCTCGATCATCGACAACTTTCTTTTTGCCAAGGTTGTTGTGTTTTCTTGTCTGGCATGCAGCGGCGGAGCTATGTGGTGAGCTGGGGGGGGGGGGCTATGGCCCCCAGCCTTGTAGATATTCCTGAAGATTTTTTTATTTGAAGGGCTTAGATTAGGAAAAAAATAGTGTTTGGCCCCCCCAACTCTTCATCTTTTGCGTTTGCCCCCCCCCCCTCCAATGTTTTCTGTCTAGCTCCGCCACTGCTGGCATGGGCAGCCAAGCTGCTCTTCATAGTTAGTCACGTAGCTCTAGGTCTTGTTGGCTCGGCCATCTGCACAGCTGGAGCTTATATTAGTCTGCGTTGCACTTAGCCCCACTGCATATCGCCGATGAACTGCTTTGTTTTTTTTTTTTTTTGCGAGGAGATGAACTGCTTTGTTGACTGTAGCATATTGTGTACTGTAGCTGCACTGTAGCTGTGCTGTAGCAGCATAACGCTAATTGTAGTACTTGAAAAGGGTCTGACTATGTATCATCTAGATTATCACATCTAAGATGACATCATCCTGTTTATAACCCTCCCGATGCAAGTTATTCGCTCCGTATTTGTCATTGTGTACATAGGCCTCCACCCCCAGCCTACTTGTTTGTCACCAGAAAAAAGAACGTGTTGTGAAAAGGGTCTGGGCCTTGTGCGAGTACAAGTCTGGGTGTAGGTTTGTTTGTTTTGCTTATCAAACAAGCTTTTTACGCGTACTAAACTGTGGTAAAAAGATTCTTGAAAAAAAACTGTGGTAAAAAAAAAGAAACAAATTGCTCTTATTTAATACTGGGACGAATCAGGGGCCTAAAAAGAGCTATGAGAGAAAATGCACAAGAAAAAGGGGAAAACACAAACAATAAAAATGGGAAAATGTGTTACCAATATTTTCATTCCCTCAAACAGCAAATGATCAGACGCTTCTGTTTCAGTTAAGTCAGCATTTACATGCCTTCCTTGGAACGCAAAATCTTAAAGTCCTTCCTATCTCCGAAATTGCTGTCGTTGTCTGAATCATAGTTTCGAATTTCAATAGCAAGAAAATTTTGATGACCCTCGAAACCTACGAAATTTCAGAAATTTCAAAATCAGTTTCAAACAAATCAACAAAATTTTAATTAAATTTGAAAAATTTGTAATTTAAGCAAAGGAATATCTCCTTGTCGTTGCCGACCGTGTACATGAGAACACACGTAACCCAGTGGTGCAATTCTAACTTTAGAATTCGCAGACCCAAGTTCGACTTCGACAACGTCAACTTTTTTGATTTTTTTCCCACAGCAAGCAAAAATTTGAATAAATCTAAGAAAAAACGATGGTTGGTTTTGAACCCTAGACCTAGCACCTAAGAAATTAACAACCTACCATTGGGCTATGGAATCTTTGATGACTACAGAAGGGATTCCAGCATTTTATACACAAACATTGAAAAATAATGAAATATTCCAAACGAAATGATCAAAATATCGCAAAATTTCGGAAATTTCGTCAAGATTCAAAACTATGAGGGTACATATGAAGTAACCACGTAGTGACAGCAAGAGATTCTAGTCTAAACATTGTCGTACCAGGAATTTATCCTCCGAACATATTGAATCATACATTCACCAATATACTCGCCCAACTAAATTACAACAAAAATAAGCGACAAAAATGTCTCATTCCACATATGATGTACAAATTCATTATAGATTTCTCCCTACTTTCCCTGAACAGCCCAGATCATCACCCCTTGTAGGCCCACTCCAGCTGGACAACCAACTCCATCTAGATTCCAGATTTTCCTTTTCTTTAGAACAGAGTCGGGTATCTTCTGTAATAATAACCAAAGAATCAAGTCAGGTGGCAGATCATCACAAGAGGCAAAAGTGTTCATCATACACAAATAGGTGACCCAAAAATGTGTTACCAATTCATACTTTTTGCAACTTAATTTTGCAGGTGACCCTAAAAAGCGCTCGTCATACTTTTTGCTAGTGGCAGATGGTTTTTTACATGACAAGATAACAAGTTGGTTTCTTTCCGGGTATTACAGTTATTCCAGATTCCAACACAGCGAAACAATAAAAGCTTGGGTATTATTTGAATCCTGATGTGCAGTCTTGACTTGGTCACAAGTAGGGTAAGGAAAACAACGTGCCATGTTCTTTTTTGAGAGAGAGAGATAATGTGCCATGTTCTGATGTTCACGTGTTTCAGAGCCATATATAGCATAGTTATAATATCTTAGTTCAATATCAATTAGAAGTTCAGGTTTGGGAGAGAACGACACTTTCCCCAATAGGTGATACAAAGAAATATAATGTTTTGGTCTAGACTATAGAATTCAAAGAAATGCATATCGTCCGTCGACAAAACTTGGCAGCAAAGCTTCTGTAATTATTTCTCAGTGACAAGTTATTGAAAAAGGGAAGTTGAACATTCCAAGCAAATACAACTATGTCAAACACTAAGCAACTAAGTCAACAGGAAGTAAACAAACGCAGACATCGATGCCCTTTAGGCATTCAGGAATATATTTCGAGCTAAATGGTGTTAATATTTGAATTTTTAAAATAGAGTGGTTTGTGTATGACCTTCAACCACACCAGCCTGTGTGAACCTTGTCAGAAAAGAACGAGCCCCCCAATCAGAGTTTTTGTACGAATATATTGGACGTGCAACAGAACCAAAGCAGAAAACCAAGAGTTGTGCTTCCAACTTGTACTCTTTGTTGTACATAGGAGGTGAGCTACTTCCATGCAGCGATGACACATACAAAGGCTCTCATGCTCTCAGGGTTGAGCTGAGAAAATTTGGCAAGGTTCCACTGAAGTAACAGCTGGACTACTCAGGCCATGACTAGGTCCTTGTGCTGTTGGACAGCGCCCTACTTTGCTCGAGTGCTTGGCACCTACAAAATGATGTGTTTTTCTCGAAAGTGGGTGCACCTGTGGTTTCCTTGGCTAACTTACTCATGAGCTAGAAAAACACACTCCTCCAAGATATAAAGTTGGGAGATGCAAGAGTGGTACCAAATGTAAAGCAACTATTGAGTGCCATATTCAAAATGGCTGAAGATCAAATACTTGGGAAACCTCCAGATGATGACTAGCTGAAACTGAATGTTGACGCCAGGTTCACTGTCAATACAACAAAAGCAGCATGGAATGTGGTGCTGTGGGGCATGAATGGAGATGTTATTGTTGTGTCATGGGCACAATCAAACTGTGTGCTAGTGCACAGGAAGCAAAAGCTCTGGCATGCGTAAGGGGTTCACAAGGTAGTGATATGTAACGCCTCAGTGGTCTTGGAGAGTGATTGAAGCTTAGCAGTTGAAGCTTTGAAGTGCCAGGCAGGAGATCTTTCTACAATTGGAACCATTATTCGAGATACAAAGTTCCTTCTCCAGGAGCTCCCTTTGCTTCAAGGCAGTGAGGGGTTCACAAGGCAGGAGATCTTTCTACAATTGGAACCATTATTCGAGATACAAAGTTCCTTCTCCAGGAGCTCCCTTTGCTTCAAGGTGGAGAAAAATCATCACAAAGCGACCGGGTAGCGCACGAAGTATGACAGTTTGGACGTAAGGTGTTCTATGGTTGCTAGCGTAATCGAACATATGTTTCAAATCAATACAAAACACCAGTTAAAAAAATACTCCTTTCCAGAATCTAAATGCAATCAAAATCCATACTGGGACCCCTTAGTTATTCAAATTGCGATAAAAGTTGAAACACTGGCAGCGAGTATGAGAAGTTAGGTGTCAACCAAAAGGATCGAGTATCTAGTAAAACTGAGGACCGTGTGCAATAACACAAGTCTACACGAATTATCTTATTGGTGATACTGCTAATATCTGAAAAGGATAAATAACAACAAACCTTTGAGACGAAGGTTCCCTACAGCCAGTTAAGCAATACAGCTAGAATTTGTCCTGTTTGGTTGCAATCATCATCAATTGCCTGTAACTACAGATGGAAGTAGAAGTTGTGATTATTAACAGATGTACTCCAAATCTGAACTTTCTTAGCACAGTTTTTATTGTACGTTCTTTGTTCTCATTCTCTAAAGCTTCTGAATTATTTATTTAATGGTGAGTAATCAAAAAAGAGAAGTTGCAAACATTCCAAGAAAACACAACTATATGTTAAAAAAAACTAAGCGACTCAGTCAACAAGAAGAAAGCAAACGCAGACATCCATGCCCTTCAGGCAATCAGGAAAATATTCCTAGCTATAATTTTATTAGCTAATATCCCTTAAGAGAAAGAAACATTCTGATTTGAGCAATATTTATAGCATGACGGACAACCAAGTCAATGTAATGAGCAGATAGTGGGATAGACATGCATAATTCTATGAATACCTCCAGAAAGATAAAAGAATTTCTGTTTTGAAAATCTGAGTCACATTTGGAATCTTTAAGTAACTTCCCTGATATTTCCTGTGAAAAATAGTAAGTATTATGCACGGTGGAGAATGTGCACGGTGGAGCTCTTGCGCGAGTCAGCGTCAAGCTTGTGTGACGGCAGTCGCGTCGGATGAGACGGAGCAGCCTAGCGCTTGGGTAGCGAATAGCAATGCTGGATAGATGAAGCAGTCGTGCAGGTGAGCAGGCGAGCAGCCACGCTGTGAATGCATGAGGATGATGGGCGTATGCATGCATCAGAACATGGGACTAATACCTCATAAAAATAAATCTTGTTTGGGCTGGGGGGCCACGGCCCCCTCAGACTCCTACATAGCTCCGCCATTGCATGCAGAAGGACGACGTTGTCTGGCGTCATGGTGGCGTCGATGGCAGAGAGGCCTGACAAGGTCGATGCATCAGTATCTGCTTTGAGGATGGATCGATGGAATACGGACGTGACGGCCCTTGCAGCGTGTGTGCGTGTGGTACTCACTGAGAGTGCGTCGGACCGGAGTGTTACCCAGCCCCCCTTATGTGGCTTGGATGAGGCATCCGGCTTTAGATGTTAGGCTTTCGTGCGATGTCTGTTTGGTATTTGGCCCGAATATTCGGCACCCCTTCAATAAGAGGATAGGAGTAGCAACAGGTGTCGTCTAGATGGTGGCTTCGAACTTACTGATGTATTTCTTTGTAAGGTCTTGGTGAATAATAAATAAAATCACCGCATGCATCACCCAATTGCAGAGGCCGGGGGTGCATCCTCCTTTTCTAAAAAAAGAAAATACTAAAAACAAATCTTCATTAGGCGCCCAAAAACTGCTCCGCGCGTTAAAATTCGGATTTTTTGGGCGCCCGACAACTCCAGTAGAAGTTGTACGAATAGTGCACGTGGAAAAAGGTTGGGCACGCGCTAAAAAGCGTTATCACATGCTGTAAAATTTGGTGCGTCGGATTGCGCGCGCATCATAATTTGCATTGCGTGTTTTTTTGGGCGCACGTTTTTATGCATCCGGTAAACCAATGTTGGGTCCGACGCGCTAAAAGTACTACACTGGCGCGCTAAAATAGTTTTAGCGTGCGAAACTTTTGTGCCCCTGGTTGAGATGCTCTAGTTAGTCAATGTAAACCATCCGTCGAATGTCACGGCATGTAGCTAGCTCCATCCCATGAGTCTTATAATGATTCTACATGTAACCCTGGATTGTATCTTGAGCACTCAGCCTTATTCATCTTGATGAACAAAGTGAGGATATTCTCTAGAACAACTGGCAGGAAAATTTGCACATGGGCCTGCGGGAGTGTGGTCCTCCTGTCAGTTGCAAATGGCAGCAAGGCCTTCGGGTGTGTGGTCGATAGCTCGTGAGCGCACTCCACCCAACCAACCTCTGGACAATTCGCAGGAAAAAAGGGCCAACCTCTGGACCAAAAGGAAACTTGGCGCTGTGTATCCGGCCACAAGTGAATGGAGTTGAGTTGACGTGGGCCACGGTTCAGTGCACCACCCCTCTCTCGCTGGAACCGGACGATTCATCTTTTCATCGTCTGCGGAGTGAAATTTTTGATTCGTTCCTTACTGGTAATGCACGTACGGAGACCAAATAGTCCAGTACCTCTGCCCGGGGTTGGAGTAGACTTGGGATCCGTGCCAACGACGAGTCTGGCGTTTAGGAAATTGTTCAAGCATGCAAGGATGTGAGACTACCCATACTAGGGAGTAACTTAGAGCAAATAACAAAAGCAGACTATAAGAAATAGAATAATATATCTTTGCTTAGTTGAAGGAGAGAGAAAAGGAGAGAGAACAGAAGCCATCTCTTGGTTACTACTCCGTCCGGGATTGCAAGTCCCCCGACCAAATCTCATGGACCATGGTAAAATCCGGCTCTAACTACACGAGGTTTTTACGCAAAGCAACAACCAACGAGCTTGCGCGCATGCGCTCTCTAAAGAATACAGTTATTGCATGCAGCCGTAACCCCGCAGACTAGTACTCTCTCTCCTATGCTGATTACTCGGCAGTCGGCACCTCTCCCTCGCATGATTTAGCTGTGGCAAGCTACATGGGGACCGAGGCAGAAACAAAGCCTTTTCACTTTTTGCATGGCCATCGAGGCAGTGGCCTTGTAAACTTGGTACGCCCGTGTAATGCTCAGTGGATCTAAAAACCCGGACGGAGGTAGTAGTAGTAGCCAGCTGCAACACGGGACCCAAGCTGCTTTGTGAGGATGTATGGTGGACCAACTATTAATAAACTAGTACATGTTTAAAACTTACTATTGTACATGCCGGCTAAGAGGTTGGTTGTAGATGACGTGACAACTTCTTATAGCCGACTGTTGGCTGTATTATTAACCATGCTCTTAAACTAGTAAGGCTAGTCATAGTGAGAGTAACTTAGGTGAAAATATAACACACTTCGAGAAATTTTTTGATTATGTGACATGTAGTTAATGGGAAGTGGTAACAAAATATGTTACTGTAACATAACGCTTCCCAAAACAAGATGAGTTTACAAGCTATTAAATGAAGCCACATATGACACTACTACTATGTTACTTTGCACTATGAAGGTAGTAAGGCTGGTTGTAGTGGAGAGTATCGTATACTAGTATCATGCATATGATACTAGTGTATGATACAACCTCCCTACTGCATAGTATCATATATTAGTATCACGTAGTACTTTATTTATTGTCATGCATGACACATAGTAGCATAACATTTATTATGATACTATATCATGATATGATACTCCACTACTGTAGGATGCTGCTAACGCGACACAATGTTCAGAGACCCTTCGAGAAACTGTGTGCTATGCAATAATCGCAATCGGTGGTGTCAGAGAACCGTCAAAAATGTCCAAAACGTTTGCGATGACGGATGCATCAAACACGGGTCAGATTTTAGTTGCGTGTGCGATGCAGGGCATACGGTTGATTCAGCAGAACTGTTTGCGATGAGGAAGAACAACAGAAACGGGCAGCCATATCAATGTGTGTGTGTGCGATATACGACATACAGTTCGCTCCGATGAACCGTTTGCGATGATTGAGGTGAACACAAACGATTCAGCCTAATAAGATGTGTGTGATACCCGGTAAACAGGTCGGTAATCAAAATTGTGTGCGATCATTATAGACAGTCCATACGGTCTTTTTTTGTGAATTGTGTGTTCGTCTGGGCACACAGTTCAACAAACCAACCTGTGGGCGATAATGTAGAAGATCTCCATCGAATACATATTACTAACCGTCTGCGATGAGATTGACAGGATAAACAGAGATATATACAGTCTGCTTAATTTAGTCCTTGTTGTTGTTGTTGTTGTTGTTGTTGTTGTTGTTGTTGTTGTTGTTGTTGTTGTTGTTGTTGTTGTTGTTGGATGGCCCCGCGACATCGTCTTGGCGAGGACGCTTCTTTCCGCTAACTGTTGGCTTTTCATCGCCCCCGTCGTCGTCATCGTCGTTGCTGTCGTCGTCGTCGTCCTCCTCCTCCTCCTCCTCCTCGTTCGACCATTCCTCCTCCTCATCATCATCGTCCCGATCTTCTTCGTCCTCCGACAGCTCCTCGTCCGTCTGGTTGTCGTCTGACGACTCCGGAGGTGGCGTCCCTTCCATGAACCGGATATAATCAAGGTCTGTGCTCGATGCTGGACTCATGAAAGACAAGAGGGATGATTCCGATGTTGACCTATCATCGGGCGCCAGCCTGCTGGCCGAACTATCGTCCTCGCTGTCGCTCGACATGGCTGCAGAGTGTGTGCCAGTGTGTAGCGCGGCCTACCGGGGACGATGAAGATGGTGGACACTTAAGCGGGGTATGCAGAGAAGAGGAATTGCCAATTGAAGCGGGGGTTGACGTATTATCTAACCACAATTATTTGTACCCAGTCGCTCCAAATTCACGGGGTTGCGCAGGACTCCTATTGGCTATTTGGCTGGTTTCCTTTTTCAGGACAAAAACAAGGAACGAGTTTTGGGATTATGCACCGGTAACGGTACGAACGGAGTAGGACAGTTGGCAAGCACTACATTAAGCTTGTCTTATTGATAAAGCTAGTAATAATCAAACTAGAAAGGAAAAGAAAAAAGACAAAGAAAATATCTGCATGAATCTTCGCGTAACATCAATGGCATAGGAGTACCTAGACGTGCATTATTTAGAGCACATCTAGATGTGCTTTAGCAATACTGTCAAACAAAAACCCTAATCATCATTGCAAACAGCACATAGAACATGGCTAATGCGACAACCACAACTACACATGCTAGTTCCTTCTTGTCTCTTTCTTTCATCTGTTGCCTGTGATTGATTCTTTCTTGCTTCATCGTACTGATTGTACATTCCAGATCAGCCAGTTCCTTCTTCAGCTTAACGTTATCTTCCGCGACCGCGAGCTTGGTGATAACACTCCGAACCCTGCCATGCCATTCTTCATCCAGCCAGTTAACAAAGGCACAAGCCTCATACCCCTGCCAATGTTAAATAGTATTCAGGATGAGCGATGGCATTAACTCAAGTAAAATGATGAACTTAGCACTAACCTCTAAGGGGCAACTGAGAAACCGCCTGCCAATGTCGAATCCCTCCATGCATACACGTCGAGAGGGATTGTGCCCGTGCACACAACTCTGCTCTTGGTACTTCTCGGTGGCACAAAACTCGGAGTCGAACTTGTGTTGTGGGAGTCTGGAGTCATGCTCCGGATCCGGCGGCAGATTGCTTTCCGGGGGGGGGGCGTTCAATTCAGGACGGATTCAACAAGGAGCTACTTTGGACATGATAAAAATGATCGGGATAGTTTGGAACCTGACAGGACAATTCGGATCCGTAGTACACCTGCCTTCTGATGACCTTAGGCAAGTGCTCGGTGGTGACCGCCGTCGTGGCGGTGATATGAGCAGGAGCAACCAGACTGAAACAATCAGCACCACTCACCCGCATTCCCCCAGTGTCAGCTCCACGCGAGGGAATTTGGAGGCTATGTAGAGATTTGGGGAAATGGGGAAACTGTGGGGATAAGCTAACGGTCGGGAACTACTTATGGCACTATATGTTGGAGTATACGGCACACTGTTTATATATGTCGTTTGTGTCAGATATTACAACGTCACACATGATTTGCGCTCCAAACCGTGTGAGAAGACAACTTAGGTGAGACATGGTTGCCGTTACATAACCGTATGTGATGTACTACCCTGTACATATAATTGAGTTACAGTGATACCGTGTAAATAGCCGCTTTGCGGATATCCGTAAAAAAACAGCCGGTACGCATCTAGAGATGGCGGCGGTGGCCTAGGCAAGGGCTACCGGAGAAGAGGTTAATCCAGGGGCGATGGGCGGTGGCGGCGTCATAGGAGGTCAATCCTCGGTCTGCGGCGAGAGATAGGAGGAGCTTAGCCATCAAGGTCGGCGGCGGTGTGATTCAAGCACATCCATCACGGTCGATGGCGGGATAGTGGAGGTCGAACTTCAGGCGGCAGCCGCACTAAGCTTTGCTCCTCGACCCTGCTGTCTCGGTGTGTGCCGCATCGCGCTTCTCTGTCTGCTGAGTGGAGGTTGCCGCGTGGTTACTTAATTAAGGTATTCTTTTCGTGAGTGGCTTAATTAAGGTATCCAATTCCTAAGGGTAGTGTTGTACTAGTACTCTGTGTGTAAATTGAGTGGCCATGAATTTTTGTCATTGCACGTATGGATAACAATATGGAGTGCCTTCAGTAATTATGAAAATAAAGTCTTGTGATTTATGCACGCATCATTGGGCAGTAGTTAATCCGTGTATCAATGTTGTTGTTTTGTTTTTAATTACCATTCATGTGGTGCAGATGGAACGATCTGAATGGATGAAGGATCGGAGTACCGTAGATTTTATCAGTGGCATGATAGAGTTCATGAATTTGGCTGAAAGTACAAAGAGGAGAATTGGTGATGCGGATTACATCCTGTGTCCATGTGATGATTGTGACAATACAGAGTCACGTGTTGCAGATGTTGAGTGGCACTTAGTCTCTCGGGGATTCATGGATGGATATACACGTTGGACCTGACACGGTGAACACGAGGTCATGGATGAAGATTCCCAGGGCTGCGAGATGCCAAACCCCGATCAGTGTCACTTGGATGTTGAATCTAACATCGGGGCAGAGGCGTCAAGATACCAATGGAACACCGGAAAGCCGAAACGCCCACTGGAAAACCAAGATGTCGATGCAGATGATGACGATCTTGATATGCCAGAATTTGATGCTATGATTGCAGATTTTGAGGGCCCAGACAAGGATATTATTGGGTACAAGGATCTGCCAACCATTGATGCGGACTCCAAGAAAGAATTGTATCCAGGTTGCAAAAAGAAATATTCCAGGTTGAGTGCCACCCTAGCGCTTGTTAGATTTAAAGCAACAAACGGTCTATCAAACAAGGGCTTCACAGAGATTTTAGGTATTTTCAAAGGAATTCTTCCGGAAGATAATGTGCTCCCCAGAAGCACGAATGAAGCGAAAAAAATTATTTGCCCATTGGAACTTGAAGTACAGAAGATACACGCTTGTGTGAATGATTGTATATTGTACCGTGGTGATTAGAAAGATTTGCGTGCATGTCCCAAGTGTGATTAATCCCGTTCAAGGTTGTTTGGTACTTGCCTTTAATTCCAAGGTTGAGGCTATTGTTTGCAAACCCTAGAGAGGCAAAGAGGTTGCGGTGGCATCATGATGAGTGAATTGCGGATAAGTATATGAGGCACCCGAAAGATGGGGCTCAGTGGGAATTAGTGAACAACAAGTTTGAAGACATTGCCAAGGATCCTAGAAGTATAAGGCTCGGGGAGTGTACTGACGGGATGAATCCTTTTGGTGATATGAGCACCAATCACAGCACATCGCCGGTGCTTCTGTGCATATATAACCTAGCTCCTTGGTTGTGTATGAAGAAAAAATACATTATGATGTCAATGATTATCCAAGGCCCGAAGCAACCTGGAAATGACATCGACATTTACTTTTAGCTACTGGTAGAAGAACTGCTGATAGTGTGGATAGATGCACCTGCTGTAAAATGTTATGGTTCTTACAAAAAGGAGATTTTTGATCTACATGCGATGCTGGTGCACACCATTCAAGATATGCTAGCATTAGGCAACACATCAGGGCAGAAAACAAAGGGAGATGTAGGGTGTGTCACATGCATGGATAGGACAACTAGCAGAAGACTTCCCAACTCGTGCAAAACCGTGTATTTGCATCATCGTAGGTTATTACGAAAAAATCACCCATGCCGAAAGATGAAAGCTGAATTTGATGGTACGACAGAGGTAGAAGTGGGCCCAAAACCCTATGATGGGGAGGTGGTCCACAACATGGCCAAACAAATTCATGTCGTGCTTCGCAAGAATCACGCCAAGACGGTGAAACAAACACCCAAGGGTCAAGTGTTTAAGAAGAAATCGGTGTTCTGGAAATTACCTTACTGGGAGATTCTACGTGTACGTCACTGCATCGATGTCATGCACGTAGAGAAGAACGTATGTGAAAGCATGCTTGGTACTCTGCTCAAGATTAAAGGTAAAAGAAAGGGTGGTGAGTGTTCATGGCTCGATATGGTTGCTGATCAATCAAAAGGCAAGAGTGAAGCACAAGATGATGACAAATTCATCAAAGCTCACCAGAGTTACAATTTCAGTACAAAAGAAGCAACAAAGTTCTTCACCTATTTGTTGCCAGTTAAGACACCCTCTTCCTACTCCGCAAACATCAAAAGTCTCGTGGATGTGAGCTCATGTAAAATGAAGTTGGGACACATGAAGTCACATGATTTCCACGTAATGTTGACACAAATCCTCCCGGTGGCCATCAGGAATCTGTTCGACAAAGATATAAGGAACACACTCATTGAGCTCTGTGACTTCTTCAACCAACTATGGTAGAACGTTGTAGATCCTGAAGAGCTGGATCATATGCAAGATGATATTGCAAGAATATTGTGCAACCTAGAGATGTTTTTCCCACCGTCATTCTTTGATGTCATGGTCCATCTCACTGTGCACCTTGTTGACGAGATAAAGTATTGTGGTCCTTTGTTTCTTCGCAACATGTATCCCTTTGAGCGGTTCATGGGAATACTGAAGCGCTTTTGTCGGAACCAAAACCATCTAGATGCAAGCATCCTACAAGGTTATACCGCAGAGGAGGTGGTTGAGTTTTGCACCGAATACATGAAACAATGACCTATAGGTTTGCCCCTCTCTCTCCACGAGGGAAGGCTGAAAGGTAAGCCGGTCCTTGCTGGCATGCAAATGGCTGCACCCGGAGAATTGGCATAGAAAGCCCATTTGATGGTGCTGCTTAACAGCCCAGTTCTCACCGCTTACGCCGAAGAACACTTGGCGGAGATACGCCAAAGCTTCTTACCAATGGTGCCTTCATCAGATGTGGAGATGAAGGAGCACACTAAGAACTACGCCCAATGGCTGAAGAAGCGTTTGGCACAAGGATCCATTGATGACATTGCTACGTGGTTGGCACAAAAGCCATCACCTACGATGTTGACGTACCAAGCATATGACATAAATGGATACATGTTCTACATTGATGAACGTGATGAGAAGACCTCATATCAGAATAGCTCTGTTCGAATAGAATGCATGACTATAGATTGCTACCTCTTGAGCATGCGTTGGTTTTCCCTTGAAGAGGAAAGCGTGATGCAACAAAGTAGCGTAATATTTCCCTCAGTTTTGAGAACCAAGGTATCAATCCAGTAGGAGACGACACATAAGTCACCTAGTACCTGCACAAACAATCAAGGACCTTGCAACCAACGCGATAAAGGGGTTGTCAATCCCTTCACGGTCACTCACAAAAGTGAGATCTGATAGAGATAGTAAAGTAAATATTTTTGGTATTTTTGTTGTATAGGTTGGAAAGTAAAGATTGCAAAATAGTAAACGAGATGCGATGTAAATAAAAGAGATGTAATATAATAGGAAAGAGACCCGGGGGCCATAGGTTTCACTAATGGCTTCTCTCAAGATAGCATATATTACGGTGGGTGAACAAATTACTGTTGAGCAATTGATAGAAGAGCGCATAATTATGAAGATATCTAGGGCAATGATCATGAACATAGGCATCACGTCCATGTCAAGTAGATCGAAACGATTCTGCATCTACTGCTATTACTCCACACATCGATCGCTATCCAGCATGAATCTAGAGTATTAAGTTCATAAGAAAGGAGTAACACATTGAGCAAGATGACATGATATAGAGGGATAAACTCTAGCAATATGATATAAACCCCATCTTTTTATCCTCGATGGCAACAATACAATACGTGCCTTGATGCCCCTACTGCCCCACAAAATCATATAGTCTGGCTATGCTCTATCTTCATCACACAAAGTATTTAATCATGCACAACCTCGGTTTCAGCCAAGCAATTGTTTCATACTTTAGTATTTTCAAACTTTTTCAATCTTCATGCAATACATGAGCGTGAGCCATGGACATAGCACTATAGGTGGAATAGAATGGTGATTGTGGAGAAGACAAAAAGGAGGTGTATCAACAGGCTATGGAGATGCGCATCAATAGATATCAATGTGAGTGAGTAGGGATTGCCATGCAATGGATGCACTAGAGCTATAGGTTTATGAAAGCTCAAAAAGAAACTAGGTGGGTGTGCATCCAACTTGCTTGCTCACGAAGGCCTAAGGCACTTTTGAGTAAGCCCATCATTGGAATATACAATCCAAGTTCTATAATGAAAAATTCCCACTAGTATGTAAAAGTGACAACATAGGAGACTCTCTATCATGAAGATCATGGTGCTACTTTGAAGCACAAGTGTGGTAAAAGGATAGTAGCATTGTCCCTTCTCTATTTTATCTCATTTTTTATTTGGGCCTTTTTCTCTTTTTTATGTCCTTTTTTTATTTACACTACTAGGGAAAAGCTTATACACAGAACTTTAGCAGTAGCGCTTGTCAAAAAAGGGCGCTAGTGCTAAATAGCAGTAGCGCATGTAGGATAAGGGCGCTACAGATACAAACGTAGCAATGGCACGCCTAACTATAAACGCACTACAACTAAAATTCTCACGACTAAGCCGATAAGCTACACATAGTAGTAGCATTCTTGTTTAAACCGCGCTACCGCTATGTCTATTGTAGCAGCGCGTTTACGTAGAAAGGCGCTAATGCTAACGAAAAGAAAATAAATCGAACAACAAATAGAAAACTAAATGAAAATGAAAGAAATAGAAAAAGGAGAAAGGAAAAAAAATAAAATTTAAAGAAAAATATATAAGAAAGGGAAAAAAAGAGACAGAATTAGCAGTAGTGCATTTTGTGAAACACGCTATAGCTAACTTAGCTATAGCGCGTTTTCAGAAACGCGCTACCATTATGTTTCACTTAAATAGCTAGCGGTTTCCCTCCCCCACCTGGCCACTACTTCTCCCCCAAATCCCTCGCCCCACTTCACCGTCGTCTACCCGATTCGTCGTCGCCCCACTTCGCCGCCGTCTCCTACCGGCGTGGACTCCCGCAACCTCATCCTCACCGCCGCCACCCGAGGTCGCCCTTAGCCTCACCGCCACCGCCCGAGGCCGCCCTCGACCTCACCGTCGCTGCCCTCGACCTCACCGCCTCCCGAGCCCGCCTAGGTCCGGGGCTACCTGTGCCCGAGCCCGCCCTCCCCGCCCCTGCCTCCGTCGCCGAGCACCTCCCCGCCACCGTCTTTCCCCTCTCTGTAAGCCCCCCACCACTCCTCTCTCTGCATTTTAGAGCAAAAATGCGTAGAGCAAAAGTTAGTTTATAGAAAAAAATTTAGTTTAGAGCAGAAAATGTTAAGTAGTAGATGTTAGAGCAAAAAATAGTTTAGAGCAAAAATTTAGTTTAGAGCAAAAAATTTAGTTAGGGCAGTAGGGTTTTTGTTTTCATAGATATTTTTTTAAAAGAAAAAAAGAAGAAAATATTGTAGCAGTGCTGCTTGTAGTATATAGTGATACTAGTAGATGTTAATTAGGTTAGGGAAGTAGTGGTACTAGTAGATGTTAATTAGATGTTTTTTAGTTAGGGCAGTGGGGTTTTGCTAGGTTAATTAGGTTAGTAGTGCTGCTAGTAGTAGTGGTACAGTAGGTTAATTAGGTGAAGTTAAATGAATAACCTAAATGAATGAAATTAGTAGTTAACTAGATTTTTTTTCCTTTCATCATTATAGAGCACTAAAGTTAACTGAATTTTGTTCTATTAGTAGTTAAACAAATTATCTTCTACACTTAGTTTTTGAATTAGCTTGTGAAATTTGGACCTGTATATTTGGACATGTGGTTGCTCGTGTATATTTGGACATGTGTTGTGGTGTCGAAGATGGATATTTGAACACTGTTTCTAGGGAATGAAGCTGAGTGGCCTATGTTTTGCCGGAATGTTGATTCATTTCTGTTCCGGCAAATTTCAGGTTTTCGATTTGTCCAGTTTTTAGCAAAAGTCATGCCAAAATTTTCTGTGAATTTCGGCATGACTTGTGCTACAAACTAGGATGAGTGCCCGAGATTTTCCGCACCGGGGAAGGAGTCAACATTCCTGCATGTCATTATTCATTTTATTAGGTCTAGAATTAATTACTAGATTTAATCGTAGGAAACATGGCTAGCAACGATGAAGGACAGGGTTCTGGCGACTGCGACAACGTCTACCGGGCGGCAGAAGAATTTTTGAGGGACGCCGAGACCCCGCGGCAGCTTGGTGATTGTTGCAATGGGTGGGTCCTGTTGTGGCCAAAGATTCTTCTTCATTCGGGGGCGGCCGGGAGCACACCCACGAGCACGCAGTTATGTATGAACATCAACACCTCACCTACTCAATTAGCGTCGGCTGTCGTGCTGGGTGATAGTGTAGGGGGTGAGGAAGAGGCTCCATTACTCGTTGGTGACATCGCCATAGATGAGGCTGAGGATGACGATGACACTCAACAATATGTCAATACTGGCGCCTACTTAGGGTTTGAGCGTCATGAGTTGGTGCCTGAATTGTCGCCTCCAGAGTCTGAACGTATTATGGACAACCTTCCGGTACCAAAGAAGTCTAGGAAGAGACCGAAGAAAGGCAAAAAACCTGATTCTATGATCTAGCCACCTCAGCAGCCTCGGGTTCAAGACCGTATAGATATCCCGGTGCGGCAAAATGGCATATCGCCGGTGAACCAATCCTACCTGAAGCACCGATAGGGGCCAGATTCGGTGATGTAAGGAGACTTCATGACGATGTGCTGCGGGGAGAGAAAGGCCGCATCACCTCGAAAAATCCAGGATACCCACTCTACGTGGTTAATGTGCCGCGGCAATTGTCGTACGTTGACACATTCCCGCGGACAAGTTCTTCCTTCGATTCTATTGCATCCTCGACATGTATCACTGGAAGAAGCTGGATTTTACGTTTGTCCGCCTTTATGCATTGCACATGAACTACCTCATCGGGGTTGAGCAGATACGTTTTATCTGTGTCGCTAACCCGTACTTCATGCACGAGAGCTTCTTGGCAGTCTGCGCAAAGCACCAAGATTTTCCGAGGGAGTACCTTGTCAATTTCATGCTCGCCAATAAGGACAAGGAGGCGATTCTCGTGCCTTATCATCCCATGTAAGTCATCCACGCGGATATCCTTCCTTCGATTTCAATCATTCAATTGCACGATGGAGGCTAATTAATTTGAGGTGTACTTATTTTGCGCAGCGGCGGGCGCGCCGTCCTCATCATCCTCTACCCCCAATACTCCCACGCTCTTTACTTGGACTCGTTGAAGAACATAACCAAAAAGGATTACACCCACATCAAGTATGTTCTCGACAGTGCTATCTTTTACTATGGCAAAGGGGGTGGAGAGGTCAACGACAAGAAGACAAGGCACGGCAGGCTCGCGTTCAGCCATAAGACCGACTTCTGCTGCATCCAACAACCGAGTGATTCTCATAATGATGGATTCTATGTCCTACAACACATGCTGGAATATAGATGGGATCACCAGAAACTTTGCATGTCACCTAAATCCGGTGATGCCCATATTCTGCAATGGGCAAAGCACATAGGAGATATCGAGGATCATCGACTTCGAGCTGAGTTCTATCACATCCAGCGCGAACTTGCCCAAATCATCATGAAGGAGGTCCTCGAAAAAATAGGGATGTTCTACGAAGAAGGAGAAATGTCGCGGAAAGACGTCCGAACACGTGTAGCCTCTCAGCGTCTCGACATGAAGCCTTTCACTAAGCTCGGGGACTTTCTCCCTGACATGGATGGATGGCACGACATGTTGGAGTGATTGTCGATATATGACAATGTGTGCCCGTTTAGTCCATACTTTCTGTATGACAAAACTTTGAGTTATGCACGGCGAAACTTTATTTGTGATGTAATTAAACCCTCCTCCTCCTCGACCAGCGATGATCACTCTAGTTAGGGCATTTTGGGTACGATGAACTTTGTTATTTATGCTTATCATATGTTGTTTCTATTTTTGTCAAGTCGATCTCTTTCTGTTGCTCAACTATATATGTTGCATATCATCGACTCATGTGACGATGCAGGTGCATAGATCATCGATGGCGAAGAAGTGCTACGCCAGGAGTATACGACGAGTGGCCGGAGTGTCAGGCCCGGTGTACCAGTTTTCAGTTTCCGAGCGACAGCCAGTAGTTAGTTTAGGTTCACGCTAATGCGAGAGAGGGATACAAACTCATGTACTTCATAGTTCTGCTCTCACTCATAGTGTAGCTCTTATCGTGTATATCATTGTTTAGATGGATGACGATGTAGTTGCAAGTAATCGAGACTTGTATCGCTATTTTCGAGATGATGATGAGAGACCACTTTGTGTTGGATGATGGTGACATGATTTGATGAGACTATTTGTATGTATATGCTATGATTACATTTGTATGTGTATGATATGCTAAAGATTATCGTATAAAGCCTATTCAAATACAAAACAAATATGCATAAAAAACAGAAACTAATAAAACTAGCAGTAGCGAGGGGAACAAATTTAGCAGTAGCGCTCCCTTACCAGTAGGGCTTACTTCTAACAAGCGCTGCAGATATTAGCAGCAACGCTCTTATCTAAAGCGCGCTACTGCTAGCGATGTATAGCAGTAGCGTGGGACGGTAGGCGCTACTGCTACACGTTAGCTGTAGTGCCTTATCAGTAGCGCGACCACCCGCGCTACTGATAGGCAAAATACCCACGCTACTGATAGGGTTTTCCCTAGTAGTGTTAGTCTGGAGTCTCATCCCGACTTGTGGGGGAATCATAGTCTCCATCATCCTTTCCTCACATGGGACAATGCTCTTATAATGAAGATCATCACACTTTTATTTACTTACAACTCAATACTTAGAACAAAATATGACTCTATGTGAATGCCTCCGGCGGTGTTCCGGGATGTGTAATGATTCAAGAGTTACATGTATGAAAAAATATGAATGGTGGCTTTGCCATAAATACGATGTCAACTACATGATCATGCAAGGCAATATGACAATGATGAAGTGTGTCATAATAAACGGAACGGTGGAAAGTTACATGGAAATATATCTCGGAATGGCTATGGAAATGTCATAATAGGTAGATATGGTGGCTGTTTTGAAGAAGGTATATGGTGGGTGTATGGTACCGGCGAAAGTTGCGCGGTACTAGAGAGGCTAGCAATGATGGAAGGGTGAGAGTGTGTATAATCCATGGACTCAACATTAGTCATAAAGAACTCACATACTTGTTGCAAAAATCTACAAGTAATCAAAACAAAGCACTACACGCATGCTCCTAGGGGAAGGGTTGGTAGGAGTTAACCATCGCGCGATCCCTACCTCCACACATAAGGAAGGCAATCAATAAATAAATCATGCTCCAACTTCATCACATAACGGTTCATCATACGTGCATTCTACGGGAATCATAAACTTTAACACGAGTATTCCTCAAATTCGCAACTACTCTACTAGCATGTCTCTAATATCACCATCTTAATATCTCAAAACAATCATAAAGAATCAAACTTCTCATAGTATTCAACGCACTTTATATGAAAGTTTTTATTATACCCATCTTGGATGCCCATCATATTAGGACTAATTTTATAACCAAAGAAAATTACCATGCTGTTCTAAAAGACTCTCAAAATAATATAAGTAAAGCATGAGAGATCAATAATTTCTATAAAATAAAACCACCACCGTGCTCTAAAAAGATATAAGTGAAGCACTAGGGCAATATTGTCTAGCTCAAAAATATAAGTGAAGCACATACAGTATTCTAATAAATTCCGATTCATGCGTGTCTCTCTCAAAAGGTGTGTACAACAAGGATGATTGTGGTAAACTAAATAGCAAAGACTCAAATCATACAAGACGCTCCAAGCAAAACACATATCATGTGGTGAATAAAAATATAGCCTCAAGTAAAGTTACCGATAGACGAAGACGAAAGAGGGGATGCCTTCCGGGGCATCCCCAAGCTTAGGCTTTTGGTTTTCCTTGAATTACCTTGGGGTGACTTGGGCATCCCAGCGCTTAGGATCTTGCCACTCCTTATTCCAAAATCCATCAAATCTTTACCCAAAAACTTGAAAACTTCACAACACAAAACTTCAACAGAAAATCTCATGAGCTCCGTTAGTATAAGAAAATAAACCACCACTTTAAGGTACTGTAATGAACTCATTCATTATTTATATTTGTTTTAAACCTACTGTATTCCAACTTCTCTATGGTTCATACCCCCCGATACTACTCATAGATTCATCAAAATAAGCAAACAACACACGAAAAACAGAATCTGTTGAAAACAGAACAGTCTATAGAAATCTGTAACTTTAGAATACTTCTGTAACTCTAAAAATTATGAAATAAATTGTTGGACTGAGGAATTTGTATATTAATCATCTTCAAAAATAATCAACCTAAAATCACTCTCCAGTAAAAAATGACAGCTATTCTCGTGAGCGCAAAAGTTTCTGTTTTTTACAGCAAGATCGCAAAGACTTCACCCAAGTCTTCCCAAAGGTTCTACTTGGCACAAACAATAATTAAAAACATAAAACTACATCTAACCAGAGTCTATATGAACTATTTAGTACTAGACAGGAGCAAAAAGTAAAGAACAAAAATAAAATTGGGTTGCCTCCCAACAAGCGCTATCATTTAACGCCCCTAGCTAGGCATAAAACAAGAATAGATCTAGGTATTGGCATATTCGGTATGAAATTCTTTAATTGAACACACATAACCCTTAGGAGATTCTTTGGTTTTGTTAATGATCAAACTCCTAGGCAAGAAATCCAGAAATTCATTTGTGGCAAAAGGTTCCTTATTGATATCAAAAAAATTGGGGTGAACACTTATTGATTTGAGGTCTTCATTTTTCTTACTATAAGATTCACCCTTATTCTTAGGAACATAAATAAACTTGGAAAATTTGGTAGGAGGAGGATGCGAGGGATTTTTAATGGCGGAAAAAGAGGAACCCAAGTTGGTAATAATATGTTCGAGTTTATCAATTCTAGTAGAATCTTGATCTATCCTTTCATTAACTATGGGTTCCTTTTCCCTAAGATTTTTCAGAGTACCTCCTACCTTAGATCCATATTGTGTAATTTGGATGTGGATCTTTTTATCTAAATTTTCTATTAGCTCAAAAGTGGCAATTTTATTTTCAATAATATCAAGCCTTTGCATCACATGTTCCAAGGTTAAAATAGTTCCACTGACCAAAAGAGGTGGTGGGCCTAACAAATCTATGACGGCATTATAAGAATCACAAGTATGGCTTCCCAAAAAATTCCCTCCGGTAATGGTGTCAAGAACATGTCTATTCCAAGGAGTAATGCCTATATAAAAATTGCGAAGAAGAACGGAAGTAGATTGCTTCCTAGTAGATCTATTTTGAGCATTACAAATTCTATACCAAGCATCTTTTAGATTTTCTCCCTCCCTTTGTTTAAAATTTAGAACTTCATTACCGGGAGTACTAACAATGATAGGAGGACTAGCCATGAAGGCAAATCAAGGGATCTAACACACGAGCACACAAGAAGCAAGCGAAAAGAGACGAACGGAAGAGGGGCGAAGAAAAGGCAAAGGTTTTCGAAAATCATTTTAGAAGTGGGGGAGAGGAAAACGAGAGGCGAATGGCAAATAATGTAATGCGAGGGAGAAGAGTTTATGATGGGTATTTGGTATGTCTTGACTTGACGTAGATCTCCCCGACAACGGCGCTAGAAATCCTTCTTGCTAACTCCTGAGCATGCGTTGGTTTTCCCTTGAAGAGGAAAGGGTGATGCCGCAAAGCAGCGTAAGTATTTCCCTTAGTTTTGAGAACCAAGGTATCAATCCAGTAGGAGACGACCCACAAGTCACCTAGTACCCGCACAAACAATCAAGAACCTTGCAACCAACATGATAAAGGGGTTGTCAATCCCTTCATGGTCACTCGCAAAAGTGAGATTTGATAGAGATAGTAAAGTAAATATTTTGGTATTTTTGTTGTATAGATTGGAAAGTAAAGATTGCAAAATAGTAAACGAGATGCGGTGTAAATAAAAGACATGTAATATAATAGGAAAGACATCTGGGGGCCATAGGTTTCACTAGTGGCTTATGTCAAGATAGCATATATTATGGTGGGTGAACAAATTACTGCCGAGCAATTCATAGAAGAGCGCATAATTATGAAGATATCTAAGGCAATGATCATGAACATAGGCATCACGTCCGTGTCAAGTATACCAAAATGATTCTGCATCTACTACTATTACTCCACACATCGACCGCTATCCAGCATGCATAAAGAGTATTAAGTTCATAAGAACGGAATAATGCATTAAGCAAGATGACATGATGTAAAGGGATAAACTCAAGCAATATGATATAAACCCCATCTTTTTATGCTCGATGGCAACAATACAATACGTGCCTTGCTGCCCCTACTGTCACTGGGAAAGGACACTGCAAGATTGTACCCGAAGCTAAGCACTTCACCCATTGCAAGAAAGATGAAACTAGTAGGCCAAACTAAACCGATAATTCAAAGAGACTTGCAAGGATATCAAATCATGCAGATAAGAATTCGGAGAAGAACCAAATAATATTCATAGATAATCAAGTTCATAAATCCACAATTCATCGGATCTCGGCAAACACACCGCAAAAGAATATTTCATTGAATAGATCTCCAAGAACATCGTGGAGAACTTTGTATTGAGAATCAAAGAGAGAGAAGAAGCCATCTATCTAATAACTATGGACCCAAAGGTCTGTGGTAAACTACTCATGCTTCATCGGAGAGGCAATGGTGTTGATGTAGAAGCCCTCCGTGATTGATTCCCCCTCCGGCAGATCGCCGGAAAAGGCCCCAAGATGGGATCTCACGGGTACAGAAGGGTGTGGCAGTGGAAAAGTGGTTTCATGGACCCCCTGATGTTTCTAGGGTATAAGAGTATATATAGGCGAAAGAAGTACGTCGGTGGAGCTACGAGGGGCCCACGAGTGTGGGGGGCGCACCCTGCTGCCTCGTGGCCTCCTCCTAGAGTCCGAGACTTCAACTCCAAGTCTTCTGGATTGCTTTTGGTCCAAGAAAGATCCTCGCGATGGTTTCATTCCGTTTGGACTCCGTTTGGTATACCTTTTCCGTAAAACTCTAAATAGGCAAAATACAGAAACTGGCACTGGGCCTCCGGTTAATAGGTTAGTCCCAAAATATAAAAGAGCATATTAAAGCCCATTAAACATACAAAACAGATAATAGAGTAGCATGGAACAATCAAAAATTATAGTTACGTTGGAGACGTGTCATAGATGAAGCTGATAAAAGGGTATACTATGGAACCATCAAAGAGATTCGAGAGCTTGACTATGTGAAAGTTAAGGTGGCATTATTCGGGTGCTCATGGATCCCTCTTGGTCAAGTAAAGGTTGATGATTACAGGAAGACCTCTGTTAATTGGACAACGATGGCATATCACGCAGACCCGTTCATTCTTGCAAGCGATACTACACAGATTTTCTTTGCGGAAGACCCTTTGCATAAGAATGGCCATGTAGTGATGCATGGGAAGAGGAGGGTACTGGGTGTCGACGTTGTCGCCAATGAGGACGAGTACGATGAATTTGATGAGTTGCTAGCCAAGGGATCACGCAACCCTGTACCACAGGAGTATAAAATCATCAAAAAACCGAAGTTCATTTGGGGTCAACTTAATGATCCTAGTTCTCCCATGTACATGGGAATTAAGCTGCAAGACTAGTCTTTATGCCTACCCTGCAACTTAATTCATTCAATTTAGAACTGTCGCGTGTACTGAATTTGTGAGTTATGCCCGGTTTTCTGTTGATGTAAGAACCATTAATATTTTGACCTTGATATGCTGTCAGCTCAGGCAATGAATATGAACTGTTTTTTGTTATTATTAATATATCATAGAGGTAGCACACTCAATTGATCTCACTAAAGTATGTGTGAACAAAAATATGTATGCAATATGGATTGCGAATAGCACACGGTTCATTGGATGAAAGCCGTGTGCCGACAAAACCCCGCCCACGATCTGAGTCGCGCTTTCTGATTAGCCAGAATCCAAACCCCACAGATAGTATGTCTGCACCATTGGATGCTCCCAGATCGAACGACGATCCTCACCCCTTTTGACAGCACATGCAGTTCTAGTTGTAGTTTTATTTTTATGCACAAAATGCATGTTAAACTCAAAAAATGTCTTAAATATAGCTAACCATACTCGAAATGTGCCAGAAAATAAAACCTATGGTATAATGGTGATTGCGTACCGCGGAAATATTTATGAGGCCAAACGATGAAGTCAACAGCCACAGGAGTTTGAATTGACACGTCTCCTCTGGGAAACAATGATCCTTCATGTGAGATGCTCTGGTTTGGAAGGAACGATCATCAAAACTTGTGCTAAACTTTACCATATTTTCCACGGGGTCGTGATAGCACGCCACAGGCACACATCGATTTTGATGAGATGTTCGGACTCCATCTGAATTTCCTGTAATTAAAATATCAACTAGGCATACACCAGTGGCCGCACCTCGCGGCCGAAATATTTGAAACTTCTCCCTGCTTCTCGAACAAATGGATGAAAAATCGCAAAGCGACGCACAAATGATCTGTACACCTTCTTTGCTAGGCTGGTCGTAATGGGATATCATAGCTAGTATCATGCCAACTAGGCAATTTTGACGAGCTGTCATAGAATTAAATGAAGAAAGAGAGGGTTAAGTATCATATCATGAAACCGTGTGTCATAATAAATGCTATATATGCTACTATGTGTCATGCACGATACTAGTATATGATCGTCACTCCCTCCGTCCAGGTTTATTAGGCCTAAAGACAACTTCTCTTAGACCAAGACACATAGTAATATGCTCACATTAATTATTCCATTCCACTCCCAATGCACTCTCTCACATGCATGCAACCAATGAAAAAGCATGCATGAAGTGTATTAATTTTCCAACCATGGCACCAACAACAATGGCTTTCAATGCAACCAATGAAATGGTTGCATGCATGCACCTTTCCAAAGTGGGGCCTTATAAAAAGGGACATGCATGCTTGTGTTGCTGAGAGGCCTAATTAACCTGGACGGAGGGAGTACTAGCTAGCTACCTTTGTAATGCGCGCATAGTATCATAAGTTAGACTATGTATACCCACAGTGGGAGTAACATAGGTAGTAACATCACACATATCTAGATAAAATAGATGATGTGGCAAGCAGTAAATGAAGAAAGAGAGGCAGTAACATATCTAGTTACTAATTAAGACTAGCTACAGTGCATAATAACATACAACAGTAACATACACATATCCCTAGACTATGTTACTACCTTCATAGTGGGTAGTAACATAAGTGTGGTGTCATGCAAAGCTTCATTTATTAGGGGAAATCACTTTGTTTGCACCGGTTGATAATACGCCTTGTAAGCCACCTCCTCCTTATGACGCATGTCCGCGTGGGCCTCACCACTTCCCCATCATAGAAATCTGATCCCATCTTGTCTCAATCCTTCCTCTTCCTCTCTTCCTACCGTATCGTCCCCATCACAAGGCAGCAAGCAAGACGCAGCTGTGTGCACAAAGATGGCGAAGGTGATGCCCAGCTGCAGCCTGCTGCGAGGTCCCGACACTTGCTGTTGGAGGAGGCTCCAACGGTGAGCGGCACTTGCTGCTACTGCTAACACGCACGAGCTGCTCCATGTGGTAGATGACGGTCACTAGTGACGCCCCTGTTCTTGCATAGCCGCTCCGACATCCTGGCTGCTGCATCGTTGGTTCGACGGCTGCTGCATCGTAGCTCTGGCGGCGTCGACTCCGACGGCCGCTACGTAGCAGCTCCAGCAACGCCGTGGCCGTTCCATTGCAACTCTGGCGGCCGTTGCATCGCAGCTCCGGCGGTGTCGACTCCAATGCACTACTGCATTGCAACTCCGACGGCCGCAGCCCTGGTGGTGTCGACTTCGACGGACCGCTGCATTGCAACTCCGATGGCCGCAGCCCCGGCGGTGTCGACTCCGACGGTCGCTGCATCACAGCTCCGGCGGTGTCGTGGCCGCTGCATTGCAACTCCGGCGGCCGCTGTATCGTAGCTCTGGCGGTGTCGACTCCGATGGCCGCTGCATCGCAGCTCCGGCACTATTGACTCCGACGACCGCTTCATCGCAGCTCCGGCGGTGTCGTGGCCACTGCATCGCAGCTTGTGCGGCGTCAACGACCGCTGCAGCGCAGCTCCGGCGTCGACTCCAACAACGGCGTCGCAGCCATTACCGCTGTGCTGGTTGGTGTGCTTGGAACACAAGTGGGTGCTGCATGGGTTTTTCCTGTGTTGGAGCGCGAGAGTGGGCGCTACATGCGTTGAGGGGAAGTACGCTTCGCGGGACAACAAGCGACCGACTATGATGTGCATGATCGTATGGTTATCAAGGCGGCTTATAAGTGCGAACTATCAGCCGACTTACGCCTAGCATCCGCCTTTATTAGGTTATAGACTCATAGTGCATTGAGACATGTGATGTTACGGTAACTAGCTAAGTTACTCAAACTACCTGTCCTCATTAACTCATTGCCACATAAGCATATTTGCTTAGTTGGACTTGATGTTACTGCTGAAGTTACTCCCATTGTGATTAGTCTAATAGTAGAGTAACATCACACATATCAATGCAAGATGAGTCTATAGCTTAATAAATGAAGTGTTGCGCATGTTACCACACATATGTTACTCCCCGCTATAGAGGTAGCAACATTGAGTATTAACATGGGCATGTTACACTATCCATTGTGGCTAGTCTTAGTATCTTAGGTTGCCTTATTAATTGCCATGCATGACAGAAAGTAGTACAACATTTAATATATGATACAGTATATCATGATATGATACCCAGCCCACACCCTCTTTTTCCTCATTTAACTGTGTGCCACATCATCCAAAATTCTAGTTGGCATGCATATGATGCCGCTTGATACTCCCATTACGACCAACCTTAGGTTGGCCATAGTGGGGGTATAAGAGCCGGTATCATGCACTTGAGAATAGCAAATATGATGATGTGTGGCAAAGAAGCAGTAACATATATATATACTGTAACATACATAATATAAATGTTATACTACTTTGTGTCATGCACATGGCCATAAATATGGTCATCTATGGTATATATATATACTAGCTCTATGATACTGTATATATGCACTATAAGAAGGTACGTATGTAGTATCATACACTATATAGTATCATATGCATGATACTATAATATATATAATACTTCCCTACTATACAAAGGCTGGCCATAGTGGTGGTATATACTCCCTCCGTTCCTATATCTAAGGTGTATTATTTTTGGCACGGTGATCAAGGCGCATAATTATAGACGTGTTAGGACGAAATTACCCTCGGAAAATATATCTGTTATAGTAGCAAGTAAATCAATTAGTCCAGAAAAGTAAGAGATACATGCAATCGACAAAGAGATAGTTTCCTTCTTTTGCTACAAGGAGAGATACATACAATCGGGAGAGAGATACTTTCCTTTTTCTGAAGGGCTAAACAGGGAATTATGAGGAATTAGAAGAAATGCACCTTACATTCTGGAATTTTATCAAAAAATAAATACACCTTATATAAAGGAACGGAGGGAGTATATATCATAGCTGCACTCGGAAGAATAGCAAGTATACTGATGTGGCAAAGAATTAAATATAGTGAGGGTTAGAACGTTAGAGTGACATATAGGTAGACACCATATCATGTTAAATGTGATGCTAATTTGTGTCATACATGGCAATAAATATTATCTATGATACTATATATATACTCTATGTATTATACTATGCGCTATAATTGAAGGTAGTATCGTCATACACTATAGCTACTACAGTATATATAGAAATTAAATGAGATCTCTTTTCTTTATGCATATATTCAAAGTTTGAGATTGTTAGCGAGGCCTGCCGCCTGGTAAAATGTACCAGAAAATCGAAACATAGGGTACAATCGTGATTTCTTACCGTGGGAAAAAAAATTGGAGGCGAAACGATGAACTCATGTTTTCATTCAAACAAAAAAATGTTGTTAGTTAATGTAAATGTTTTCAAATAGCACACGGTTCACTCATGAAAGCCGCGTGTCCACTAAAGCGTGGCCGATGCCCCCTGCCACGCGCGTGATCCGAGTCGTGCGTTCTGATTGGCCAGAATCCAAACCCCATGGATCATACGTCTGCACCGTTGGATGCTCCCAGATTGAACAACGATCCTCATCCCTTTCGACAGCAGATGCAGTTTCTGTTGTGATTTTTTATGCGGTTCCTCCTCCTTCGACGACTCCTTCACCACCCAGTTACACTGTTAGTTAATGTAAATGTTTTCAAATAGCACACGGTTCACTCATGAAAGCCGTGTGCCTACCAAACCGTGGCCGATGCCTGCTGCGCGTGCGATCTGAGTCGTGTGTTCTGATTAGCCAAAACCCAAACCCCACGGATCGTACGTCTGCACTGATGGATGCTTCCAGATTGAACGACAATCCTCATCCCTTTCGACAGGAAATGCAGTCCACCTAGGAATTGATTTATATGCCAAAATGCACGGTAAATGCCAAAAAATGTGTTACATATAGCGCACATGACCTGAAATGCGCCGGCAAATTAAACCCGTGGTATAATGGTGATTGCTTAACGTGGGAAAAATTTAGAGCCGAAACGATGAACTCGCGTCTTCATTTCAAAAATAGTACGTCTTCATTTCAAACGAAATTTTTT
This sequence comes from Aegilops speltoides, assembly GCA_021437245.1. Taxonomy (NCBI): domain Eukaryota; kingdom Viridiplantae; phylum Streptophyta; class Magnoliopsida; order Poales; family Poaceae; genus Aegilops; species Aegilops speltoides. Next base: position 420,341,560 of record CM038145.1, on the reverse strand, counting down.
CTCTTTGTGCACACGAGCGCTTAGAGGCAACCGTTTGCACAGGCCTTTCCGCGCGGCGAACGGGGATATTTTCCATCATTTTCACCTAGGCCGCCAACAAACCCCAACGGCCCGCCCGCGTTTCAGTCAACTAGTCCACCAAATCTCCATCGCCAGCTCCCCCTCCCCCAGATCCACATCAGAACCCTCTCCGGCGCCGGCGTGCTCACCCCGACCGTGTGCCCACTCTTCGGCGTCAAGCCTACGTCCATTGCCGTTCCTAACACGCGGATGCCCGCGCCTCACCATATTCGTTTGCTCACCAGCCACCCTCGAGCATATACCTCTCAAACCACCTGCATGGTCAAGAGGCGAGGAAGGTATTTATTCAACACCCACGGTACAATATTGAAGTCTTGCTGAAGAGGACGAAGGTTGGTCGGGCAATTATCCATAGCCTGTGGCCTAAAGTTGCAAGGACATTCAACATCACTGAAGGCTCAACATTTGCCTTCCCCTTCTGCAGTTTCCTAGATGAAATTCATCTGTCTATTTACCGTGTATGATGCTACTTTCCAAAGGTTTTTCATGTTGCATGTGAAACTTGGTGCTGTTGTGTAATGGCGGAACTGAGTGCCGAAGCTATCTGATGTAATTCGATTATGAAATCCTGGTTGCTGTTATACGAATATTAAATATCTGGTGTGTTTTTATAAGAAATATCAATTTGATTAGTACATGGATTATCAATAATAGGCTAATTACCCTGCTTATTGGCGTTTTCTATTGCAGACGGTTACTCAGACAACATCATGGGCGATTAACTCAAACAACACGCGCGGTTTCTAGAAAGTAGGCGTGTTCGATCAACTAACAATCACACACGGCCTCCGGCAGAGAACTGTTTGCGTTAGACCACCTTCCACAAACGTTTCCACACAAAAAATTGTGTGTGATATACACACGAGCAGAAATGTTTTTCTGGGATTCATCGTGTGGGATGTAGATACGAATGGAAACAATTGGGTCTCGATGCCCCGCCAGATCACACACGAACTCATTTTGCCCCAGCCAGTGTGCCAGGAGGGCCTATCCCCGACGGTTTTGGGTCGCATGGGAAGGACCCCCCTATCGCTCACGCTCACTTGGCGACAGTTCCAAACGCCATTGTGGAAAGGGGTTAAAAACCATTTGTATAGCACCGACGCGTACCAGTGTAATCTAATGATGAATATTAAGACACGAGTGATTCAAAGCAATAGTCTATAATTTCACGTAAAGATATCAATACTTAGGCATCCCAACAAACAATCATGTCATTCAAAATATCAATGCTAAAGAACGCTATCCGCATAAAATTATATAGTCTTGGCATGCTCCATCTTCTTAACACAAAGTATTTATCATGCACAACCCCTATGACAAGCCGGGTAATTGGTTTATATTTTTTAATGCGCTTCAGCCTTTTCAACCCCCACGCAATACATGAGCGCAAGCCGACATAGCACTATGGGTGGAATAGAGTATGATGATAGGGGTAAACATAGAGAAGACAAAAAAGTAAGAATGTATCACATCGACATGGCTAACCAACGGGTTATGGAGATGCCCATCAATTGATATCAATGTGAGGAGTAGGGATTGCCATGCAACGGATGCACTGAAATCTATAAGTGTATGAAAGCTCAACATGAAAACTAAGTGGGTGTGCATCCAACTTGCTTGGTCGAAAACCACGGGCATTTGAGGAAGCCCATAATCGGAATGTACAAGCCAAGTTCTATAATGAAAAATTCCCACTAGTATATGAAAGTGACAACATAGGAGACTCTCTACATGAAAAACATGGTGCTACTTTGAAGCGCGAGTGTGGAAAGGATAGTAACATTGCCCCTTCTCTCTTTTTTCTCATGTTTTCTTTTCCTTTTTCCTCTTTTTCTAGGGCTCTTTTTGGCCTCTTTTTTTTCTTTTTCTTTTTTTCGTCCGAAGTCTCATCTCGACTTGATGGGGAATCATAGTCTCCATCATCCATTCCTCATTTGGGACAATGCTCTAATAATGAATCATGTTGATCATCACACTTCTATTTACTTACAACTCAAAATATGACTCTATATGAATGCCTCTAGCGGTGTACCACGATGTGCAATGATCTAGTGTGGCAAATATACCAAAAAATGGACAAGCCATGAAAATATCATGCTATCTATCTTACGATCATGCAAAGCAGTATAACAATGAATTCTCAAGTCATAAAAAAGGAACGGTGGAAATTGCATGGCAATATATCTCTGAATGGCAACGGAAATGCCACAACAAGTAGGTATGGTGGCTGTTTTGAGGAAGATATTATGAGGCTTATGTGTGATAGAGCGTATCATATCACAGGGATTGGATGTACCGGTGAAGTTTGCACCCACTCTTGAGGTGAGAAAGGGCAATGCACGGTACGGAAGAGGCTAGCAAATTGCGAAAAATATAAGAGTGTGTATAATCCATGGACTCATATTAGTCGTAAAGAACTCACATACTTATTGCGAAAGTTTATTTGCCCTCGAAGCAAAGTACTACTATGCATGCCCTAGGGGGATAGATTGGTAGGAATAGACCATCGCTCATCCCTGGCCGCCACTCATAAAGAAGACAATTAATAATAAATCATGCTCCAACTTCTTAGCATAATGAGAGACTGTACGTGCATGCTTCGGGAATCACAAACCCTAACACCAATATTCTTACTAAACAAAAATCATTAACTAGTACCTCCCACATATTACCATCTCTATATCGCAAAACTATTGCAAGGAATTAAACATATCATATTCAGTGATCAACAAGTTTTATGTAGGATTTTTTGACTAACCATGCAAATGACCAATTCCTGTTGACTCTCTAAATAGATATAAGTGGAGCATGAGAGTTTAATTCTTTCTACAAAATACTTGCCCAAACTCTAAAAAATATATGTGAAGCAAAAGAGCACTATGCAAATAATGGTTTTCTATATGTAGAGAAACAGGTAGTCCAAACTTCAAATGATATAAGTGAAACACATGAAGCTTTCTATAAAGCCATACTCAAAAGATATAAGTGAACTGCAAAGAGCATTCTATAAATCAAACAAGGACTATATCATACCAGCATGGTGCATTATTAGAAGTAAAATAAAAAGTACATGACGCTCCAAGAATTTACACATATCACTTGAACAAAACAAAAACCGAAACATACCGATACTTGTTGAAGAAAGATGGGATGCCTTACGGGGCATCGCCAAGCTTAGTTGCTTGGGAATCCTTGAATATTACCTTGGGTGCCTCGGGCATCCCCAAGATTAGTCCTTATTCCTTAATCCATCGTGGTCTCACCCAAAACTTGAAAACTTCAATCACACAAAACTTAAAAAGACCCTCGTGAGATGCGTTAGTATAATAAAGCAAATCGCTACTTTAAGTACTATTGCAAACCCATTTATATTTTATTTTTGCATTATACCTACTGTGTTCTAACTTCTCCATGGCTTATACCACCGATACAATCCATAGTTCCATCAAAACAAGAAAAACAATGCTTCAAAAACAAAATTTGTTAAAAACAGGAGAGTCTATAGTAATCTGAACATTGACCATACTTATGTAACTCCAAAAGTTCTAAAAAATTACGGAAAAATAAAAAATTTACATAGCAGTACTGTGTAAAAGTTTTAGAAACTTTTGAGATTCTAGTAAAAAAATGTAAATTCACGCACTACACCCAAAGTTTCTGTTTTTGCACTGCACATACCAAACAAGCGATCTAAACATCCTAAAGGCAAATCATGGCACATTATTTTTTATAATACAATGGATTTGTACCAGGGGATAATTATTTTGTTGGAAAGTTTCTGTAATCAAGATTTGCAAAGTTTCCATGGGCATGAACAAAGTTCAAGGAGCTCCCCCACTTCAACGATGCTCGTCTTTCTTACTTTCACTTTCCTTTTTGAAAAGTTTAGGTTTCCCCCCTTTTTTGTTTTCAAACTTTTTAAAAGCTCACAACAGAATAAAATGACTCTCTAAAACTTCCGGGTTGTCTCCATGGCAGCGCTTTCTTTAAAGCCATTTAAGCTAGGCATAAAGTGCTCAAGTAGTTGATCCACCCGGATCCCAAGGTATATCAAAGCCAATTTTAATTAACAATGATTTGCAATTTAGTAGTGAGCATAAAGCAACATATATCATGCAATAATGAAGTCTAGCTCTCTTCCTATGCATCGACATGTCATAAAAGAATAATTCATGCACATCAAGTAAAGGCCAATGCATAGTATAAACAGTTTCTTGCAATTTTATCGTATTGGAAACATAGGGAGGTGGAGATGTAGTTCCTCTCTCATAATAATTGCAATTAGGACTATCATGTGTAATGGTAAATCACAACCCATCAATATAATCCTTAATAAGCGCAAACTTCTTTGATATAGTGTAGTTGGGAGAATTCAAAAAGACAATAGGACTATCATGTGTGGGTGGAATAGAAACAATTTCACGTTTAACATAAGGAACTATACTAAGTTCATCTCCATAGCATAATTCATTTTGGCATCTTGGCCACAAGCATAACAAGCATCAATTTCATCAAAAAGGGTTATTTCAAGCGAATCAAAGGGGTCATAGTAATCATCATAGCATTCATCCTTCGGTAAGCATGAAGGTGAATTAAACAATGTATAAGTTGAAGAGTTACTCTCATTAGAAGGTGGGTACATGTGATCAATCTGCTCTTCCTCCTTTTGGTTTTCTCCCTCCTCCTCATCTTTTTCGTCTAATGAGCTCACAGTTTCAGCAATTTCTTCTTCCATTGATTCCTGCAAAAAATTATTCTCTTCTTGGACAGAGGAGACGTCCTCAGTATATGGTTTAGCATAAGCATTAGTAGCATAATTTTCATAGCGATATTTAAGTATGATTTTTTTCAGATTTGTAAAGAGTAGCATCATACTTTTCAATCAAAGAAGCAATTTCATAGGCACCCATAAAAGCAACAAATTCTTCAATTTGTTCAATATCATAGTAATTATAAACACCATTCGCATAAGAAGATATGATTCCATTATCACTAAACTCACATTGGTAGGGAATGCCTTTCTTAGGGTCTTCAGAACAACGAGTAAAATCGTGTATTTCACATACATTCCAAGCATAGCATTGCAAACATTTAATTTGAAGCTGTAAAAGTTCCTCTTTTGAAATAAGCGGTGTCGCCTAAAATAAGCATGCTCATTTAATGATTTTTCCTCAACTAAGCTTGTTGGGTTTTCAGCACAAGCACATAGGGATCAAAGATGATCCAAGTAGAAAGCTCCAGTAGTATGATAGATTTTGGATGGTTCTTCAACCATTGAGTTTCTGTCACTCACGCCACCCACTATAAGAGAATCATGAACGTATTGCAACACCCTACAACGGGAATCCCTAACGCTTGCGCGACATGGAGGGCACTATAGGACATCACCAAAATAAAACATACAACTCAAACCAATCATGATCATCCATCAACCCATAGGACAAAACGAATATACTCAAACATCATTGGATGGCAACACATCATTGGATAATAATATGTAGGATTAAGCACCATGTTTAAGTAGAGATTATAGCAGGGAGAAAAGGTGTTACACCACTGCATAGAGGGGGAGAGAGTTGGTGGTGATGGCGGCAAAGTTGTTGGTGTAGATCGCCGTCACCATGGTTGCCCCTTTGGCGTTCCGGCGCCACCGGGAGGGAGAGGGAGAGATCCCCCTCCTTCTTCTTGCTTGGTCTCCCCCTAGATGGGAGGAGAGCTTCCTCTCTAGTTCATGGTCTCCATGTCTCCCGGAGGGGAGGAGTCCCTCCAAGATTGGATCTCTCTCTCTCTCTCTCTCTCTCTCTCTCCCTCTCTCTCCCTCTCTCTCTCTCTATGTTCTCTTCAGTTTCGCGTTCCTGTTTTCTGGCCTTTCACCGTTTCTTAAATTCCTGGAGACCCGTTACTCCGATCGGGCTGAAATTTTAACAAGACTTTTTTTCGGATATTATCTCTCTCGCGGCGAGAGAAGGGGTTTAACCTCCTTACGAGGTGCTCTCCAGGTACCACGGCGCGCCCTACCTTCCTCGGCGCGCCCTGAAGCCTAGTGGCATGAAACAATCAAAAGTTATAGATACCACAGAGATGTATCACCAGCTATCATGTCAACTCTATTCGATTGTTGTTTAATGGTATTATGTTGTCTGAGGGAGTCCTGGACTAGGGGGTGTCCGGACAGCCGGACTATCAATATCCGCCGGACTCCAAGACTACGAAGATACAAGATTGAAGACTCCGGCTCGTGTCCGGATGGGACTTTCCTTGGCGTGGAAGGCAAGCTTGGCAATACGGATATGTAGATCTCCTACCATTGTAACCGACTCTGTGTAACCCTAGCCTCCTCCGGTGTCTATATAAACCGGAGGGCTTTAGTCCGTAGGACAACATACATCACAACAATCATACCATAGGCTAGCTTCTAGGGTTTAGCCTCCTTGATCTCGTGGTAGATCCACTCTTGTAACACACATCATCAATATTAATCAAGCAGGACGTAGGGTTTTACCTCCATCGAGAGGGCCCGAACCTGGGTAAAACATCGTGTCCCTCGTCTCTTGTTACCATCCGCCTAGACGCACAGTTCGGGACCCCCTACCCGAGATCCGTCGGTTTTGACACCGACATTGGTGCTTTCATTGAGAGTTCCTCTGTGTCGTCACCTATAGGCTCGATGGCGTCTTCAACCAACAACGCTGTCCAGGGTGAGACTTTTCTCCCCGGACAGATCTTCGTATTCGGCGGCTTCGCGCTGTGGGCCAATTCACTTGGCCATCTGGAGCAAATCGAAAGCTACGCCCCTGGCCGTCAGGTCAGATTTGGAAGCTTAAACTTCACGGTCGATGTCCGCGGAGGCTTGATCTTCGACGGACTCGAGCCACAGCCAGGCGCGCCACACTGTGACGATGGGCATGATCTAGCTCTGCCACCGAACAGTGCCTTGGTGGCCGCACACGGATCCGCTTCGGCCATTAGCCCGGAGCCGATCGCCCAGATCGTGGGCCGGTGGATTGACGCCGCCCCGGGGGCTTCAACATCCACGGCGATGGAGCCAAACATTAATCTTGTCCCCTGCGAAACTCGTGATTCCGAGGCGCCGGACTCTTTGCCGGACTCCTAACCTCTCGCGCCCCTACCCATCGATCCGGATTGGGCGCCGGTTACGGAATTCACCGCCGCGGACATCTTCCAATACTCGCCTTTTGGCGATATCTTGAATTCACTAAAGCATCTCTCGTTATCAGGAGAGTCCTGGCCGGACTATGGCCAGGATGGTTGGGGTACGGATGACGAAGAAATTCAGAGCCCACCCACCACCCACTTTGTAGCCACTGTCGACGATCTAACCGACATGCTAGACTACGACTCTGAAGACACCGACGCTATGAACGATGACGCCGGAGACAAACAAAAAACAGAGCTTATACAGCACGACAGGACCACCTCGTCGCATGACATATATATGGTGGACACCCCAAAGGAGAGCGATAACGAGGACCAACGGGCAGCGACAGAAAGACCAAAACGACAGCACAAACGCCGCCCTAAGTCCCGCCTCGACGACAACAACGCTCCCAAGGAGCCCGCAATACGGCAGGGCTCACAAACGGACGACGAACATGCAGATAAGCAACCGTCCGACCATGACGAGTCAGATAATCAGTCCAGGCCAGGTGAAAACAACAGTCCGGACGACCTCATACCGGACACACCGCCGGAGAGCAAGAACCTTCGGAAAAGACTCGTCAGTACTGCAAGAAGCCTGAAGAAGGAAAAACGGAGGCTCAAAACAGTGGAAGACACACTCAGAATGAGATGGAGCAAAGTGCTCAAAACCGCAGACAAATACGGCAATGGCCACCAATCAAAGAGCTACCCAAAGCGCAAGCTGCTACCAGAATTCGACGAGGAGGCCATAGAGCCTCCACCGTCCAAAAATAAAGGGGCTGCCTGGTTGGATAGACGGCCAGATGATAGGCCAAATTCTGACAGCGGCGCCACACATAAACCAACCAACGAACTTGGAAGGATAGATGGCCCAGCCAGGTCCATCTACGGGCCAAAGGAGAAGGCCCCAAGAAGCAAGGCAACACGTCAAGTGTCCGATGATAGCGGCACACACAAATACAGGGGCGCCGCACACCCACTATGTTTCACCGATGAGGTGCTGGACCATGAATTCCCAGCAGGATTTAAACCCATAAACATAGAGGCCTACGATGGAACAACAGACCCTGGAGTCTGGATAGAAGATTATATACTAAATATACACATGGCCAGAGGAGACGATCTCCACGCCATAAAATATCTACCCCTCAAGCTCAAAGGGCCAGCCCGTCATTGGCTTAAGAGCCTCCCAGAAAACACTGTTGGAAGTTGGGAACATCTCGAGGATGCGTTTAGAGCAAATTTTCAAGGGACTTATGTCCGTCCTCCGGATGCAGATGATCTAAGTCACATAACTCAACAGCCCGGAGAATCAGCGCTGAAATTCTGGAACAGGTTTCTTACCAAAAAGAACCAAATAGTCGACTGTCCGGACGCCGAAGCCTTAGCAGCTTTCAAGCATAATGTCCGAGATGAATGGCTTGCCAGGCACCTCGGTCAAGAGAAACCGAGGACAATGTCCGCACTAACAAGCCTCATGACCCGCTTCTGTGTGGGAGAAGATAGCTGGCTAGCAAGATGCAGCACCAGCGACCCAAGTACATCTGAGATAAGAGATGGAAATGGAAAATCACGGCGCAGAAAAGAGCAGCGCCGGAATAAAGAGAAAAGCCCAAAGAGCACGGCAGTCAACGCCGGATTCAAAAGCTCGCGGCCCAACAACAACAAAACACAGCCTCTCAAGGATGACAATGATGAATTGTCCAACTTAAACAAGATTTTGGGTCGATATGTCAAATCCACAAGACCCTTTAAGGCCCGCAAATCACACCCACAGGGATTGCTGGGTTTTTAAACAGTCCGGCCGACTAAACGCCGAACACAAGGGGCACGACGCGTCAAGCGAAGACGATAAAACCCACCAGCAGAGCACCGGAAAACAAAAGACTTTCCCACAAGGGGTCAAAGCAGTAAATTCACTTCACGTGATAACACGGAAAAATAGTGTGGCACTTTCTAAAAAGAGCTTCGCGCGGTCCAACCCAGCAGACTGTAGAGATTGGATATCAAAACCAATCACTTTCGACCACCTGGACTATTCCAGAAGCGTTCGAAACGCGGGACGGACTCCCCTGATATTGAATCCCATAATAGATGGATTACAATTTACTAACTTCCTAATGGACGGAGGCACCGACTTAAACCTGCTATATTCAAACACAATCCGTAGGATGGGGATAGACCCTACCAAAATCCAACACAGCCGCACTTCCTTCAAAGGAGTGACGCCAGGCCCTTACGCCAAGTGCACAGGCTCTATATTACTAGAAGTCGTGTTCGGATCGCCGAACAATTCTCGACGGGAAAAATTAATTTTTCACATCGTCCCATTTAAAAGTGAATATCAAGCACTCTTGGGACGAAAGGCTTTTGTCCGCTTCAACGCCATACCGCATTACGCGTCTCTTACACTCAAGATGCCCGGTCCGCGTGGCGCCATTTCAGTGCGAGGGTCACTTAAAGACCCCGGACTCGGATAGACGAATCCGGCCTCAGCAGGCTAGGGGCTCCCTAGCCGCATACCTCTTCACAGGGGGCTGTGCGCACAAACAACCGCGGGTTCATACAAACCCCGCTTTAATTATTTATATTTCTTATTTTTCACATATTTTTCGCACGATTTATTTTCAAACTAAACGTTCCTCTCTTTTTACAGATGAACAACATGCATGCCCGTCCAAAATAAACGGCACAACGGAGACACAGGCGCAGACGTGCAGTAGGGACCCGTTGTGAGGATTCTTTTCAGATTAAGACCCTGCGTAAACCTTTTTTACTGTCTCTTGTGGTTATTCTCCCTTGGTTTCTTTCTATAGCCAAAGCGGAGCCTGACGTTTTGGCATCGGCCGCGTCAGAAGACCATGCCCGTACCTGGACACTAGGGGCTTAGGGCATCTCTGCCCATTATTATAAAGACCGAACACCTTAGGGAGTGTTCGGCGTCTCGAGTTAGGCATTATATGCATCAGCTCGAATCATGTCTTTGGTCAAATGTTGGGTTTGCCCGGCTCCGTGTTTTGCTGCCTTACGCTCAGATCACCGCTAACGCGGCACCGGAGAACTCTGCGATTGTGCCCCAGTTAATGGTGGCGAGCACCTCGAGAGAAAGCCGAAAACCGGCGGTCATGATACAGCGAGACTGGTCAACCACTCGATCGACTATCGGAATGTTTAGAATTTCGCTTTGACGAAGGACCGTTTCGGTCAGCACATACGCACGAATTCGGAGATGTGCGGTGCCACCAGGGGCTATATCATAGCCCCACCCTCGAGCTCCACTGGCTAAGTGAAAGTGATAAAGCATTATAGTCCGGATTGCCTAGTTCGCTATGCTACCACCTCCTTAAACAAGACCGAGACGTCGGATTAAGTGTGAAAACGCGCTATTTTTGCGAACACCCCCGCACCCTGTGCGTGGGGGCTGAAGCCGAAGACTGCAATCTTTCAGGTTATACAAATGTATACGTAAACGGCCGCACAGGAGAAGTTTTACTACTTGGCCGCACAAGTATAAAAAGCAGTTATAATATAATCATCGATTTACAAGCTAATACGTTCATTTGAACGTGACATTTTTTGAGCACTACGACTCTATTACACGAGCACCACGCATAACTTCCCCGAAATAGTGCTCGGCGGGGAGCCAGCTTTCATCCGAACCATGGGCGGCAACAGCGGTGGCATCCATCTCCGGACAATGCGCCTTCACACGGGCAAGAGCCATCCGCGCGCCCTCGATGCAGGCCGACCGCTTCATCTCCCTTATATGCGGCACCGCTCCAAGGAATTGCTGCGATGTCAAGTAGCTCGTTGCCTTGGACCTCTCGGCGGACATGGGCCACGATGTCGACCATGGCAAGTCCGGACAATCTATTTAGCTCGGCCCATTCGGCCAACCAGTCTGTCAACGGAAGTGAGCGATCCGGATTGTGGAATTGAGACCAATATAGCTCTTCCGTCTCGTGATCCTTCTGGCTCCGGAAGTGCTTAACGGCATCAGCCGCACTTGCAGCTAAGTCCATATACGGATCCTCCGGACTGCACAGCCGCTGAAATTGAGCATACTTTCCATCCATAAACCAGCGACGCAGCAGAAAAGGTTTGCCAGCCACGATATCTCCGGCCTGGCGCAGTTCCTCCTTCATAGCCCGCATTGCAGAGCGGGCATCCTTGGCTTCGGCGGTGGCCTTCTTCAGGTCTTCCCGCTCAGATAAGCGCTTCTTCTCAAGAGCCTCATTGCGGTCGGCAGCATCCTTTACTTTCATGGCCAATTCGGCCACCTCCGCCCTCCTTAGGCAGTGCGCAGCCTTTTCGGCTTTCAACTCCTTGGCCGCCTTCGAGGCAGCCGCGTCACTCCTTCGGGCTTGCTCCTTAGCTCGAGCAAGTTCAGCCCGAAGGCTCTCCACAGCAGCAGCACCGTCTGTACAACAGCATATAATTTATCAGAGGAGGGCTTCGACCCCCTTAAATAAAGCGACTGCAGAGAATTCTCTTACCTTGCGACTCGTCAAGTCGCCTGTTGACAAGTGCGATGTCCGCATCTGCCAAGTCAAGTTGCCGCTTTAATTCGGCAAACTCGCTAGTCCGGCTAGCCCCCGGACTATCCGCCACCTGCATAGGAACGACGGAATTCATTACTTCAGATTTCGATCCTCGGTACGCTGTCGTTTTCGACAACCTACCGAGTCTCAGGGGCTACTATCTATACAGGGCGCGTTTTTATACGCAAAACTGTTAAAAGACAAATGGGTGCGTCATTCTCGCATACCTCAAATCCCGCCAGCAAGCTCATGGCGGCATTGCTCAATCCACTCTCAGCGGACGAAATCCTTCCAATCACCATACGCATCAACGCACGGTGATCTTCTAAAATGGACGCCCTCTCAAGCAGATTCTTTAGTTCTCCCGGCCGGATACTAGTGGGTGCCGAACTCTCTGGCCCCTCCGGACTCGGGGATACCCTCCGTGACGATACTTCAGGCTCGCCCGCCTTATCTGACGGCGCTACAGACGGAGGCGTATCACTCTCCATCATCTCCGGAAGAAGGTCCCCCGAAGATGAACTCATCTGAGAAGGCTGCAGATCCGAACTGCAATATAAATACTTCGGTTACCCACAGAAGCATAAATGAAGGTATTTCCTTACTAATTAATTCCCTTTTTCATACTTACGGCTCGCTGGAGGGCTGATCCTTCGGCGATGATTGTGCGTCCGGATTCTCTCTGGACGCCGGACCCCCCGGTGAAGATCTCTTCCCGCGTTTAGGGGCTTGGGCCTCTGGATTTTTGGAGGCGGTCCTCTTCTCCCCCTGGAGGGAGGGGTTCTTGATTCCCCCCTCCTCAGGCGCCCCTTCGGGCGAAATATTAGCTCCTCTGTTTTCCCCTTCGCGCCTTCTCGTGGGGCGACCTCCAACATTCTCGACCAGACGGGCTCCAGTCACGGTCTCTGGGGGGCCGGACACCTTATCAGCCTTGATCGCGCCACCCATTCCTGTGAAGAGTAATGAGTCAGGAGGCGTACTCTAGAAAGGCGTATAAACAGAGAGTCCAAACTCTGAGCTATTTACCTGAGTATCCGGGCGATTGCGGCTTAGGCCTGCGTCCTCGGCTAATTCCGGACACCCCACCTGCGGTCCGAAGAACAACTTGTACATCTCCACGGGTGTCGCACCCATAAAGTGTTGGAGAATCCGAGGTCCCTCCGGGTTGAACTCCCATAGACGGAGAGGACGGCGTTTGCAGGGCAGGAGATGCCTGATTAGCATAACCTGCATCACCTTGAACAGGTCGATCTCCCTCGCTTGGAGGTCTCGAATCCGGCCCTGCAGTGAGGGCACGTCTTCGGACGGCCCCCAATTGAGCCCTTGGTTGACCCACGACATTAGCTGGCGTGGAGGTCCCGGGCGGAATGAAGGCGGCGGCTTTTGCTTGCTGCCCTTCGGAGCGGTGATATAGAACCACTCCTGCTGCCACAGTCCGAGTTCCTCTTGGAAGGAACCCTCGGGCCACGGGGCATCGGCCTTTTTGCTTATGGTCGCCCGCCAAGACTCCGCTTGACGCCCCGATCATCTTGGCTCCACTTGAAGGTCTTCACCACAGGCGAAGTGGGGAGGACGCGGAGGAAAGCTTCGCAGATGATAATGAATGCGGAGATATGGAGGATGGACTCCGGAGCCAAGTCGTGAAAGTCCAGCCCGTAGTAGAACAGGAGCCCTCTCACGAAGGGATCCGTCGGGAAGCCTACACCCCGACGGAGGTGGGATAAGAAGACGACGTATTCATCGGGCTCGGGGGCGGGCACGGCCTGCCCTTGGGCAGGCAACCTGTGCGAAACCTCGTAGGCCAGGTACTTGGCTTCACGTAACTTCAATATGTCGGCATCCACCGGCCCTGGAGGCCGGAGCCGGACATTGTTGAGGATCCGAAGCGCTCGAATCTGAGGCTCTGGGTGTTGGAACTGGGAGCGGGGAGGAGATTCGATGCGAGATTGAAGAACAAGGGCGAGCTTTGGTCCTCTTATAAAGGGGACGAAATACCAAGGGCCGTCTCCGTGACCGTTTGGGATTCGCCTTCGATAGAGGAGGCGTGGCGACGGCAACGGTTGGGTTACCCAAGCACGTATTGATGAGAATCCCGGAATAAGGGGAACACGATCTCTGCTTCGACAAGACGTGCCAAGGAAATCGCTTCGCTAAACGTGCTGAGGTGGTATAGTAAAAAACGATTCAAACAAAGGCTTGGTGGCGGTGTGATGTCACGCCGCACAATACGTCAGCAGATTGAACTAAAGTGTACATTTTATTCTCTCTACGGTGGAATGTGGAATTTATTTTGCAGAGCCGGACACTATCCTGGTGTTCATGATCTTCTCTGGATTATTCAAGGGAGGAGCCCGCCTTGATTTGCCGAATATTATGCGCTCCGGACTTATCGTCATTGAAGCCCGGTTCAGGGGCTACTGAGGGAGTCCTGGACTAGGGGGTGTCCGGACAGCCGGACTATCAATATCCGCCGGACTCCAAGACTACGAAGATACAAGATTGAAGACTCCGGCTCGTGTCCGGATGGGACTTTCCTTGGCGTGGAAGGCAAGCTTGGCAATACGGATATGTAGATCTCCTACCATTGTAACCGACTCTGTGTAACCCTAGCCTCCTCCGGTGTCTATATAAACCGGAGGGCTTTAGTCCGTAGGACAACATACATCACAACAATCATACCATAGGCTAGCTTCTAGGGTTTAGCCTCCTTGATCTCGTGGTAGAACCACTCTTGTACTACCCATATCATCAATATTAATCAAGCAGGACGTAGGGTTTTACCTCCATCGAGAGGGCCCGAACCTGGGTAAAACATCGTGTCCCTCGTCTCTTGTTACCATCCGCCTAGACGCACAGTTTGGGACCCCCTACCCGAGATCCGCCGGTTTTGACACCGACATTGTCCCTGTTGGTACCATGAATAAGAAAAGGTACCCCCTTTGTGCGCATTATGTTGTCTTTTTTATGGGCTGCTGCCAACTATCTGTCAAATCAAGCCGACCATTTTGTTATTGGTACTACGCATCCATCATTGCTTGATGGTATATCAAATTTTTTTACAAGAAACATTACTTAGAAATAACTCTCAAATTCAACAATATATTTATCACGTTATTTAGAAATAACTAGGAGATTCTTTTTCAAATATTTACTGTATTTCATGAAATATTGTTACCAACAATATATAGCTTCAAAACAATGTTGCGCTAACATATATGGTTTATATTTTTGCAAAAAAAACATCTATAGTTTATAGTGCAACTACTTAAGAATTACATTTAAACACGAATGAATATTAGAATTATGTGAATGACTGCATCGATATATAATTTTACAGGTTTTATACTTGAAGTACTGTTGGCACTTGGTAGCGTATATATGTCCATAATGGGTTGCGTTGCCAGACAGATTGCTAGGAATGAGTTGGAGATGGGAACGACTAGAATACTACTATCATTCTGCGTTGTCGGCTCGGTGCTATGAGCCCGAATTGACTAAAGGCTGTGATTTTTTGGCGCCTCAAGAATAGTAGACACATGTATAATATATTCAAGAATATTAATGTGTAGTAGTGTTTCTCTCACATCATGTCATTGTCATGGCTCCAGTTCAGTAAAATTTTCATAAAATGAATGACCCAATATGAATAAAAGATGCATACTAGAATTAATATAAAAATGAGGCGCAAGTCGTGCCCCTCAGTTTTAGCCCAATTTGTGTTGTTTTTCCGACATCTTTTTTGCTGGCTCCTGCCAGCTATCATGTCAACTCTATTCCATTGTTGTTTAGTGGTGTTATGGTGTCCCTGTTGGTACCATGAGCAAGAAAAGGCACCCCTTTTGTGCCCATTTGGTTGTCTTTTCCATGGGCTGCTGCCGACTATCTGTCAAATCAAGCCGACCATTTTCTTATTGTTACCATGTATCCATTATAGTTTGATGGTATATCATTAGTTTTTACAGGAAACATTACTTAGAAACAACTCTCAGATTCACCAATATATTTATCATGTTATATAGAAAGGACTACCAGATTCTTTTTCAAATATTTACTTTATTTCACAAAATATTGTAACAAACAATATATAGCATCAAAACAATGCTGCACTAAAATATATGGTCTATATTTTTCCAAAAAATATATGGTTTGTAGTGTAGCGACTTAAAATTACATTTAAACGCAAATTAATATAAGGATTATGTGAAATATTGCATCAGTATATAATTTTGCAGGTTTTATACTTGAAGTACGGTTGGCACTTGGTAGCAAATATATATGTCAATAATGGGTTGTGTTGCGAGACAGATTGCCCGGAATGAGTTGGAGACGGGAACGATTGGAATACTGCTATCATTCTCCATCGCCGGCTCGATGCTATGAGCCCTAATTGACTAACACCTGTGTTTTTTGGTGCCTCAAGACTAGTAAATGCATGTATAAAATTTACAAGAGGGTTAATGTGTAGTAGTATTTCTCTGATGGCATGTCATTGCCATGTCTCCAGTTCAATATAAGTTTCATCAAATGAATGACCCAATATGAACAACGGATGCATACTAGAATTAATGTACATAAGAGGCGCTACTCGTACCGCCAGCTCTAGCCCATTTTGTGTTGTTTTTCCATCATCTTTTTTGGTGGCTCCTGCCAACTATCATCTCCACTCTATTCGATTGTTGTTTAATGGTATTGTGGTGTCCCTGTTGGTACAATGACAAGAAAAGGCACCCCCTTTGTGCCCATTTTGTTGTCTTTTCCAAGGGCTGTTGCCGACTATCTGGCACATCAAGCCAACCATTTTCTTAGAAACATTACAAGAAACATTACTTAGAAAGAATTCTCAAATTCACCAATATTTTTTGATGGTATATCATTGTTTTTTACAAGAAACATTACTTTGTAACAATTCACAGATTCACCAATATATTTATCACGTTATATAGAAAGGACTAATAGATTCTTTTTCAAATATTTACTTTATTGCGTTAACATATATGGTTTATATTTCCGCAATAAAACATACATCGTTTATAGTGCAACTACTTAAAAATTACATTTAAAGGTGAATTAATATAAGGATTATGTGAATGCCTGCATTGATATATAATTTTGCAGGTTTCATACTTGAAGTACTGTTGGCACTTGGTAGCATATATATGTCCATAACGGGTTGTTTTGCCAGCCAGATTGCCTGGAATGAGTTGGAGACGCGAACTATTGGAATACTACTATCATTCTCTGTTGTCGCCTCGGTGCTGTGAGCCCGAATTGACTAACACCTGCGATTTTTTGGCCCCTCAAGAGTAGTGAATGCATGTATAATATATTCAAGAAGATTAATGTGCAATAGTGTTTCTTTGACATTACATCATTGTCATGGCTCTAGTTGAGTAAACTTTCCATAAAACAAATGACTCAAGATGAATATCAGATGCATACTAGAATTAATATACAAATGCGGCGCTACTCGTACCGCTCACTGTTTGCCCAATTTGTGTTGTTTTTCCATCGTCCTTTTTGCAGGTTCCTGTCAGCTAACTTTAAACTCTATTCGGTGGTTGTTTAATGGTATTATGGTATCCCTATTGGTCCCATGAGCTAGAAAAGGCACCCCCCTTGTGCCCATTTTGTTGTCTTTTTTCATGGGCTGCTGTCGACTATCTGTCAAATCATGCCGCCCATTTTCTTATTGGTACTACGTATCCATTATTATTTGATGGTATATAAATTTTTTTACAAGAAACATTACTTAGAAACAACTCTCAAATTCACCAATATATTTATCACGTTATTTAGAAATAACTACCAAACTCTTTTTCAAATATTTATTGTATTTCGTGAAATATTTAGACCAACAATATATAGCTACAAACAATGCCACGTTAACATATATGGTTTATAGTACAACTACTTAAAAAATTACATTTAAATACAAATTAATATAAGCATTATATGAATGCCTACATCAATATATAGTTTTGCAGGTTTTATACTTGAAGTACTATTGGTACTTGGTAACATATATACTGCCATAACGGGTTGTGTTGCGAGCCAGATTGCCTAGAACGAGTTGGAGACAGGAACGTTTGGAATACTAATATCATTCTCCTTTGCCAACTCGGTGATGTGAGCCTGATTTGACTAACACCTGTAATTTTTTTGGCGCCTCAAGAATAGTAGACACATGTATAATATATTCAAGAATATTAATGTGTAGTAGTGTTTCTCTCACATCATGTCATTGTCATGGCTCCAGTTCAGTAAAATTTCATAAAATGAATGACCCAATATGAATAAAAGATGCATACAAGAATTAATATACAAATGAGGCGCAAGTTGTACCGGTCAGTTTTAGCCCAAATCTTTTTTTCCTGGCTCCTGCCAGCTATCATATCAACTCTATTCGATTGTCGTTTAATTGTATTATGGTGCCCATGTTGGTACCATGAGCAAGAAAAGGCACCCCCTTTCTGTCAATTTATCTGTTTTTTCCATGGGCTGCCACCGACTATATGTGAAATCAAGTCGACCATATTCATATTGGTACTATGTATCCATTATTGTTTGATGGTATATCATTGTTTTTTTACAAGAAACATTACTTGTAAACAACTCTCAGATTCACCAATATATTTATCACGTTATTTCAAAACGACTACCAGCTTCTTTTTCAAATAATAACTGTATTTCACAAAATATTGTTACCAACAATATATAGCTTCAAAACAATGTTGCGCTAATATATATTGTTTATATTTTCGCAAAAAAACATATATCATTTATGGTGCAACTACATACAAATTTACATTTAAAGACAAATTAATATAACGATTATGTGAATGCATACATGAATATATATTTTTGCAGGTTTTCTACTTGAAGAACTGTTAGCACTTGGTAGCATATATATGTCCATAACGGGTTGTGTAGCGAGGCAGATTGCCTGGAACAAGTTGGAGACGGGAACGACTGGAATACCCTATCATTCTCCGTTACCGGCTCGTTGCCGTGAGCCCGAATTGACTAACACCTTTGTTTTTGGGCGCCTTAAGAATCGTAAATGATGTATAATATATTCAAGAAGATTAATATGCAATAGTGTTTCTCTCACATCATGTCATTATCATGGCTCCAGTTCAGTAAAGGTTTCATAAAACGAATGACCAAAGATGAATAACAGATGCATACTAGAATTAATATACAAATGAGGCGCTACTCGTACCGCTTAGTTTTAGCCCAATTTGTGTTGTTTTCCGTCGTCTCTTTTGCTAGCTCCTGCCAGCTGTCACGTCAACTCCATTCGGTTGTTGCTTAATAGTATTATGGCGTCCCTGTTGGTACCATGAGCCAGAAAAGGAACCCCCTTTGTGCCCAATTTGTTGTCTCTTTCATGGGCTGCTGCCGACTATGTGTCAAATCAAGCCAACCATTTTCCTATTGGTACTATGTATCCATTATTGTTTGATGGAATATTAATGTTTTCTGCAAGAAACATTACTTGGAAAAAACTCTCAGATTCACCAGTATATTTATCACGTTATTTAGAAATAACTACCAGATTCTTTTTCAAATATTTACTGTATTTCATGAAATATTGTTGCCAACAATATATTAAACCATGTCGTGTTAAAATATATGGTTTATATTTTCACAAAAAAAACATATATGGTTTATAGTGCAACTACTAAAAAATTGCATTTAAACACAAATGAATATAAGCACTATATGAATGCCTACATCGATATATAATTTTGTAGGTTTCACACTTGAAGTACTGTTGGCACTTGGTAACATCTATATTTCCATAACGTGTTGGGTTGCGAGCTAGATTTCCTGGAACAAGTTGGAGACAGGAACGATTGGAATACTACTATCATTCTCCTTTGCCAGCTCGGTGATCTGAGCCTGATTTGACTAACACCTCTAATTTTTTGGCGCCTCAAGAATAGTAGACACATGTATAATATATTCAAGAATATTAAAATGTAGTAGTGTTTCTCTCACATCATGTCATTGCCATGGCTCCAATTTAGTAAAACTTTCATAAAATAAATGACCCAATATGAATAAAAGATGCATACCAGAATTAATATACAAATGAGGCGGAAGTCGTACCGCACAGTTGTAGCCCAATTTGTGTTTTTTTCGACATCTTTTTTGCTGGCTCCTGCCAGCTATCATGTCAACTCTATTCAATTGTTGTTTAATGGTATTATAGTGCCCGTGTTGGTACCATGAGCATGAAATGGCACCCCCTTTGTGCACATTTCTCTGTATTTTCCATGGGCTTTCGCCGACTCTATGTCAAATCAAATTGACCATTTTCATTTTGGTACTACGTATCCATTATTGTTTGATGGTATATCATTGTTTTTAACAAGAAACATTACATAGAAACAACTCTCAGATTCACCAATATATTTATCACGTTATTTAGATACGACTACCAGATTTTTTCAAACAATAACTGTATTTCACAAAATGTAGTTACCAACAATATATAGCTTCAAAACAATTTTGCGTTAACATATATGGTTTATATTTTCCGAAAAAACATATATCATTTGTAGTGCAACTATTTAAAAAATTAAATTTAAAGACAAATTATTATAACGATTGTGTGAATGCATACATGAATATATAATTTTGCAGGTTTTCTACTTCAAGAACTATTGGCATTTGGTAGCATATATATATCAATAACGGGTTGCGTAGCGAGTCAGATTGCCTGGAACAAGTTGGAGACGGGAACGATTGGATTACCACTATCATTCTCCGTTATCGGCTCGCTGCTGTGAGCCCAAATTGACTAACACCTTTGTTTTTTGGCCCCTCAAGAATATTTAATGATGTATAATATATTCACGAAGATTAATGTGCAATAGTGTTTCTCTGACATCATGTCATTATCATGGCTCTAGTTAACAAAAGTTTCATAAAACAAATGACCCAAGATGAATAACAGATGCATAATAGAATTAATATACAAATGAGCCTCGTACCATTAGTTTTAACCCAATTTGTGTTGTTTTTTCGTTGTCTCTTTTGCTATCTCCTGCCAGCTATCACGTCAACTCTATCCGGTTATTGTTTAATGGTATTATGGTGTCCCTTTTGGTACCATGAGCTAGAAAGGCAACCCCGTTGTGCGCATTTTGTTGTCTCTTTCATGGGCTGCTGCCGACTATGTGTCAAATCAAGCTGACCATTTTCTTATTGGTACTATGTATCCATTATTGTTTGCTGGAATATTAATGTTTTTTACAAGAAACATTACTTAGAAACAACTCTCAGATTCACCAGAATATTTAACAGAAATAATACCAGATTCTTTTCCAAATATTTACTGTATTTCACGAAATATTGTTACCACCAATATATAGCTTCAAAACAATGCCGTGTTAACATATGTGGTTTATATTTTCACAAAAAAAGAAATATGATTTATAGTGCAACTACTTAAAAGTTACATTTAAAAACAAATTAATATAAGCACTATAATAATGCCTGCATCGATATATAATTTTGCAGGTTTTATACTTGAAGTATTGCTGGCACTTGGTAACTATATTTCCATAACGTGTTGCGTTGCGAACCAGATTGCCAGGAACGAGTTGGAGATAGGAACGATTGGAATACTACTATCATTCTCCTTTGCCAGTTCGGTGATGTGAGCCTGGTTTGATTAACACCTGCAATTTTTTGGCACCTCAAGAATAGTAGACACATGTATAATATATTCAAGAATAATAAGTGTTTCTCTCACATCATGTCATTATCATGACTCTAGTTCAATAAAACATTCATAAAATGAATGACCCAATATGAATAAAGGATGCATACCAGAATTAATATACAAATGAGGCGGAAGTCGTGCCGCTCAGTTTTAGCCCAATTTGTGTTGTTTTTTCGACATCTTTTTTGCTAGCTCCTGCCAGCTATCATGTCAACTCTATTCGATTGTTGTTTAATGGTATTATGGTGCCCGTGTTGGTACCATTAGCAAGAAAAGGCACTCTCTTTGTGCCCATTTCTCTGTATTTTCCATGGGCTACCGCCGACTATATGCCAAATCAAGTCGACCAGTTTCATATTGGTACTAATTTTCCATTATTGTTTGATGGTATATCAATGTTTTTTTCAAGAAACATTACTTAGAAACAACTCTCAGATTCACATATATATTCATCATGTTATTTAGAAACGATTACCAGATTCTTTTTCAAATAATAATTGTATTTCCCGAAATATTGTTACCAACAACATATCACAAACAAACATATATCATTTATAGTGCAACAACTTAAAAATTACATTTAAACACAAATTAATATAACGATTATGTGAAGCATACATCAATACATAATTTTGCAGGTTTTCTACTTGAAGTCCTGTTGGCACTTGGTAGCATATATATGTCCATAACGGGTTGTGTAGCGAGCTAGATTGCCTAGAACGAGTTGGAGACCGGAACGATTGGAATACCATTATCATTCTTCGTTGTCGGCTCGGTGCTGAGAGCCCAAATTGACTAACACATGTGTTTTTTGGCACCTCAAGAATAGTAAATGATGTATAATATATTCAAGAAGATTAATGTGCAATAGTGTTTCTCTGACATTATTTCATTATCATGGCACCAGTTCAGTCAAAGTTTCATAAAACGAATGACCCAAGATGAATAACAGATGCTTAGTAGAATTAATATACAAATGAGGTGCTACTCGTACCGCTTAGTTTTAGCCCAATTTGTGTGGATGACATCTCTTTTGCTAGCTCCTGCCAGCTATCATGTCAACTCTATTCGGTTGTTGTTTAATGGTATTATGGTGTCCCTGTTGGTACCATGAGCTAGAAAAGGCACCCCCTTTGTGCCCATTTTGTTGTCTTTTTCCTGAGGTGCCGCCGACTATGTGTCAAATCAAGCCGACCATTTTCTTATTGGTACTGTGTATCCATTATTGTTTGATGGTATATTAATGTTTTCTACAGGAAACATTACTTAGAAACAACTCTCAGATTCACCAATATATTTATCATGTTATTTACAAATAACAACCAAATTCTTTTTCCAATACTTACTGTATTTCACGAATATTGTTACCAGCAATATATAGCTTCAAAACAATGCCGTGTTAACATATATGGTTTATATTATCACAAAAAACATATCTGGTTTATAGTGCAACTACTTAAAAATTACATTTAAACACAAATTAATATAAGCACTATGAATGCCTACATCGATATATAATTTTGCAGGTTTTATGCCTGAAGTACTGTTGGCACTTGGTAATATATATATTTCCATAACGTGTTGTGTTGCGAACCAGATTGCCTGGAACGAGTTGGGACAAGAACGATTGGATTACTACTATCATTCTCCTTTGCCAGCTCGGTATTGTGAGCCTGATTTGACTAACACCTATGATTTTTTGGCGCCTCGAGAATAGTAGACACATTCATAATATATTCAACAAGATTAATGTGTAGTAGTGTTTCTCTGACATCATGTCATTGTCATGGCTCTAATTCAGTAAAACTTTCATAAAATGAGTGGCCCAATATGAATAACAGATGCATACTAGAATTAATATATAAATGAGGCACAAGTCGTACCGCTCAGTTTTAGCCCAATTTGTGATGTTTTTACGACATCTTTTTTGCTGGCTCCTGCCAGCTATCATGTCAACTCTACTTGATTGTTGTTTAATGGTATTATGGTGTCCCTGTTGGTACTATGAGCAAGAAATGCACCCCCTTTGTGCCCGTTTTGTTGTCTTTTTCATGGTTGCTGCCGATTATCTGTCAAATCAAGCCGACCATATTCTTATTGCTACTACCTATTCATTATTGTTTGATGGTATATCAATGTTTTCTACAAGAAACATTACTTAGAAACAACACTCGGATTCACCAATATATTTATCACGTTATTTAGAAATGTCTAGCAGATTCCTTTTCAAATAAATTTTATATTTCACGAAATATTGTTACCAACAATATATAGCTTCAAAACAATGCTGCGTTAACATATATGGTTTATATTTTGAAAACAAATATGCACTAGTGAAGAAACGTGCTATACAAACGGTTTTTACCCCCTTTCTGCGACAGAGTTTTAAACCGTCACCTTGCCTTTTTGTGCGATAGGGGGGGGGGGTCCTTCACACACGACCCAGAAACTGTCAGGGAGAGGTCCTCCGGTTACACAACAGGGCAAGAGGAACTCGTGTGTGATCGGGATAGCCATCGGAGACAATTATACTGGCGAATCATTTTCGTTTGTATGTACATCCCACACAGTGTATCCAAAAAAAGTTTCCATTAGTATGTATATCACATATGATTTTTTATGTTAAAACGTTTGTGGAAGGTGGCATAACGCAAGCATTTGTCAGAGTCATGAGTATTTGTTCATTGATCCAGCATGCCTACATTCTAGAAACCGTATGGGTTTTTTTAGTTCATCGCCCACGATGTTGTTTGAGAGACCGTATGCAATAGAAAACCCAATAATCAGGATAATTGGCCTATTATTGATAATCCATTTAGTAATCAAATTAACATTTAATATCAAATATACCATACATTTCATATCCGTATTACATTAACCAACATTTCATAATTGAATTGCATCAGATAGCTTGAGCACTCAGTTACACCATATAGGCATATAGCTAGGTACGCCATTACACAACAGCATATAGTTTCACATGCAGCATCTAAAACCTTTGGAAAGTAGCATCATACACGGTAAAAACAGATGAATCTCATCTAGAAAACTGTTGAAGTGGAAGACATATATTGAGTCTTCAGTGATGTTGAATGTACTTTCAACTTTAGGCTTATGGTTGTGGATAATTTCCCGCCCAACCTTCGTACTCTTGAGGAAGACTTCAATACTGTACCGTGGGTGTTGAATGAATACCTTCCTCGCCTCTTGACCATGCATGTGGTCCAAGAGGTAATCATCGGTGAATTGCTTTGAAAAGGACATAAAAGAAAGATATGCATAAATATATGTTCTAAATTTTGAAATGGCATCAAAGGAAAAAAAGGTAAAAGAGTTAATACCATCCTATAGTTGACTGATGTCTTCTTCATTGTGCAAACAAATATCGTGTTGTTATGCGTTGCTAGCTTCTTTATCTTAACAATCTTTCTGAGTTTCTCGACTTGACTAACATTCATGGACATCTCATTTCTCCATATACAAAATGGGTCGAAAAATGGGTCTAAACCTCCGACAGCAGGACCTACATGTGCAAGACCAACTTAGTAAAAACCTAAATATTAGAATGATTGCTGCAATTGCACAATATTGTGCTGTTAGACATAGGACCATGCATGTGCAAACCTCATCAGTGCCTCCCATTGTTTCCCTGCACCACATATAAGGCAGATACTGATCAGGTTAAGTGAGAGTTGGTGTACTATCAGTAGGATATGTTACTGAAAAATAAACAAATTGCAGATCCAAGAGATTAATTCGAGCGGCATGGAAAACTCAATTAACCAAACAAAGCATGCTAAATAACTTGAAAATAAAGCAATTGTATATGTTTCTCATGTATTTAGTACAACCAAGCTCAATTTTTTTTCTCACATGCATAACAATACAAAATTATACCCACTACAAATGAACATCACATTGCAGAATGGAACCGAACAATTAATTGGACAGTACAACAAATAAACCAAACAGTTAATTGAGCGCCACATTGCAGAATAGAACGTATACTAGAAGGTCAAACAATTAATCAAACCAGGATGCTTAAGAACTACTAGGAAATATAACAATTGTTGAACCAAACTGTTAACTGAACATCACATTTCAGATGATCGGATTTCATATTAACATTACAGAGGACAATTCACTAGAAGGCACTGGCGGTGCCCTCAAGAAAACACCATGAACTATCGTTTAAAGCAGCCAACCCGTGGCGGCGTCCACGCGCGAGGCATCGACGGTGGCCTCGATAGCGAGGTGCTCCTCCAAGATCTGGTGGTCGGGGCACATGGCAGCCATCGTGACCTTATCCGCACATGCGGCCGCGATTTGCTTCTCCGTTTCTGGATGCTCATTGAGCTCTTGGCCATACTGCGTGCAAAATGGCTTTGGCTAGCGCTTATTTGGAGATGAGACAGTGATTTGGGTGGAACGTGTCACGCCCACGGTCGAGGCATGTGGGAAAGAGAAGGAGGAGGCTGGGGGTGGGGTGTGGATTACCTAACAATATCGACGAGGCCATGCAGTAGGAAGGAGCGTCGCCGGTGAGGAAGCGGTGCTGCAATCAAGTAGTGAAGGTTTGAACTTCGATAGGAAGGAGGAATAGTGAAAATGTGGCTTTTGGTTGCGGGGGGGCTTTATAGTGCAACTACTTAAAAACCATATTTAAACAAAAATTAATATAAGGATTATGTGAATACCTACATCGATATATAATTTTGCACGTTTTATACTTGAAGTACTGTTGGCACTTGGTAGCATATATATGTCCATAACGGGTTGTGTTGCAAGTCAGATTGCCTGGAGCGAGTTGGAGACGGTAACGATTGGAATAATACTATCATTCCCCATTGTCAGATCGGTGTTGTGAGCCCGAATTGAGTAACACATATAAACTTTTAGGCACCTCAAGAATAGTAAATACATGTATAAATTCATGAAGATTAATGTGCAGTAGTGTTTCTTTGACATCATGTCTTGTTTTCTCTGGAATGCAAATTACATCAGGTCATAGTTAAGAACGCTTAGAAAAGGATGAGAACACGGGGAAATTAAAAGCCACCCTGCTTCATTTTTATAGCATAAACCGATTTTGAACCCAGGCCGGCGAGATGCAACCTCTTTTCTATCTACCGTTGTACCAAGGCTGACTTCTCAATTATAAGGACTCTCACTAGTAGAAAAAGGGTCAAACGTGAAGCACATTAGTGCCGGTTTGATTTTGGCCCGGTACTAATGGTACCATTAGTGCCGGTTCGAACGGATTTGCATTAATGCGGTTCAGATTGAACCTTTAGTACCGGTTCGTGGCACGAACGGTACTAAAGGGTGGTGGCAGCTGGCGTCGGGCGGGTCTTGACGATCACCTTTAGTACCGGTTCGTGGCACGAACCGGTACTAAAGGGGTCTGACCTATAGTACCGGTTTGTGACACAAACCGGCACTAAAAGTGTAGGGAAAATGTAAAACAGCTATAACTTTTGCATACGATGTCGGAAAAAACGTATAATATATCAAAAAATTCAGCACGAAAATCCGCATCCGATGGAGACAGCCTACGGCCTATTTGGAATTATTTAGAATCCTCAAATTCCAAAAGGAAAAAAGATATGGTCAAATAATTTCAGTTTTTTTAAAAAAATTGGTTAAATCTGGTCAAACTACTTATTCAAGAAGTATTAATGTTACTACATAATTATTCAAGAATATTAGTGTTACTAAATAATTATTTCAATTTTTTGAATTTTGGTCAAATCTGGTCAAACTATGGTCAAACTTATTCAAGAAATATTAGCGTTACTAAATAATTACTGTTTTTTAGAATAATAGTTTCAAACTCAAATGGTGAAATGTGTGACTTCATGCTCAAGCTAAACTCCTGAGGGTTAATAGGATTAACATCTTACTATTGTCAGGAAAACAACAAGTGCAGACTCGGAAACGAAGGAGAATAGAACCCGAAAGTTAAGCGTGCTCGTGCTAGAGTAGTGAGAGGGATGGGTGACCGGTCGGGAAGTTAGATGATTTGGAATGAGTGATCCAGACTTGAGCAGCTAAGAGAGGGGATTAGAGACTAAATCATCAAATAATTCAGAAAAATTAAAAATCGAAAAAAAAATCAAAATTTTTTTCCAAAATTTTCAAAAAAAAAATTCAAAAAAAAAACCTTTAGTACCGGTTGGTAACACCAACCGGTACTAAAGGTCCCCCATACCGGGGCGCGAGCTCACGCCATGTGGTGGCACTTTAGCGCCGGTTCGTGCCGAACCGGTACTAAAGGGGGGGGCCTTTAGTGACCACCCTTTAGTTCCGGTTATGGAACCAGCACTAAAGGCCCTTACGAACCGGCGCTAAAGCTCCGTTTTCTACTAGTGTCTTAAGATCATAAGGATCTCAAGGTTTTTTTTTGCTATAAGTGTAACTGTTTTCAACAAACAACATTAAGACTATGGTCCTGTTTGGTTAAAAAGTCTTAGGACTTTTTTTAGTCCCAACTAAAAAGTTCCTAGTCTCTACCTGTTTGGTTCCAGCTGGGACTAAACATGGACTAGAGGTACTTAAATAATATGCTAAAAGACCATGTTACCCTCAGTAATGAACTAATAGTAATAAGGTGCGATGCGGGGCTGGGGCAACCGTTGGAAAAAGTCCAAAAAGATTCTCCCTTAGAGTCTTCTTTCTTTAGTCCCAAATGCCCACTTTTAGTTCTCTCAAAAAAAAATGCCCACTTTTAGTCCCAAAAGTCCCTCCTGTTTGATTTAGATGGGACTAAAAATGACTTTTTTTTAGTCCATATATCAAAAAGTCCCTCTAAACAAATACCCTCTATTACCCCGTAAATCACGTTTCACACTTTTAATCATCATGTAGATGAGTAGGTCATCATGCCATATAGTACTCTTTTTACACAGCACTCCTTTTGTTTACAGAAATCGTAGAGCGTATATGCTGGCAAAACATTTTCCGCGCAACGCACTGCTCACCGTCTGTCGGACTCCATGCTGAGGTGGATCACAGCGACACTTGATTGTCCAGGATTGGTCTCTCGCGGTCGACATACATACAAACATATTTAGAGCATCTCCAACAGCTGCCCAAAACTGGACCGCACGCCAAA
The DNA here is from genome assembly GCA_021437245.1 of Aegilops speltoides. Lineage (NCBI taxonomy): Eukaryota > Viridiplantae > Streptophyta > Magnoliopsida > Poales > Poaceae > Aegilops > Aegilops speltoides. The sequence goes on along the minus strand of CM038145.1, from coordinate 420,312,924 downwards.
ATCCGGGTATTTTGAGCGCCGGACAGCTTCACAATTTACACCATGTGTTCTTTTGGGCGCGCGTTTTTGGACATCTAATAAAGCAATATTAGGTCCGGCGCACTAAAAGTGCCACAATGACGCGGTAAAACTATTTTTGGGCGTGGAATTTTTGTGCATCTGTTGAAGATGCTCTTAGTTTACATTGCATCAACATACAGAAAAGGCATTCTACCGTCAAAGCAATCACAAATGGTGGATCCATGCGCGGGATATCTGATGCACAGAACAATGACTTTTATTCTACCTCGCATGGGGTATCCCATTCATAGATTCACAGTCCGTGGTTGCTTTGACATTCGTGCTAATTTCTTTTGACTATTTTTAGAATTTATCTTGCTTCAATGTGTTACATTCGTATTTTTTTCTTGTTCCAAAATGTATGTTAAAGTTTTATTGTGTGTCGTCATGTATCAGCAAAGCTGATCCAAGATAAGTGCATTCTTTTTTATTGATATACGATGAAACATGACGATACACGTTGAAACAAGAAAAAGGAAAACAAAACTTTTTGAAATGAGATAAATTTTGATAACGACCAAAAAATAACACGAATCTCAAAGCAATGACAAAGGATGAATCACAATCTGTGCATTTTAAAACTCAACCAAAAAACCAAACACATTTTACAGTTTTTATGGTTTCTGGTTTCGTCATGGTGTGAATTTTCCATACCGTTTTGAATTTTGGTTTATGGAATGTACTAAAAAACCAAAAGGTTAACCAAATAAACTGAAGTAAAACATATATTTATGTTTCTTGAGGCGAACAACCATAGAAGTAATCATTTTTCTTGTTTATAGGAGCAAGATTCCCTGCCAAGAGCATGCATTTTTCTGTTTGATGTAGTCATTTTTGTATTAAAAGTTGCTAAGCGCTCGTATACCCATCAAAGCATGAATCCATTAATGCATATATTCTTATATATAATTTTATACTGCGAAATTACTTATGGAGGCCGAGCCCCATGGACACCGTTTTTCTTAAATTCGAAATTTATATTTTTATGTTTGAAAATTTTTCTGAAAACAAATACAGATATATACATGGAGGCATAACGCACATGTATGTAAAATTTCACGATGAAATACGTTGAAATGATGGCTATGCAAAAAAACGAGGCTTTTCAGCACATGGTACTGTTCATCCCCAAAGATGATGAATTTGTTTTTTTTTTGTACAGGTCGGAATTCAAGGTATTTCATCTAAATTTGTACACACATATACATTTTCTCCTTATATACATTTCATCCTTATATGCATGCATGCCTTTTTCAGATTTTTAACCCTGGAAGTTTGAAATTTGAACTTTTCAAAAATGTTGGCCTTTATGGAGCCCCGGTCACCAAAACGTCCTACTCTATATACTGTTTATATATAAAAGTATGTGTTTGGAGTCATAAATTTATAAATTATTATTATTTCACATTCGCGTCAACTTTGATTGTTACGCTATATGCCAAAACCATACCGAGATAATTTGATATATACTCAAAACCAAACCATATCCTAATTTCATATTGAATTTAACGAAGTACTAATACCATACAAACCTGAAAACAGTATAAACCGAATCATGTAAAGAAAATAAACCGAATGCACAGAGTTAGGTGAATCCAGGTAGTCTGGTTGTGCTGTGCGCCAGAGGAAGTTGATGCTATTTGTCAACTCTATTTTAATAACTCGGTTTAAATAATGGCAGGGTTCCTTTTGCCAAAAAAAAGAAGATGAATCCAGGTATGGGATATCCCGTGCTTGGTACAATAACCACTCTCATCAACATAACTGGTTGGCAAAGACAACCGTTTTATGCGTATGCACTGTGTCCCTTCCATGATAGCAAGACCTCAGAGTTTACTGGAGACGTTGGCGAGATACTTGGTGTGGCGGCCGTGCGCGAGCACCTGGCCGGTGTCCTTCCTCCTCACCTCCACGGTCACACACCCCGTCTTGTCGCCGAGGCCGAGCACCCGAGCCTCGATCTCGATCTCCTCCTGCAAGCATGCAGCATGCCTCCGTTTGTTAGTCACAAGGAAGATTACATATACCTGAAACGTGGAAAGACATATAGTCGTATCGTACGTTTGCACGGGCGGCGCCCAGGTAGGAGACGGTGATATCCAGCGAGACCCCCGTCACCGGCGAGCCGCCGGCGAAGATCACCGCAGACCCCACCAGGTCCACCAGCGACGCCACCGCGCCTCCATGCATGCGGTTGCTGGCGCTCTTCGGTTTCGCCGGACGTGCGCACACAGGTATACACATGCTCAGTTCAACGCTCCTACATACACTACTCCCGTGAGCACGGCCGTGGCTAGGACAACGTACCGACGTGAGGCGAGGAGGGACCATGAAGGAGCAGAGGAGGCGGCTGGGTTCGATGGCCTCGACACGGAGGCCGGCTACGGTGAAGGCGTCGTACAGCCGGTGGACCAAGGAACGGTCGTGCCACCTCGCCATGGCTTCGTCAACATCCTTGCCCTTGCTGCCGCCTTCGAGTTTTGCCATCTGCAGGCTCTCCCGGTCTCTCCTCGTCTACCCTGCATATATAAGAGGCCTTTGAGTGCTCGGCCTCCATTGGCATTTTTCGCAATAGGGACACCATATGAGGAAAAATATCCACGGGGCCGAGCATGAGGTAGGCTGAAATCGAGGTATCCCACCATATTGATTCGCGTGTTAGTGTATTCGGTAGCGTATTTGATTTTTTGTGTGCCTTAGAGCCTGTAATGGGAGTATTATAAGCGGTACTTCCTCCGTTCCGGTTTACCGGACCGCTTCTCATTTTGCTAAATTTCGACCAATAAATTTAACTATTAAAATATAAACTATATGTCCACAAAATTATATCATCGGAAAGCTCTTTCAAATACAAATCTACTAGTGAAATTTTTGTAGCACATATTTTATATTTTATTAGTCATATAAGTAATCAAAGCCTGACTCAAAATACTGTGAGTTCTAATAAATCCGGATGCTTTGCCAACTAAACTGTATGAGGTACCACCGCATGCAACCGAATCTAGGCACGGGACCGTACGCACACCGGCAGAGCTCACTGTCGCCGCATGCCTATGCATAGTAGCATGGCAGCCCGGTACCCAGACTGGCGGCACGGATGATGGAATCCCGGCTCGCCCGGCTGGCCACTAGTTCAATTAACGCGGACGTGGAGCATAACCGGCCAGCGGACTCTTTTTAATCATTGAATTGATTAAGCTCGCCCAGACTCGACTCCAAGAGGTTTTCGATCTCTGCACGAACAAAAACGCGGCACGGTTAGATGGCAGTGTGAAAAACTAGAGGTTTCCAGGCGTCAACATCTTTTTCCAATTTGACATGATACAGCGGCGTACTTACCACAGAGACAAAATCATACCACTGCAGTGTATTTAAGCTTAATGATGCTGGTTAGAGGGTAAACACTAGTGTTAACATCTCACGTCCATCTGAAATGATTCCGGTTCTCCTGACTCCTCCCGTGTCGCCCCTGCGCGGCGACCGGGGGAACCCTAGCGCTGCCGCGTCCTTGTCCCTCCCCCGACCTCTCCTCCTCGCCGTCGCCGGAGCGCGCCGCCGGGCAAAGCCCGGTCGGCGTCGGCGGCGGCGGGATCTCTTCTCCCACGGCTTGTTGGATCTGGCGCGGGCGGATCGCGACGGTGGTTGGCGGCGCTAGAGGCGAAGCGGCGCGCTGGCTTGGGGCGACGCGATTTCGGTGTGCGTGGGAGTCCGCTCGGGCGTCGGCGGCGGCCCTCGGAAGCGGTGGCGGGCGCTAGGCTCTCGGCGCACCGACTTGTGCAGGCGGCGGTGGTTCCTGTGCACGGTCGGCCGCTCCGTCTCTGACCCGGACGACGCGGGGGATGGCTGCGGCCCGGCGTGGCCGGCGATCTGGATGTGGTGGTGCCGGCGGTTCGCTGATCTGCCGGTGCTCCAGGGCTGCTTGGTGGTGCTGGTGGTGACGGCGGCCGGTGCACGAGAGTTGGATCCCTTTGAACTGATCTGGGTGAAAACTTGCCTTCGGCGTCTGCTAAGGCCGACGGTGGCGGCACAGTTTGCGTCATGCCCTTCTTGAAGGCATCACCGTGGAGAAGTTCAAGGCCACTCTCTGCTACCCCTGTGGGAAACCCTAGATCAGATGATAGGATGACGGCGGCGCTCTGGTGCCGCTCCTCCCTTGAGGGCGTCATTCTTGGAGGTACACACGTGATCGAGGAACCAGAGGACAGATTTTTTGGTGGAGCGGTGCTTCATCCTACACACTGATGACGACGGATCTTGACGGCGTGGCACAGTGCAGATTCGGAGTTCGCTGTGGGAGGATGGACTCGCGCAGGAGGACGACGCTGTCGGGCGTCGTGGTGGCGTTGATGGCAGCGAGACCTGACACGGTACATGCAACAGTACAGCTCTGAAGATGGATTGGTGGCAGGTGGCTGCGGCGGCCTCATACCCGGCAGGCGTCCTGGTTGAGGAGTGCGCCGGACTGGTAGGTGCCCCATACCCAGCAGGCGTCCTGTTTGGGACCTCAGGTCTTAGATGTTTATGTTTGGCTACGATGTCTGTTTGGTATTAGGCCCAGACTATCTGCGTCCCTTCATCAATTGAATAGGTGTAGCGACAGCTGTTTTTTAGACGGTGGCTTTAGTCTTAGTATTGTACGGCTTTGTAAGGTCTTGTGAGAATAATTAATAAAGTGGCCGTATGCATCGCCCAGATACAGAGGCTGGGAGTCATCCTCTTTAGCTAGAACCTAACATCCATGGTACATCGTACTTCTACAAAATATGTCTGATGGCCTGGTACAGTTCAGATTAATTTAACAATTAGCTAATGACACATCCAGTATAATTACGAAAACATTACATCTCAGTACATGCTTTGAACAGGTAGCAATTAAAGGATTGACTAGACCACACGAGGTAAAAGGCTACGGTGGGTCTAGCACATGCATGAATGCCCAACGTCATGACGCTGGCGCATGGTGCGACCAAGACGATCATGTTAGCCTCGCTCACTGATTACTCCTGATGGTCCCAGATAAACACTCAGAGATATAACACGATCCACATGATAATTAGTATGTTTATTTAATGTTCTAAATTGCAAATTAACAATGAACCCCATCAGCTTTCTAACAGCGAGCAGTAATAAAACTGATGTCTAGCTTAATCTTGATCGTTCCATGCAAAATCTTATATCTAGAGAACTTGTTCAAAAAATAATAATAGCATTCCACGAGGAAGGAAGGGGAACTAGTTAGTCACATGATCAATCTTTAAGCACTACCGTATCCATTAACAGGTTTTAGATGGTTTAATGGCTACAGGACCAAAATGGACAATTCGAGGAGGATGTAAGAGACGTGGTTGCATGCATGCATTTGACCGGACAATTTGAAAATGATGTAGAGGACATGGTTGCATGCATGCACAAAAAAAGGCTCAAAATTGACACAACCAGTCACTGACTGAGCAGTCGGACGTTTGGGGGTCAATATTAGCTAATCCTAGTTGTAGATGCTTTTAGTCCCCGTACAATGCTAGTTGCTTAGGGTAGGGAGGTGCTTAGAAAATAAACTGAGTTTTCCTAAAACACCAGTGTCTATTTCTACCGAAGAAACGTTTAATTAAACATCTACTCTCTACAACTAAGCATCGATGCTTAAAAAATTAATGCTTTATTTTCCAAGCACCTCCACTAAGGGTCTTGTATTGTACAAGGCCTTAGCATGGATGGACCTTAGTTGGGGTCAAATTTGGTTCTGGCCCTCCCAGGATTTTGGCAAATATTACCTACACGCTTCAGAGCCCACAACTCATAGCACCGTTCACTAAGTAGGATCTAGTACCGAGCCCATCTACTAGGAGTCGACCAGACACCATGCCTCTTGCCAAGCCTGAAGCCCTGAGGTCTCACGCAGTGGCACATGCACCAGGGAGCAGCCGCCATATATGCTCACTTGATCTTGTAAACTTGTATCGTAAGAGCAACTCCAACGGACCGATCAAAATGAACGGCGCTTTTGTTCGCTTTTTGTTTGTTTGGATCGGCCGCCCGCTCGGCGTCCGCCCTCTTTTAGATTTGGGTCGGCAGTGCGCCCAACGCGCCGATCCATTTTATAACCGCGCTTCCTTTAGATCATGCCAGCGGTCATGTCGACGCCCTGGTTTTGGCGCTCCAGCGAGGGGGAAAATTGGCCTAGCGCGCGCACTGGTTTTGGTGCTCCAGAGCGCGGGAAAAGTTCGCGCGCTTGTTTTGGCGCGCCGCGGCCGGCACTCGTTATAAGAAGGCACTCCCTCCACACTTAGTCCGCCGCCCACTCGTCTCGCCCCCTCTCACTAGCCTCGCCGCCTCTGCGCCACCATGTCGATGTGCCGCCTCGGCGCTTCGTATTTTCGCGGAGTCCGCGAGCGTCGCTCCGTCGCCTTCTCCTCTGAGATCTTGTTTGGCGAGAAACGCGTCATCCTCGGCACCTTCAACACCGCAGAGGAGGCGGCCCGCGCGTACGACGCAACGGCGTGGCGCCTCCAGCGGCCTAGTCGGGAGATGAATTTTCCCGACGTGTCGAGCCAGCGGGCGCAGGATCTTGCGCCTCTTCCATGACTTTTCACCGACGAGGATCGTCGTGTCCATCGGAGGCGGCAGCGTCGCCTTGCCATCGCCGAGATGGACGTGGAAGCCTTGGTGGTGTGGCGCGAACGCTTCCCGCACGACATCGTCGACGAGCGCCAGTTCTACAAGCAAAGGAGGATGGAGAGGGAGGCGAGGAGGACGGAGCGAGCCGCCTATCGGGAGGACAAGCGTGCGCGGAAGCAGGCCGCTCAATTGAAACTGAAGCTACGAGAAACGTCGGGGTGGGACTTCGAGGACGAGCGGTATGTCGGAGTCGGAGGAGGACATTACCGAGTCGGAGTCGGAAAGCGACGAGTAGTTGATCTTTTCTTTTATCCGTGAACGCTAGAACTATCTGTGTATCTTTTTTCTATTGGAAAAAATGGCCGGCGGCGTCGGCGACGAAGTAGGCGGGCGAGGGTGTGCGTCACTGACCAGCGGGCCCGGGAGGAGAGAAGGCGAGCGCGCGTGCGCCTCCGTCTTGTGTCCACGCCGACGCAAATCCGACTCAAAAATGGGCTGGAAATGGGTTGGCAGGCGGATGAAATTGGACGCGCGTCCTTTTGGGTCCGTGCGTTGGGCCGATTTTTCTGTCCGCGCCGACCCAAACGGACGGCGGCGGATGAAATGGGTCGCCCCATTGAAGTTGCTCTAACTAGTGGCTATGATGCAAAATTCTAAGATATTGGTCCTCTCTAGTCTAGCCAGCTTAGTTTTTTCTTTGTAGCTCCGCCACAAATTCTGATTTTTGATTTTTGAATATCAATCAGTCGAGGAATAGAAGGTGTACCTTGATCTAATTGATACCTAACCAAACGGATACTATGGTTGAGAATTTGAGAGCTCATTTGGTTTGGAGAAAACCAATATATAGGAATTAGAAGTAGTATAGTATTTTTTTGCAAAAAAAGAAGAAGTAGTATAGTATTTGATAGGATGACACTTGTCATTCTAAGCAATTGACTTGGCTCATTTCTACGCGTAAAATGAGCTTTGAGTGGACGCGTAATTTCCTCTAAAAGCACAGGGAATGAATAATATTGCTACAAAATTAATGTACGCATTTCTTACAAAATGAATGCATCTGTAAGAAATTTTTCTCTGAAATGCTGGTTCCAATGTTTTTCCAAGAAAAAAACCTTCAAACTGAATGAACCTGAAGATTTTGGTCAAGCCTCGAGAGCTGGCCTGCCCAGTTTCTTCTTTGAAATTCCGACACAGACTCTTTGCTTGCAAAAATGTCTTACATTGTGAGTGCATCTCCACTCCCCCCTCATCCCAACAGGCCTCCCAACGGGCGGCGCAGTGAAGGAGCCACCAACGCGCGCCCTGCCCCCTCCCGCCACGCGTACACACGCATGCCGCCCGCTTGTCGCCCACCAGCTGCTATAAAAGCCGCCCCTCCCTCGCCAGTTGCCGCACACACTCCTCTCCCCCCCTCGCCGAAGACAACCATATCGCCCTCTCGCCGCCGACGACCCTCCTCTCGCCCTCTCCAGCCCCTCCTCTGTTGACCATGGTCGAGCGCTGCCCCGGCGATGGAGCAACAGCCAATGGCTTCGGTTGCCACCACCTGCACGAGGACGAGGCCTGCCTCTTATATGAGGCGGAGTACTCAGCCCCGTCGGACATGCGGGTGCCGGGCTCCTGGAGGCTCATCGCCGGCGGCGTCTTGGGGCCGCCGCCGCCCATCAGCGCTGATCGACGCGCCGAGATCGCGTGCATCCGGTCGTCGTTGCCCGAGAGCGTGCGAAACAAGCCAAGGTACTCCCCCGACAGCAACGCGCCGTGGATGGCGTACTTTGACTGCCGCCACACCAACCAGCTCGCCTCAATTAACGGCGCCAAACCCCGCAGCCGCCAGAACGGCGAAGGGCGACACCAATGGTGGGGCGTCCCCAGGCGCACGCTCGAAGCCGTCCTTGAGCACATCAAGGCCGGCAACGAGCCATGGTTGGAGTACCCGGTGCCCCCCTCCTTCTCTTGCCACCGGGGCAGCTCCAGGATACCGCGGCGAATGGAGACGACCTCCTCGCCCTCGTTGGGCTCCTGCTCCTCCGAATCGCCGGCTCTCCTTCCCGTCAAGTAGGAGCCGGGAGACGCCGCTCGGGCGTCGCACCTGTGGCGGCGCCCTCGTCATCAATGAGGGCGACCGTGGCCCCTCTGCTCCCTCCTCCTGCCTCGTCAAGCCGAAGACAGAGCCGGTGCTCGTCGCCGTCAAGAAGGAGCACGAGGCCGTGGCCGCCGACGATGAGACAACCCTCAAATGGGCGCGGAACGACTACGTCCGGCTGGAGATGGAGCGCCAGCACCGCGCCCTCAAGGAGATTGCCGCCCGGCACCGCGGCAGCGACGAGGCCGGGGTCATCGTCCTCGAGGATAGCGACGACGAGGCGCCCGGGCCGTCCAACCCCCACGCATCGGCGACGCAGGTCAAGGGTGCAGGAAGGACGGCGGCGATGACGATGGTGACGACGACGGTGGCGACTACACCAATTTCTACAGGCACCTCGGCATGTAGAAGGCGGGCGCCGGCAGCGGCTAGTAGTGGTAGTTTTTATTTTATTTTAAAATTATATTTTAAACTTGTACAAATATCAATGGAACGCCTAAATTTCTTCGAACTTGTGTCGTGTTTGGCCGAGTTTGTTTTTTAAAAAACCGTGTCTAGGGCAACCTTGGGGCGGCGGTTTGGAAACCGACCGCCCCCATGCCGATTTTTCCTCTCGCACGCCCCCAGACGGCGTTATTTCAAGCCCTGGGAAAGCTGCATAGTTTTTGTCACGTAATGGACCTGCAATTAGCTTGATAGAATCTGGCCCCATGTCACATCATTTTACACCGTCCGGTCAAGTCCATCTGTTATCACGCCTCCCATGATCCCATCTCAGCTCAGCGCGCGCTACACGGTACGTGTTGTTTGTTAGGAGAGTAATCGTGACTATTTGTTTTCCGGTCAGTTGTGTGCGTCGCATGAGTTAGCTGGACGAGACTTGCTTGCTCCCTTCCCATGCTCTCATCCGTGCTCCCGCGTACGTGGCTTGATTTGATTGAAAGAAAATAAGACCCGGCCCCACCCCTGAAAATCAGGGGGAGATGATTAGATTAGAAAAGAAAAAGGGAAAATGACAGCCGTAGGATGAAGTGGGAGCACGGATGAAAGCATGGGAAGGGAGCAGGCAAGCCGGATCCGAGTTAGCTAGCTACTTAGCCGGCCACGCGTGTAACACGCATGCATGTAGGCTGTTAGCGGCAGTACGCTTCCGGTGCGTCGTGCACGCGTGGCCGGGCGGATCGTGAGCACTAGCTAGCGTGGGGAGGTGGGATGCGGTGTGTACGTGCGCACGCGCAGGTATAAAACCCCCCAGACTTGAGTTTGTTGACTGCGGGTGTGCGCCTTCAGTTTGTAGCCATATAGCCACTGTAAGGAAGAAAAGGATTGGGGCGTTCGTGCGCCGGCCAGAAAATCTTGTGTTCATTGTTCTTCTTCTTTCACCTTCGTTCGAGTGAGAGAAGAGGTAGCTAGAGGGCTGCCGTTCCCACATTGTTCAATCTAGTAGAGTAGTAGCTTCAGGCTCCAATGGGCACAAATTTCACAGAGGCATGGCCGGTGTACATCAGAGATGTGCAGGGGCACATATGTCACAGAGGCATGGCCGGTGTGCATCAGAGAGGTGCATGGGCGCATATGTCACACAGGCATGGCCGGTGTGCATTAGTGAGGTGCATGGGCGCATATGTCACAGAGGCATGGTCGTTGTACATCATAGAGGTGCAAGGTTTGTATGGTTCGGACATGTTTTGCCATCCAACGCAGTCCTATATTAATTTGCTCGGTGGTCTAGACGCATGTATTCCCATAATTCGGAGAAAAACTAGGGGTAGCTTTGTGCGCGTCCGGATCGCTGCCACGTATGCTTCTAATTGCCCCGGCCGATCATTAAACCCCTCCCTCATCCGCGCGTGCTTCATGCCCGTCAGCGGCGCTTCGGAGCGTCAGTGCCGCATTCATGCCCGACCAGAGCGAATGTGACCTCTCATTGCGACCGGCATTGAAGCAGCGTGCCGACCAAGAAAGCGCGGCCTGCATTGCTTTTCGGTGCGTGAAACTACTCCACGTTCAAACAACACCCCGTTGGTCCATCGCCCTGCATTAATGATATCTAGTTGCCGAGGAACCTACTTCGGTGCCACCCGTTCGTCCGTCTGCCGCCCTCTATTAACGACACCGCCGTGGCCAATTGCCATCCGCCCTTTATATAAACTCCTGCCTCGGCGATAGCCATAGTCGTCCTCCTCCGGTCCCTTTCTACTCTCTGCACCATGCCCACCATGGCCATCTTGCACTCCAAAGCCCTCTGGGACAACCTCTCATCCGAGCAAAAGAAGGAGATGACTGCCATTGCTGCCGGCTGGCAAACAAAGGTCGTCTACCTCCCAATGGAGGACACGACCGAGGACGAGCCGGCACCACCCTCCTAGCCGATGCATGCCGGCATCACCATCGGCGAGGCATGTGCCCACTACACGGACATGGTGCGGGAGTAGCGGGAGGCCCAGTTCCGGTAGGCGCAGGCCGACCAGGCTTATAATCTCCATCTCCTCGATGAGCACTGGCTTGCGGAGGAGCGACTCGTCGCAGGCACAACCATCATGCCGAACGTGAACATGGCGGAGCAGGAGGCGCTGCTCGACTCCTACAGCTCCACCCAAGACATCACTCGCAACCACTGGTGGTACCGCCTCGATCAGGCGAAATTACAGGCCACTTGCAAGGATATGGATGAGGTGGCAAATGAGGTGTTCGGCAAGGGCGGTGACAAGGAGGACATCGCTAGCTCCGCGAAAGCAGCGCCCCGCCGCCACGACCATAAAGCCGGCACGTCCGAGGGCGCCGCCGGCAGCGACTAAGAGTAATGCATGGTAGGTCGCCGCCACTCGAGTTAAAAGAAGGCCACCGCTCCTTCCCTCCCGCTGAAGCTAAGCTTGGCGGACTAATCATCGCCGGTCTATTAGCCTCTCAAGCTGCGGAGGCAGAGCTGGAGACTACTGAGGCGGAACTGAAGAAACGAAGGCAAGAGCCAGAGCTTCTTTCCAGGGCTTAAGGCCGGACATGGGGAACGAGCGCCGGCGATCATTTAGGATATCAAACATGAATTTTATGTTGATTTTATGATAATGTTATTCTATAATGATGTGATCATCACTAACGGACTAAAATCACCTCAACAAAAATGCTAATGTGTGCTGCGGTTTTCTGCGTCGCACTATGCATCTAATAATGTTGGGCATGTGTGCTCCTTGAACAATACTAAGGTTTATGTTGATTCATTTTCTATTGAAATTAAGATATGCACTATTGAAATAAGCATAATGGACCAAACTAGTATTATTAAAGTTATGATTGATTCCCTAACCAAAGAAATGTTGTTTAAAGAATTTTATGTGATATGCAATATCCTAGTCATTATATGACATTTTTATGAAATCTATCCAAAGTACATGTTGCCATTTATTTGACCATCATAATTTGTCAAATATTATTATTTGGTGAATTCTTATGTAACTTTATGCCCAAAATTTTATTATTTTAATCTTATGATAACCTGACGATAATGTTAATGTCACTTTTAATGTTGGCAATGGCATTTATATTTATGACATTTTCACTCTGAATGCCCTCTTTAATGATTACTCGATGGGAGGGACATTCATATTTATATGTTAATTCCAATGTCATTTTCATTGTATGTCATTGACAATCCTAACGATAATTTTGACACTCAAGTTCAATATTTACATTATCGTTGTGAGATTTAGTGTCAAAAGGCATCATTGTGCCTCATGGCACACATGATTATATTATGATGTTACTTTATGTTAATGATGGCAATTAATTTAGTCATAGTTCTTGCTGGTCATTACGAGATTTTACATCTCTCTGGTCAAAATGGAACCAACGAGAAGTTTTGACTAGAGATTTAGTGAGCAAGCATTCTAATGGCATATGATGATATTCTGATTGATTATGTTTTTCATGTGTCATTTGCGAATGAGTAAGGTTCTTTTTTTTTATCTGCCCAACGGTGATACAAATTAGAATAAAAATTAAGCACGTTTTTATTCATGCCATTGCATGGTTAGTTCATGCTTGATTTTTTGTTATGATGATCATAAAGTTGTCTCCTCTTTTCCAGCAATAATAATGATGTCAAACTTTTGTTTGGCATAGAAGAACCTTATGTAAATAACTTTTCCACATGGAGAGTGGAGATTACTGTCTCATGTAAGGAATCTCCCAATGTTTTTCTGCCACTAAGGTTGAAGGAAGTTAATCATGATGATAAGACATACATTGGGAGAGGACGCATGTGCCATCATGCACATCACTAATGCAAAGGAGATTAAAGTCAAAACTATTGGATTTATTCCACTAGTTTTTGGAGATGACTTAATTCTTTATCTTATTGATGATGCTTTGTTCATCCTCCTAGTTATTGGGAAACCTTAATTTGGTCTCTCGAATAGCTGACGTTATTTTATATGTTATTAAGTCAACTCCAATTATGTAATGTTAGTCCCACCTTATAGTGAGACGAATTATGTTTTCACTAACTGAATATTTTGTAAAGATTATATGCTATGTTACAATTGAGGATGCAAGAGAAGTGTAATTAATAAGACCTCACCAAAATTGTGGTTTTAGACCACATTTCGAGGGGGGGACTGGAAGTCTCATTTAATATGAGAGATCGCGTTCACTTCTCCTACTTAGATTATAGCATGTACAACTAAGCAAACTATGTATCTCAATTCTCTAATTAAGATGGAACCAACGAGAAGTCTTGGTTGGAGAATGTATGAAAAGCACATTCCAATGTTCACTACTAGGAAAAGCCTACTAATGGCGCACCGGTTTTGCCTACTAATGGCACACTACCGATGCGCCATTAGTAACACGCCATTAGAATTTTTTTACTAATGGCGCACCGGTCCATTAGTATCTGGTATACTAATGGCGCACCACGCGGTGCGCCATTAGTATAGCCCACGGTGCGCCATTAGTATCTGGTATACTAATGGCACACCACATAGAAGTGCGCCATTAGTAACATTTTTTTTCAAAAAAAAAATTCAAAAATTTTTTTCAAAATTTTTTTCCCAATTTTTTTTGCTTTTTTCTTAATCTCAGGTCAATATGGCTTAATCTCGGGTCAATATGCTCAATCTCAGGTCAAATCGCACTCCGTGGTCAAACTTCCTAAAAGGTCACCCATCCTCACACTACTCCAGCCCAAGCACGCTTAACTTCAAAGTTCTATCCAAACCCAGCAACAGCTCACTTCACAGGCACTTGCTGATATATCTAGCATATCAATCCTATTATACCTTGTTGATGTCTAGGACTTTGTTCATGTTCATGACTATGATGAAATTTTGAAAAATACTTCCCGGTCATATTACGTATCATATTTTGAAAAACAATTCAATTTTTTTTTAAACCAAATTTTTTTGAATTTTTTTGCCTCTAGATCTTGAAAGCCCCGTAACTTTTTTCTGTTAGGTTTTTGGGGATTTTGAAAATGTTTAACGGGGTTCCCCCCGTTAAATTCGGATGTAACTTTTCGAGTAGATGCTTTTTCATATATAAAACTTTTTAATCCGAGTTCGTATGCAAAAGTTATGCCCATTTTACAAATTTCCTGAGAGATTTTGCTAATAAAGTCAAAATTCATATTTGTAAATTTTCCCAACAACTAGACCACATATTACATGGGAAACTTATTTTTTTTGACATTTCCATCATTTTCTTTTATTTTTTAAAAACTGAAAAGGCGGTCCACGGGGGGTGGGGGGTGCATTCGGTGTTGGGCCAAGTTAGTAATGGCGCACCGGGGGGTGGTGCGCCATTACTAGTTTAACTATTAATGGTGCACCACACTCACGGTGCGCCATTACTAGTTTTGAAAAAAAAATTGAATTTTTTTTAATTTTTTTTTGAAAAATACTTAGTAATGGTGCACCAGTGGACAGTGCGCCATTACTAGTTAACTAGTAATGGCGCACTGTCCGCTGGTGCGCCATTACTAACATTTTTTTTCAAAACTACTAATGGCGCACCGTGGGTGTGGTGCGCCATTACTATGTCAAACTAGTAATGGCGCACCACCCCCACGGTGCACCATTAGTAGTTTTGAAAAAATTTAATTTTTTTTACTAATGGCGCACCGTGGGATGTGGTGCGCCATTAGTATTTGCACACTAATGGCGCACCAACACATGGTGCGCCATTAGTATTTAGTAATGGCGCACCACATGTACAGTGCGCCATTAGTGTCCATCATATCTATAGCCCTTTTCCTAGTAGTGGTTGGTTCTCTAATTAAGATGCAACAAATCTTATTTATAAAAATGAATGAAAAATGACTCCTTTATCATGTTAGCATGTACTTAGTCCCTTATGAACATTACGAAGCACACATGAATGCAAAAGTGGTAAGCTTGCTAGTCTAATGACCATCACGATGTACCATGTTGATTATATATGACCAACGTCGTTTATAATCATATGTGACACTTCACTCAAGTGGCAAGTTTGTCAGTTTCATGTGGCTTGTGGTTATATTTCTGACTAACGTCGTTTATAATCATTTGTCACTATTATTTAAGTTCATTTCCATCTTCATCCCAACGGTGTTGTGGTTTAGAACTGAAATGATTATTATCAAGATTATGGATATGTTTTACATCCTTTAAATAAAGTGATCATCAGGGAACCTGGAAAGTATGAACATGAATCTTAAGGATAACTCCATTAGATAAAGTGGGATGAACCGGGACCAATGGGCCTCGCTCCTGGCCCATAACCATTGGTCCCGGTTGGTGGCATGAACCGGGACCAAAGGCAACCCTTTAGTCCCGGTTCATGCGACCAACCGGGACCAATCGTGGTGCCTATATATACCCCTCGCGCAAGAGCAGAGCACACTACTCTGTTTTTTCTGGCCAAGGGGGAGAGGGCTTGGTGGTGCTCTAGCTCACCTCCTATGCACACAAGGTGTTCGATGGAATGCCCGAGCCACACTACTTAAGGTTTCTCCTCTCCAAGCTCGACCGCCAAGCTCCATTTTCCTCAATATTTGTCTAGGTTTAGCGGTCCATCACGCCCTGTCCCCGTCTTCACCGTCATCGATCACCCGCACCGATCTCATCGCCGGCACCACCGTGGTGAGCCTCTTGTTCTTATCTTCTTTCTGAAAGGAAAAATATTCTTACTTGTATGTTTAGATAGATACTTGTATTATTTTCTTACTTTTATTATTGCATCTTATATAGTGCGATGGTTTTGGTATCCGCCCCAATCGGCCCTCGCCCCTCTATGATTCGGATGTGGTATATATTATCTTTTCATAACTATTGGTTCATTTATTGTTTATGACAATTATGTCGCACCAACGTGACATAGATTTTATTTATCTAGGAGGTTGTTGAACCGGAAATTCCAACCGACCCTATTGTCGAGAGGTTAAATTTAGTTGAAGAAGAAAACAATTTGTTGAAGGAAAAAATTAAAAAAATTGAGGAGGAGAAGATGATATTGGAGTTGCATGTTGCGGATGTAAATCGATGATCACAAGATCAAGATGGATGCAATGCGCTTGAAGATTAGAAAGATTAAAAAATATGCCATTCATACCGAGGCTTGGTATCATTATGCCGTTGGATCAGTTGTTACATTGGTTGCGATTATGATCACATTTGTTTTCGCATTGAAATGTTTTACATAGTTTCAGTGTATGGTTTAATTAATTTAGATGCTCTGCAGAGCTTTATGTTGTTAGATGAGAACTATGTATGTACTTTAGTTTTAATGTGATGATGAACTTCGATTAATTTGGTCACTTAATTATCTATTCATGATGTTCTTTAATGATTTTTGACACACTTAATTATATATAATGCACGCAGATGAACCAGCAATGGATGTACGGTTCAAGACACACCTCCGAGTACATTAAGGGCGTGCATGATTTTCTCGAAGTGGCTGAGGCAAACAAGCAGAATGGTTTTATGTGTTGTCCATGCCCTATATGTGGGAATACGAAGTCTTACTCTGATCGGAAAATCCTCTACACCCACCTGCTTTACAAGGGTTTCATGCCACACTATAATGTTTGGACGAGGCACGGAGAAATAGGGGTTATGATGGAAGACGGCGAAGAAGAACAGTATGATGACAACTATGTGCCCCCTGAATACGGTGATGCTCCTGAAGATCAAGGGGAACCAGACGATGTGCATGATGATGCTGCAACGGGCGAAGCTGCTGAAGATCAAGAGAACCAGACGATGTGCCCGATGATGATGATCTCCGTCGGGTCATTGTCGATGCAAGGACGCAATGCGAAAGTCAAAAGGAGAAGCTGAAGTTCGATCGCATGCTAGAGGACCACAAAAATGGGTTGTACCCCAATTGCGAAGATGGCAACACAAAGCTCGGTACCGTCTTTGGAATTGCTGCGTGGAAGGCGAGAATCTTGTGCGACAAAGGATTTGAGAAGCTCTGAAAATATTGAAGAAGAAGCTTCCAAAGGATAACGAATTGCCCGACAGTACATACGCAACAAAGAAGGTCGTATGCCCTCTAGGATTGGAGGTGCAGAAGATACATGCATGCCCTAATGACTACATCCTCTACCGCGGTGCGTACAAGGATGTGAACGCATGCCCGGTATGCGGTGCATTACGGTATAAGATCAGACGATATGACCCTGGTGATGTTGACGGCAAGCCCCCCAGGAAGAGGGTTCCTGCGAAGGCGATGTGGTATGCTCCTATAATACCACGGTTGAAACATCTGTTCAGAAACAGAGAGCATGCCAAGTTGATGCGATGGCACAGTGAGGATCGTAAGAAAGACGGGAAGTTGAGAGCACCCGCTAACGGGTCGCAGTGGACAAAAATCGAGAGAAAGTACTGGGATGAGTTTGCAAGTGATCCAAGGAATGTATGGTTTGCTTTAAGAACGGATGGCATTAATCCTTTCGGGGAGCAGAGCAGCAATCACAGCACCTGGCCCGTGACTCTATGTATGTATAACCTTCCTCCTTGGATGTGCATGAAGCGGAAGTTCATTATGATGCCAGTTCTCATCCAAGGCCCTAAGCAACCCAGCAACGACATTGATGTGTACCTAAGGCCATTAGTTGAAGAACTTTTACAGCTGTGGAATGGAAACGGTGTACGTACGTGGGATGAGCACAAACAGGAGGAATTTTACCTAAAGGCGTTGCTGTTCGTGACCATCAACGATTGGCCCGCTCTCAGTAACCTTTCAGGACAGACAAACAAGGGATACCACGCATGCACGCACTCTTTACTTGACACCGATAGTATATACCTGGCAAGCTGCAGGAAGAATGTGTACCTGGGCCATCGTCGATTTCTTCCGACCAACCATCAATGTCAAAAGAAAGGTAAGCACGAGGCAGATCACCGGAAGAAGCCCGCCATGCGTACCGGTGATCACGTACTTGCTATGGTCAATGATTTGCACGTAATCTTTGGAAAGGGTCCCGGCGGACTAGCTGTTCCGAGTGACGATGGGGGACACACACCCATGTGGAAGAAGAAATCTATATTTTGGGACCTACCCTACCGGAAAGACCTAGAGGTCCGCTCTTCAATCGACGTGATGCACGTGACGAAGAACCATTGCGTGAACCTGCTAGGCTTCTTGGGCGTGTATGGGAAGACAAAAGATACAGCTGAGACACAGGAGGACCTGCAACGTTTGCACGAAAAAGACGGCATGCCTCCAAAGCAGTATGAAGGTCCTGCCAGCTATGCTCTTACTAAAGAATAGAAGGAAATCTTCTTTGAATGCTTGCTTAGTATGAAGGTCCCGACTGGCTTCTCGTCGAATATAAAAGGAATAATAAATATGGCAGAGAAAAAGTTTCAGAACCTAAAGTCTCATGACTGCCACGTGATTATGACACAACTGCTTCCGGTTGCATTGAGGGGGCTTCTACCGAAAAACGTCCGATTAGCCATTGTGAAGTTATGTGCATTCCTCAATGCAATCTCTCAAAAGGTGATCGATCCAGAAATCATACCAAGGCTAAAGAGTGATGTGGTGCAATGTCTTGTCAGTTTCGAGCTGGTGTTCCCACCATCCTTCTTCAATATCATGACGCACGTCCTAGTTCATCTAGTTGACGAGATTGTCATTCGGGCCCGTATTTCTACACAATATGTACCCCTTTGAGAGGTTCATGGAGTCCTAAAGAAATATGTCCGTAACGCGCTAGGCCGAAGGAAGCATCTCCATGGGCCATCAAGCGAGAGGATGTCATCGGGTTTTGTGTTGACTTCATTCCTGGCCTTAAGAAGATAGGTCTCCCTAAATCGCGGTATGAGGGGAGACTGACCGAAAAACGCTTGGAAGGGACTCAATAATATGCAGGGACGAATATTATTGGTCTAAATCACACTACACAGTTCTACAAAACTCTACCTTTGTGACCCTGTATGTCGATGAACACAAGAACAGTCTGCGCTCCAAACACCCGGAGCAGTACGACGACTGGATTACATGTGAACACATCAGGACTTTCAGCAGTTGGTTGGAAGCACGTATCAGAGGTGACAACACTGTTTGTGATGAGCTGTACTTGTTGTCCAGGTGACCATCTTTGACTGTATTGATTTGGAAAGGATCTGAGATAAATGGGAATACATTTTACACGATTGACCAAGATCAAAAGAGCACCAACCAAAACAGCGGTGTCGCTTTGATGCAACAACCGAGAGGAAAGGACACATATTATGGTTACATAGTGGACATATGGGAACTTGACTACGGACATGATTTTAAGGTCCCTTTGTTTAAGTGCAAATGGGTCAATCTGTCAGAGGCGGGAGTGTGTAGACCCACAAGATGAGAATGACAACAGTGGATCTGAAAAATCTTGGGTACACTAACGAATCGTTCGTCCTAGCTAATGATGTGGCACAGGTTATCTATGTGAAGGACATGTCTACCAGACCGAGAAAGAAAAAAGATAAGGAATCGAATACATCATACGATGAGCCAAAGCGCCACATAGTTCTTTCAGGAAAAAGGGACATCGTGGGAGTGGAGGACAAGACAGACATGTCTGAAGATTATGAAAAGTTTCATGAAATTCCTCCCTTTAAAGTCAAGGCTGACCCCAGCATCCTGATAAACGATGAAGATTATCCATGGTTACAGCGCAATAAGAAGATGACACAAGCGAAGAAAAAGTGAAGACTTTCTCCCGCAACTATTATGATGATACCATGCCAACTTTGTAACTGACGAGAATGATACCATTGTGCGTCTTGTACATGCACATGCTATGTGTGGGTCAATTTATGATACCATGCCAACTTTCAACTTTTTCAGAGTTCATTTGAAATGCTTTAATGTCTTATGGTTCGACCCTCGTAATAATTAAAAATAGCAACAATAAGTATTTTGTTGTAAGTAGAAACAAAATAAAATAAATAAAGCAAGAAAGAAAACAAAAAAACAAAAAAAAAGTGTTTTCAAATTTGAAAAGTAATGGCACTAACAAAAAGTTTATAATTTTCCTAAAACTAAAAGCAAAAAGAATTAAAAATAAAGCAAAAAACAAAAGAAAACAAGTAATGCAGAAAACAAAACAAAAAAACAGGAAAAAAATAAAAATAGCAACAATAAGTAAAGAAAAAGTAGAAACGAAATAAAATAAATAAAGCAAGAAAGAAAACAAAAAAAACAAAAAAAGTGTTTTCAAATTTGAAAACAAATGGCACTAAGAAAAAGTTTATAATTTTCCTAAAACTAAAAGGAAAAAGAATTAAAAAATAAAGCAAAAAACAAAAGAAAATAAATAATGCAGAAAACAAAACAAAAAACAAGAAAAAAATAAAAATAGCAACAATAAGTAAAGAAAAAATGCCTCCTCTTTGGGCCCCACGGCTGAATACGACATGAAACCCTACTATGGGCCAGATTGGGCCAGCGGTAGGCCCAGAGGCCCACCAGCAAAGTTTAGCAAGTAGGCCCGAAGCTGCGGTCGAGAGGATTCGAGAGGGTGCGGCGGTGGGGCTTATAAACCACTGCGCGCCCCTCTCAACTAGCGAGGTGGGACTAAACTTTGGCCCCGACGCGGGCAGCACAGGGACCTTTGGTCCCGGTTGGTGGCACCAACCGGGACTAGGGGGGGGGCATTGTTCCCGGTTGGTGCCACCAAGCGGGACCAAAGGTCGCCGCTTCCCGCCCTTTGGGCTGCCGAAAAAGAGGCCTTTGGTCCCGGTTGGTGGAACCAACCGGGACTAAAGGGGGCATTGGTCCCGGTTCGTGGCACCAACCGGGACCAATGCTCTTGTTATACATCTGAGACTTAGCAGTTTTCGCCAAAACCCATCTCTTTCTTCTCGCCCGACGCCTCTGCTCCTCGTCGCCGCCGCCTTGAGCCCCTGCCGACGCCGTCGAGCTGGTCCAGCTTCGCCGTCGCCGCCGAGCCACTGCCCTTCGCTAACGTCCGCGCCGCCGCCCGCCTGCCTCGACACCATCATCGCCGCCACGCCCCACCGCCGTTCCCGACCCGTCCACGATCGCTGCCAAGGCCGCCTTCCCGACAGCGTCGCCGTCGCCTTGCGCCGCCCTTCCTCGACCCGTCGCCGTCGCGCTTGCCTGCCGCCCCTTCCCCAACCCGTCGCCGTCGCCCGACCACACGCTAACGCCGGTCCGCCGCCCGGCGCCCTTTCCTCTTTTTTTATATATGCAGAAGTTTATATATGCAAAAATTTATATATGCAAAAATTTATACATATATGCAAGTATATATGTATTTTTTGTTGGGTAACATAGTAATTTCAAAAATTTCCTACGCACACGGAAGATCATGGTGATGGCATAGCAACGAGAGGGGAGAGTGTCGTCCACGTACCCTCGTAGACCGTAAGCGGAAGCGTTATGACAACACGGTTGATGTAGTCGTACGTCTTCACGATCCGACCGATCCAAGCACCGAACGTACGGCACCTCCGAGTTCAGCACACGTTCAGCTCGATGACGATCCCCGGGCTCCGATCCAGCAAAGCTTCGGGGATGAGTTCCGTCAGCACAACGGCGTGGTGACGATGATGATGTTCTACCGGCGCAGGGCTTCGCCTAAACTCCGCGACGATATGACCGAGGTGGAATATGGTGGAGGGGGGCACCGCACACGGCTAAGGAACGATCCGTAGATCAACTTCTGTGTCATGGGGTGCCCCCTGCCCCTGTATATAAAGGAGCAAGGGGTAGGAGGCGGCCGGCCAAGGGAGGGCGCGCCAGGGAGGAGTCCTACTCCCACCGGGAGTAGGATTCCCTCCTTTCCTAGTCCAACTAGATCTTCCATGTAGTAGGAGTAGGAGAGAAGGAAAGAGAAGAGAGAAGGGAAGGAAGGAGGGGTGCGCCCCCCCCCCTAGTCCAATTCGGACTAGGCCTTGGGGGGGCGCGTGACCTACCCTAGGCAGCCCCTCTCTCTTTCCCGTATGGCCCAATAAGGTCCAATACTTCTCCCCGGCGAATTCCCGTAACTCTCCGGTACTCCGATAAATAACCGAATCACACAGAACCTTTCCGAAGTCCGAATATAGTCGTCCAATATATCGATCTTTACGTCTCGACCATTTCGAGACTCCTCGTCATGTCCCCGATCTCATCCGGGACTCTGAACTTCTTTGGTACATCAAAACTTATAAACTCATAATAACTGTCATCGTAACGTTAAGCGTGCGGACCCTATGGGTTCGAGAACTATGTAGACATGACCTAGAACCATTCTCGGTCAATAAACAATAGCGGGACCTGGATGCCCATATTGGTACCTACATATTCTACGAAGATCTTTATCGGTCAAACCGCATAACAACATACGTTGTTCCCTTTGTCATCGGTATGTTACTTGCCCGAGATTTGATCGTCGGTATCCAATACCTAGTTCAATCTCGTTACCGGCAAGTCTCTTTACTCGTTACATAATGCATCATCCCGTAACCAACTCATTGGTTACATTGCTTGCAAGGCTTATAGTGATGAGCATTACCGAGAGGGCCCAGAGATACCTCTCCGACAATCGGAGTGACAAAACCTAATCTCGAAATCGCCAACTCAACATGTACCTTCGGAGACACCTGTAGTACTCCTTTATAATCACCCGATTACGTTGTGATGTTTGGTAGCACCCAAAGTGTTCCTCCGTAAACGGAGTTGCATAATCTCATAGTTACAGGAACATGTATAAGTCATGAAGAAAGCAATAGCAACATACTAAACGATCAAGTGCTAGGCTAACGGAATGGGTCATGTCAATCACATCATTCTCCTAATAATGTGATCCCGTTAATCAAATGACAACTCTTTTGTCCATGGCTAGGAAACATAACCATCTTTGATAAACGAGCTAGTCAAGTAGAGGCATACTAGTGACACTATGTTTGTCTATGTATTCACACATGTATTATGTTTCCGGTTAATACAATT
The DNA here is from genome assembly GCA_021437245.1 of Aegilops speltoides. Taxonomy (NCBI): domain Eukaryota; kingdom Viridiplantae; phylum Streptophyta; class Magnoliopsida; order Poales; family Poaceae; genus Aegilops; species Aegilops speltoides. Next base: position 420,289,730 of record CM038145.1, on the reverse strand, counting down.
CTAGCATGAATAATAAACATTTATCATGATTAAGGAAATAAATAATAACTTTATTATTGCCTCTAGGTCATATTTCCTTCAGACTCCCACTTGCACTAGAGTCAATAATCTAGTTCACATCGCCATGTGATTTAACACCAATATTCACATCTGTATGTGATTAGTACCCATAGTTCACATCATCATGTGATCAACACCCAAAGGGTTTACTAGAGTCAATAATCTAGTTCACATTGCTATGTGATTAACACCCAAAGAGTACTAAGGTATGATCATTTTTTGCTTGTGAGAGAAGTTTAGTCAACGGTACATCATATTGAGAGCCGTATGTATTTTGCAAATATTCTATGTCCACAATGCTCTGCATGGAGCTACTCTAGCTAATTGCTCCCACTTTCAATATGTATCCAGATTGAGACTTAGAGTCATGTGAATTGGTGTAAAAACTTGCATCGTTGTAACTTTTTACGATGGGCTCTTTTATCACCTCCATAATCGAGAAACATCTCCTTAGTTTTCACTAAGGATATTCTTGACCGCTGTCCAGTGATCTACTCTTAGATCAAAATTGTATTCCTTTGTCAAACTCAGAGCAAGGTATACAATATGTCTGGTTCACAGCATAACATACTTTATAGAACCTATGACTGAGGCATAGGGAATGACTTTTCATTCTTTTTTTTCTATTTTCTGCCATGGTCGGGTATTGAGTCTTACTCAACTTCAAACCTTTGCATCATAGCCAAGAACTCCTTCTTTGACTGTTCCATTTTGAACTATTCAAAAATTTATCAAGGTATGTACTCATTGAAAAATCTTATCAAGCGTCTTGATCTATCTATATAGATTTTGATGCTCAATGTGTAAGCAGCTTCATTGAGGTCTTGCTTTGAAAAACTCCTGTCAAACACTCCTTTATGCTTTGCAGAATAATTCTACATTATTTCCGATCAACAATATGTCATTCACATATACTTATCAGAAATGCTGTAGTGCTCCCACTCACTTTCTTGTAAATACATGCCTTTTCAAAAGTCTGTATAAAACCATATGCTTTGATCAACTCATCAAAGCGTATATTCCAACTCCGAGATGCTTCCACCAGTCCATTGATGGATTGCTGGAGCTTGCACACTTTGTTAGCATCTTTAGGATTGACAAAACTTTCTGGTTGCATCATATACAACTCTTCTTTAATAAATCCATTAAGGAATACAGTTTTGACATCCATTTGCCAGATTTCATAAAACCTAGCAATTGCTAACATGATTCAGATAGACTTAAGCTTCGATACGAGTGAGAAAATCTCATCGTATTCAACACCTTAAACTTGTTGAAAAACCTTTCGCAACAAGTCGAGCTTAGTAGATAGTAACACTACTATCAGTGTCCGTCTTCTTCTTTAAGATCCATTTATTTAACATGGCTTGCTGATCATCGAGCAAGTCAATCAAAGTCCATACATTGTTCTCATACATGGATCATATCTCAGATTTTATGGCCTCAAGCCATTTCCTGGAATCTGGGCTCATCATCGTTTCCTCATAGTTCGTAGGTTCGTCATGGTCAAGTAACATGACTTCCAGAATAGGATTACCGTTCCACTCTGGTGCGGATCTTACTCTGGAAGACCTACAAGGTTTGGTAGCAACTTGATCTGAAGTTTCATGATCATCATCATTAACTTCCTCACTAATTGGTGTAGGAATCACTGGAACTGATTTCTGTGATGAACTACTTTCCAATTCGGGAGAAGATACAATTACCTTATCAAGCTCTTCTTTCCTCCCACTCACTTCTTTCAAGAGAAACTCCTTCTCTAGAAAGGATCCATTTTTAGCAACGAATATCTTGCCTTCGGATCTGTGATAGAAGGTGTACCCAACAATTTCCTTTGGGTATTCTATGAAGACGCACTTCTACGATTTGGGTTTGAGCTTATCAGTATGAAAACTTTTTCACATAAGCATCGCAGCCCCAAACTTTAAGAAACGACAACTTAGGTTTACTGCTAAACCATAGTTCATACAGTGTCGTCTCAACGGATTTAGATGGTGCCCTATTAACGTGAATGCAGCTGTCTCTAATGCATAACCCCAAAATGATAATGGTAAATCAGTAAGAGACATCATAGATTGCACCATATCAAATAAAGTGCGGTTATGACGTTCGGACACACCATAACGTTTGTGGTGTTCCAGGTGGCGTGAGCTGTGAAACTATTCCACATTGTTTTAATTGAAGACCAAACTCGTAACTCAAATATTCATCTCCACGATCAGATCGCGGAAGCTTTATTTTCTTGTTACGATGATTTTCCACTTCACTCTTCAAATTCTTTGAACCTTTCAACTATTTCAGACTTATGTTTCATTAAGTAGATATACCCATATCTGCTCAAATCATCTTGTGAAGGTTAGAAAATAACGATACTTGCCACGAGCATCAACACTCATTGGATCGCATACATCGGTATGTATTATTTCCATCCATTGTTCCGGAGAACGGAGTTTTAGTCATCTTGCCCAAAAGGCACGGTTCGCAAGCATCAAATGATTCATAACCAAGTGATTCAAAAAATCCATCTTTATGGAGTTTCTTCATGCGCTTTACACCGATATGACCCAAACGGCAGTGCCACAAATAAGTTGCACTATCATTATTAACTTTGCATCTTTTGGCATCAATATTATGAATATGTGTATCACTACGATCGAGATCCAACAAACTATGTTCATTGGGTGTATGACTATCGAAGGTCTTATTCATGTAAACAGAATAACAATTATTCTCTAACTTTAAATGAATAACCGTATCGCAATAAACACGATCAAATCATGTTCGTGCTCAACGCAAGCGCCAAATAACATTTATTTAGGTTTAACACTAATCCCGAAAGTATAGGGAGTGTGCGATGATGATCATATCAATCTTGGAACTACTTCCAACACTCATCGTCACTTCCCCTTCAACTAGTCTCTGTTTATTCTGTAACTCCTGTTTCGAGTTACTAATCTTAGCAACCGAACAAGTATCAAATACTCAGGGGCTACTATAAACACTAGTAAGGCACACATTAATAACCTGTATATCAAATATACCCTTGTTCACTTTGCCATCCTTCTTATCCACCAAATGTTCAGGGCATTTCTGCTTCTAGTGAAAATTCCCTTTGCAGTGTAAGCACTCAGTTTAAGGCTTTGGTCCAGATTTGGTCTTCTTCACGGGAGTGACAACTTGTTTGCCATTCTACTTGAAGTTCCCTTTCTTTCCCTTTGCCCTTTTCTTGAAACTAGTGGTCTTGTCAATCATCAACACTTGATGCTCTTTCTTGATTTCTACCTTCGTTGATTTCAACATCACGAAGAGCTCAGGAATCGTTTTCGTCATCCCTTGCATACTGTAGTTCATCACGAAGTTCTAGTAACTTGGTGATAGTGACTAGAGAATTCTGTCAATCACTATCTTATCTGGAAGATTAACTCCCACTTGATTCAAGCGATTGAAGTATCCAGACAATCTGAGCACATGCTCACTAGTTGAGCGATTCTCCTCCATCTTTTAGCTATAAAACTTGTTGGAGACTTCATATCTCTCAACTCGGGTATTTGCTTGAAATATTAACTTCAATTCCTGGAACATCTCATATGGTCCATGATGTTCAAAACATCTTTGAAGTCCCGATTCTAAGCCGTTAAGCATGGTGCACTAAACTATCAAGTAGTCATCATATTGAGCTAGCCAAACGTTCATAACGTCTACATCTGCTCCTGCAATAGGTTTGTCACCTAGCGGTGCATCAAGGACATAATTCTTCTGTGCAGCAATGAGGATAAACCTCAGATCACGGATCGAATCAGCATCATTGCTACTAACATTTTTCAACACAATTTTCTATAGGAACATATCAAAATAAACATATGAAAGCAACAACACGAGCTATTGATCTACAACATAATTTGCAAAATACTACCAGGACTAAGTTCATGATAAATTTAAGTTCAATTAATCATATTACTTAAGAACTCCCACTTAGATAGACATCTCTCTAGTCATCTAAGTGATTATGTGATCCAAATCAACTAAACCATGTCCGATCATCACGTGAGATGGAGTAGTTTCAACGGTGAACATCACTATGTTGATCATATCCACTATATGATTCACGTTCGACCTTTCGGTCTCCGTGTTCCGAGGCCATATCTGTATATGCTAGGCTCGTCAAGTTTAACCCGAGTATTCCGCGTGTGCAACTGTTTTGCACCTGTTGTATTTGAACGTAGAGCCTATCACACCCGATCATCACGTGGTGTCTCAGCACGAAGAACTTTCGCAACGGTGCATACTCAGGGAGAACACTTCTTGATAATTAGTGAGAGATCATCTTAAAATGCTACCGTCAATCAAAGCAAGATAAGATGCATAAAGGATAAACATCACATGCAATCAATATAAGTGATATGATATGGCCATCATCATCTTGTGCTTGTGATCTCCATCTTCAAAGCACCATCGTGATCTCCATCATCACCGGTGCGACACCTTGATCTCCATCGTAGCATCGTTGTTGTTACGCCATCTATTGCTTCTACGACTACCGCTACCGCTTAGTGATAAAGTAAAGCAATTACAGGGCGTTTGCATTTCATACAATAAAGCGACAACCATATGGCTCCTGCCAGTTGCCGATAACTTCGGTTACAAAACATAATCATCTCATACAATAAAATATAGCATCACGTCTTGACCATATCACATCACAACATGCCCTGCAAAAACAAGTTAGACGTCCTCTATTTTGTTGTTGCAAATTTTACGTGGCTGCTATGGGCTTAGCAAGAACCGTTCTTACCTACGCATGAAAACCACAACGATAGTTCGTCAAGTTGGTGCTGTTTTAACCTTCGCAAGGACCGGGCATAGCCACATTCGATTTAGCTAAAGTGAGAGAGACAGACACCCGCCAGCCACCTTTAAGCACGAGTGCTCATAACGGCGAAACTAGTCTCGCGTAAGCATACGCGTAATGTCGGTCCGGGCCGCTTCATCTCACAATACCGCCGAACCAAAGTGTGACATGCTGGTAAGCAGTATGACTTGTATCGCCCACAACTCACTTGTGTTCTACTCGTGCATATAACATCAACGCATAAAACCTAGGCTCTGATACCACTGTTGGGTAACGTAGTAATTTCAAAAATTTCCTACGCACACGCAAGATCATGGTGATGGCATAGCAACGAGAGGGAGAGTGTCGCCCACGCCCTCGTGAGACCGAAGCGAAGCGTTATGACAACGCGGTTGATGTAGTCGTACGTCTTCACCATCCGACCGATCCAAGCACCGAACGTACGGCACCTCCGAGTTCAGCACACGTTCAGCTCGATGACGATCCCTGGGCTCCGATCCAGCAAAGCTTCGGGGATGAGTTCCGTCAGCACGACGGCGTGGTGACGATGATGATGTCCTACCGGCGCAGGGCTTCGCCTAAACTCCGCGACAATATGACCGAGGTGGAGTATGGTGGAGGGGCACCGCACACGGCTAAGGAACAATCCGTAGATCAACTTCTGTGTCATGGGGTGCCCTCCTGCCCCGTATATAAAGGAGCAAGGGGGAGGAGGCGGCCGGCCAAGGGAGGGCGCTCCAGTGAGGAGTCCTACTCCCACCGGGAGTAGGATTCCCTCCTTTCCTAGTCCAACTAGGAGATCTTCCATGTAGTAGGAGTAGGAGAGAAGGAAAGGGAAGAGAGAAGGGAAGGAAGGACGGGTGCGGCCCCTCCCCCTAGTCCAATTCGGACTAGGCCTTAGGGGGGCGCGCGGCCTGCCCTAGGCAGCCCCTCTCTCTTTCCTGTATGGCCCAATAAGGCCCAATACTTCTCCCCGGCGAATTCCCGTAACTCTCCGATACCCCGATAAATACTCGAATCACTCGGAACCTTTCCGAAGTCCGAATATAGTCGTCCAATATATCGATCTTTACGTCTCGACCATTTCGAGACTCTTCGTCATGTCCTCGATCTCATCCGGGACTCCGAACTTCTTCGGTACATCAAAACTTATAAACTCATAATAATACTGTCATCGTAATGTCAAGCGTGCGGACCCTACGGGTTCGAGAACTATGTAGACATGACCTAGAACCATTCTCGGTCAATAACCAATAGCGGGACCTGGATGCCCATATTGGTTCCTACATATTCTACGAAGATCTTTATCGGTCAAACCGCATAACAACATACGATGTTCCCTTTGTCATCAGTATGTTACTTGCCCGAGATTTGATCGTCGGTATCCAATACCTAGTTCAATCTCGTTACCGGCAAGTCTTTTTACTCGTTACGTAATGCATCATCCCGTAACCAACTCATTGGTTACATTGCTTGCAAGGCTTATAGTGATGAGCATTACCGAGAGGGCCCAGAGATACCTCTCCGACAATCGGAGTGACAAAACCTAATCTCGAAATACGCCAACTCAACATGTACCTTCGGAGACACCTGTAGTATTCCTTTATAATCACCCAGTTACGTTGTGACGTTTGGTAGCACCCAAAGTGTTCCTCCGTAAACGGAGTTGCATAATCTCATAGTTACAGGAACATGTATAAGTCATGAAGAAAGCAATAGCAACATACTAAACGATCAAGTGCTAGGCTAACGGAATGGGTCATGTCAATCACATCATTCTCCTAATGATGTGATCCCGTTAATCAAATGACAACTCTTTTGTCCATGGCTAGGAAACATAACCATCTTTCATAAACGAGCTAGTCAAGTAGAGGCATACTAGTGACACTATGTTTGTCTATGTATTCACACATGTATTATGTTTCCGGTTAATACAATTCTAGGATGAATAATAAACATTTATCATGATATAAGGAAATAAATAATAACTTTATTATTGCCTCTAGGGCATATTTCCTTCATTTTTTTCATAAGTGTATTTTTTTTGTTCATTGCATTTTTTCATATATATAATGTATCACTAGTAGAAAACCACCCATTAGACCCGGTTCGTAAGGGCCTTTAGTCCCGGTTCACGAACCGGGACTAATGGGTCGTTACTAATGCCTCCACCCATTAGTCCCGGTTCAAACACGAACCGGGACCAATGTGCCTCCACGTGGCCCTGTGCGCCGAGCTTAGTCGCGGGGCCTGTGGTCCCGGTTGGTGGCTCCAACCGGGACCAAAAGTCATTATTTTTTTACAAAAGTGGCTGCTTTAGGGGTTTGGGGGGTTATTTTTAGGTTGTTATTATAGCTAGCTAATAGAGAGAAGTGTCCTCTCTTATGTTCGTCCTTGGTTTATCAACGCTGCTGCTATGTTCATTGCACCCGCAGATATAACATGCTCATGCATGCTTTGCATCATACATCATCATATATATATAATAACAAGTCCTACTAATCATGCATCATCATACAACTTCTACTCATTATTAATAATAAGTCATACGATCATCATCCTCATAGTCATCGAACCTAACCCTACATAATTGTTCTTAGCACATGATCATCAGTATCAGGTAGGACCTAAACACCCTTATGGTAAAATAGCATAAAACAATATAGACCCTGACTCTCCATTATGAAGAATGGCGATCATCCTGTCTCCAATTCTTACCCTTCGCTGCTTATTGCTTCCAAGAAGCTCCTTACGATTGTCCATACATTTTTTCCATTCTTTGATTGTTATGTCTCCACTTCTTTTAGAAACCCGGTATGGACAATTGAGATTCATAGGACGACCTGGTTGTATGTTCAAAACATGAAGGCTACCATGCGTATACATCAGATGAGGCACACAATCATTCGGGATTATCTATTGAAAAACATAGTAATAACTTCGTAGTTAGCTAGCAATGATGTACTAGTTTTAGAAGTGTGCAAAAAGATGCACGGATGTTGTAATAGTAAAAAATAATCTTACCAGGGTATCTCCATGGTAGTTACCGTAGTTCAACATGTGCACTAGTGGCACGTATTGACCATAATGTTGCGGAGTTTGATTGTAGATATTGTAATTCTCAAGATCAGTACAAAATCCGACCAGATGATTTTTCTCCGATAAGTTAATTGAGCCTTCGTGTGTAATGCGTTACATCTACCATCTTCCGCACATTCTTTGAAGAATGAAAATAAGCTGTCAATGGAGATAAGTTGTCAACTATATATTTTGAAATAAATAATATAAATTACTTAATAACTATGTTTAGCTCACATGAGGGAAGAGCTGGAGGTGTATCCACAAGGACCCAAATTGAAGGTGTCTCTTGCTTGATTGTAGTATCACCAAGATCCATGGTGACAAGCATACCCTCATCAAGACCATACATCTTGCAAAATGCATCCCAATTTTTGCAACCAAAATGGGTTACACTCTGAGCATTGTACAACTTTACTTGAAAATCCACACCATGATGGGTACTTAGGATAATTTTTTTGGTTTCGAAACTTTCATGGTCTTCAAAACCCATCCTCTCCAAGACATAGCGTCTTGCAAAGCATGGGATAAGATAGTCGAATTGGAAAAGATGAAAAATACACGTTAAAATAGTTGAAGTCATGCTTAATTACGAAAAAACTATTTTCTCGTTGCGTACCGTATGAACATCGCAGGTCTCCTCGAGCTTAATGCTGAAGCGCCGATCTTCGTCCAGCTCAATGAACCTGTCGCAGATACCTCGGTCGTCGTGGCACCAGTCGCACTCCCCCGGGCGGTTTTCGTCGTCCGATGAGTACGACATTTCCGGCCTACGTTCATAATTCAAATATTAAACTAGATCATTATTATTAATCACAGGTTGACTATCGATGATCGATGTACGTACGTAGCTCCTCTTTCATTCCCGAATGCATTATTATACCAAATTGTCTAGCACACGGGAATGAAGGAGAACTTATCTAATATGAGCATTCAATAAGCAAAACCAAATCATAAAATAAGCAAAACCAAATCATAAAATAAAGTATAGTATTCAAATTAGCATGCATTCAATAATTATAAGCAAAAGTACATCATCTCTTGGTGTCCGTACATCGTCGAATATTATCACTAATACAACTAGAACCGTAGCGCCCGGACGGTATCGGCGCTGGCGGTGGACACCCAAAGATAAGGAACCATCACAGGATCATAGCTCTAGTGAGATCCTGAAGAACCTGCCGGTATTGTCGAACCTCCTCCAATGCAACCATATAGCGACGGACGTGCTCGTCCTCCTCGGCCGACACGGTGACGCACCACCTCCGCGGTGTCCGGATGCCTCACCACCACATCGCCCACGCGACCGCCACCAAACAAGGATCGGGTTCAACAATGGGCTGCCTCCTCACCAACCCACGTCCCGGAAGGTAGCACCTCCCAATACCAACCGGCGGAGCCCAGTCCGAACATGGCCTCGATCAAGCAGGCCTCCACCGCCGAGTCGCGGCAGCGAGGATGCGGGATAGGCATCGCCGACGTCGACGCGTGAACTACTTCTATATATAGTTAAATAAAAGTAGTTTTATTAATTAAATCAACTATCTAGTTCAACTACTAAGCACTTACTCTAAATAAATAAGTAGTACTTACTAAAAACAAACTACTTCTATATATAGTAAAATAAACTAGTTTATTAAATCAACGAGCTAGTTCAACTATATATAAACTACTTCTTATTTTTTTCCTTTTTCTAAATACTATGAACAAAAAATTATTAAAATTCTATGAACAAAATTAATTACACAATCTAAATATCACCCCAAAAATCTATTAACAATAATATCACCAAACATGCATATTCAATAATAATATCACCAAAAAATCTATTAACAGAAAAAAATCTAAGATAATATGAACAAATTAATTACTACACATATCTAATCTAACAAAAGAAATCTAATTAATCTAACAAAAAATCTAACATAATATGAACAAATTAATTACTACACATTTAATCTAACAAAAAATCTAATCTAACAAAAAATCTAATTAAATCAACTATCTAGTTCAACTACTAAGCACTTACTATAAATAAATATGTAGTACTTACTAAAAACAAACTACTTCATTATATAGTAAAATAAATTAGTTTATTAAATCAACTAGCTAGTTCAACTATATATAAACTACTTTTTTTTCCTTTTTCTAAATACTATGAACAAAAAATCATTAAAATTCTATGAACAAAATTAATTACACAATCTAAATATCACCAAAAAAATCTATTAACAATAATATCACCAAACATGCATATTCAATAATAATATCACCAAAAAATCTATTAACAGAAAAAATCTAACATAATATGAACAAATTAATTACTACAAATATCTAATCTAACAAAAAATCTAATTAATCTAACAAAAAATCTAACATAATATGAACAAATTAATTACTACACATGTAATCTAACAAAAAAATCTAATCTAACAAAAAAATCTATGAACTACATATCTAAATTACTACAGATCTAACCTAACAAAAAAAATCTATGAACTACAAAAAGAATCTAAAAATCTAACAAAAAAAAAAAACGCTCACGTCAAGGCCGAGCGGGCGCAGGCAGGGGCGACGACGGGCTCGGGCGGCGCAAGGGGCGACGAGGACAGCGGGCTCGGGCGGCGACGGGATGGCGGGCTCGGGCGGGCAAGGCGGCGACGGATGGCGGCGACGTCGAGGCGACAGGCGCCGCGACGATGACGGGCGACGCGGGACGTGGCGGCGATGAAGCGGCGACGACGTGCGCGGGCGACGACGGCGGGCTCGGGGCGGCGCGGGGCAGGGCTCGGCGGCGACGGCGACGAGGAGCAGAGGCGTCGGGGCGAGAAAGAGATGGGTTTTGGCGAAAACTGCTAAGTCCAGTATATATAGCAAAAGCATTGGTCCCGGTTGGTGGCTCCAACCGGGACTAATGCCACCTTTAGTCCCGGTTCGTGCCACCAACCGGGACCAAAGGCCTCTTTTCAGCAGCGCAAAGGGCGGGAAACGAAGACCTTTGGTCCCGGTTGGTGGCTCTTTTCAGCAGCGCAAAGGGCGGGAAACGAAGACCTTTGGTCCCGGTTGGTGGCTCCAACCGGGACTAAAGATGATCATTCGTCTTGGTTGGTCCAACCAACCGGGACCAAAGAGTGGCATTGGTACCGGTTGGTGCCATGAACCGGTACCAATGGACCCGTGTAACTAATTTTTTATTTTCTACAGCTATTTTTTTGTTGATTCTTCCTGCAGCTGTTTTTTAGTCCCACCTCGCCAAGCGAGAGGCACTCGCAGCTGTTTATAAGCCCTGAGTGCAGAGACGATGACGAAGAGGCTCAATGCTCCTGCACATTGGTTAGCTTCAAGCTATGTGCAGTGAAGTGGACACTATTCCAAAAGGCTTGAAGCGAATTAACGAGCATTGCGCCTCTTTTTTATTTTTAATGACTTATTACAACTCAGAAATAAAAAGAAAAAAGAAATAAATAAAAAACCACTCAGAAATAAATAGAAGAAAAAATAATTTTGATTAACTTTACTAAAAAATAGCATAGATCAGATCTGTTCTGACCGTTGCAGCCGGCGATGGTGGTCGTCTCTTCCGCCGAGGTGGTCGGCTCGAGGTGGGTGTTGGATCCCGGATCCGTCATCCGCACCATTGCGAGTCGGGGAGACGTAGTTGCCAGTGAAAACCGAGCTGACGACGGGCGATGGCGGCGTTCCATGTCGTTACGATGATGAAGGCATCGTCGTGTGACTACCGTTGACCCACTCGTATTGCTCCGAGGGAAACCCTAGGATCTGGTGTTCCAGACCGGACGATGGCGGCACTGCAGTGTTGTTTCTCTCTTGGGAGCATTGTTTTGTGGAGTAGCGCTGGAACTCAGAGGAAGGAGGTGGAGCGGCTTCGTCTTGCTCGGAGCTTCGGTGGAGCTGTCAAGTCATGCCTGGCCGACAGGTGCTATGCTTGGTCATGCCTGGTCGAAGGTGCTACGCACGACAGATCCACCAAGGGCTTCAAGCTGTGTTGGCTGGTGGTACTTGGCAGCATGGCACTGAGGTGTATCAGTGGCGACCGTGACGTGTTCAGTTGTTTGCGCGGGACTAAAGATGAGCATTCGTCCCGGTTGGTCCAACCAACCGGGACCAAAGAGTGGCATTGGCACCGGTTGGTGCCATGAACCGATACCAATGGACCCGTGTAACTACTTTTTTATTTTCTGCAGCTATTTTTTTTTTATTCTTCATGCAGCTGTTTTTTTAGTCCCACCTCGCCAAGTGAGAGGCACTCGCAGCTGTTTATAAGCCCTGAGTGCAGAGACGATGATGAAGAGGCTCAATGCTCCTGCACGTTGGTTAGCTTCAAGCCTTGAGGAATACGGTAGACTGCACAGAGCTATGTGCAGTCCAGTTGACACTATTTCGAAAGGCTTGAAGCAAATTAACAAGCATTGCGCCTCTTTTTTATTTTTAATGACTTATTACAACTCAGAAATAAAAAGAAAAAAATAAATGTAGCAGAAAAAAATAAACTATATAAAAAACCACACAGAAATAAAAAGAAGAAAAAATAATTTTGATTAACTTTACTAAAAAAATAGCGTAGATGCTTATTTTTAATGACTTATTACAACTCGAAATAAAAACAAAAGAATAAATATAACAGAAAAGAAAAAAATATAGAAAACTACTCGTAAATGAATAGAAGCAAAAAATAGTTGTGATTAATCTGTACTAAAAAGGAGCATATATGCTTATTTTTAATGGCTTATTACAACTCAGAAATAAAAAGAAAATAAATAAATATAGTAGAAAAAGAAAAAAAACTATATAAAAAACTAGTCAGAAATGAGCAGAGATGCGCTTATAGAGGAAATTCAACTTAAATTCATAACGAATTTCAAGAGAAATCCGTATGAATTTATGCTAAATTCCCTATATAAGGGCATCTATTTTCATTTTCAGAGGAGCTCAATAAGGTAGAGAGGGAGGGGCTTATAAACCGGTCCGATTCCCCTTCGGTTGGCGAGGTGGGACTAAACTCTGGTCGCAACGAGGACCAACCCTTTAGCCCCGGTTGATGGCACGAACCGGGACTAATGGTGTTGAGCCAGGAGCGAGGCCCATTGGTCCCGGTTCATCCCACCAACCGGGACCAATAGGTCCAGACGAACCGGGACCAATGGCCCACGTGGCCCGGCCGGCCCCCGGGGCTCACGAACCGGGTCCGATGCCCCCATTCACTACAGGAAACAACTAATTTGCCATCAGGGAGCGTCTTTGCCGTCAACTTTTCCTCTGGTAGACAACAAAGAAAGGATTTGCCGTCATCAGCAGACGGCAAAGAAATCACAGATGGCAAAGAATCTTTGCCGTCTGCAAAAAAAATCACAGACGGCAAAGAGCTCACATTGCCGTATGCAACAAAAATCACAGACGGCAAAGAATCTTTGTTGTCTGTGTTTGATTTGGCAGACGACAAAGATTGTTTGCCGTCTGTTTTTTTTTCGCAGACGGCAAAGTGACCTTTTTGCCGTCTGTATTTTCTTTCGCAGACGGCAAAGAGAAAGAACACCACATGGATCGATCACACGGATCGATGACTTGGCAGCATCCTACCCGCACATCCCACATACGGATCCACCCCACGCGCAACCAGCCCCCACCACTCACCACGATCCACCCCCACCTTATCCTCTCGTAACCCCTCTCTCTCTCTCTGCCTTATCCTCTCGCAGGCCTCTCTCTCGTGCCCCTCTCTCCCTGTTTCACGTTGCAGGAACCCGCCGCCGCTCGCTCCACCGGCTGCCGCCGCTACTCGCCGCCCTGGCCACCGCTCCGCCACTCGCCGTCCGCACCATTTTTCCTCTCCCCCGCCACCGGCCTCCGCCCGCATCCCGCTTCTACCCGTCTCCACGTGTCGCTGGACTCTGCCCACATCCGTCCTCTGCCTGTCTTCGCGCGCCGCTGGCCTCTGCTCGCCTCCGCGCGCCGCCGTCCCCGCGCGACGCTGTCCTCCGCCCGCAGTCGGCCTCTGCTCGCCTCCGCGCGCCACCGGGCCTCCTCTTCCTCCCTTTCTTCCTTCTCTCGATCTACGGTCCTCCACCTCCGTAGCTCCCCTATGCCGGCGGCGGGGCTTGGCGCTGACGGAGTTGGTGGGGTCCAATGGATTCGGGGGTTCGCGATCGGACAACGATGGCGAGCTCCGCCTCGGCGGCGGACGGATTGAGCTCCTCGGGCGTCCAAGGTGGCATCTGTGTGCTCCTGTCCATGGAGAAAGGAAGGAGAAGGAGCATAGCTGCTGGTTGCTGCTGCTCCGGCGAGGCGCGGCGTTCAGATTGAACTCATGTACTGTAGTTTAATTTGTTCGGCTTGTGAAATATAGTTTTGATTTGGATCTGATGATGTATATATACTATGTAAATAGAGTAGTTTTGTGTCGTGAAATCCAATCATTTTTGGAACAGCAAATGTTGATAATGTGGTGTTCGTTTCCCATCGCCTCTGCAGTTGGACAATTTATTCATATTTTTTTAAACAAAAAGGATTGTTTGCCGTCTGTGTTATTTGATGCTGACAGCAAAGCCACAGTTCGACTGACGGCAAAGACCATATTCTTTGCCGTCTATTATTTCTTAGTTGACGGCAAAATAGGTGATTAGCTGACGGCAAAAAATTTGCCGTAGTGCGATGAATTGCTGATGGCAAAGCTCTCTTTGCCGACATCCTCTTTGCCGTCACACTTTGCCGTCAGCAAACTGACGGCAAAATCTTTGCCGTCTGTTTTTAGGCCTTTGCCGTCCGTTTCTCACAGACGGCAAATTAGCTGTTTCCTATAGTGATTGGTCCCGGTTCTGGATTGAACCGGGACTAATGGGCTGGACCGGCCTGGACCATTGGCCCCTTTTCTACTAGTGTATATATGTATGTGGTAGCTATATATATGATGAATGGATGTGGCTATATATGTATGTATGAATATAATGTTCATAGCATTTTTTTGTTTATATATGTTTTTTCATATATGTATTAATTTTATATTTAGGTTGTTAGTAGATATCGATTTTAGGTTAGTGCATTTTAGGTTAGTGTAGAGGAGAAAGTAAAATAAGGAAAATGAAGAAAAGAGGAAGAAGGAAGAAGGAAGAAGAAGAAGAAAAAGAATGAGAGGAAAAAGGAAAATAAGAAGAGGAAGAAAGGAGAAAAAGAGGAGAGGAAGAAGAGGAGAAATAAATAAGAAGAGGAAAAAAGAAGAAAAAGAAGAGGAGAAGAAGAAAGGAATAGAGGAGAAAGAAGAAAAAATAGAAGAAAAAATTCTATTTTTTCTTCTTCTCCTCTATTCCTTTCTTCTTCTCCTCTCTTTTTTCTTCTTTTTTTTCTTCTTCTTCTTCCTTCTTCCTTCTTTCTCTTTTCTTCCTTTTCCCTAATTATTTTCCTTTCTCGAGGGAGAATAAGAAAAAGAAGAGGTGAAGAAGAAAGAAAGGAATAGAGGAGAAAGAAGAAACTTCAACACGAGCTAGGGGGTGGTACCGATACCCCCTCCCCGATAACATTATTTTCCCATGTATATGTATGCCGCATCGTTGTCGATATAACCCCCGCTAGATAACTTCGACATGAGGGGCGGTCGATATATATACCCCCTCTCGACCGTGATAACTTATACAACTACAGCACCCCCTCGGCCCTCTCGCTCGACCAAAACTCTCGAGGACACCCAAACCCTAGAGAGAAAACGATGTTGGTCTCCTACCCCCTCCCGCCGCGCCCCTACCCGACAAATTAACTCTCTCGAGGCCACCCAAATTTATCAAGTTAAAAGAGCGTTGTCGTCGAGGCCACCCCAAACCCTTGAAGCGTTGTGTCGAGGCGACCCCAAACCCTAGAGAAGCAGCCTCGAGGCCACTAACATGATTCCTTATTGTGATTAGCTAGCTAGTTTTACGTTTGCCACTAATATATATATATCCATCTGTACCATGTTTGAATAATAATTGACATGTTGTAAATATTTGCAGATACTATGGAGCACTCCCGAGAAAGAAACATAAGCGATGTTGGGGGACATAATCGCACAAGGAAGTGATGAAGTTGCGTCATTTCTCAACGAGACCGATGGTCAGGAAGGACTGGGTGAAGAAGAGGGCTATGTTCATGATGGCTTCGACCCATTAATGTCGGTACAAGAAGAGGACTATGTTCATGACGGCTCTGGTGACACAATGGAGGTACAAGAAGGAGACCGTGCTGACTACTCCGGTCACCGAACTGAGTCCGGCCAGGTATATATATATTAGTTAAGCCCGTGCTGACTAGTTAATTGATGCATCCATTGTTTTGGTATATGTACACATGTTAATTACTCTCGTCTTTCTTCCTTATAATTTCTAGCCCTCCGGATCAAGCACAACTTCGGTAAGGAGACGAGGCCCGAAGAAAAAGTTGAGCTCGGATGAAAAGTTTGAGATCATAGAAATCGCGCCCGACAGCGAACCGATTGAACCCATCCGGACAAGGAAGGAATTTTCTGCTCAGTGCGGGGTTCTTGTTAGGGACAAGATCCCGATCAGCATCCAGCAATGGCATAAGCCTGCTAAGGAGGAAGACCCTGAGGTGTGTTATGTCAATGATATGCAGAAAGAAGATCTTTGGACTGAGCTGAAGGCAAATTTCACCCTACCACCGGAGGAGGATCCGGAGAAGCCAGTTAAAGAGCAATTAATCAAGTCTTGTGCTCTTAAGAAGATGGCAAGCCTAATGAGGAGGTGGAGGAAAGAGCTGAACCAGTTTGTCGAGAAAAAAAAGAAACCAGAATTCATCGGCAAATATGAGAAGATCAAAGATCACTGGCCCGCATTTGTGGCCCACAAGACATCGGAAAAGAGTAAGAAGATGTCGGCGACAAACAAGCAAAATGCTGCTAAGAAGAAGCTTCACCATCGCACGGGGTCAGGTGGCTACCTCAAAGCCCGGCCTAAGTGGTCCAAGGTTGAGCATGATCTGCCTGAAAAGGGGATCGAACCAGAGACAATGCACTGGCCAGACCGTTGCCGGACTTGGTTCTTCGGGGCTGGGGGAACCTTGGACCCTGTAACAGGGAAGTGTCAATGGACGAACGAGCAACTACAAACACCAGTCAAGAACCTTCGACACTATGTCGATGCCGCGCAGCAAGGGACGTTCCTTCCAAACAGGGAGAAGGACAAGCTCACAATGCCCGTGGGAATCCTGAGCACCCTGGATGGACACGAGGCATGCCAGGCTCCATTCCGTGGAAGGTTGGTTTTCCGGACGCAGGGGGTTACAAAACCCACGAGAGGAGGAAGAAACTGGAGCAGGACGAAATGCAGGCACTGCACGAAAGGGTAATGGGGCTAGAGGAACGAGAAGAGGTACGAGAAGCAGCAGATCGCAACAAATGACCTGCCGAAGCTTCCCCCGAAGCTACCCCGCCATCTCAACGGAGAAGCAGCGTGGCTTCCACCGAGCTGCTTCAGCCGGAGCATGTCTTGACGGCTCCTGCAAGCTATCCCGTGGATGGTATCACGGAGTCTCAAAATTGCCACATTATGGCGCGATGGATGAATTTGAAGGTCAAGGCGGCTATTGGCCAAGTTTATCCTAGTGGACCCGGCACAACTTATCACTGCTAGCCGATTCCAGAAGGATATGCTAAGGTGATGGTGGATGAAATAACGGAGGGATTTGAGGACCTCGTGCTTGAGCACCCTACCGGTGAAGGGGAGACTAGGCTAGGTTCTGCTCTGAAGACTCCATGCCTATGGCGGAAGGAGCTCATCAACCTTCTGAACTGGACGCCTCCGCCTCCTCCTCCTCCTCCGGCGAGTCAGGGCACTCCGCCTCCTCCACCGCCTCCTCTTCCGGCGGGTGACGATCAGGGCACGCGTGGCAGCACTCCGCCTCCTCCACCGTCTCCTCCTCCGGCGAGTGACAATCAGGGCACGCGTGGCGGCACTCCGCCTCCTTCTCCGGCGCGTGGCGGCACTCCGCCTCCTCCTTCTCCGCCTCGCCAGCAAGGGCGGAAGAGACCCGCCGCCGCCCCGGCTGCTCCGGCGCGTTGTAGTCCTTCTCCTCTACCTCGTAAGCAAGCACGAAAGAAGACAGACACCGCAGCCTCTCCGTCTGCTCCAGCGTCTAGCAGCACAAGAAGAGAAGAGAGGCAATACAGATACGGTCCACCTGTAAAGCCTCTAGAGAAGTTACCGTACGAGAGGACCGAGGAGGAAAACAATACGATCGTGCAGGCCCACGTGAAGGAGTTCTTTGAAGGGGTGAAAGCAAAGATACACCCACCTCCGGAGGAGAAGGTAGATCCGGTGAAAGCAAAGCGCACTCTCGATGCCCTGAGGAAACCACCAAAGTCTCCGCCGAGAACCAACTATGAGCGCATTACTGAATAGACATATCTCCAAGCCAAACGGTCGGGAACTACTGTCAGTGATAAAAGGTTAAAAGAACGAGGAAAGGGGAAAAAATTGCCTAGCTCGGCGAACAAGCACAACAATCGTGCCCCCCGCTCAATGTGTCTAATGCTCCGGGGACGGTGCCCGGTTATGGCAATCTTGAAGATTACCTGCCTGACGATTCACTTCCTGATTTCATGGAGGTGGACGAACACAGATACGAGTACGGGAAGCCTCTCGTCAAAGATGAAAAATCTCTGACAACAATGATGCGAAGATTCCATAGTTGATACATGAAAACCTGCAGAGAGTCTGGGGGGAAGAACAGTTTGTATCTGAACATTAAAGAGGAGCACGACCTCGTTTCAAATGATCTGTTGTGTGTTCCATTTGAGGAGTTCTTCACGTTCTTCAATCAAAAGGCCCTTGATAAATTAATGGTCTTTTGCTACTGCCTGTAAGTACTATTTCTGTCATTAAGTCTCTATATATAGCTCGGCTCTTTCATTGCATGTATTTTGTAATTAATTATCCTCAATATATTATGCAGATTGAAGATCGTCGAGTGCAAAAAACAAGAAATTTATGATATTGGGTTCATTAACACAAATATCATAGATGTATTTCTGGTTGAAAAGAACGTCAAAGAGGCCGAGGACAACTTGCTACAATCGTTGATCAAAAATCAAAACAAAGATACCATACTCTTTCCTTACAACGGTCCGTGAGTGTTACTGTCGTGTGCATATTCGGTTTCCCTTATTACTCGAGCGAGGTTATAGTAATGTAATTGATGAGTTATGCATGCGTGCGCAGGTACCACTATATTCTTCTGGAGATTAAGCTTGAGCGTGGACTAGTAACCGTCTTAGACTCGAGACGGAAAGATCCCAGCACCTATGCGGACATGACTGAAATGCTTAGCAAGTAAGTTCAATCAATCATTATCGCACCATATCGGCAACTTTTTGTTCATTTCCTGATATCTCAAGTAATAATAATTATTTTCTTTGTCTTGCAGGGTTTGGAAACAGTTTACCGCACAAGCTCCGGGACTGCCGAAGGAGCTGCGATATACATACCCGAAAGTAAGTACTACTGGCTAGCTAGTTGTGCGCATCTCCCGTTGATTCTATAGCTATACTTTCATCAATGCCATTTATAATGCTTCATTATCAGTTTGATTGACCTCTATTTCTCGTAAAGTGCTTGTGGCAGGAGGAGGGAATGATTTCTGTGGAGTTCATCCACACCGCAACTTTGAAAAACAAGCGGGGCTACTCTAGAAGACAATATGAAGTGTGTAAGCAATAATATTCATAATTTCATTTTATTATACCATCATTTCTGTGTAGTTTCATTCATATATATGTATTAATTAACCCCCTTCTTCAAATTAGACGTGGCAGATGCGGGATGAACTCCTAGAACCAGATCGCATGAAAGCAATTCAAGAGGAATTGGCGGGATTCTTTCTTGAACACGTCATCAGTAAAGCCGGAGAATACCATGTGGAAATTGATTTCAAATGCTAGGGGTTTGTAATTAAGATATCTTATACATATTGTACATGTATGTAGCCAGTAACGTCGGATACATGATACGAAAACTTATTGTTCGACCAATCTCTCGGAGAAGGAGAGGTCGATCGATCACTTCTCTCGGTATGCATGACGAACTTCTGTACTTAATGGTTCTCTCGATCACTTATGTATATATAGTACGTAGCGTCGACCAAGCACGGACATAAGAGAGGACACTTCTCTTTATTAATTAGCTAGCTAACACAATATATGAAACACCTAAATTAACCCCCCAAAACCCCCAACCCCCCTCCTTTCAAAAAAAACAAAAACCCCAGCCACTGGAATGCAGACGCGTGGATGCCTTTTGGTCCCGCTTGGAGCCACCAACCGAGACCAAAGGCCCCCTGACTGGGCTCGGTGCACAGGGCCACGTGGAGGAACATTGGTCCCGGTTCGTGTTTGAACCGGGACTAATGGGTGGAGGTATTAGTAACGACACATTAGTCCCGGTTTATGAACCGGGACTAATGGGTGGAGGTATTAGTAACGACACATTAGTCCCGGTTTATGAACCGGGACTAAAGTCCCTTACGAACCGGGACTAATGGATGGTTTTCTACTAGTGAAAGTTCACTAATGAGAAGTTTGATAACCTTGATATCTTGTGTTATTCAGTCATTGTTTATGCGAGATGTGTGGACATTAAAGTTTCCACGTTACGTTACATCCTCATTCTTGCATATGGAGTTATATTGTGGAAAAGCTCCTTAATGACACTGATGGCATTAAAAATATGCATTTAATTATGTGGCATGTTAAGAGGCTACTGGGCAGGTTATATGTCAAGAAATTTTATTCCCGAAATTATGGTAGTAGACAACATATTTTTAACCACCTACTGCAATATGATACACAGTTTTCTATGCGAGTAACAACAAGTTGAATGGCATTGCCAAAGCCATTGACAATATATTTAGTGTTGTGAAAGATAGAATCCAGGATCAAGCTATTGAAGTTGAGCGTATGAGTATATTTGAATGTTCTACGGATCCGTTTATCAAAGGCTTGCCACCCATACTTATGATTATGTTGCCGGCATGGGGTTGCTGGAAAGCCTTTTGATCCTGAAAATGAGGACCGTTCAGTAAACCAACTCCCATAAAGTAATATGTTATCTATTTCAAGATAGAATGGTGTACTATAAGTATCGAGGTTTAATGACACTTTTTGGCCATTACAATACCTTACTTTGGTATATTATTTTTATTATTAATGGGCTTATGATGTTTGTTAACCTTACGATCAAGGGGGAGAATGTTGGAAGTGATCTACGGTTGAAACAAACCGTGAGAGAAAAGGGGGAGCCCTTTGACCCCAAGTGTGCAATGATCGGAAGCACACCACACATCCACACATTTGGTTTTGGTCCCATGTACCCAGCACACACATATATATAAGGAAAAGGGGGTTTTCATTATGGATAATAGTATATCGACCTAAACCACCTAACTGCTGATCCTGAATATGTGCTGAGGTACGTGAAGGCCATCTCCACCACCGGCGACCGCAGAGCTGTGCATGCGGCAACCCTGCTGCCGTCCTCGTCACCATGCTGCTTCTTCCCCAACATCTCCTCGCCACTGGAGATGCAAAGGTGCAGCCGTGGGCTACACAGGGGCTGCATTGAGTACGCAGGAGATATCGCCAAGTACCTGTAAGTTTGTACGCTTCCACATAAAGTTGTTGATCTAGTCCGAGATTAGGACCTTACGTTGATTAGCCTAAAGGCTAATTTATCTAACAGATGACTCTTGGTTGGTGGATCTATTCGGCGAGCACGACAAAGTGGTCGATGCCAGGGTTGTCTACGATAGAGACCTTAGGTGCTCACTGGAATTCGGTTTCGTGACAATGGAGTCATAGGAGGAATTGGATGATGTCATCGCCGCTCTCGATGGACATGCTAGTTTAGCAATCATTCGATTCCCCTAGCATTCTTACATTTACATGATAAGTGCACAAATCAAACCTTGTTTTAGCGAGATAACCAATGCCGCATTGCGTCTTACACTACTATCTGATGAATTATGAAGAGCTTGGAGGGCCGTGCACTGAGCAGCGGCCACTGCGGAGGTTCTAATCAAGGTGCATTTGGCGGTGGACTACGACAAGGTTGCTGCGTAAGAGACACGATAGCACGCCTGATACCCGCTTAGACCCTCCATCATCCTCCCATCCATCCTAGTGCCATGTCTTGTCTACTCTCTCCAGTGTTTTTCTCTTTTGCTATCTGCATGTTGCTTCCACGTTCTCAATCTGTCGATGCAATTCAAGAGTTTATTCTAACATACTACATATGTTTAAGCCCCATGGGTGTTGCCCCGAGATTCGTGCTTGATGGATACCCAAAGTGGATAAAAAAATATTCTTGTGATCCAGATTGAATATGTATGTCTACATGGTCGTATGCTTCACATCAAGCAGTGCAAGATTGACTCCTTGGTCTTGATGCATGCTACAAGGACTCTAGCGTGCCTACATGTGATCCGAGGGTTGGGTGTTTCATCTGCAACTCAGGTCTCTCGATATTTTTGCACCATTGCTGAGAGCTAGTCGGGGCGATACACGGTCGACTTTTGTCTCCTCCGTGCCATCTGCTGGCCATGGCACACCAGGCTGATGTCCTGGTGAAGTGGGTGAATCACCCCACGTTCTGTTGGCCATGGCGCACCAGGCTGTTTTCCCGGCAAATCACCCCATGTTCGGCCTCATTTGGTTGCAAGGGAAAGTATCCCAGGGTAGTAATCCCACGAGGGGGGTTTTCCATGGCCATAGGGGATCCCTCTCCCACCACGGGGAGGCCCCCCACGTGAGTTTGGAGATGAGGGGCAGGGGAGGGAATCCCGTTCAGAAAATTGTCAGAAAAGTATCAAATTTCTTATAAAACATTATAATATTCAAAAGCCATGAAAAATAACACCGTCTTTTTTACAAAAATATTATATTAGTTCAAAAGTAACTAAATTTTTTCTCTAATTTCATTGCAAACTTCAGGAATGACAAAGAAAAAACAGAAAAACACGAAACAAGCATAAACAGTTAAAAAAATAAAACACTTCAATCCACATCAAGCACGCTGACCATAAGTTATACATGTTCAGTCGCACAAATAACGACACTGCGAATAAATTTAGCGTGATAATCATGGTTTAACAGCGGAAATGCTAACTAAGGTAGAAATCCGGCAGGAATAATCATTTAGTTCCATTATTAACATGTATCTGTGTAAATCATCCATGCCAAAATGTGTTGCTGCTGGGATAGTCACTACTGAAACTTCCAAGACCAACTTCTTTGAACAATTTCATTGGCTAGCTTTAGGAAACCTGCAGAGCAAAAGACAACAACGTAGTCACTATACAGTATAAATTTTAAACTATATATAAGCACATATATTTATTTATGCCCATGTTCCCAATGAAATAGATGCAAACATAATAAGCACACACCTATTTGTGTTCTTATATGTACAATATTTTTCTCTTTAATTCCTAGATGACCACGGCATGAAAGCCATCATTTCGCAAGAAACGAATGTTAGACTGAAACTAGTTTGAAAATAGCCTTCAGAGCTTTTCGATTGTATAAAAACTATTCCAATTGTAATATTGTATAATGTTCAGAATAATATACACCGGATGGCACTAATGACAAGCTCGTCAGTGCTTTTCTCCTCGATATTGTATAATGTTTAAAGGTTTACTACTAACCAACTGCTTCGCTTTGTATTATCTCGTCATGAAACTAAATTCACTGAATTTATTCAAAGCTGCAACTGAAAAACGGGCTCAGAGAAGGACATTGGTATACGATAACTGAAGGTATCAGCTAATGAAAAATGAGATACAACTGGAAAAAAATTCCATCCCACAAGCGATCAGAGTGGAAGCCAGAATCGCTCCTGGCGACTTACTACTCTAGCTAAACTTGCTAATAGATTGACTGAAGAAAGACTGAAACTGAAAACTAGACACTAGCTAAAAACGCTGCATGGCAGCAAAACAGAAGTGCCTACCATGGCAAGTTCATGGTCGTCTCCGTCGGCTGCGGGCTGAACCCGAAAGAGAGCTACAGCGCCAAGGATGCCGCCAAGTGGGGGATCCTGAACTGAATCGTCAAGGATGGCACTGCCCCCATCGTCGATACGTTCAATGCCACCAGCGCCGACATGGTGAACATAAGGAGCTAAAGTTGTAGAGATACATTCACACAAAAACAAGAGATAATTCCACAAAGAAAAACTGACAAGAGCATGAACTCATTTGTATACACCCTCTGTTTTCTCCACAAGATATTCATCTGCTTATAGTTAGCATGTGCAAATTCATGAACAAAATGTAAAATGCCCAATGGAAAAAAACACAAAACTGCACCTCTAAATTGGTACTTCAAAATTACATACCTTATGTTTTCTCCTTGGTAGCAATTTTCTCCTTCAATCAGTAAAGGCCATTTTCTAACAGTACATTAGTAATTGATGACTTAACAGCACTGCATCGATAATACTATCAATTGGCTTTGCTGCAATCACATCATATGTCAAAATTCTTTACAAAAAGATAATATCAATTCAGAAGTCAAAATATATATTAGCACATATTCTTATTTATATGCATCTTTCGCAAACAAACAGATCCAAACATAATAAGATGTTGTTCTCTCTTTGAATAATCCGCAGGAAAACTCAAAATCTTAATAGCACATGGTTTCATCTTTTAATTACTTTGTCACTAACATACTTTTTACAAATAAAGCTTGAAATTAAGACAACAATAGATCAACTAAATTGCGTACTCAAAAAGTGTAAAATGGATAGAGATAATGGAGTGAATGTCCCCTTGGGTCCATAGAGTTTAAACCGAAGGCCAATTATCAAGATTACATATGCTCAAACCTTGGTTCCATATCTTGGTACAAAAGGGAAGAACTTGAATGAGAGTAATTTTAAACTGAACAGTTACGATGATACTAATGCTACTTCCATCAGCGCAATTGAATTTCAATAACTGGTATGTTTATGCTACACCGTTATTATAAGCAAGACAAGCATACTTCAGGTTATCCTAAAGATTCTAAGTTAAAATTAGGACAAAGCTAGTACAGGCTGAGTAGTCCCCTTCAGAAATATACTAGAACATTGTGTGTATATTAGCATCAGAAGGAGGTAGATGTGGTTGTGCTCACTTGTGAGGTCAGGATAGTTAAGTAGAAACACTACTGCAAATGATGGATGTTCTTCCGTATTAGTTCTTGTGATACAAAACTCAAACAGGAGAGAAGGCTCTTGGATCTGTACAGGCGCAAGTTAGTGCGTGTAGCAGGTTAGGAAAAAATGGTGGGTGGAAGAGGAGGCGGAGGGGATAACCTTGGACGAAGAGGAACATGATCTCCTGGCCGTCGTCGTCATCGGATGGTGAAGATCTTGGGGGCGGAGACGAGATCCGGGAAGTAGTAGGATGGCGACCCCGGCCCCGTCGCCCCATCCGGAGGGGCAGAGCGTCGAAGGGAGGAGGGCATGGGGCGTCGCAGTCGCCGATCGGAGGAGGCAGGAGGGGTGGACGGAGGCAGACCGGAGCGGTGGACGGAGGAGGTCTTCCAGTCGCCGCCGCCGCCAGTCGTTCACGAGTGCGAGACAGAACGAGCGAGGGTTTCCTCCCCGACGTCTACACTCGTGGGAGCCTTTCCCGGGGAAAGGCCAGGGAAAGGCCAGGGGTACCCCTTCCTCGTGGGCGTCCAAATGCGATCGTGAGAATTCCGGGGTTTATTCTGTCCGTGGTTTGTCGGCCCGGGGAAAAGGCAGGGATCCCGGGGGGATTCGGTGAAACCAAACGAGGCCTTCCTGTTGGGAATAACCCGTGGCGAGCCCGGCGAGCTGGTGCGCGCGAGCGCGTGCGGTGGACGCATCGGACTCGGGCCAGGGCAAGGTTGGGTGCGTGTGTGCGTGCCCAGGTGTAGGCGTGCGTGTGTGTGCCTGCCAGCGCGTGTGTGCGCTGGGTAGTTAGCGTAGGACTAGGGCTCGGGCCGCGTAGGGCGCGTGGACTGGCCGCAGCGATCGCGTCAGAGCACGATGAGCGCGCGCGAGCCAGGGCGTGCGGGGCGTGGCGAGTGGGAGGTGGGTGAGCCGTGGAGCAGCTCGGGCATGTCCGTGGGCTCGGGTATAAAACCCTCTCCCTCCCTATATAATCGCTGAGGCAATCAATTCGAGCTCGAGGTGAAAAACAGAAAACCCCGTACGTGCGGGGGGGCGTTCGAGCGCCGGCAAATCTTCTGTGTTCCTCTTCCTCCCCTCCGGTCGTGTCTCCGGTGATCACCGTCGAGTGCCGTAGGCCGTGGCACCAACAGTTCTGGTCCGCATTGCCATCTCCAGGGGTGGAGCCAGACATGCGGGTGGGCGATAAAAATAATAATGGCTGAAGGGACACAATAAAAGTATTTAGCGTTAAAAGTAGCATTGATATGACTGTGCGGCAATATATATTTGATAATACCAACAAGATAAATTTTTATTGGTTTAATAATAGCCTTAGCATGTACATCAGATGGATTTGTACTTTTGGTAGCACGATGTCGGAGCTGAAAGTACGCCTCCCTAGAAAAAAACTATTTTAGTTGTTTTCCTCCTCTTCATATATACTCCAATCACTGAAACATTAAACAAAGAGTGAAATTATGTTTCGAAATTGTAGTGTTCCAGATCCAATCGGCTGAACAAACCACTAATTCACCAAGAATTTAAATTTGTTACGTGTGTTAGATCTGACCAATCCACCGGCAGTTTGTTGTTGTACTACTATTATACCAGTAACATACCTTGAAGTTGATGTAGTATGATGCCAAAATCTGTTGATGAAGCAGCTAAAGATTATATCACTAGAGGAGAAGCATGGAATGCTTTGTGCTCCAGCGGCGGCGAAAGAAGCAGCGAGGGCCAATAGGCGATGGCGCATGTGCGCACGAAGCCACGAACAAAACCAGGAAGAAAACTCACTACGAGATTGACGGCTGCAGCTGTGCCTATTTTCACGATTCGGCTAGTACAATTAGTGATTCTCTGTGTTGGGCCTTTGGGCTAGAATATTGGTCCATTGTAGCTCAAAACGGGAACACAATAAAAACTAGTAGGACGTCGCTACTTTGATGTACAAAAAATGCTTACGAGCATTCACAGGGGGGCGAGATGATGGGGTCCGTGCTTGCCTCCGCCCCCGGCCATCTCTACACATGTTCAAGCTCCGTTGCGTCTATGGTCTACTCAAATTGAATACCTACCAAGTTTGTTTGCTTTACATCATGGTATTTTTTGTCCGGAGGGGGAAACGCCATCGACCTGGGTCGAGTGATGCACACGTCCATGTTCTATTGATTGCACCATGGCATAAACAAATTACTATTTACGAGAGATTCAACTAGATAGAAACTTGTTTTTGAAGCTTAATTATGCAAAGGAATACACAGTAACTTGTGATGACATTCAATCATGCAAACGAAACAACCCTCGCAAAAGAATTTCTAGGACACCGATCCTCTAAATTTCGTACAAAAATCCTTGGATTCAAAGAAGCCCTAAACAATTTGTCTTCTAGGAAAGTTGTGGTCACAACTCACAACCAGGAATACTGCACCCAACATGAACAGTGGAATAAAAAAAGAGCAAAATTTTTCCAGAAATTACGAAACTTTGTGGCTGTGTTATGACCAAATTTTGTAGGTGATTGCAAAATTTGGTGTTTAAACAGCATCCAATCGTAACTATGTGAGCTTAGCAATTCACCCATACTATTAAGTTGACACCCATAATTTTTACAGCTCTCAGCTCTCCTCCAATTGAGGGTAGATACTCAATTTAAAATCATGCTAAATATTTTTTGTTATCAATTTTTCCAATGGGTTCTACAAAATTTGAGCTTCTGGTTTGAATGTTCACCGATTGGGTGTTTGCTAATGTTTTTCCCTTGTCTATTCATAAGTTGGCCGACATTCCACGATTCTGAGTCTTTTTTTTTCCATTTCATGGCATTTCACGATTCTGATTCTTGGTTCCACATCAAACTCAAATTCAATTATCTCACTATATATTTTTATTTATAAATGATTAACTCCATATATAACCTTTAGTCTTACCAATGAAAGTATAAAGCCGTTAAATACTGAAATAATCCAGAAAATTATAAGCACCCATGCCAAATATAGGACTTGAACATGTCAGTTACACTCAGTTCACATTGGAATTGCACAACTTTAATGAGTACAATTGTATTATACACAGAAAAGACTAAAGCAACCCACTGCGACACTACTAAATTAATTAAAACCGCAAATTTTGAACTCATTGTGACCGCAAATTAATTAGACCACATATTTCAAGACACCACATCGGAATTAAGATCTTCAAATCCCACAATGCATCCTAGTTACTAAAATGGTTTTCTTTTATCCTTTTGTTTGAAGCTTCAATCCTTTCTCTAATTTTTTGAATCGGAACAATGGTAGGCCGGGGCTGGAGCCACAGATGAACTACGCTGCCCCTTTCGGGGTCCAGCTCCTTCACAAGCTTGGCTTCCCCATTCAAGAGGTTATACCTGTACGGGTCGCTGACAAACACGAAGTAGGCACACCCGCCGGCCATGCCTATCTCCGTGGCATCCACGGCGAAGCTGGCCGGGGAACCAAGGAAGAAGACGCGGTCGCCCAAGCTTTGTACTTCTTTATCCACCCATCGCCGTTTGCTATCCCCGGTTGTTCCTTCCCGGGTTTTCATCTTAACCAAGAGAGCGCCCAATGGCGGGTCACCACAGACCTGCCAGCCGAGCTGACGCAGGATGGATATACATATAAGCTCGCCACGTGATTCCACAAGGTAGTTATCATCGCGGGCATACTCTCTTCCATCAATTGTGATCACGAACCAATCGCCTGCGTGTAGAGAAAAGATGCGGTTGTGATACGCTACGACCAAATGTCTGCTACGTGGCACATCCACACTCTTTTGCTGGATCCTCCACGCGACATCACCGGGACTCAAGATGGCCACCGTTACGATTGACGTGTCCCGGTCTCTAAGACGGTTGTACAGAAAAACGGTGCCATCACCATAGACAACACCAACGGGATTCTTCAAGAGACCAGCTTCGGTACAACCCCCCTCTAAAACGTAGAGTATAAAGGGGTAATATAGTCATTTCACAAGTCATACTTATTCTCTAAGTATGGTGTGTAGTATACGTACAAGAGACAATCAGATTGGGCCGGCCCATGAAGATAGCCTATACAGCGCTTGAAAAATAAAAACCACGCTTGCAAGAGCTTGAACTCAGGACCTCCAGACTACTGCAAACGTGGTACAACCAGCTCGCCTAGCAACCAGTTTTGCCTAAAAAGTAGCGCGAAGCAATAAGGATAAGACAACGCAGAATATTTTTAAAAACTTCCGACGTAAAATATATTTTTTGAAAACAAAACGTGATTTTTTTGTGAATCCCAATCACTTTTCAGTTTTTTGAACAAATATATAATAACTGAAACATTTTCTTAAAACCATGAACAACTTTGAAATGCGAATATTTTTTAAAAATGGAACTTTTTTATAATTCCAAATTTCTATGGAAACACAAACAACTGTTGGAACATGAACGTTTTTTGCAACTCCAGAAAAGAAATGGAAAAACAACAAACATTTTTGTAACAGAAGCCTAAGACCATCATTTTTTGAAATTTTTGAAAAGAATATGAAAACAGGAACATTTATTGAATTCCAAACAAATTATAAGACATGAACATTTTTTGGAATCCCAATCATCTCTCTAACAGTTGTGAAATTTTTGAATAAACACATTTTGAACAATTTTTGGAAAACACTAACTTTTTCTGAAATTCTTGATTATTTTTTTGAGAAATGACAAACAAAATTTGAAGACATGTACATTTTTTTGAAGTTATGAACATTTTCTTACTTTTTTCAACAAATTAAAATGCCGATAAATGGCTGGAGGTGTCGCGACTTGCATACGGTGTCAGAAATTATTCAAACCTGACATGGATGCCTATCATGGGCATGCCCACCTGCTTGCAAAATGTTGGGTTCATTTCAAGAATGTCCAAAAAATATTTTTGTTTCTTTTTAATAACCGAATTCAAATCAGGTTCGGTATTATACCGTATAACTGAAAGAAAAAATTCGAATCCAGGCATCCAGTACGAGGCCCCCTCTCGCGTGTCACCCAACACCAAAGGCTCAATCGCACACGCGTGTCCAACCATGCAGGATACAAATGGCCCAATGCATGCTTTGTTCCCCACGCGATAGCTAAACCAGCTAAGCTATTGTGGATTTGAAATAAGTTTATCAATGCTGAAAAAATATTCATGTCGAATTTTTCCCACAAAAGTCCACCAAAAAAGTTGGAAAAATAAGCTCGAGAAATTGAAAATGATTGAAAATTTTGAGAACCAATTCATGATTTTTTTTATTTTAATTTTTTCACATATTTGAAATATCAGGAAAAAATAAAATGGAAAACAAAGGAATTAAAAAAATAAAAAAGGAAAACAAACTAGAATAAAGCCCGTTTTTGAAAAACATGAAAGCCTGGCCTAAAACTTCACGAAGTTACAATTGCCACATAATAAGCCAGAAAGAAAGCAAGTGTTCAAGTTGTGTTCATAAAATTGTTCAGAAAGTTACTTCTTAAGTTTGCACGCTCCTCATATCTCTTCAAAATGATTGAAAATGTTGTTCAAAGGAGTATACTTAACATTTTGAACTAACATATATCTTTTTTTTGAAATGTTCATGCTTTTAAAAAATGTTGTTCAGATTTTCGAAATATGTCATGCTTCTAAAAAAACTGAAATTTTTGAAAATTGCTGGATTTTGAAACATTATTTAATTGGGTTATTTAAATCTATGCCCCTCGTCTCTTAGTTGTGCTCACTTTTCCCCATTCGTTAACTTTTTACTCACTTTTCCCCATGACTCAAAATTTTTGCCTTCACATTTTCCTCACTTTTGCCCCTGAAAAAGTGCTCAAAACCAAGGCAAAATGAGCGAGTGGGGAAAACTGAGCACAACTAAGGAATTGGGGGCATAGATGGAATAAGCCCTATTTAATTTGTACAATTTTATTCAGAATTTCCAACAAATGTTTGAATTTTTTGAAAAGGTACCTAAATTCTGCATTAGTGTTATAATTCTTAAGTATGTGCACTCCTCGTTTTGCACAAAGATTAGTCAGCTTAACTGGTATGCCACTCACGGTTGTGCAAGAGATTTGTGGTTAGATTCCTAGCTGGTTTTTTTTCGTGATTTTTCACAGCCCGCAAGAGGCGCGCTCCTTGGTGTTAGTTTTTAAGACTCAACGGTCATTGATTTACATATTCATTAGTCGAGTCAACTGGTGAGCCGCTCAGCCTTGCTACAAGAGGTCTGTGCTTCGAATATATCTCCATCGTTGATGTGCTTAGGGGGGTTGTACCGAAAAAGAAGTGATTCTTCAAAAGCTCCTTCACCGCATCCTCAGTCTCCTCTAGGGGTCTAGGCAGCGGTGTGATATCGCCCGTGAGAAGATTGACGAGTCTTGGCTGGGTACTCCAGGTGAAGAGCCAAGCGGCCGTGCCATCCGTGCTGGCCACCCAGTTTCTGCCATCGATGGATGATGCACTGGGCGGCTCCGCGAGGATAATGTCTTGGCAGTCATGGCGGTGTTCCAATGTTGAGCTGACGATTGAGTGCAAGACCATGCCCTTATGCGGCCTGAGGAGGCAGGGAGGGAACCTAGGACGCGTCGCCGGGGAGTTCAGTAGCGCCGTGTCGCGCCACGGCATGCACACCGCATGAAAGCGAACAAAGTCGACCGGGTCATGTAGGCGGCCGGAGACGTCGAGAAGTAGGTCCGGCTGCAGGTCGGTCCAGGGTGCGGACATGGCTGCGGAGCACGATGGCCAAGACTTTCGAGTCGAGGGATCGAAAGAGATTTACAACTCGATCGTAGTAGTATCGTCTATCGTATTCACGTAACAGTAGAGCTATCGGATCCTTTCCTAATTCGTCTCGTTCTTTTCGATGGACCTGGCAACCTATATTAACCAAGCCAGCCCAATTTCTTTTCCATAGCCCATAATCCTTTCTTTCCCGGAAGAGTTTGGTGTTTGGTAGTGAACCGATTTCTTCTTCTTTTTGTGTTTTTATTTCCGGGTGAATGATGACGATTCTTCTCCTTGTGTTAGGAGGATTTAAGGGGAAATAGGGAGATGCGGTAAAAAAAATTACTCCACTAAATTTTTTAAGGGATCGGTTAGGTGCGCCGCAAGAGTATCTCGAA
Organism: Aegilops speltoides; assembly: GCA_021437245.1. Classification (NCBI taxonomy): domain Eukaryota; kingdom Viridiplantae; phylum Streptophyta; class Magnoliopsida; order Poales; family Poaceae; genus Aegilops; species Aegilops speltoides. The sequence goes on along the minus strand of CM038145.1, from coordinate 420,257,437 downwards.
TAGAAGATGAACATTTACATATTCAAAAACATGCCTTTTACATCTCCAAAAAAGAGGCAACTTCAACAATTGATGCATATTGGAGATGTAAAACTGCAACTTCAAATGAAGATGTAAAAACTAGTGGGCAGCGGCCGAATCAGGGCTGCGGTAGTGGGTACAGCGACGGAGCGGCGCGATTCGGGGCGGCGGTGGATGTGCATGGGGGCGACGGAGGAGCGTCGAAGGGCCGGGGAGGGTGGTGAATCGGGACGGCGGAGCAGCGACGGTGCAGTGGCAGAGGGGCGGCGATTCAGGCGGAGAGAGGAGGAGGAGCGGCGGGCGACGGAGGAGCATCGGAGGGGCGGCGAGGATGGAAAATCGAGGCGGCGGCATGACAACGACGACGTGGAGGCAGATGACGGATTGGGTAAATTTGCCGTGGAAGCGCTGCAGCGAGGTGCGTCAGACCACCGGCTGCGACAGAGGCGGAGGCCGCGGGGTCACCCGTGTCGGCCATGGCGACCATGGCGGGCCGGGGGACGGCGGCTGTCGCGCTTGAAGCTAATCAAGGCGATTGGCGTGTGACTGGCGTTTTTACATCTCCAATAGATGGAGATGCAAATTTGCATCGCGAGGTGTTGTATTTTACACCTTCAGGAGGCGGAGATGTAATTTTTTTAATCTACATCATCTGTTGAAGAGGAGTTTTTGGACCTCAGAGATGTAAAAGTTAATTATTTTTGCATGAGTAAATGCATCAGCGGTCACTGTACTTGTGTCGAAAACTCACTTTGATCACTGTACATAAGAATACGGTTAATACCGTCACTGAATACGACTCGAGGTGATTATACGGTCAGTGGTCTCTGTATAGCTGTGTATTTTGCCTACTTTGACCTGTCAAACTACCTTTATGGCACATAATGCAGCCTAGTCAGCCAACAACCTTTCTGCGAACCAACCCGTGGTTGGATGGTTAGATGGACTGTGGTATCCCTAGCCCACCAGGGTTCAAATCCTGATGCTCGCATTTATTCTTATATTTATTTCAATATTTCCGGCGATGCGCATTCAGTGGGGGGAGACGTTCCCGTCGACGACGAGGTGGCTACAGTGACTTCGAAAATTTCAAGATGATATGCCGGCTCAGTACGTCTCTCGGAGGTGCTCATAGGGGTAGGGTGTGCGTGTGTGCGTTCATAGAGATGAGTGTATGCGCGTGTATATGAGCGCTTACGTCTGTACTGTGTTCAAAAAAAGCCTACAATCTCTCTCTACCTTTATGTGGGTCCAACCTGTCAGTAGGTAGGAATAAACAAAGTAAATTAAAATGCACCGGATCGAACCTGAGATCTCAGGGTGGGAATCCGCACGCTTAAGCAATCTTAACCGAAACATCTTAGTGTTCGTTTGCATAATAATGTTCTTTTATACAGAAACACGCAGCATGCAGCAGCACAGTTGCACGCAGCACACACGCATCAGCCATCTACACGCCCAAATCTCTCCGGTACCTCGCCATGCAACCCGTAGAGTCCTGCCTCGCCAACGCGTCTGCTGCCTCTCAGGTCCGAGCTCTCACGCCATGTCTTTCATGTGCTCACCGCGGCCATGTATCTCCGGGCCTTCAGCGTCCGGTTCACATGCAGCCTGCGGCAGCTTGCCTAGTTGGATTGGACGGTGCCGGGGTGCACGTCGTGCTGCCGGTCATCCGGTACTGGGTCTCACGAGCGCTCGCCGCGTCGCAATACAGATCGATGCCGGCGGTTGTACAGGAGCTGCGAGACGAGGCGACGCAACCCATGCCAACTCTTTATTTGCATGAGATGGACACATGGACGATAGTGGAGATATCCACATCGGTCGCTCTCATCATACGCCCACACCACGGTAGCGCGGCTGCCGGAGCACGACCTGGTGGCCTCCGACGTGTCATGTATGCATGCCACACTATGTGCTAGGCTGCTAGCTGTGTGCCTGCGTGCGTGTTGTGTGTGAGTGTATGCAACTGTGCATGCCTTTTGTGTACGACTGTGTGCATGTGTATTTGACCGGTGAGACCCACATAAAGGTACAGAGGGTAGGCAGTTTGACTGGTCAAAGTAGCCAAAATACGAAGCTATATGATGAGTCACGTATAATCACCTCAAGTCGTATTTAGTGACCGTATTAACCGCATTTTTATGTGCAGTGACCATATTGAACTTTCGACATAAGTACAGTGACCGCGGATGCATTTTACTCTTTTTGCATCTACATCTTTTATTGAAGATGCTCTAAGGGACTAAAACATAATTTTTACTCCTTTATGTCCTTTTAGGGAATCGGTTAGAAATGCTCTTACAACACGAATCCTCTAAAAACTTTTAAAGTGCATGGATTCCGAGACCGATTTTAAAGGCTTTCTTTTTGGGAATGGGCTAGAGTTGCTCTAAGACAACTGCATCGTAAAAAACTAGAAATAACTATATCAAAGTCGATAGTAAGAACCATCTCTGTCTACACACTTAGGTGCATCCTCTTTCCTCTCCCAAAATTAACCAGCCACAAAAGGCTGCATTGAATTTACCAACACATTCAATCCTTCAGTGAATTAATTTGCCAAAACTGCTCTCTTACGAATTTCTTGGATTGGAGCAACAGCAGGTTGGGGCTGCAGCCATGTGTGCACCCCGTTGGGGTTACAGCCTGGACTTAGCCGCTTCACGACACTAGTAGAAAAGGGGCCAATGGTCCAGGCCGGTCCAGCCCATTAGTCCCGGTTCAACCCAGAACCGGGACCAATGGGGGCATCGGACCCGGTTCGTGAGCCCCGGGGGCCGGCCCGGGCCACGTGGGCCATTGGTCCCGGTTCATCTAGACCTATTGGTTCGGTTTGTGGGACGAACGGGACCAATGGTCTCGCTCTCGCCCAAAACCATTGGTCGGTTGGTGGCTTGAACAGGGACCAAAGGCTTCCCATTAGTCCGGTTCGAGCCGTCAACCGGGACTAAATGGTTGGTGCCCGTTATGCCAGAGTTTAGTCCCACCTCGCCAATCAAGGGAACGGACTGGTTTATAAGCCCTCCTCTCTACTTTATTGAGCTCCTCCGATAATGAAAATAGATGCGCTTATATAGGTAATTTAGCATAAATTCATACGGATTTCTCTTGAAATTGTTATGAATTTAAGTTGAATTCCTCTATAAGTTTATCTGTACTCATTTCGAGTAGTTTTTTCTTTTTCTGCTATATTTATTTTTACTTTTTATTTCTGAGTTGTAATAAGCCATTAAAAATAAGCATATATGCTCCTTTTTTAGTATAGTTAATCACAACTATTTTTTCTTCTATTCATTTCTGAGTAGTTTTTTATATAGTTTTTTTCTTTTTCTGCTATATTTATTTTTTCTTTTTATTTCTGTGTTGTAATAAGTCATTAAAAATAAGCATATATGCTCCTTTTTTACTATAGTTAATCACAACTATTTTTTGCTTCTATTCATTTCTGAGTAGTTTTTTATATAGTTTTTTTCTTTTTCTGCTATATTATTTTTTCTTTTTATTTCTGTGTTGTAATAAGTCATTAAAAATAAGCATATATGCTCCTTTTTTACTATAGTTAATCACAACTATTTTTTGCTTCTATTCATTTCTGAGTAGTTTTTATATAGTTTTTCTTTTTCTGCTATATTATTTTTTCTGAGTTATAATAAGTCATTACAAATAAAAAGAGACGCAATGCTCGTTAATCTGCTTCAACCCTTTCGGGATAGTGTCAATCTGACCGCACATAGCTCTGTGCAGTCTCATCAGATCCCGCAAGGGTTGAAGCCAACCAACGCAGGAGCATTGAGCCTCTTCGTCATTGTATCTCGCACTCGGGGCTTATAAACAACAATGAAAGTGCCTCTCGCCATGCAGGTGGGACTAAAACGAAAGCTCTTTGGAAGAATCAACAAAAAACAATTGCAGAGACAAAAAGTAGTTAGCGGGTCCATTGGTCCGGTTGGTGGCTCCAACCGACCAACAATCATCTTTGGTCCCGGTTCGTGGCTCCAACCGACCAATGCCGCTCTTTTGTCCCGGTTAGTGCCACCAACCGGGACCAAAGGTCTTTGTTTCCCGCCCTTTGGGCTGCTGAAAAGAGACCTTTGGTACCGGTTGATGGCTTCAACCGGAACTAAAGGTTGCATTGGTCCCGGTTTGTGCCACGAACCGGGACCAATGCCGCTGCTATATATACATTACTTGGCATCTATTTCGATCTCTCCGCCTCTATACTCTCCCCGACGCCGACGCCCTTCAAGACCGACGTCGTGCCGCCATCCCGCCCGCCCGCCTCGACGCCGTCGCCGCCCGCCCCGCCCGACGCCTGTCGCCGCTTCACCTGCTGCCGCCGCCGCCCCGACCGAGCCGCGTCACGCCGCCGTGCCTCCGCCTCGCCGACCGACCCGACGACGCTGACGTCGCCGCCTCACCGCCTCGCACGCGCTGCCGCCCTACCAGCGCCGCCTCGACGCTGTCATCGCCCTGCCACACTCTCCGTCGCCGTCGCCGGCAGGTCACCTCTTTTTAATTTTTCTTAGATTTGTTTTTATTTTTTTTTTAGATTAGATTGTGTAATTTAGATATGTAGTTAATGTAGATTGTGTAATTAATTTGTTAGTTTTTTATGTTAGATTTTTTTTCTGTAAGAAGATTTGTTCATATTATGTAAGATTTTTTATGTTAGATTTTTTTATGTTAGTTTCTTTATGTTAGATTTTTTTCTGTAAAATTTGTTCATATTGTGTAATTTAGATCTTTTTGTAGGATTAGATGTGTAGTAATTTAGATATGTATTATATTATGTTAGTTTTTTTCTGTAAAAAGATTTTTTATGTTAGATTTTTTTATGTTAGATTTTTTTTCTGTAAAATTTGTTCATATTATGTAAGATTTTTTATGTAAGTTTTTTATGTTAGATTTTTTATGTTAGTTTTTTTATGTTAGATTTTTTTATGTTAGTTTCTTTATGTTAGATTTTTTTCTGTAAAAAGATTTTGTAGTTATTTTTTATGTTAGATTTTTTCTGTAAAATTTGTTCATGTTGTGTAATTTAGATCTTTTTTCTGTAAAATTTGTTAAATTATATTAGATGTGTAGTAATTTAGATCTTTATGTAGGATTAGATGTGTAGTAATTTAGAAAAAGGAAAAAAGAAGAAGTAGTTTATATATGAAGTAGTTTGTTTTAGTAAGTACTACTTATTTATTTATAGTAAGTGTTTAGTAGTTGAGCTAGATAGATTTAATTAATAAGACTACTTTTATTTAACTATATATAGAAGTAGTTCAGCGTCGACGTCGGCGATGCCTATCCCGCATCCTCGCTGCCGTCGAGTCGGCGATGGAGGCCTGCTTGATCAGGGTCATGTTGGACCTGGGCTCCGCCGGTTGGTATTGGGAGGTGCTACCTTTCGGGGACGAGGTTGGTGAGGAGGCAGCCCGTTGTTGACCCGATCCTTGTTTGGTGGCGGTCGCGTGGGCGATGGCGGTGGTGAGGCATCCGGACACCGCGGAGGTGGTACGTCATCGTGTCGGCGAGGAGGACGAGCACGTCCGTCGCTACATGGTTGCATTGGAGGAAGTTCGACAATACCGGCATGTTCTTCGTGGATCTCACCGAGCTATGATCTGTGATGGTTCCTTATCTTTGGGTGTCCACCGCCTGCGTCGATACCCGTCGGGCGCCACGGTTCTAGTTTTATTAGTGATAATATTCGATGATGTACGGACACCAAGAGATGATGTAGTTTTGCTTATAATTATTGAATGCATGCTAATTTGAATACTATACTTTATTTTGTGATTTGGTTTTGCTTATTGAATGCTCATATTGGATAAGTTCTCCTTCATTCCCGTCTGCTAGACAATTTGGTATAATATTCAACCCGTACGTATATCGATCATCGATAGTCAACCCGTGATTTATAATAATGATCTAGTTTAATATTTGAATTATGAACGTAGGCCGGAAATGTCGTCCTCATCTGACGACGAAAATCGCCCGGGGGAGTGCGACTGGTGCCACGATGACCGAGGTATGTGCGATAGATTCATTGAGCTGGAGGAAGATCGGCGCTTCAGCATTAAGCTCGAGGAGACTTGCGATGTTCATACGATGCATAGCGACGACAATAGTTTTTTCGTAATTAAGCACGACTTCAACTATTTTAACGTGTATTTTCATCTTTTTCAATTCGACTAGCTTATCCCATGCTTTGCAAGACGCTATGTCTTGGAGAGGATGGATTTTGAAGACCATGAAAATTTCAAACCAAAAAATTGTCCTAAGTACCGAACATGATGTGGATTTTCAAGTAAAGCTGTACAATGCTCAGAGTGTAACCCATTTTGGTTGCAAAAATTGGGATGCATTTTGCAAGATGTATGGTCTTGATGAGGGTATGATTATCACCATGGATCTTGGTGATCCTACAATCGAGCAAGAGACACCTACGATTTGGGTCTTTGTGCATACACCTCCAGTTCTTCCCTCATGTGAGCTAAACATAGTTATTAAGTAATTTATATTGTTTGTTTCAAAATATATAGTTGACAACTTATCTCCATTGACAACTTATTTTCATTCTTCAAAGAATGTGCGGAAGATGGTAGACAGAACGTACTACACCGAAGGCTGCGAATTAACTTATCGGAAGAAACGACATCTAGTCGGATTTTGTAGAGATCTTGAGAATTACAATATCTACAATCAAACTCCTCAACATTATGGTCAATACGTGCCACTAGTGCACGTGTTGAACTACGGTAACTACCATGGAGATACCTTGGTCAGATTATTTTTTACTATTACAACATCCGTGCATCTTTTTGCACACTTCTAAACTAGTACATCATTGCTAACTACGAAGTTATTACTATGTTTTTCAACAGATAATCCCGAATGAGTGTGTGCCTCATCTGATGTATACACGTGGTAGCCTTCATGTTTTGAACATACTACCAGGTCGTCATACGAATCTCAACTGTCCATATCGGGTTTCTAAAAGAAGTGGAGACATAACAATCAAAGAATGGAAAAAATGTATGGACAGTCGTAAGGAACTTCTTGGAAGCAATAAGCAGCGAAAGGCAAGAATTGGAGACAGGATGATCGCCATTCTTCATAATGGAGAGTCAGGGTCTATATTGTTTTATGCTATTTTACCTTAAGGGTGTTTTAGGTCCTATACCGTAATCGATGATCATGTGCTAAGAACAATTATATATGTAGGGTTGGGTTCGATGACTATATATGAGGATGATGATCGTATGACTTATTATTAATAATGAGTAGAAGTAGTACGTATGATGATGCATGATTAGTAGGACTTTATTATATACATATATATGATGATGTATGATGCAAAGCATGCATGAGCCATGTCATATCTCAAGGGTGCAATGAACATATAGCAGCAGCGTTGATAAACCAAGGACGAAGATAAGAGAGGACACTTCTCTCTATTAGCTAGCTATAAAGAACAACCTAAAAATAAACCACAAAACCCCTAAAGCAGCCACTTTCTTAAAAAAATGATTTTTGGTCCCGGTTGGAGCCACCAACGGGACCAAAGACCTCGACTGGGCTCGGTGCAGGGCCACGTGGAGCCACATTGGTCCCGGTTCGTCTTTGAACCGGGACTAATGTGTGGTGGCATTAGTAACGACCCATTAGTCCCGGTTCATGAACCGGGACTAAAGGTCCTTACGAACCGGGACTAATGGGTTGTTTTCTACTAGTGCGAACTCAACATCCCCATTGACGACGAGACTACACTTGAAAACACGATCCTTGAGGACAAAGTAGGCGTATCCGCCGCCGACTCCGAGCTGCGTGGCATCAGTGGCAAAGCTGGCCTGGGAACCAAGGAAGAGGACACGGTCAATGAAGCTCCAGCCGTCCCTCGCGACCCATTGCATCCTTTTGCCCACACCTTCTTTCAACATGTAAATCGCCACTGATAGCGCCGATGACAAATTGTCATAGCTTTTGTCACTGCTGCGAGGATGGAACCAGTCACAGTTGACTAGAACGGATACCCGTAGCAGCTCGCCGCGAGACTCCAGTACATAGCAGCGATCGCGTTTGTACTGCTCATCAGCGAGTCTATCCCATGATGACCTGAGGTCTCCTGTGGTGGGCTCGTGGTTGTAATGGGCTTGGAAGTCTGGTGTCAGAACACACCACCAGTAGATGCTTGCCCACACCAGGACCTTGCCGTCATGATACGTGGCGCAGGAATTATGGTTTGCTGGCAGGTTGAGCTTTTTTTCCACGATGGCCCATGTCGTATCACCGGGACGCAGGACGGCCGCCATGAAGGTCACGTTTCCACTCAAGTTTCTGGATACATTAGAGAAATAGGTGTACAGAAAGATAGTGCCGTCATTGTAGACGACACCGTGGAGACTCCTCATCCGGCGCTGAATCACATCGTCGTCGACATCATCAGGGAAGGGGAGGCAGGGGCCTGGTGGTCGTTCCAGTGACTGGGTCAAAGAGTCTTGGCTTAGGACTCCCGGTGAAGAGCCAGACGTCCGAGCCATCCGCCCTTGTCACCCAGTTCATGTCGACGCCGCCGGTGTATAATGCTGCGGACGGGAGGACTACGTCGGCACACCTGGATCTGGAGTAGATCACGGGGGAGTGCACGATCTGTCCGTCGCGCTGCAAGAGGAGCCATGGCAGAAACCTGGGGTGCGTGGCCGGGGATTGTTGTCCGTCCCCGCCAGGACGTGCAGACGGCGTCGAAGCGGATGAAATCGGCGGCGTCGTGCAGGCGGCCGGAGACATCCAGAAGTAGGTCCAGCGGGAGATCGGACCACGGCCGGGCAACGGACGTGCTGCCGGTGCCGGGCTGTGATGCCTGCGCAGCAGCGATGGGCTCCATGGAATGAGTCGAATCAGAGGGGAAGACGTCCATGAAACCTGTATTATATTATTTTTGCATGGTAATACGTGTCTCATTCATATCATAAAGATTAAAGTACAAGTCACGTAAGGACCGTCATGACAAAACTGAAAAGCTAGCAGAACATCTCTGAGCTTGACACCAACGCCCATCACCTGCCTCCGGCACCACAACAGCAGCCACCGAAAAAAAGAATGATGGATCACCTCCTCACCCGAGCTCGACGCGGCTCCATCGCTGATATGCAGCTTTGCGGACCTCCAAGGTGGCTCAACCAAAAATGAAGCCTTTACCGTTGAACGAATCAGACCGGGGCAACACCACGGACACGCCATCGAACTCCAGATCTGGCACCCACCGCGACTAAGACGTCGCAGAAGGAAACCATACCTGCCATCCACGAACCACGAACCCAGCACATGTTCCGTCTTCCAGATGTCGTCGATGCAGACCACAATCTGCATCTGCTCCTGGACTACCTCCCAAGCTCCGCGTCGACACTGGAGCAAACGCCGTCGCAACGGCGGAGCCCGAGGACACAGGTCCACCACGAGGATGCCGCCGCCGCCACGCCATCCTTGCTTGAACAGACTGGTTTCCAAATCCATCCCCAACCATAGGACTGATGGCCTTGTCAAGGAAGGATCCGAACAATCTTTATTCAGCACTGTCATCGTTGCCGCCGAAACGTAGACGATGAACAGCCTAAAAATCTAAACTACGAGAGAGTAAAAACGATCCACACGTGTGGATCCGGCGGCCCCCCTCACCACCGACGACCGAGGTCGCCTGCGGAGGGGAGCCGCCAGAGGACGGCACTGGAAGATTGGGTCTCCTGGCGCGGCTAGGGTTCCAGAGCCAGGGACAGGAGGAAAACGATTCTCACGTACGGCACCCCCATGAAACCTGTACTAGCAGATCGCTTTTTACAATCAGCTTATTGATTGTGTATATTTGTTGACGTGCTCCAGTATTCATGGCCTAGAATTGACTGGTGGCCCTAAACCCTAGGCGTAAGCGATAATGCTGATTCTGTTAGTTTTAGAATCTGAAGTTAACAAATGTACTATTTTGTTGAAGGAAATCCGAAAGGAAAACACTCAGGGTCAACCGGCTGAAAAGAGACTTTGTCTCCGCCGCCTTCGTTGTGCAACACGTGTCCATGTGGGCTTCACGCACGTCTCCACTTTCCCCCGTTTTCTGAATCTCAAACAATGCCCAGCTGTTCTTCAGAAGCCGGCCGCCGCCGCCGCTCACACCGGGTAGTTGGCCGGCCCTCGCTCACATCTCCCTGCCCTGGGCGCCAGATCTGGCTCGAGCTCGCCAGGAAAGCAGCCAGAGGCGAAGGACTCGGTGGTGGCTGGCACGGTTCCTGTGAAGAGAAGGAGGTGTGTGAAAGAGAGGCAGGTCATGGGAGACCAGAGGCGCGGCAAGTTGGAGCGAGAAAGGGAGGAGGAGGCGCCGGAGAAAGGGGTCGTCGGGGGGCGCAGAAGATTCAGGCGCGAGCCCTCCTGGTGTTGCGGCGTAGCGCACGACCTCTTTGTCGGGGGAGCGCTCCTTGCTAGATCCATCTCAGCCCTACTCGGCGTGTTTACGGGCCGGGATGGCAGGCTGTAGTCGGCCTCGGCGAGGCATTTGGGTGTTAAGCACCGTCGTATATGCTTTTGCAACACCATTGATGTTTCTGAAATAAAGGTCTTGTTGCAGTAGTCAACAATGTTTCTGAAGGAAAGCTCCTGTTGCAAAGATGGATCATACACGGAGAGCTTTAGACCGTCACTAATATTTCTGAAACAAAGCTCTTGTTGCAATAGTCATCGATGTGTTTCTGAAAGAAAGCTCTTGTTTAGAATAGTCATCGATATGTTTCTGGAACAAAGCTCTTGTTGCAAAGAGCGAGCGTACGCTTAGCAACCTAGATCGGACGGCTCGCGAGGTGGCAGATCTTCTGAAAATATCCACCGGCAGACGCGTAGCACGCTCCAATCCGAAATGCTTTTTTATATCTAAATAAAAAGGACGCTCAGAATGAGGGAATGTGTCATGTCTAGTGCCTCGAGCAAACAATCATCCGCTCAGAGAGGCTTTAGTGAGCAAAAAAGTTGCCATACATGCTTTTAGTAATTGTCATGCTACTGCATTGAGGAATGATATGTTACACATGGGGTCATTCGCTTGGGAGGGTGGCTGGGAGTGAACTTTGCGTCGTTCGTTTGAAAGGGCGGATGGGAGCGAACGGTGCGCCCACGGGAATGCTACATTTTCACCGTGTTGACATTCATGCGCGGGTTTGGACGCCCGAGAGAGCGTTCACTCAGAAAGCCGTTCTCAGAGAATGTTCACTCTATATCATTTTCGTCAAAAAATTACATTGCATTTTTTCCAAGACAATGCTTTCAACCAGGACGCGACATCCATACACCGTGATTTGCTCCATGTTTCCAAGTCGGCACTGTCATACCTCCCAATCTTTAAAATGTATATAAAATAATAAATATATAAAAGATGCACTACTGGCCATGGACTCGCCAATAGAAAGGTTACTAAAAGGCCAAGTGAGCCATACCCTAATGCCCTAAGGAGTATGAGATTCATCAAAATCCATAAGTTCGCTGGCTATGCTCCAAGTTGTATACAGGCCAAAGTTCCAGAGTTGTCATGTCAAATGTCTGTTCCATGGCAATCCAAAATCCATAAGTTTGCCGGCAAGGATATACCACACAAAAACTCGAGGAGAAGTTCCAAATATGCAGTGTCATTATACAGTGGAATTATGTTGATTAGATGGTTAATTGAAAAACGCACAGAAAACTTCGTTCAAATAGAAGCTCATGGCACATATTTCTACCATCGGCCTGAGAAGGTTATTTTGCATTGTAAATTCAATTATCTATTCCATTGATTATATATATAGACTACAAAATATAGTTCTTTAGCTTTTAAATCGGTAAATTTTTTCCATCCTTGGACTCGAAGTAGTTTTATTTAGAGGTAATAACACCCGCGGTGCCTAAACTTGTCATCGATGTTCACTTTGGTGCCTAAACTTGAAAAATACACCGAACTGGTTTTATAACTAAGTGGTATGGTTCAAATACGGTTCAAATACGTATGTATTGTTGACTAGACATGCCAGCTAGCATGGGGCACAGCTGAGATTTGAACCGGCGACCTGTGCGCTGCGAAGGACCTGCACAAACCACATGACCAGGGAAAGTAAGTTGACTATAACGCATCGCTAACCTTTGTCTAGCGAACTAGACTGCAATCAGTGCGATCAATTTTCCACATGCTAGTTATTTTTCTTTTTTTTCAGAAAAATATTCAAACTATAGTCACAATATTAAATAAATAGTTAATGACCCCTCAATTTTTTAAATATTCAGAAAATTAAAATAATACAAAATCATTAATAAAATGGTTTCATAATATTTGTAAGGTTTCACACATTTAATAAAATAATTTTGCAATTTTTTAAAGTTATACATTTTTGAAATGTTAATCAAATTTCAAAATATTCATGTTTTAAAAACATATCATGTGGTCCTTTTTTAAAAATATTAGTTATTTTTCCTTTTTTTACGTGACGCTTCGACGTGTGGGTTTCTTTTTCGCTTTTATTAGTTCTAAAACTTATGCAAATTATTGTAAAGGTAATTAAAGTAAATCTAGAATCTTCTTGTCTCAGAACAAATATGCGTAAAAAATTTCAAACACGTTAATGTAATTAAAAAATATTTACATATTATTATAAAGTCAGTTATTTAAAATGTTTTTTAACTAGACAAATGTATGTATAGTTTAAAAATTGCTAATTTAAATATAAGAATGTATAAAATCCTGGAGGAACACTAGGCCATTGTTTATTTTTTGACACATATTTTAATATTTATTTTTAGTCAAAAATATATATTTTGACAAACACATATACTTTTTTGAAACAAGTGAACACTTTTTACAACTATAAATACATTTCCTAAAAGCATGGACACTTCATATACTACCTGAATATTTTGCAATTTCTAAAATAAAAAAAACTAACATGTGGAAAATGGGTGCACTAACTGCAGCACATTTAACTCCACGGCTGTATCGGATATATAAATCGTTGCAGTGCGTAAAAGACAACTAAATTACATGGGTTAATTGGTTGGTGCATGTCCTTTGGGGCTCACGGGTCACCGGTTCAAATCTCAGCTTTACTATTTTTTGTTTATTTCAACTGTGCACTGACAGGTGGGACCCGATGGTCATTGAGACAAACACTCTTCGTGGCAATATGTCCCTGCATTGCAAGTGGGCCCTGCGCCACACTCACATGTCTAGTCAACAATACATACATTTTTAGACATGATTCGAACCGTATTTGAACCATACTGCCAAGTTATAGAACCAGTTCGGTGTATTTTTCAAGTTTAGGCACCAAAATGAACATCGATGGCAAGTTTAGGCACCACCAGTGTTATTACCTCTTTTATTTATGTCCTACCATAGTTTCACACAAGTGGCAACTCATTCAAGATTCTTATTTAGAGAAATTAACAAATAGGCAAATAATAATTGAAAATGATTATAATTGCAAGTTGAGAACCATGTTAATTATCCCTTTGGCATTTTTTTATCATGGATTCAAAATTGTAACATTCCCAGCAACAAATCTGATCATTCGCATGCAACAGCAATAATTTTTTCTTATCTGCTTACAAGTTGGCCAAAAATATTAACTTATTTTGTTGGCTTGTCTATCTACATCAAAAAATCATCTCAGTTTGTCACACCCGAGTATTTGCACCTTAATTTAGATCGCCATGATACCAGATCAGCGTATTCCCGTCAACTCTGCCTATATGTGTTGATCCCGCTTATCAGCATACAAGAGAAATGAGTATTGCTTTATCTCACAGAGACGTGTGGGTTTTTTCTGGTCAGCATCTTGGAGGAGATATATGTGAACAAAAGGGGGTTCGAACCCATGACGTCATGGTGCCCATAGATGTACAACCTAGCGAAATTTCACATCTTATATAGGGATACACGTCGTTATATGTCGACTTTGTCACACCCGTTACCTTCACCACAAGGGCTACCAGCCGCCCTGCACCACCGGCCGGTGCGCCTCCTTCTTCTCGTAACTCCTGGATCCTCCCTTGAAGAAAGGAAGAAGAAGAAGAAAAAGAAGAAGAAGAAGAAGAAGGACTTTGATGATGACAACTAAAAATGCAGGATAATGATGGCCAGAGTCGTCTGGAGAGCCCTCACAGACAAAGCTAAGAGCATCTCCAACAGCAGCACAAAAAAACCTGTTAAGCGCGCTTGCGCTTGGCTGGTTTTCTTGCGCCCGCATGGCTGGCTCCAAGCAGCGGCGCTATATGCAGCAAGGCGCGCTTCAGCAGGGCGCAAAAAAATACATACAGCAGCGCAGACAAACCCCATGTACATTTCAAAGAAGATGAGCAAAAATGATCAAACAAACAAAATAAAAATCAATAACAAATAGTTTAAAATAAATCATTACAACTCAAACAAATAGTTTATCGTTCAGTACAACAACAGATAGTTCAAAATAAATTATTACAACACAACAAATAGATATCATCATGCTCTTTGCCGTCCATGCCATGCCCACCACTCTTCAATTAGATCATTCTGAAGTTCATTGTGCGTTGCGGGACGCCGAATGGCATGATAGGAGGCAACAAAATGGGCTACCCTTTCAGCCCTCCGCCGCACTCGCACGGGATGTCCCAAGAGCTCATCCTGTGAGTAGTCTAAATCTTGGTCACGCTCATTCTCGATGATCATGTTGTGCATGATCACACAAGCGTGCATGATGTACAAAAGCATTTGTTAATCCCAAAATCTTGCCGGTCCTCTCACAATAGCAAATTGGGCTTGCAAAATCCCAAATGCTCTCTCCACATCTTTTCTAGCCGCCGCCTGAGCATTGTGGAAATCAAGATTTTTCTTACCTTCCGGTTTTTTCAACGGCTTCACGAAGGTTTGCCACTTTGGATAGATGCCATCCGCTAGATAATAGCCATAGTTATACGTACGGCCATTTGCTACAAACTGCACATGTGGCAACTCACCGTTTGCAATCTTATTCATCAGTGGTGACCGGTTGAGAACATTGATATCATTCAAAGATCCAGGCATTCCAAAGAATGCATGCCAAATCCAAGTCTTCTGATCGGCCACCGCTTCAAGGATTATAGTGGAACCCTTTTTTTGACCGTGGAATTGCCCATGCCATGCCTTTGGACAATTCTTCCAACTCCAATGCATGCAATCTATTGAGTCAAGCATGCCAGGAAAGCCGCGCGCTTTGTTCATCGCCAATAGCCTTGCGGCGTCTTCAGCAGTGGGAGATCTCAAATACTCCTCGCCAAACACTTGCACAATTCCCACTGCAAAGCGCTTGACACACATGATGGCTTGGCTCTCACCCATAGCCAAATGATCATCAACTAGATCAGCCGGGATATCGTATGCCAACATACGCAAAGCGGCTGTCACCTTCGAAAAGTGCTATGCCCGAGCTCTCCGCCGCATTCCTCCTTTGCTTGAAAAACCGGTCATGGCTCGCTAGTTTCTCTCGCAATGCGCTGAACAACTCGGTGCTCATCCTAAACCGCGCATTTAAAATACGACTCCGGTATGTGGGATTCTCCACGAAATAGTTCTTCATCAATCTGTTATGGGCATCAATCCTATCTCTCCAAATTTTCTCCCGACCCATAACCGAACCACCGTGCTTCGGTTTTTATTGATATGCATAGCTACGATCATTGCAAGATCCTCCTCCTCTTCCATATCAAATTCTTCTTCGAAGAATCATACGACGAACTCATCTACAATGTTCAATACTATACTATAAAACTACAATTCAAAACATGCACCAAATTCATGAAGTTTGAGCAATACATACCTTGTAGGCGTTTTGTCAAACACCTTGCGGGCGCTGGCGCTGGCAGCGAAGCGCCGGGCGCTGTTCCTCGGACGACGGAGGCGCTGGGCGTCGGGCGGTACTAGGAGGATGGGCGGAGCGCGGGCGAGGATAGGCCGGGAAGCCTGAGACGGTCGCTGGTGCGCTGGCGCGGCGGGCGGCGCGCCGGTCGGGGTGGAAGCGAGAGGAAGAGCGGGCGCGAAGGCCGAGTGTGCTGCTGTAGTGGGCGCCAAATACGCCGCTGGTAAATGTTTTGGTCATGGCTACCAACCTGTTTTAAGCAAGGCCGTTTTTTGCGCGCCATTGAGCGCCAGACGATTTGCAAGCGCTAAAAACGCCTATTTTGCGGCGCGACGCTAGTTTAGCGCGCGGCTGTTGGAGATGCTCTAATGCTGGTTCCTAACCTTGAATTGTGACTTTTCAAGTTTCCTTGAAACATTCTTCCAACAGGTTTAATTAAGTGGATACAATACAAATTCCTTCAAACATTCTTCAAAGGAATATTTGCTAATTTTCTGTAAAATTCAAATTCTACAAATAAAACAACCCATGTTGACAAGTGTGAAAATCATCCAATTAAAGAAGCTCTATATGTTATTTCTCTTGCTCTTGAATTGTGCGTCCAGCTAGCCTTTCTCTGATTTGCTGGATTGGAGCAATGGTGGGCTGGGGCTGAAGCCACACAGACGTCCTGTCGATGCTCCACCCGGGACACTGCCGCATCAGGAGCTGGGCCTCGCCATCAAGGAGGCTGTACCTGAACACACTGCGCCCAAAGGTGAAGAAGACGCACCCGCCGCCCATGTTCAGCTTCGCAGCATCCGCGGCGAAGCTCGCTGGGCACCCGAGGAAGAAGACACGGTCGTCCAAGCTGAGATTCTCCCTCTCCACCCATCCCATCTCGCCGCCTCCACCCACCCCTCTCAATGCCCGCACCTTCACCAAGAACGCATGCGACCTGGGGTTGTCACCAGCGGAATCATAAAATTTGTGATCGACTAGAACGGACGCGCACATCAGTTCACCACAGGACTCCAGGACGTAGCTGTAATCCAGAGTGTATTTTGTCTCCTCAATTGTATGATTCCATGCCTCGACGAACATGTCGTCGTTCGCTTCAAAGTCCGGCATCAGGACGCACCAGTAGCACGCGCGTCCATGCATCACCAGGACCTTGCCGCCGTGATATCCCAGATGATAGCCTCCCAACGCAGGTACTCTGTGTACCATGAACTTCCATTCCGCATCACCGGGACGCCAGATGGCGACTGTTAAATATTGACCGACCCCGTTCTCCAATGTATAATCATAAGTAAAGGCATACAGAAAGATAGTGCCGTCATCGTAGACTATGCCGCGTGGGTTCTCCATTAACCGCTTCGTTTCATCGTCCTCCGGAAAGCCATGCAGGCGAGTGATGGCTCCGGTGAGAAGATCTACGAGTCCAGGCTCGGGGCTCCATGTGAAGACGCATGCAGCCGTGCCGTCGGCCCTAGCTACCCAGTTTCTCTCCCCGGCCGTAGATGACGCGCCTGGTGGCTCTGCGAGGACGATGTCGTTGCGGCTGCGATGGCGGTAGCTGGATGGCGCGAAGTTGATGACGGAGTGCATGATCGTCTTGTCCTGCCGCGCAAGGATCCATGGCAGGAACATGGCTCGCGTTGCATTGGACAACAGGGCGTCACGCCACGGCCTGCAGACGGCGGGGAACCGGACGAAGTCGGCCGCATCACACAGGCGGCTAGAGACGTCGCCGAGCAGCTCCGGTGGGAGCTCAGCCCAGGGGCAGGCGAGTGGCGCGAGCCTGTCCGTCATGCTGCTTATTGAGGCGGCCGCGGCCGGACTGCGACGCCCGGCGTGGTGTCAAAGGATTCTGTGGAAGCGCGTGGTTAATTTGAACGAGATGTAGGGATTCTGCTCTCGTGATCGATCAAACACGCTCGAAAAACTTTGGCCTCGTATTTTTTTTCTTTTTTTTCCACCACATTTTTACTTTTACGAAACTCATATACTTTCGTGTACTATATATGAAGTTATGAACACGACCGAACGGCTTGGCATCCCAATCCTAATCCAACACGACGGCACGCACCAATATACATGTCCGAACCGGACAAGTACTACTCTCCTAATCACCGGCTGCCATGATCACAATTACCAGTACGTCATGAACTCTCAACTAGTAAGAAACTTACACGTACTTGGACACATACTCACGCACGGTGAAGTAGCATATACGTTGCTAACACAACATGGAAATATACCAAGCTTGCCTTCATGACTTTTGGCAATTTTTGATTATTTGCAAAAATCTCCCCCTCATCTAAACTTGTCATCTTCTAGCGCTCCCCGTGATCTTGGCTCGTTGTAGATTCACGACCTGACGATTCAACTCAAACGTTTGATTCGGACAACCAGCACAGGCTGCCATATCTAGCGTGCTACGTGCAAGACTAAACAAAATCATTAGTCTTACGTAGGAACTTATCTAAACTGGTCTCTCACTACACGTCGATCTTGATCTACTCCAAGACAACACAGATGGCCGCCAAGGCCACGATTTCGCACACGGCGATACCTTGCTCCAATGACGCACCATACCGGAGAACTCTTCGATTGTCACGTGCTTCAACTTCAATGACCTCTGCAAGAGATGATCACTTGGAGAAGATCACGATTCACCAACACGAAGATCATTAATCATGCAGACCCTCACGATTCCTTGACTCATCTATCTCTCGCGGACAACCATCTTGACGAGATTTTTGGGCACCATACATCGGCACTACCGCTCCCATCAACGATCTATTCCACCACCTTGCCAACAACAACATGCCGTCTTCCTCCTTGTTGCTGTGCCGAATGACAATCGGCCGATCCTCCACTCTTATGTCGTTCTGTCAAACAACTATTGCCCGCCCCGAGGCGCTAGTAGCGTCGCCACCCTGGGGCAAGTGTGGCTTTAAATTTTGAACCTTTCTTCGATACCATTTGTTGAGATTCGTCCATGGATCAATTACATCTAACGTGCCATTGGCTATAGGTTTTCTTTCACGTGCATTCGTTGATTTGGATGTAATCGGTTCGTGGGCAAATATCAACATTGGGAATTCTACTCTAGGGGAGTCCTTGATTCAAACTTTCTCTATCTTCTTTCCTAAGCGTGCACATGCAACACACGTATCATAGAGTTATGAAAGAGAGAGAAAACTGGATCGCGGGAAGGAAAGCGGCGACATAAGTGTCGAGGGAGGAGGATTGATTATTGCGGCGGCAACACAAAGAAGCAGCTCCATGATTTTTTTGGAGGGAGGAGGATGCCCGTGCGGCCGTGCCTGCAGGTTCCTTGGTATTTCCCGGCTACTTTTAGTGACTCCTTTGATTAAGTTGGACTATTGCGGAAGAGATTATTGGGAACTTTTTGTATGTACAATCAGTAACTGGAAACTTGTTCGTGTAGCATGGATGGAAGAGGCAAAAGAAATTTCTAAGGTAAGACCTAAAGCTTCCTTGAACTGAAAGTTGATTATGCAAGCAATCGAAGTTTGGTTGTAGCGTGTCAATTGTGCATTCTCAAGAATGTCAATCATTTGAACTTCAAGTCAAGGATGCATGATCCAACTATTGACCAACTTTATGTTATTTGTTAGAACACTATCTACTAAATATAGCGAAAGCAAACACATGTATGCACAATGTGTGAAATCAAATTGTGTACAAGTCAATTTTGACACTGGAAGCACAAATAGATTTTAGGCACTATAAATGACAGAATCTGGCAAGAAGCTTCAAGCCACGAACTTGCAATATATATTCATGAACCAAACATGACAGAAACTGGCAATATAACTTCAGGACATTGTTAGGAAATAAAATCTGGTGGTACATGACATTAGCATTACAAACATTTAAAAGAAAAATATCACATTAACCTTAGGCAACAGGCTACCCTGTTTTTCACTCTAATTTAAGGGAACTAAACATATGTACAAATATTAATATCTAAATCAAAGGAACTAACATTTTCCATTCCTATTGGTGCCATCTGTAAGAGGAATCCTTTCGACAACTCCATCATTTGCATCCAGCAAATTAGACAAGGATGTCAGTTTTGAGGTTTTGTCACACACAGAGAATAATCTCAACCATGGAGAGAAGGGTGCACAAACATGGACCTTTTCCAAACGTGTTCGTTACATCAGTAAACGGAGCAGACTCATGCTCAACCAATCCACTGGATGGTGTAGATGACTTAATTGCTTCTTTTTCGCCTGGGGTGCTATTCGTAGCTTTTTAGGTATTCCGCTTTCTTCTAACCGGACAGACGAGCATACCATCCTTGACCACTGCCCTGTTTATTCTCCAAACCAGTATATGATTCTGAATTCTGCAACAAATGATTTTCGAATCCTTATAAAATGATTACAAAGTCTAGTGACGTTTTGACGTGCATTGCTCCAGAATGCACATATAACACAAAATTTCCACGTGCATTGCTTCAGAATGTTTTCCCATTAACGCTCTGATCCCCCACGCTTGTGACATGAGTATCACTGATTTTGTGAAATGGCGGAACCAAAGTAACACTTCTGGAATTGAAGATTAGAAAATACATATATTCCTTTAAGAGATAACATAATAAAACATTGTACTTTCTCCAATTATAAATTATACAAATATAACCAAACACTGATTTCTGCAAATATTGTTAGGTTTCAAAACCATTTTGTAGTCTATGTGAACCATCTATAGCAACCAACAACATTTGATTATTAATTTAGTCAGTTATCGCAGCACAGCATTGAGATAACAGTAAAAAAAATACTCTTTCTAGCCGCAAAACCGTCTTACTCATTGCAACACCCAGCTCACATGATAATGGTGTACATATGTTTAGTTCACATGATATTGCAACACCCAGCTCAACGTGAAATTTAACAGTATTTAACGGCATGTCTAGCATCGAAACAGCAACAGAGATTATAAATTCTACAAATATAACCAAACATTGATTTCTGCAAATATTGTTATGTTTCAAAACCATTTCATAGTCTATGTGAACCATCTATAGGAACTAACAACAGTTGATCATTATTTAATCAGTTATCACAGCAGCAGCATTGAGATAACAGTAAAAAAAATACTCTTTCTAGCCGCAAAATTGTCTTACTCATTGCAACACCAAGCTCACATGATATTGGTGTACATATGTTTAGTTCACACGATATTGCAACACCCAGTTCACCGTGAAATGTAACAGTATTTAACGACATGTCTAGCATCGAAACAGCAACAGAGATTATAAATTCTACAAATATAACCAAACATTGATTTCTGTAAATATTGTTAGGTTTCAAAACCATTTCATAGTCTATGTGAACCATCTATAGCAACCAACAACAGTTGATCATTAATTTAATCAGTTATCACAGTAGCAGCATTGAGATAACAGTAAAAAAAAACTCTTTCTAGCCGCAAAACTGTCTTACTCATTGCAACACCCAGCTCACATGATATTGGTGTACATATGTTTAGTTCACATGATATTGGTGTACATATGTTTAGTTCACATGATATTGCAACACCCAGCTCACCGTGAAATGTAACAGTATTTAACGGCATGTTAGCATCGAAACAGCAACAGAGAGAATTTGAGTTGAACTGATTTGGTTGGTACACTAACCTCTGAATTCTCTTGATCGACCCTAATGGATTTGGTCCCTGACTGCATGTCAGACATTTCACATTACACGTCCGATTGCTCGCTCGTTTTCGTAGCCGCGCAAGGCTGTTGGAACATCCGCGAAAACAACAATCACCAAAGATCGTGAGCATTCAATTCAATTCCGAGTGAATTATCCCTCAATTCAATCCGTATTTATACACGCACCGCAGTAAATTGTTTGGATGTTTCGTTATTATGAGGAGAATCAAAGTCCGGAACGTGTATGGATTTCTTGGGCTGAGATCCTGATGTCTCCGTGCGTAGGACGATGGTACAGTGACGACGCGACCATAGAGGGACTGCTCGGGGTCAGATGAAGATTGGAGTGAGGAGGTGACGATGATTTGGTTAGTAAAACTGGTTAGTTGCTCCTTCCGCCGGTATTCATGTACATAAGTCGCGTGATCCTTAATTAGGGCAACAACCCAAGCGTTTTCCATTCTTTGTATATACCTGATCAATACTTCATGTTGCATGCCCTGAGCAGCGACCACGTATGTAATCCACGGCAAAGATCCTCTGCCAATGCATGCGCTGGGAGGTTTGCATGGGGCGCCAAAGATCATATATTAATCAGGGCAGTAAGAAGATATTCAAAACACGTGCAATAGTTGGCTGTTTTGACGGACCAAATTTGTAAAGGGCGCAATTAATCAGGGTGATTAAGGGCATAATTAAATCAAGCCGAGTACTTGACTATTTTCGGATGCGATATTTCACGGATCATATTTTTACATGGTGCGTGGAAACCAGAATAAAGGCAAATAAAAGATCACCCAGTGAAACCAGAATTTCACGAAAGCTCAGAACTTTTTTCCTATGTGGTATATTCTGCGGCTGATACAAAGCAAATGAGTATAACACATCTAAAATAGCAACAAGGGTAGAGGAATTATCTACTGTATATACCCGATTAATGTTACTATCTGAGAACAAATAAATACTAACCTTGAATTGAGGCTCAAACCAAATAACTGAAAGTATACACGGAATTAACTACAACATACACTTACAGGTTTCAGAATTCGGATATACGTAGAACAAGCACGCACCTATAATCAGGTTCAGAATTTCAAAATAAAATATTGCGGCCGTCGAGCAGCCACAACTTGAGTGGCGCACGCCGTTGAGATGCAGATCACGACCGATGGGGAGTGGCGCACGAGAATGCGACGAAGAGGCAAACCGGTGGGGCGGCCTACGCGAGGTGGTGCACGACCTGATGGCACAACAGGCTGACGGGGGCGTAGTGGGGGCGGAGAGGGGGTGATGGAGGCGGAGCATGGAGGTTGGGAAGGAGCGTGGTGATGGAGGAGAATTTGATTAATTATTTAGGTGTGTTGTTTTGGTAGTAGGTGTTCCTTAAGGCAGGTGATATATGGTGTGACGATTTATTTCCCAATGAAGATGCAATTAAGGTGCATATTCCTAATTAAGGTGTTGTGTAAATGATTTAAATTAATTAGTAAATATGTAGATTTGATGTGATACAACATTGGGTAATCCGGTCCATTGATGGACGATGAACGGGTGGTTGAGATCTAATGTTTCTGCCTCAACTCGATTGTTTAATAGTAGTGGAGATGGAGATGAAGATGGTACGTAACTCTTTCTTTGTATCGCAAAAAAGGGTACGCAACTCTTTCTTTGTGCTTATATAATACTACTCCCTTCGTCCAGAATTACTTGTCGCAGAACTAGATGTATCTAGACATATTTTAGTTATAGATACATCGATTTTTATCCATTTCTGCGATAAATAATTCATGACGGAGGGAGTATATAATAACAATAATCAAAATTATTTGGATGAGGAGAGTTGCCGATGAGAGTACGGAAGGCTCTATTAATAGTCGAGATTCAATTCATAATCTCGCCATCAGTTATTTTCTGGCGGTTAACCTAGAAGTCTTGGGCATGATCAAAATGCCTGAAAGTGTTAGACCCCTTTGCACATTGTGTTATGTCTCTAGCTTGCTTTCGAGGACAGCTGCTAGACGGCACAGTGGTGACGACGATTTGTTTTAAGGTGAGGCGAAGTCTTAAGCAAAAAAAATTAAGGTTGACCACGGCCGGCACTTGATCAACCTCCATACACACGCGCACCTCTGCCGCCGCCTCGCCCAGACGTCCCGCCCCCCGTCGTCGCCGCCCGTTGCCGCCGCGCCGTCGCCGTCCCGTCGCCTGCTGCCCCCGTCGCTCTCGCTTAGCCGGCCGGTGAGCGCACACACACACATACATTGTTAGACATTTTTCTGTTTTTAGAAATAGTTAGAAATGTTAGAATTGTTAGATTTGTTAGAAATGTTTGAAATTGTAGCAATTTTTCTGTTTTTAGTTATAAAAATATATAGTTATAAAAAGTTAGAATTGTTAGAAATTTTTCTGTTTTTAGTTATAGAAATATATAGTTATAAAAAGTTAGAATTGTTAGAAATTTTTCTATTTTTAGTTATAGAAATAGTTATAAAAATGTTAGTTATATATATATAAATGTTATAATTTTTTTTCTGTTTTTAGTTCTAAAATATTAGAAATGTTATAGAAATGTTAGTTATATATAGCATTGTTAGAAATGTTATAGAAATGTTAGTTATATATATAGAAATGTTAGAAATTTTAGTTATCAAAATCCAATCATTAAAAAATGTTACTTTTTATGGGCATATAGCTAGTATTTGTTCTCGACGATGCCCGCCCGATCTCGCCGTCGACCCGTCTGGCGACGACGCCCAGCCGACCCATGTCCGGACTGGCTCACTGGCTGGCACTGGGAGGTGCTGCTTGAGGGCGCGCCGCTTGACGAGAACCCGCCGCGGGTCCGATCGTCGACCTCGATCTTGTTTGGTGGCGTTCGCGTGGCCAGATTTTTGTGCGGACGGACCGCCCTGCCGGAGGTGGTACGTCGCCGTGTCGTGGAGGAGGACGAGCACGCCCATCGCTACATGGTTGCGTTAGAGGGCGGCAGGTTCTCCAATACGTGGCAAGATCTTCGGGATCTCACTTCAGCTATGATCCCGTGAGGGTTCCTTCTCTTTGGGTGTCCATCGCCTGCGCCGGAGGAACCGCGAGTGTCCTAGATTCTTCTGTAGTATTCGATCTTTATTAGCTAATAGCCGTGATGTACTATTCAATATTATATATTATTCGAGACGATGTATTCGAGATTATATCTATTATTCGGACGATGTATTCGAGATTATATCTATTATTCGGACGATGTATTCGAGATTATATCTATTATTCTCGACGATGTATTCGAGATTATATCTATTATTCGACGATGTATTCGAGATTATATCTATTATTCGAGATTTGAATACTAAATTGTTTTATATTTCTTTTGGATTAGTTAAACAAAAGCTATGGCGCATAATACCGATAGAGAGGAGAACAAACCATGTTCGATATGATACGCGGGCAGATGATAATCAAAATGAAGAAGATTATGACGGCTCAATTTCTAAACAACACCGGAGAGGGTGATATGATATTCGATCACGACGAAGTCATGAATGATTATGACGATGACGAAGAACATGATCCTGAAACAACAAACACCGACGAGGTATATATATTTATATAAGCAGCATCCGTGATCATCACATGTTTTAAATGACTTGAAGATATATTAACGAATCGATCTTTGTTCTTTCAGCCATCCGGATCGAGCAAATCTTCGTAAAAAGGATTTAAACGAGGCCCGAACAAAAAGTTGAAGCCGGGCGTAAAGTACAATATCGAGGCATGCGGCCCTACTGGCAAACCAATAGCGCCTAAGAAGATTGTGGACAAGTTCGTTCGTCAGTTCGGAGTTCTTGTGAAGGACCAACTCCCGATCAAACTTCAAGAATGGAGAGCGCCAGCAAAGCCACGTCCAGATGTTACTTATGTCGACAAGAATCAAAAAGATCTGCTTTGGGATACTCTCATGGAACATTTCACCCTACCAGATCATTTCACGTATGAGATGCAGAAAGTCAAAGAGGCTGCTCTTAAGATGATTGCGATCGCATTCAAGAACTACAAGAATGGTGAATGGAACAAGTACGTCACCGGAGGAAGGAAGACTCCAGATTCAAGGGAACACCGAGAACCAACGTGATCATTGGGCCGATTTCGTGAAATTCAAGGATTCAGAATTAGCTAAGGAACGGTCGAGAATAAACAAGAAGAATGCCGAAAAAAGGATAAGTTCCATAAGCTGGGGCCAGGTGGCTATGCGGTGGCAATGCCTAAGTGGGATAAGTATGAGAAAGAGATGGAGGATGCAGGTGTCACTCCGGCTACTAAGAGCTGGCTCGCCAGGGTCAGGACTTGGTTCTATGCGCATGGGGGGGAGTTGGACCGGGAGACAGGAAATGTTTCGACGAGGGCAAGTCTGAAGGGAGCCGACGATGCGATACTTGTTGCAATAGAAGAGGCACGAACGGGGGTGTTCTAGCCCAACAGAGAGAACGACGAGCTTACGCGTGCCCTGGGAAATCCTGAACACCCGGGAAGAACACGAGGCAAGGGCGCTATTCCGTGGTATGAGGGGTTTTCAGACTGGAACACCGACTACAGAACCCGTGCGAGAAAGAAGATTGCGGAGGAGAAGAAGAGGAAGATGGAGGAGGAGCGGAGGAAGCGGGACTATGAACGCCTTCAAGGCCTAGAAGCAAGTCAAGCGGAATTGGCAGTCAAATTCCAGCGGCAGCAGGAGCAGATCGACTCACTTACCCATCAAAGGGGTCTCAAAGAATGCTGCAGCTAGCGGATGATCCAGCATTGATAGCACCGCCCATCCATGCCGAGAAGCAGCGTGGGTTCCGCCCCTGACGACCCAATGTTGGTAGATACCCGTGGATGACATCACGGAGAACACTAATCGCGAGCTACACTATAAAATGAAGAACATATCCATGAAGGTGGCGGACGGCTGTGCTTTCACAAATCCCCCCGAGGCAACCTTCCATTGCAACCCGATTCCAGCGGGCTTTGCTCGTGTCGTGGTTGATGAGGTGCTAGACCTATATTCGGGGCTACAGCTTCACATTGCTGGAGGTGACGGCGAGCGCTTTCTCGGAGAGGCCAAACATCGTATCATCCTATGGAAAAAGGATTGCATCATCTTTCCAAGGCCACCGACACCGCGCCACCCGAGTCCTCGTCGAAGTCCGCCACCGAGTCGGTGACTCCCGCTCCTCCAAGTCCGCAAAGTGTCGACAATCCTCCTCCTCCAAGTCCGCAAAGTGTCGACAATCCTCCTCCTCCAAGTCCGCCACAACGCCGACGCCCACTCCTCCTCCAAGTCCGCACAACCTCAGCCACTCCTCCGCTCGTCCAACTCAGTCCCGCTACCATCTCCGCCGCCTCAAGAATCGCAGAGACACCCCGTAGCTCGTGCGAGCCGCACGAAGTCGAGGTAGTACAACAGAAGTACAAAGCGGAGGCAAGCGGTATAAATATGGTCCAAGCTCAAGCCTCTTCCACAGAGGTCTTATGACAAGTCCGAGGAGGAAATCACAGCCATATCAAGGCCGAGGTGGAAGCCCATTTTGCACCGAAACCGCCACCGCCGCCAAGGGAGAAAGTGCTCGAGAAACGATTGACCACTTCATTCAGATGGCTCAACCACCAGCTTCCAAGCCTGTTGACACAGACTATGAGCGCGACATCGGGAAGTTAAATCGAGCACGCCTACAAAGGGAGGCGAGCACGCCTACATCGGGATCGAGCAAACAAGAAGCAGCTGCCAAAAATGCGGAAAACCATTCCCACTGGGAGAACAGCGGCGCAATCGATCCCCTCGCTTGTTGTGCCAACAACAGGTGACAGTACGCGCCCCCAATATTATTGTGGGCAAACAGTGCATGTTCCCGAGGTGGGCAATGTGGTAATAATGGAGGAGCATATAATGCAGGCTGAAGTTCTCAACATCACTGTTGGACAACTCCTCGAGATCGAGCCCATGCCTTTGCTTAGAGAGGATGAAGTAAAACGGCAATATGTCCGGGGCCAACCTTTGGTCGCGCCAGAAAAGGTCAAGAACCTCCCAACGAGAATGTATGAATTGCATCAATGGTACATGAACATTACCAAGATTTCAGATCGAATGTCCCTCATGGTGAATGTCAAGGAGGACCATTACTACCATCAGAAAGCTGGGTCCGTTGAGTATTTAGAACTGTTTCAGTTATACAATAAGGAAGCACTCGACAAATCTATCGTCAGTTGCTATTGTTTGTAAGTGATTCCTTTCTATAATTTAAGTCTCAAGCTAGCTGTAGTGATCCTTTTAAGATCAATCATTACCTGTAATTATCCTCACTATATATATTCTTTTCTGTGGTATTATGCAGGATGAAGATATATGAAATGAGAAAAGGTGGACGCTATGGCATTGGGTTCATTGACCCAAACACCGTTAATGAATTCACATGGAAGATAAATGAACATCATGCAAAGGAAGTAGAAAGCAGCATGCTAGAGTTCTTGAAGCGCCTCAAATACAATGAAGATTACTACTTCCTTACCACTTTGGGTGAGTCACACTGTCTTGTACTACAAATTCTCTGTTTTTGCCTACTAGCTATAGCTACATGTTTTTGCTAACATATGCCCGCTTAATTAAGACATGTAAACGTGTGCATATGCAGATTTCATCGGGTCTTGTGTATCATTAAAGTTGACGACGGAACAGTTGAAGTACTCGACTCACTAGTCTCAAAAAAACTGACTTTAACATCTTGTATGGGATAGTCAACAGGTAATTTCAATCATTATTAACTATATATCTCGCCTATTTAGTTCGTCATTTCATGATATGAACTATTTAATAACCCTTTATTCATTTTCTTTGTCGGCGGGCAGGGCTTGGGCAAGATTCATCACACACGCCTGCCCGTGGAAACAAAAGCTTGAATGGTTACGACCCAAGGTAAGTAATTATAGTACTAGCTAGCTAGCTAGCTAGCTGCCATCTCTTTAATTATCATGCTTGATTAATTTTTATCCGATAAAATTCCATTCTCGTAAAGGCCTCAAGCAAAGCGTAGGGTATCGATCTGTGTGCATTCTGCGCTTATAGAATATTCGCATGATGGCGTCCAAAGGAGTAGATCTCAAAGACAACAATGGGTACGCTTGTCAGAACACTATCCACAATTTTTACACCATTATCGATATCTAGCTAGTCACACAACTAATACACATGCATATTGATCTCCTTCTTAACAGTTCAAAGAGGTGCGGGAGAAGCTCATAGAAACGGAGCGCGTAGAAGCACTTCAAGAGGAAATAGCGGGATTTTTGCTCGACCAGGTCATAAATCCGAATGGAGAATTCTATTACCCGCTACCGCCCCCAATGAAAACCACTTTCAATTGTCATCGTGCTCGGAAGGCACCAATTAGACTAGCTCCGAAGGAAGCATTCATATGTAGGAGAAATTGTATATATCTGTACATGTGTGTATGTGTGAATTAATTAATATGGTGGTTTAATTTGTGAGACACTGATGTGATATATATATGCATGATTGGTTCTACTAGAAATTATATATATATATATATATGCATAACGTGTACAATGTGTAGTATCGTAAAATACCAGCAAATGAAAAAGAATTAAAATGGAAACACAAAATTAAATGAAAAAGAAATCATAAAACTAAAAACCCTCCAAACCTTATAGTACCGGTTGGTCTTACAAACCGGTACTAAAGGGCCTGTGTCCCTGAGCTGGCTCGTACACGTGGAATGCTTTTAGCACCGGTTCGGCCGAACCGTGCTAAAGGGGGGGCCTTTAGTGACCACTAATTAGTGCCGGTTATGTAACCGGCACTATAGGGCCTTACGAACCGGTGCTAATGCCCGGTTCTGAACTAGTGTAATTGGGCAGTTTGCATCCGGAATGACCGGCTTGCTCGGGAAGTTGGTTGAGGGGTGGACGTCTCTCAGTGCCTCTGACAGCGACGCGGTTGCGAGGCAGTTCACTTAATTTGTCCCAGAACGTACACATCGGCCAACCGGTTGCCATGGCCGGTATGACTACAACAGTTCCCAAGAGCCCGGTGACACACAAGATGATGTAGATGGAGACGCTGGCCTCAACAAGGATGATGACGATGACATGGATAATGTGCATCAGGACACCGACGACGATGAACATGCTGAAGTTCGCACAGGCGGCAACAAGGGCAAGGATGCAACAGATGTCCCCCCACTGGAGAAAGTGAAAGAACATACGGCTGCGAGAGGCGAGGGGTGTTGCCATCAAGGAGGGGGAGGGCTCCAGAGGATGTTGGGCAGGGTTCTCCTAGCAAGAGGTCTAGGATCGATCCCGTAGCTGCTAGGAGGAGGTTCGACTTTTAATTTTATTTTTTTGCGGTGTCTATTTTCTTGGAACAGTCTCATCCATTTCTTTGCACTTGTTTTTTGTCAAGCGCGGCAAATAGTTTGTTGTCTGACAATCGCCACCATCTTTTTTCCCTCCATCTGTTACTTGCAGTGAGCCGACCGCTGGTGGACGAGCAGTTATGAAGAAACAGGCGCCAACGCCAACCCGTGTTTCTGCTCGCTTGAACAAAGGTGCCCCCATTGCCGGTGACACCCCTTCCACCAGGTCTTCTCCTCGTACGACGACGACCAACACCGGGATCCTGTCGTGTTGCTGCACTCGAGGAAGCCACCAAGAAGTAGGTTTCTCCATGTGCTTTCATTTGACGTAGTGGTATTTTTTCTTGAATTTCCAATGCAACTGTTCAGCTTGTCACATGTTCTTCTGTTATCGTCCCCACGAGGCAACTGCTGTTTTTTCCAAATGATTTCTTCCTTCATTTTTAAGTGTATGGAAACTCCTATTGGTGTTTAAATGGCAACCGGCATCTAGGCCAAATGGCAACTATTACTGTACCTAATGGCAACTGCTATTTTACCATTGGCTTTTGTGAGCTCATCCCACACCTAATTTTGAAATTGCATTCCTGACAGATCAGACATTTCTATCATTCTTCAATTTGGCTAACATGGTAACTACTGCTATATGGCAACTGCTAACTATGACACATGGCAACTCATGTTCCCCTTACATGGCAACTACCAGCTTTTCCACTTGTTTTTCAGTCTTTTAATGTTTCTACCATTGCAAACATATTTTTTGTTCATTTTTTCATACCTTTTTCATGTGCTTTTTTTCCTTTACAGGGTGAAGAAGACTACTACGCGCGGGGCCAAGCATATCAGTAAGGACCCGCTCGAACGCCTACATTCAAAGTTGTCAACAGGTGGCAACTCAGATGTACACGAGGCATCAGGCGCCAATACTGCTGCTGCACCATTGACCGCTCCCACCAACTCTGATGCAAGTGGGCAACCATCTCCGCCGGCTGCAGATGTCTAGGCTACAACAACAGGCATGCGTACATCAGGGAGTGACGAGTCGGTATCTGCCAGGACAGCTGAAATATTGCCAACTCTTATGGCAATGAAGGATGCAGCTGTGAGCCATGCCACCCCATCAGCAAGTGTTGAAGTGGACGCTCCTGAGACGAACCTAAGAAAGGAAGATTCCCGCTCATCTGACACTGATTCCAAGCGCGTGCCTGGTGGCACACCTGTGTCCATGACAGAAGCGGCTGAGGCGGCAGTTCACAAGGATATGCCATCTACAGGTGAGAGTCCTGGCACAACAGCTCCAGCTCCTGTCGGTGCACATGCTCCTAAGGCGACCGTTCCGCATGCTGGTCTTCCACCTAGGCGTCGTAGCCCCTGCAAGCAACCAACAGACATACCCAATGCTCCGGCTGTAGCTAGGTGCAGGAGAGACGAGTCTGGCTATGTTCCTGCGTCCACACTGTTCCCGCCACCTGCCAAAATCAATGTGATGGAGAAACCGCAAGACCGGAGCACAACTGATGCAGGTGTCAAGCCAGGCACGAGTGACGCAGGGGAACGCCCGGAGCAGACTGCGCCTTTACCCGCAGTGGAAATCCCCAACATAAATCTGCGCACTTCCAGACTACCAGTCAATGTCGGTATCCCCTACAGCCCAAACAAGAAGATTGTCAAGAAAGCTGCGGCTGATACCGCTGACAACACGCCCCGCCCTGCAAATAAGCCCAATCATTCTGTAGCGGCCGATTCAGATATGTTTCTCGATCTCTCACCCTTGGATTCTGCCCCGCAAATCGTTCGTGGTCCGGCCAGTAGGAATGAGAGGCACCCAATGGCATTTACCCCACCGAGCTTCAGCCTTGGCATCAGTCAAGATCAACCAGTGGTGCAAGATCCTTTGCCAGTTGCCTTTGCTTTCCCAGGAGGCATGCCCGCAATGATGGCGCAGCCAATGGTCGAGGGCAGGAAGGCTGTCAAGTTCGCGGAGCCGATTGTGCAAGGTACACTTTTCATGTCCTTATGATTTTCTTGTGTACATGTTTGTAGTTTGACTTTTGTCCCAATCTTATTTTTTAGGTGTTCTCACTTGTGATGGCAACTGACATGTGATGACATGGATAGTGGATTTGATGCACCATGTCACCTACATTTTTTTTGCTGCCATGCTGCATTTGACATTTGGGTAACCACGTGGCAGCTGAAGTTGATTCAACATGGCAACTGTATTTGCTGTCACATGGCAAACATAGTGTATTACACATGGCAACTGGATTTGCCACACCATGTCACCTGCATTTTTTTGGTACCATGCTGCATTTTTTTATACGGAAATCACATGGCAAGTGGAGTTGACACAACATGGCAACTGCATTTGCTGTGACATGGCAACTACAATCCATCTAGATGGTAACTATAGCGCAACTGCAGGGCAACTGTAGTTGCCATGACATGGTCACTGTAGTTGGACCACACATGGCAACTTCCCCACTATATCTACCTACATCTCCTCACAATCCATCTGTTTTCTGACTTTCTACTTATCCTAACACACTTTTTATTTTTTGAATCATTGCAGGCACCCTTGAGGAAATTTCACCGTCACTTGACGAAGCTTACCGCAAGATCGAGGAGGCAGCATTGCAGAGGAGGATCTCACGAGGGCAAGGGCAATCAAGTTCCAACGTGCCTGCAGATACGACATCTGACGATACCATCAGGAGTGCTACCCCTGGTTCTGTGAGACAGCAAACGGTAGTTCACCCACCTCCCGCGGAAGACTACGAGCCCAAATTCAGGGCCACTAAGGAACAGACCCAGCTGTACGACATCATCAAGCAGTTTGGAAAT
This sequence comes from Aegilops speltoides, assembly GCA_021437245.1. Taxonomy (NCBI): domain Eukaryota; kingdom Viridiplantae; phylum Streptophyta; class Magnoliopsida; order Poales; family Poaceae; genus Aegilops; species Aegilops speltoides. The sequence continues at coordinate 420,224,618 of CM038145.1, read as the reverse complement.
GCGAGGGCCAGCAGCAAGCACATGAAGGAGTTGAAAGCGTAAATGACCACACCCCATAATCTCTCATTTTCTTTGTTCCTTTTTTACCATTCATCTTCTTTGTACTCTCTATACACGATGCGCTTACGTTTTAGTTCTTTCATATTTAGTTTACTTAGCAGGCATGATTCTTCCATGTTATGTCATTTTCATACAGCTCATGTTTGGACAGAACCAAAGTCATTCAATGCAGAGCGACGTATGTCGACCTGGGTGATCTTGCCGAGTCCGTGAGGCCAAACGGTAAAATGTCGACGAATGTAGTTGCATGCGGGATCGACTACATCAACAATCACATCGATGTGTGTGCCGACAAGATAATCATGCAATACAGTGTGACCTGCAAAATATGGGATGGTGACTTCCACCACAAAATCCTAAGGAAGAATTTTGCTCAACACGGTGAATTCAAGCTCACACTGAAGAAATATGTGAGTACTCCTTCCCTGTCTGCACTGTTTTTTCACATGGTGCGGTTTTTTTGCCATCTTTTGCACTTGTGATTATGTGGCAGATGTTTTCATGTGGCAACAGCTGTCGTGTATAGTGACATCTTTGATTTTTGCATCCCGCGCGAACTATGTGGCAACTTGATAGTAAAATACACGGCACATTTTGTTCATACATGCACGGCAACTTTCTTTCAACTACCCCCACCCATAACCAAAAAGTCTACGTGATTCTATTTTTTTTGTCCCTCTGTTGTTCTTTTTGTGTAGTCTGCTTCTCATTTATTCAATTTCAAATGCAGGTCATGTTCCCCATGTTCCAGGATCCTGCACCTCATGACGCAAACGACAAGTGTGGTCACCACTATGTGATCTGTCTTGACCTGAAGAACCAACATTTTGAGGTGCTTGATTCAATCCGTTCGGAAGCTGATTCAGACCTTACTATGCATGCCGAATTCTTCATCAGCAACCTCAAAGAGACATGGAACCGTCACTACGAACAGCCAAAGGTCCAGATCAGACATTTCCCGATTGAGTATGTGGCGACTGTGAAGCAAGGGAACACGTAATTTCTTAACCCCCTTCTTCATGTGCTGTTTACATCAATGCAACCCCTCTTTTTGTTGTCACATCTGAATTGAAGTCTATCTTTGCTACGTCTGTCCTGTTTGCGTGTTCATCTGAATCTTTTTCTCATGCAGGACGGACTGTGGCTTTCACGCGCTGGAATACTTTGCAAAGTGGGAAGGCAGAGTTGTCCCCGCTATCACAGCTGCAACTATCGTTGAGCTCCAGAAAATCCACACATGGAAATGGTTGACGAATGAAGATTTAAACAAGCAGTCCGGAGCACGTGAGTTCGTGGTGGAAGCTGTCAAGAAAACCAACAAGAAGTACAAGTGATCACATGGTGTTACACACCGGACGCATACCTTACATTCTGTTGCTGAGGAATGTAAGGTACTATCTCTTTGTTGTCGTACAAAACTATGTTTGTGTGCTATGTTACGACTGCAACCCCGCGTAGCCTACTATGTAGTGGTGGTGTGTGAGCGACATTTGAGTAGTTTCTGTAACATATGTGTGGATGTGAACCTATTTTAGGCGTTAATGCACGTATGTTTTTATGTTTTATCATTATTACAATGGTTTCATCGTTTATAACACCGGTTTGCTGTTTTGAATGCGTCTATGATGTTTTAAAACAGATGGCAAATGTAGTTCAACATACATGGGTAGTGAAAGTCATCGTCGTTTTTCATTTTGTCTGTTTTGCTTCTTCTTTTTCATCGCTAAGTGCACCGGCTAGCATGGGGTAGGTTGATCATGTAGCCACAACCTTGGCTGCCGTTTATGCACGTTACGCATTTTCCAACTTGTTTCCCATACATTGCCCACAACACACTATGTTTCTCTAAACCGCGTCGTGTTTGTCATGGAAATATATGTCATGCAGAGTCATTTCAAATACCATGGCACATTTTCAGTACAGCTAACATGACAGATACAATACAAACAACATGGCAGATCCAAAGATAATTAATATGGCGACATCTTGACAACTAACAAGGCAGATCCAGTACAACTAAAATGGCAGATCCAGTACAACTAGCATGGCATATTTAGTACAAAATAGTATGGCATATTTTTAGTATAAAATAGCATGGCAGACTAACTACACATAACATGGCAGATTAGCTACACATAATATGGCAGATTAAGTACCCATAACATTGCAACTGCATTCATCCACTTAATGAATTTTCCTTCTACTTCTGATGCCCCTCAAGAGTCATTCTCCCAATTTAAAAAAAATTCATCGTATAGGGTACAAAACAAAATGTCCACAAGGACCATGTCACATCGCCCCAATTTCTGCTCATGGATTGCCCGCCCCTTTCTTCGTTTCTTGTGTTTTGCTTGAATCTCCAATCCTGACTTGTACCTTATCTCTCTTGGACGACCCTTTGTGATGGAACGGGGTGAGTTCCTGACCTGGGTTTGTGTGCTTGCTGTTCCAGATCCTATCTCCGAGTTTTCAGATGATGGCCCCGTCGATGAAGGCACACTTGGTGTGCGGGGGAACCGGTGTAAGGCTTCCTCAGCTTTCCTCTTCTTTATCTCATCAAGCTCTCTTTTCAGTGCCTTCCTGTGTTTTTCTGAGACTCTCGCTGTCTCATCACTCTTGCACACTTCATCAATTAGCTCAGCATAGTTCTTTGTCAGCACAACGTGCCTCACGGCTTCCATGGTTGACTCAGTCTTCGTCATGCACAGCCGTAACCGCTGTGTTGTTGTCTCGGTGCCAACGCGTCGCCGGCCCCAAGTCCATCGTCGCTTTATGAAATGGCGGGCATCCGTGTCACAGCCGCTCATGTCCATTACTTTTAGTATGTGACAACACACAATGCCGCCCTGCTCGAACTTGCAAGATTGGCGAGTATTCGCCTTCCTCGATCGAGGCTTTCACGGTAGTTCTTCCTTTGTCCGAAGTCTTCGTGTTTCAATCCGACATGCCCAAAATAGAACACACCTTGAACGTATGTTCGTCCACCTGGAAAGCCGTGAACATGCTGGCACGCTTTATTTCTTCCTGGAATTCTGCAAGTTTTGTGTGTTTATGTTAATCTATCGTGCGATCTTTTTTTGTAGCACATTACGTTGTCATGGAAATAGAAATAGATTTATGTTTGAATATGGAAAACATAGTATACTGAACATGGCAAACATAGTACACTGAACATGGCAACTGCAGTACACTAGACATGGCAACTGTAGTACACAATACATGGCAATCGCGCAGACACTAGACATGGCAATCGCAGACACTAGACATGGCAATCAGATACATTTTCAATCGCCATCGCTATTTCCACACCAATATTTCCCCAATGAAAGCACATTGCATAAAACATGGCAACTGCATTTTTATTAAACATGGCATCTACATTTGAGTAAACATGGCAATTGCATTTTCAACAAACATGGCAGTTGCATTTTAGTAAACATGGCAATTGCATTTCAGCATATGTGTTGACAATATAACATTTTTCAGTTGACATTGGCATTTGCATACCAACATGCCCAAATGGAAGTACAGTGCATTAAACATGGCAACTGCACTTCATTGAACATGGAAAATGCATCCGAGTAAGCATTGTAAACAGAATTTTCATTGAACATGGCAACTGCAGCTGGGTAAGCATGGCAAACAGTATTTCATTAAACATGGCAACTACATATCATGGCAACTGCATTGCACTCTATATGGCACCTACTGCCTTAGTGCTTTTGCGCAAATAAGACCGTAACGAGACTGACTTACTTGTTAAAGATCTTGTTTGTGTATATCTTGCTCATTTGCCTCTCCATTGGTAAATACGTTAGCAATTTCGGCTGCTTTAGCGCCGTGGTAACTTCTGTCAGTAGCTCGATCCCGAATTTTTTGTTGTAGAGCTGTGTACCGCTTGGCAAATCAGTAGCAATGAGTTGCCGTGGCTCACGACGCTTCAAAACAGCATTGAACCCCTCGCTGCGCCAAGCGTAGTCTGCAGAAAGGGAAGAAGCACCGATGAAGTAGGCGGCACCCAAAGACATTCGCTTCTCCCACGCATCAGCAAGCGCCTCGTTGTCTTGGACTTGATGTGTTTCAACCATGGCCATCCAGCTCCTTTCAAACTCCTCGACCGTCAAACTGTGGTCCACGCACAGCTCGAGTGCCTTGTGCAGCTCTGGACGGTCAGCAAAGAACGGTCCTAGCGTCTCCTGAGCCTTCTTTATAACGTGCCACCTGCAGTGCCTATGCACCGCCAACGGAAAGACCTCCTCTATGCCTGCACGCATGCTGAAATCCTGGTCTGTTATTATGTTCATCGGAGCAAGTCCATCCATGCACTCCAAGAAGGTCTTGAACAACCAGACGTACCCATCTGTGTCTTCGTTCCGAACGAGCCCACAGCCGAACTGCAACGACTGATTGTGGTTATTTATTCCTATGAACGGAGCGCATGGCATCTTGTACATATTGGTGAGGTACTCGCGTCGAATGAAATGTAATCTCGGAAATGTTTGTAGGCTCTCCTTGCAGCACCATCCACCCAATACATGTTTCGACGACACGGTCCTCATTGTCCAACCTTATCCAAAGAGAAGAAATCTCGATCTTCCTTTGCTTTCTCATCAAGTAGGCAATTGTAGCTCTATGTCGCCCAACCCGCTCTCTCTACGGTACTTGGCTCAGAGGGTTTTGATGTCACCGTATGTACGGCATGCTACTTAGTTTCCCCTTTTTGCTGTGGATGAGTGATAGTACGTATCTGGACCATCCTTGATGGACCGACGTTACAATCATGTAGCAGCTTTACGAATTGCCTTTCGACTGGGGTGAATCCTCTGGGGCGGTCAGAAATTTGACCAGGTCGAACTTCTTTATGAGTTTGTGGTTGTGCTCGTCAAAATATTCAGTGACCACATACTGTGTTCCATCTACGTTCAGCTTACACCGGACAGGGCATCCCGTCTTGAGAATGATCCCTCTTTTTCCGTTCCGGAACGATAGGCGCAACACCTTTCCCCTTCTTGTTCCTCCGTGCCTTGTGGAACCTCATCTCACCTCTGCTGTACTCGTTAGTTTTCTTAATTTTCCTATGGTACTCGGTGTTGACCGCAAATCCATGGAACTTTGCATATGTCTGGTAGTATTCCTTTGCTTCTTCGAACGATTCAATTCTCTGCCCAATGTACAGTGGCTGAGGTACCACGATCTCTGATTGCCCACCATCTTCATCCCCTTCTGCCTTGTCGTCAGTTTCATCATTCACTTCAGTATCGGCGGCAGTTCCATCTACTTGAGTGTTGGCAGTGATTGTGTTCAAAGGGTTGCTCGTCGGTATTGCTGGAATGATTGCCATTCCCGACTGTGACTCAAAATTGTCTGCGGCATGATTGTCTGCTGGCTGGTGGAACGCGTCTTCCCTGCGCTCAGAGCTCCCCGCAGTAGATGTCCCCGCGCCGTTGTTAACTATAGTTGTAGGCCCTGTAATAGGAAAAACAGGTACGAGAGTAAGTTTTTTGTTTGAATAACATGTGTATCGCAACCGATCACACCATCTACGAGTGATTTGCACGACATCATTTCAAACAGCAAGCCGTGAGTCTGCGCGTGGACATGTACGGCAGCTATAGCTGTCCAGTGATGGCAGCTACTGTTCAACAAACATGGCAACTATTATTTTTGCCTACAAATAACTACAAATAATAAATGTAGTGTTGTTTTTGTGGTTCAGTTTTTTTTCCCTTACCTTGTTGTGTTGCATTTGATCTTTTTGTGTGGTCTGTGACACCAAAATGACGTGCTCCTCCTGCAATTTGTGAAGCTTGCCACGAAACGTTTGCCGGGTTACCACCAGCGTAATAACCTGTACGCATAGTAGTGGTTGGTAAATTCATGGCAAATGCATTTTGTGCTAGCACGGCAACTGCAGTTTTACTGGCATGGCAACTGTATTTGCATCGGCATGGCAACCGCATTTGTTCCTTAATGGCAGCTGCAGTTGCCATGGTATGGCAAATGTAGTCGCACTGGCTGGCAACTGCAGTTGTTCTTCCCTGGCAACTGCATGTGTCCAGGATGGCAACAACAGCTCTCCAGGGATGTCAATTGTAGTTTCTAATACATGGCAACTGTAGATGTCCAGTCATGGCAATTGTAGTTGTCAATTATGCTCCTTCTGCTAATTGATCATCCGCAACTTCACTTTATTTATGGACTCACCTGTGTATGACGTCGATGGCAGGTACATTGGTGCTGCCTGATGCCACGCGCTGCATGAAGGCTCTGCATTTTCACCCGTGGTAACTCGTCAGTCCTTTTGCCAGTTTTTTTGCATGTTCATTTTTCATGTCCACAGCAGTATGTGCTCTTTTCTCGTTTTGTCTTGATTATCCATACAAGCTAGTTGAAGTTTGCTGCCCGTACATTTGTCAGTGTTAGCGCCTTGTGAGTGAACTTGCCACGGGGGCTTCCTAATTGTGTTTTGGTCATAAGAACCTGCGAAAAAATGACAGTGTACGACATAAGTAGAATGACATCTTCATCGTTGCGAAGATGGCAACTGTTCTCTTCTTTTTGTTATCACGCATCATACCTACGCCTGCATACTGTTCTAGTAGTGGCAGCAACGGCCCTCAAGAGATGAGCCGATCAGACTGTTGCATCCCAAGGGGGCGTTTCTGGCCTTTGAGAACCCCAAGCATCAGCGCCATCTTTGTGATTCATTCTTTCCGTGTCTCGCTTCTTTCCAATGTGTTCTCAATCACTGCATGAACAAGGCATGAACAATCCACAAGAATTGTATTCTTCTGCTGCTTGCACATAGAAGATATGGATGGCAAGCGACGGGTCAAGATAGGTGGCAGCTACTGACAACGAAAGGTGGCAACTGTCGTTATACACAAGTGGCAATTAATTTCTTCCAGCCCTCTTCATTCCAAAATTTGTCCCTCCTGTCCTTCTTTAGTGATTCCTACTCATCCATTTTTCATACCCAACTACTTGCGTCAATTAAACTAGGAAATTAAGTCAATTTCAAACGTAGTACATGGCAGATCTAGTGTACTCTGCCTGGCAATTGCGACTATACACTGAACCATGCAGTGTTCTACCCCTATAGCATGGATCCAGCACAAGATCGGGAGATTTTCAGCCTTAAGGATGAGAAGGATGAGATCGGGAGATCTTCACCTGGTTTTAGATGATCGTTGTCGGTGTCAAAATCGGCGGATCTCGGGTAGGGGGTCCCGAACTGTGCGTCTAGGCGGATGGTAACAGGAGACGAGGGACACGATGTTTTTACCCAGGTTCGGGCCCTCTCGATGGAGGTAAAACCCTACGTCCTGCTTGATTAATATTGATGATATGGGTAGTACAAGAGTAGATCTACCACGAGATCAAGGAGGCTAAACCCTAGAAGCTAGCCTATGGTATGATTGTTGTAATGTATGTTGTCCTACGGACTAAAGCCCTCCGGTTTCTATAGACACCGGAGGAGGTTAGGGTTACATAGAGTCGGTTACAATGGTAGGAGATCTACATATCCGTATTGCCAAGCTTGCCTTCCACGCCAAGGAAAGTCCCATCCGGACATGAGTCGGAGTCTTCAATCTTGTATCTTCGTAGTCTTGGAGTCCGGCGGATAATGATAGTCCGGCTGTCCGGACACCCCCTAGTCCAGGACTCCCTCAGTAGCCCCCTAACCAGGCTTCAATGACGATAAGTCCAGCGCGTTTATAGTCTTCGGCGTTGCAAGGCGGGTTCTCCCTTCAAATTCCATGTACCTGCCGAACAGTGTCCGGCTTCATCCTGAATACTGTGCTCCTCGGCTTCTACGCCAAATAATGGCCCTCTTCCACACGTCGCACGAATGCGAAAAGCCAGGGCGTATTTTACGTTCCACCCCCTAGTCGTGCGAGTCGTCCGCCTATAAAAGAGGCAAGAATCCAGATCCAAACCACACCATCTTCCTCCCGTGAATATCCCATCGAAGCGCCTTTGACCTAAAGATCCATTCCATCATGGATCGTCGAAGCGGCTCTTCTTCACGCGCTCCCAGCCCACCACCGGGGAATTGGAGGAGGTGCTCTGTTTTGCACAACGAGCTAGTGAAGCTCCAAACGGGGGGATTTCTCCCTCCGACCTTCATGGTCCCGGTCCGGGCCGGACTGGTTACTTATCGAGGTGGGAGGCAGGCGGAGGACACTCCAAGCCCCAATAAGGGGGAGCGTGTATGCTTCGTCCCCTATCTGATAAGGGGACTCGGATTCCCAAGACATCCGCTCCTCCGCTGGCCTCGGAGTTCTACGGACTCCAGCTCCACCACCTCACGCCCGCCTCGCCCCGCATATCGCATGGCTACGAGCTCTTTGCGAGCTATTCTCGGGCATTGAGCCCCATTTTGCACCGTGGAAGAGGCTGTTTTGCCTCGCACTCGTTCTCACGAGGGGTCCATATATCAAGTGGGCGGCGCCAAATATGGCGATCGCGGGACCGGATACCTATCCGTACTCCTAAGAAGGCGTCCAAGATCGCCCTCGGAGTGGTTTTATATAGGAGACGCCCGCTACTGCACTCCAGTCCGGATCGGCCTCCGGAGTTTAGTGCTGCTCCTTGAAGAAACGCCACCGGCGCTCATGAGCCTCCGATTGGAGGAAGACAAGAGCGTCCATTACTTGATGGGCCGAATAAGATTAATGGCCCATTCTGGCTTGACCATGATCAGAGTCATGGCGACATGCATCAAGCATGGGGTACAGCCATTGCAATACAGAGGCCACCCCATGTGGGATTTCAACGGGGAAGATGATGCCACCCGGCATGGCCGCAAAGGGCCGGATTCGACCGAGGATCTGGTAGATATCCTGTCCCGCCTGTACAAGGGGAAGAAGGAGGACTTCCTTCGAACGAACCCTTTGAATGGGTTTTCCACGATCAACCCTAGAGGATGGGTAAGTGAACACCTTGAAGGGTTCATCTCATGATTTCGAAGTTTAGGCTTCTTATATTATGTCTTCGGCGCAGGATCTACGCTGGACTGTGGAGGACATGGAGAGTCCTGCTCCGCAAACCGAGGATCCAGAGAGATCCCTGGATCCGGCCTCCGAAGAGCACCCAGACATTGAGGTGGAGCTGATCGACGGGGTGTTTCACCAGCTCAGCATAGACAATGCTTTGGTCGCCATTACGGCGGACTACCCCGGACTAAGTCCGGCTTCCCAGGTGACCGCGACCGAAGTCAGGAAACCATTATCTCTTCCCTGCCCATTTCTAGCCTTCACGAACGACGGTTTTTTGCAGGAAGAGCCTTTACGGCAGGAAGCCGAGCCCGCGGCGGCTGACCAACAAAGGTCAGTCCGGACTAGCAGGCGGAAAAGGAGCGCGGTGCGGGCGGAGACGTCGCCGCAAAGGTATAGCTCCCATTTAAGTTTTCAGAGCAACGTTCCGAGGAAACGCCTGAGTGCTCATGATCTTTGTAGGAAAAAAAGCGCCCGCCGGACTGCGGGCGTAGAAGTTGCCGATCCGACCTACACCGGCCAGGCTCCAGCGCCCGGCCTGGAGGGGGAGGCAAGTGCAAGACGCGGGTCGGGTCCTTCTCCAACGGAGGACACCGACAGACTGTCCGCCACCAAGTCTGAGGTGGAGAGCGCCATGAACCATAGGCGCCGCCGGACAGTATTTCATGAAGCGTGCTTTTCCCCTGAGGCGTTGGATGCCTTTAATGTAGGGACGCGCATCTCCGGGCCGCTCAAGATGGTTTTACCAGAGCCACGGAGCAGTATGCGAAAGACATACGGGTAAGGGAATTTTAATGGTTGTATATATCAGTAGCCCCCGAGACTTAAAGTAGTTATGATAACTGATTTAAGGATCATGTAAAAACGCAGGCTCTTACCGAGAAGAATGCCCAGCTGTCTCGAGAGCTGCAAGATTGCAAGGCCCAACTTGAGGCCGCGCTTGCTGCCGCAGGGGGAGACGCAACGACCCCTCCTGGTAACACATTTTTATAGATATAAGCATTGTGCGGCGTGCGCACGAGTCTAATAATGACATTGCAGGTGCCGCCGGACAAGATCCGGACAAGCAAGCATTGCTGCGCCAGCTAAAGGCTGGCAAGAGCGTGCCGAACAGGGTTCAACAGGAAAGGAACAAGCTCCAAGATGCCAACGCCAAGCTCGGAGAAGAGCTGAAAGGCACTCGGGCCGAGCTGTCCGGCTCCGTTAAGGAGAGTCAGCGGCTTCGTCGCTGCATTTATAGTAAGTGCTTGAGCGGACTCCTTTGAAAAGAAGAGTTCGGCGAAGAAGCCAGTTTGACATAATATGTCTTGTAGGTATACTCACAGGTTGTCCTGCAGAGGAGATGCCCATATCAATGGGTGATCAACTTCCCGAACTGTTGCAACTGCTCGAACGAGTTCGGCAGGCAATGAGCAGCGACGTCCGGGCTTTATGGCCAGCCTGCTCCCTACCCGAGGGCCTTGGGGAGCTTGCGGAGAAGCTTCAGGGAGTGCGGCAGGGCTTCCGTTTGTGGAAGATTTCGGCTTGCCGTCAAGGTGCCAGGGAGGCTTGGGCCATGGTTAAGACGCGGTATAAGAAGGCGGATCCAACCATATGGCCGAAGTTGGACCGGTGGGGCCCGATGGGAAGGAGATCCCTGTGAGTTTAGTATATAGCCAAGTGGAGTTGGCTGCTAAATTTTCCCAACGGGACTGTAAACTGGACAGCCTGTTAGATGGGATTGAGGAGGAATACAATCAATAAATTTGACGATGTATGTTATCCTTTAAATTGACATGTGAAATGCCTTCTAACCGGATTGTAGATCGTTTGTCTTTGCCGACCTTTTCGCTTCAACCTCGGGACCCTAGAGTCCGGAGTGTGTCCGAATACCTCTTTGGCTGAGAAACAACTGTGGTATGCATGGAGACCGGGCGTAGGGGTCATTAGTGCTTTATCAGACAAGTGCCCAACTAGTTATGTTATATTACATGGTTAGTAAGAAAAATCTTCCAGGGAGAATAGTTCCGTTAAGGGTTCCTTTCCCTGGGAGGCATGCCCTAAAGTGTATGTCCGGACTGCAAAGAAAGCGAAGAAACATCCGGGGCAGATAGATAAATAGGTAAAAGTCATCTTTTAAATCACCGATCGAATATTCCCTTAAGAATGCTAGCTGCTTCACCCAGTCGAGGTACACATCCGCCGACCCGGCAAGAATAATCGCAGAGGTGCTCCTTTACCTCCTAGCCGAACAATCGGGAACGAGGGGTAAGCACAGAGCCAGGCAACCCAGCTTGGCCAAAACTTAAGTCATATCGATGCATATAATGGCGAGTAAAAGGTACATGTGGAAGCTTGACACATGTGCTGGGAACGAACCCGTATAATTGAGCTTCTGTGAAAGAAGCCCCCAGGAATAATGAGTGCGGATGGCACGTCATGCATATGTAAGAAATGCGAAAATAGGCCCGTAAGGGCTTTTAAATAACAAGGCATAGAAAGAGAAACAAAAGGACAGCCGAAGTGTAAAAGTTTGGACAGGGGAAGGGAACGAACTCTTAGTCCGGCGCTAGGCATAGAATCGTCGGAGGCAGGCTGCGCTCCATGGGTTCGCTCGAGTCCGTTATCCGACGATTTCAGAGACGGTATGCTCCGGTCGGTCGACTTGATCGATAATGAAGGGCCCTCCCATTTGGGCTTGAGCTTGTCCTTTTTCTTGTCCGCAGCGAGAACTAGTTCGCCAACGTTGTAGGTCTTGGCCCGTACTTCTCGCTTTGGTATCTTCGGCCTGCTTCGATAAAATGCGGAACGAGCCTTTGCGACGCCACGTTCTTCCTCCAATGTGTCCAGTTGTCCCGCCGATCAAGCTCGGCCTCCTTTCTCATACATGCGCACTCGAGGTGAGTCATGAATAATGTCGCAGGCAGGTCGCTCTGCGCCAGATACCATAAAAATGGTGTGAATCCGGTTGTACGGTTAGGCGTTGTCCGCAGCCCCGTGAGTACGGAGTCGAGCTCCTCGACCCAATGTGTGTCGGATTTAGTAAGTGACCTCACTAGTCTGGGTTTAATGCCGCTCATTATTAGACCATTTGCTCTTTCCACTTGACCGTTGGTTTGAGGGTGATAGACTGAAGCGTAGTCGAGCTTGATGCCCATATTTTTGCACCATGACTTAACCTCGTCGGCTGTGAAGTTTGTGCCGTTGTCGGTGATGATGCTGTGGGGAACTCCGTAACGGTGTACTACCCCTGATATAAATTCTATCACTGGTCCGGACTCTGTCGTTTTGACTGGTTTGGCCTCTATCCATTTGGTGAATTTATCCACCATGACCAATAGGTACCTTTGCTTGTGGGTTCCCCCTTTAAGGGGTCCAACCATGTCAAGCCCCTGCATCGCGAACGGCCGTGTAATGGGTATGGTTTTGAGGGCGGTGGGTGGCATATGGCTCGATTAGCAAAGAGTCGACAACCAACGATCGCCGACCAAGTCCCGCTGGCGTCTGCCCAAGCCATCGGCGAATAAAACTCTGACGGAATGCCTTTCCTACAAGGGCCCGGCTGCTGCGTGGTGTCCGCCTAGTCCGCATGAATTTCAGCCAGGAGGTTTCGCCCTTCCTCTTTGAAGATACACCTCTGAAGGACTCCGGTTGTACTTTTCTTATAAAGTTCTCCCTCATGGACCTTGTAGGCTTTTGATCGCCGGACTATGCAGCGGGCCTCGTTTTGGTCTTCGGAAAGTTCCTGCCTAAGCAAGTAGGCTAGGAAAGATTCTGTCCACGCGGTGATTACTGCCATTATAACGTGGGCTGAAGGTGTTATGTCGTCTGCTGAATCATCGATTGATGCGGTTTTTTCCGGCTTATCGCTACCGGGCTCCTCTTCCAGGAAGATATTTGGAGGGACAGCATCACGTTTCGCACCGATGTGTGCCAGGACGTCGGCCGCTTGGTTATTATCTCGGGCTATGTGATGGAATTCAAGTCCTTCAAACGGAGATGACATTTTTAGGACAGCGTTGCGATATGCTACCATTTTCGGATCCTTGGCGTCAAAGTCTCCGTTTATTTGGGATATTGCAAGGTTTGAATCCCCGCGCACCTCTAGGCGTTGGATGCCGATGGAGACCGCCATCCGGAGACCATGTAACAGGCCTCGATTCGCTGCATTGTTGGAGTCCGTACATTATTTGAAGTACGATCGATCAGTATCCCGGTTGGGGACGCCAAGACGACGCCAGCCCCCCATCCGCCAACATTTTGGAGCCGTCGAAATGCATAGTCCATTGGCGTAGCGCGCCGCACTCTTTAGGGAGTTCGCTTCAGCATTCGCCATTTAAGTCAGCCAAAACTTGTGACATTATAGCTCGTCGAGATTTGTAAGTTATGTTGAATGGTAAGAGCTCAATGGCCCATTTTGCAATCCTGCCTGTTGCGTCACGGTTATTTATAATGTCATTGAGTGGTACTTCAGAGGCCACTGTTATCGAACACTCTTGAAAGTAGTGCCGAGCTGAGACGCCATGAACACCGCATATGCTATCTTCGATAGTGCGGTAACGGATTTGCAGGGGTTAACACGGTGGATACATAATACATCGGTTTTGGAGAGGGAATTTATGCCCTTCGTCGCTCGCTCGACGACGAGGACCGCGCTTACAACTTGATGTGTTGCTGCGATGTATAACAACATTGGTTTGCCCAGTGGGCGCAGCCAGACCGGATTTGTTGCCAAGATGGCCTTTATTTCTTTGAGTCCGCAAGGGCAGATCCATCCATTCAAAGTGTTCGGTGCCGAGGAGGCGATAAAGGGGCAACGCCTTTTCTCCTAGACGGGAGATAAAGCGGCTTAAGGATGCCACGCATCCTGTTAATTTTTGTATTTGTTTGAGGTCTTTTGGAATATCCAACTGTGCCAGAGCTCGGATTTTGGCCGGATTTGCTTCAATTCCTCTGTCGGATACAATGAAGCCCAGCAGCTTGCCGGCTGGTACGCCGAAAACACATTTTTCCGGATTCAGCTTGATGTCATATGCTCTGAGGTTGTCGAATGTGAGCCTCAAATAGTCTACTAGAGTTTCGACATGTTTTGTTTTGACGACTACGTCGTCTACGTATGCCTCGACTGTTTTGCCAATCTGGGTTGCCAGACATGTTTGAATCATGCGCTGATATGTTGCGCCGACATTTTTGAGTCCGAAGGGCATCGTGTTGAAGCAGAATGGTCCGTATGGAGTGATGAATGCCATTGCGGCTTGGTCTGCTTCAGCCATCTTGATTTGGTGATAGCCAGAGTACGCGTCGAGGAAGCACAACGAATCGTGCCCTGCGGTAGCGTCGATATTTGGTCGATGCGGGGAGAGGGAAGGGATCCTTTGGGCAAGCCTTATTGAGGTCTTTAAAATCGACACAGAGGCGCCAGGATTTATCCTTCTTTGGTACCATCACCAGAGTCGCTAGCCAGTCCGGATGTTTGATATCTTTAATGAATCCGGCTTCCAATAGTTTGGCTAGCTCTTCTCCCATTGCCTATCTTTTGGGTTCGAAAATCTTCAAGAGCCTGTTTGATCGCTTAAATCCTTTTAGGATGTTTAGGCTATGTTCGCCAACTGCGTGGGATTCCGGCATATCCGAAGGATACCAGCGAAGATGTCCCAATTTTCCGAAGGAATTCACATGATGCAGCGCCGACTTCGCTGCTCAATTGTGCCCCGATGGAGGCCGTCTTTGTTGGGTCCGTTGGATGGACCTGGAATTTTGTTATTTTATCTGCTGGTTTGAAGGAAGTGGACTTGGATCTTTTATCGAGTATCACATCGTCCCTATTCACCGTAGAGCGTAGCGCGGTGAGTTCTTCTGCCGCTAAGGCTTTGGATAGTGCCTCGAGGGCTAGTGCGGCTGTCTTGTTTTCGGCGCGGAGTGCTATGTCCGGATCACTAACGAGAGTGATTATTCCGCTGGGCCCAGGCATTTTGAGCTTCATGTACCCGTAATGAGGTACTGCTTGAAAAATTGTGAATGCCTCTCGTCCTAATATGGCGTGATACCCGCTGCTGAACGGGGCCACCTGGAACGTGACTTCTTCGGATCTGTAGTTGTCCGGAGAGCCGAACACCACATCGAGTGTGATTTTTCTGGTGCAGCGCGCTTCCCGGCTGGGGATTATTCCTCTAAATGTTGTGCTGCTTCGCTCAATACGGCTCCAATCGATTTCCATTTTTCGAGAGTTTCCTCAGAATGAGGTTTAGTCCGCTGCCGCCATCCATGAGGACTTTTGTCATCGAAAGCCGCCCACTATGGGACTAAGTACCAGGCACCGGTGCTCGTTGTTCGAATTTAGGCTCATCGCTGGCGTTGAAAGTAATAGCTGTGTCGCCCATGGATTTGCTGTTGCTACTTGGTAGACTTCGGCGAGTCCGCTGGATTATTCGCTTCGATATTGTTTGACGCGAAGGTCTCAAGACTGCTGATACCGGCCTGGTATTGTTGGAGTGGTTTTCGGAGCCGTAAGCTCCTCGCCACTTTTGACCACCGCCGTAATATCCAACATGCTCGAAGGTTATGTGTTGGGACGGCTCCCTCAGACTATGAAGCTTACAGGTCCATTGAGCCATCCCTCCAAAGACGGTTCCGCTTCCTTATTGGGTTTTTGTTTTTCGTTTTTGCATCCGGGGCCCGAGTGTAAGGCGCCCTTTATCGCGAACGGGTTTGGGGCGGATTATCCCAAAATTGATTTTCAGTTTTCCGAAACTCTCCATCGCACAAGATTTTCATACTATGGACGCCAGATCGGTGAAGCGCGTAATTCTGCGACGATCAATGGCGTTTAGTATTCCCTTGTCCGTGCAGTTATTGCAGAAGATTGAGATTGCGTTTTCCTCTCGGCAGTCCTTTATCTTGTCCATAACCAGGAGGAATCTGGCCCAGTAGTGATGTACTGTTTCAGCGGGCTCTTGCCGTATTAGGGATAGATCGCATATGTCTGGGTGGGTGGGTGGACTGAAATCCGGATCCCTGCCCATGTTGGGGCTCAAAGGCCGAGGGGCTTCCGAATTCTGAAGCTCGGCTCGCTGGACACAATCCAGCGGGTCCAGAGCGATGCACGATTTTAAGTTCGATGCTCGATCGAAGTCCGTCCCTCCGCGGGAATCCGGCATGGAGGGTTCGGGAATCCGGACATGAATAGTTTTCAATACAGGCGAAGAGTTGCCGTATTGCTCCTCGACCACTGCGACGTGGTGGGTGGCCTGGGGAGAGTTAATCTCTCTCAGATCGATTTTAAACCCAATCTGGTTGTAGTCTGTAGCGACTCCCAGGGCGGCGATGCGATCCAAGAGCTCGTTAACAGACGAGAGCTCTATTGGATCCAACTGTTCGGCAGCTTCAGGGCTAACGCGAAGATTGTTTCCGACGACTTGAGAAGTCATTGCCGAAGCGGCGGCCGGACAGGCGGTCATGAGAAAACCACCAAGCCGGATAGTTTGGCCGGCGGCCAAGGCCCCTCCGGCGAAGACACCGTCTTTGAAGACGGCCGAGGCATCCGCTCTATCGGTGACGCATACGAGGAACTCTCAATGAAAGCACCAATGTCGGTGTCAAACCGCGGATCTCGGTATGGGGTCCCGAACTGTGCGTCTAGGCGGATGGTAACAGAGACGAGGGACACGATGTTTTTACCTGTGTTCGGGCCCTCTTGATGGAGGTAAAACCCACGCCATGCTTGATTAATATTGATGATATGGGTAGTACAAGAATAGATCTACCACGAGATCAAGGAGGCTAAACCCTAGAAGCTAGCCTATGGTATGATTGTTGTAATGTATGTTGTCCTACGGACTAAAGCCCTCCGGTATACACCGAAGGAGGTTAGGGTTACACAGAGTCGGTTACAATGGTAGGAGATCTACATATCCGTATTGCCAAGCTTGCCTTCCAGGCCAAGAAAAGTCCCATCCGGACATGAGCCGGAGTCTTCAATCTTGTATCTTCGTAGTCTTGGAGTCCGGCGGATAATGATAGTCCGGCTGTCCGGACAACCCCTAGTCCAGGACTCCCTCAATCGTCTCTAGAGGGCTGGGTTGGAGTTTGGGGCTGGGGGTGGGGAGGGTTGGGGTATGGTTTTGAGGTGGGAGTGCCCTATGGATCTGCTCTGTTTGCCATGGCAACCAGAGAAGGCCGGCGACGGAGGTCGGGGTTCGAGAGGTGGGGGGCGATGGCGGCAGACGAGAGAGGGGTGGATCGGAGGCCGGGAACTACTTGGTCGTGCGGGCAGCTGGTCGGCTTGCCCGGACGGGGCAGTGCGGGCGGGGTTGGCACGCAACGGACGTGTGGGCCGTGCTTTTGTGCGCGCGGACGTGGTCGTGCGGGCCGGTTCCCGTCCATGCCACACAAGACGTGCGGGCGGGTTCCCGTCGACGCCACACGTGTGGCAGTTATTCGGACTCAAAAGATATGGCCAACTCGATGGATCGGAATCATGGAGGAAGCAATCTCCTTTAATCATGTACGCAATTGTTTTCCGGTTCATACATGTATTCCTACTCTCACTCTCCCAATCCTTTCAGGACAATGTTTGCTGGTTGGTCTTGATTTTTCTTTTCCCCAATATACAAGGCCCACACCATATATATATGATTGCCTTTCCGGTACAGATCTGTTCCTCAAAGTGGATATACATCTTGATCCTCTGCACCAGTTCCATCGATGAATTGTTGGTCAATCTCAACCTCTTTTGGGAGTACGTGAGACTTGTGTTCCCCAACTCCATCTAGCCAGGCCAGAGGCGCTCTACAGGCCCTCTGGCGTTTTCTTCTCCGGCCAATGATTTGTTGTACAGGTCATGGCCGCCGGCATCTTACTTCCCGGCCACTGCTTCTACAAGTTTCTGGATTTTAACAAGTTTGCTCTGCTGATATGCAGGCCGAGAGACGACAACAAGCTTTGCTCATGGTGCATCGCCAATGGATACTTGAGGATGAAAAACTCGGCACCGCAAGGACTGGGATGTATTTTTAAATGTATTTGAGAGTGTTTGTAAGGGTTTGTGCTACTGAATGTATTGCCTTGGATCTTATGACAAAAAAGGAAATCAGTCCATTAACTTTACGGAAAAACTACGTGTGGGCGTTTGCACGTCGCACACGCATTTATCACCACTCATTTTGCCACGTATGAACTGATGACATCAGCAGAAATCTTTTTGGTTTTCGGCTTAAAAATATTTTATCTCTTAATTAAAAAAGCAAATTAAAAATCCAACTTCACCATTAAATCCGTCTCGACGAGATCTTCAAAAATAGACCCCATGTTGATATGTTTTGATGAAAATTTTTTTGTCTAAAAGTTGCCATGATGTTTACACTGTAGTTGCCATAGTGCTTAAACTAAAGTTGCCGTGTGGCAATTTTAGTTTGTAGATCATGGCATTTTAGTTTTTCGATGATGTCAATTCCAATACTTTGACCATGAAAATATTTTTTTGTATGAACCATGGCAATTTTAAGTGCATGTATCATGACAATTTTAATTTATGGTACATGCAAGTCTAGTTTCTTAATTCCCCGTTTTATAATATGTCAAAATTTACTTTTAAATGTAGAAGAAAATAGCTGAAACATATCATGGCAACTTCAATATAAACATCATGGCAATTCATGTGCAATAGACACGTCAACTTTTAACCAAAAAAAATTTAGTCGAAATATATTGATATGAGATCTAGTTTCGAGGATCTCGTCACGAGGGATTTAATGGTGAAAATGGATTTTCAATCGGATTTTTTATTTAAGAGATAAAACATTTTAAAAACAGAAAATCCAAAAAGATCTCCACATGCATGCATGCGGTGACATGACGTAGTCTGTGTGTTATAGGGCGTGTGAGCGGGTTTAGCTCCCACCACACGTGTGGGCGTTAACGTTGTCCTAACTTTAATATAAAAATCCATGTAAACATTTTATTAGAGTTTTTGTTCTTGTTTTGAGAAAAATATTTCACTGTAGTTTCATGCCTTAATGGAGAAAAATTTATTGGTGAACGAAGAATATGAAGAAACTTACTACAAGACCAGACTAATTGAAACGACATTTGAGGCCATGGTAAGGGAGCCGGCCATCCAACCCAATACGGTAAATGTCCGTTTCTATCAACTTTAAAAATTACCTTTAAAAAAATAGTAGCTTTTTGTTGGCGGAAGTCTATTAATTACATAGCTTCCGCCAACTTCAAGCTATGCAATTTAAAAAGTGATTAAGAATACTTACAAAATGAGTAAGAGGCATTTGGCTTTCCCAAACTGACGCCTCAAGCATATGGTAGAAGGCTACCTTCCGCCAAATGTACCTACTTCAACCAAGTCAAATGAAGTTGCTTCGGCCAAATGAAGAGCGTTTGAAGCAAAAGAAAGAAAAGAAATGAAAGCAAGCGATTAGTGGCTTCACCTAAACTTTACGAGCCATGCTTCGGTAGACCCCCCTTCACAAATCGTATAAGGACAGTATGGTCATTTGGTCATAAGGTATACACACCTCCGTACGTGGCAAAGCTGTACGTATATCCCGCGTTTCGCACAGGCCAGCTCACCTGGGCCGGCCCATTTGCAGTAGCAAGCGGTAGAACCACGTAATAAGGTAAAAAAAATTAGAAAAACTTGTGCGATGGGGCTGAGATTCGAACACAAAACCAGGTGGAAGTAAGCACATTTTGGTAACCAACGCAGCTCCCAGGTTCTTGTGTTATGTTTGCAGTGCGACCCTTAAAGAAAGAGAAGATGGCAGCAAAACTTGAAAGGCAGTTAGCAGAAATTCCCAAAACCCAAGTCTGTGCGGGGAATTGAACAAAGGACCTCTTGCAAGTCTTTTTTCCTCGAAAAAAAGAACCTCTTGCTAGTAAAATGCGTCGCTAGCCACTATAATTACAGAGGTTTGGTGTTTAAAAAGGCAGCCCGGTGTATATGAACTATCAGCCGCAAACAGATTAAACTTTTTTAAATTCCAAACGTGATTTTCTTTTTGAAAATAAATAACGCGAGCATTTCAAGTTTCTGAACAAAATATTGTAATGTCAAACATTTGTGAAATGCTGACATTTTTTTGGGAATCTCAAACGTTTATGAAAAAAGAACAATTTTGAAAACAAGAACAATTTTTGAAATAGTGAACAATTTTTTGAAAATGCAAATATTTTTTATGAGCAGGAATAAATATTATAACGCAAACATGTGCAAAAACCCAATTCGGTGCCCAGGCTCATCTGCACCTGGTCAGAAAAAAAATCAAAACAAATACTAAAACTTCAAAAAAAAAATTGGATGATAGATAATTTGATGCGTGAGGTTCGCCCCAGATTTGAACTTATTTGGACATCTGAGCCGCTCTCTGCAAAACAAAAAACAAATCAGATCTGCTGAGAGCTGCTCAGATGTCCAAATAAGTTAAAACTTGGAGCGCACCTCCCGCGTAAACTTATCTACCATGCAAAAAATGGGATTTTTTTAATTTGTTTAGTATTTGTTTTGATTTTTTTCGTCAGGGTAGGTGCAGATGAGCTCGGGAGCAGAAACGCCGCACTCGAACATGTGGCAGAAATTTTCCAACACCAACACAAAATAACAAAAAAATAGTTCTTTATGTTCAGTATTTGGTTTGTTGGTTGTTATGCCCACCCCTAGCTCCAAGGACAAAAAAGTTCGTGAAGCTGAAAAAAGTTCACCGATTTGAAAAAAAAGTTTACGAATTTGAAAAAAAAATGGTGAAACTGAAAAAGTTCATCGATTTGGAAAATAATCCTACAAAATTGCCTAATTTTTTTGCAATTTCCCAAACATTTGGGCACATTTATGTACTTTTCTCAAATCGATAAACTTTTTTTTTTCAATTTCATGAACTTTTTGTTATATTTGTGTACTTTTTTCATATCGATAAACTTATTTAAACTTATGGACTTTACTTTAAACTATGATTTTTTTAATTTTAAAAACCGGCAACCAGGAGTGGGTACGGTGTTCGGTATAAACCAAAAATTTGGTTTTCACCATCTGGTTAATTTTTAAATTTGGTTGTACAAACAAAAACCAAAAATTGTCATTGAAAATAGATAACCGAAAATTCAATATGGTACAGTTTTCATTAGTTGCGATTCATTTGTAGCAGCAACACCTTTTATATAGTTGGAAATCTTTGTGTCATCTCCCCTCACGGACGAGGTGGGACTAATACCCGGGAGAAGTTGGCTGCGCGCGACACCCGTGCCTTGTGTTGGGCAATTATATACGCTGACTCGGATTGTTCAGTTAACCGGGCTGCTGTTGTCCCACCGGGCCGCCGGATGGTTCATTGGCGCGTAGGAGGCGCAGCTGACCTTGTTCTCTTCTACGATCGCCTAGAGCTGCGCCTCAGCGGCGGCCATTTCCCGACGAGCAGTGGCTTGAGCGCAGACGACATCATAGATGGGACACTGCTCTACGACGAAACGAGGGTTCATCGCGGCCATGGCTGACACGGCCTCCTTGCTTGCGCACTCGCCGTAGATCTAGCCCTCCGCCAACCGGTGCTGCCCCAGGAGGAACAGGTTGTACCTATGCCCCTTCTTCGCATGTTGGAACACCGACAAAGGCACTGGCCCAGGCTGCACCTCCGCCGTGGCGGTGTTGTACTGCGTCTGCGCCTGCTCCATGGTGAAGCCGACGTGCACATGAGGCGCAGGAGCCGGGACGGTGTTGTCGGAGCCCGTCTCCATCGTGGAGTTGTTCTTGTCGTCGGAGACCTCGGGCGAACTGGCCGGCAAGCTAACCTCATTTCGCCTCGCATGGCGGCTCTGCCACGCGACGGCAAGGGCGGCCACCGCGTGCTTGATCTCTAGTGACAAACTGTCCCACATAGCGTTCCCGCTCGCGGTCATGGCGGTTGTCCACCCGTCCCGTCATCTCTCAGATGGCAAGCCTGCTTAATGACAGCATACAGACGGATAGGGCATAGAACCTCCGTAGTAGATATCTATTAATGCGGGCAGCTGGCATGGGGTAAGAACGCGACCGGGCGCGGGACAAGGGGTTTGTGTGGGTTAGGGTGGTCAGAAGTGGGCTTGGGAGCGATCCGGACACCAGCAAAGAGTTCGGTAAATTACTAAATTGAAAACATTTCACAAATTTGACAAAAGAGTTTGGCACAAGTTCATGAATTGAAGTAAATATTCACAAATTTGAAAAGTTCACAGATTTAAGAAAAGGTTCAAGATTTAAAAAAAGTTTGTGAATTTTGAAAAAAGAAAATAAAAAAATTAATAAAAGGAGAAACGAAAAAAGAAATAAAAATACGGCATTTCAAACTTGTTCCTACTTTGTTCAGTACAAGTTTGAACTTTTTTTTGAGAAAATATTTCATATGTATGAACGCTGTTGTGTTTGCTTATGTATTTGGCGCCAAAAATTTCCGCAATGAGTGGTGGGCGAAGTGGTTAGCAACGCGTGCCTTTAAATGTGAGGTCTGGTGTTTGAATCCTCACGAGCTCACCCTTTTCTTCTATTTTTACCTCGCTTTTATTGTTAGGAGGGCCATGGCTTAATGGGCCGGCCCATTCGTGTCTGTCTAATTGGTGTATAAGGACTCACGGAGTACTTTTACAAAGACCATCTTGCCCTCTATTATGAAGAGGTATGGGACAATCTCAACCCTCGATGTGTTTAGTGGGGTCTACCGAAGCAGAAGTAAAACTTTAAACATTATATCCGCCAAACGCCTAGTCACCTTCTATCAAACCCAAACAGCAGCAGGAGCGGCCTTCCTCCATTCGGGCGGAGATAAGAGAGAACGTGTGGCCTTTGGTTCGTCATGTGGATGTCCTGCTTTCAGTTTCCGTTATTTCGGAGAACCAGCGTCAAGATAGCTCTGTCCGGATGGTTGCGGGCGGTTTATGAGTCCGCATTGAAGATGTTAAAATTTTCAAAGTTTACAATGCATACTTCGTGTTGAGTACCTGGTTTTGCATGTATATTGTATATTCTGGCCCACCTCCTAGTTATCTTATAGTAGAGGTCGAGGTCCACGTTGTACATCCATATATACGGTGCTTTTGCACCCGATCAATACATCAAGAGTTGCATTGCCAAAAGTTATTCCTCAACATGGTATCATACCTTCGATCCGGACCTAACCCACCGCCGCCGCGATCTATTGCCGCCGTCGCGCTCCCCTCCGCGGCTGCTCCACCACGCCGCCGCTGCCGCCGCGTTCTCCCACGCCGCTGCGCCGCCGCCATGTGTCACAGCCACCACCCTCCCACCTAACCCTAGGTTCCGCCTCCCTTCTCTAACCCTTCCGCCGCCGCCGCTGCCCTTCCGCTCCATCGCCGCCGCCCCTTCCAACAGCCGCCGCCCTCCCGAACCGCAGCCGCCGCGCCTCCCTCCATCCCACGCCGCCATGGACTCCCCCGCTTCCTCCATCTCCACCCGCACCAATCCGTTCGCCGGACCCGA
Source organism: Aegilops speltoides (assembly GCA_021437245.1). Classification (NCBI taxonomy): domain Eukaryota; kingdom Viridiplantae; phylum Streptophyta; class Magnoliopsida; order Poales; family Poaceae; genus Aegilops; species Aegilops speltoides. The sequence goes on along the minus strand of CM038145.1, from coordinate 420,201,110 downwards.
CCCCGTTTTCATCCGCGATCTCAATATCCATGGTCGGGTTCACGTCATCCTTGACCACCACACCTCCACCTATTATGCCTGGAAGACGTACTTCTCCCTTGTGTTTCGTGAGGAGTACAATCTCCGGGATCACGTCGATGGCTCTGTGGACTCCCGCTTCATGGTGAACGATGACGAGTGGATGACCATCGACGCCACTTTCATCTGCTGGTTCTAAACCACCATCTCGAAGGACCTCTTCCACACGGTGGTCTCTGACGAGGATGACGCTCACGCCGTCTGGACCAAGCTCAACGGACTCTTCACCGACAACAAGCTTCAGCACAAGGTTTTCTTGCACGACGAGTTTTTGGATGCCAGGAGAATGACTCGTCCATTGACGACTATTGCATGTGCCTCAAGAAGCTTTTCAATGAGCTCCGTGACCTCGGTGAGAAGGTCTCCGACGAGCTTCTTCTCAGCACGTTCACCCCTGGCCTGAGCGACGACTTCAGGAACGCCGCCTCCAACCTCACCCTCATCCCCGACCCGACTTTTCCCAAGGTCGTGGCATACCTGAAGTTGGAGGAACGACGGATGAAGATGACCCGCACCCGGGCCACCGACACCGCCCTCGCCGCCGGTACCACCCGCGACGTAGCCCTAGTTTTGCATGTATATTGTATATCATGGCCCACCTCCTAGTTGTTGTCTATTAGAGGTCGAGGCCCATGTTGTACACCCATATATACGTGCTTATGCACCCGATCAATACATCAAGAGTTGCATTGCCACAAGTTATTCCTCAACACTTCGAGCTTTTTTTATTTCTCCAATTATGAGCAATAGTAGACTGGGTCAGACCCACAAACATGCCTCTTTCGTGCCCAAACTCGGCGTCACTCACAAGAAGACTGTACCTGAACACCTGAACACCCTTAGAAAAAAAAAATGAAGTAGGCACACACATCCTTCATGCCCAGTTGGACAACATCAAGGACGACACTGGATTGGCTACCAAAGGAGCAAGGCACGGTCACCCATGCACCGTCGACATCTCTCACTGCCTATGTGCCCTCCTTCAAGTGCCTGCTCCATTACTAGCTAGCAGCGCGTTCAGCTATGGATCACCATTGGTGTGAACATGGTAGTGCAAGCCGCACACAAACAAGGATGGATGCCCACATCAACTCGCCACCAGATTCCTAGATACGGAGTAGTAGCTATCCTTGTGGATGAACTTGCTTTTCTCATTGGCATTCGATTTAGAATCATGTTAAATACTTTTTGTGACATTTCCACCGACGTGTTGAAGTAAGTTTGAGCATTCTTTACTTTGGATGTCACGAACTGTTCATACGCGCGCGCACACCCACATTCAGTAAGCACTCCATCAGATTATTCCAAGTTGGGTGGTTGAAATACTTTTTTGTTATATGGGTTTCACGTTTTTTGATATTTGGCTCAACATCAAGTCCATCTTCACACATAACATATGGACTGAGAGCATCTCCAACGGGCGTGCAACACGCGGCGCGCTAAAATAACATTTGCAGCCCCGAAATAGCAATTTTTTGCGCGCAGCAGAGCGCTGGCTCTAGCGGCCGCTGTAAAATATTGCACGCGCGAGCCGCTCCAGCAGGCGCTGCAAAAAATAGCACGCACGCCCAAAACAAACAACATTTAACACTCAAAACAAAACCAAGACGATCAAATACATAAAAAATAAATCAACAATAAACAGCTCAATTTTATTACGACTCAAACAAATAGTTTATCTTCAAATACAATAAATAGTTCAATAATACAACATCAAACATACAAATCACTATATTTGTCGGCCATTCCATGCCCACCACTCCTCGATTAGATCCTTCTGAAGATCATCATGCGTTTCGGCATGTCGAATGGCATGATAGGAGGCAACAAATCGGGCCACCCTCTCAGCCCTCCGTCGCACTGGACGTCCCAAGAGCTCATATGGGAGTAGTCTAAATGTTGCACACGCTCATTCTCGATGATAATGTTATGCATGATCACACAAGCATTCATGATGTACCAAAGGATCTTTTTGATCCCAAAACCTAGCCGGTCCTCTGACAATAGTCAATTGGGCTTGCAAAATCCCAAAAATTCTCTCCACATCTTTCCTAACCGCCGCCTGAGCATTGTGGAAATCAAGATTTTTCTACCTTCCGGTTTTTTCAACGGCTTCACAAATGTTTGCCACTTTGGGTAGATGCCATCCGCAAGATAGTAGTCGTAGTTGTATGTATGGCCATTTGCTACAAACTGCACCGCTGGCAGTTCACCATTTGCAATCCTATTCATTAGTGATGACCGATTAAGAACATCGATGTTATTCAAAGATCTAGGCATTCCAAGAAATAGCATGCCAAATCCAAATCTCTTGATCTCGGCAACTGCTTCAAGGATTATAGTTGAACCCTTTTTCTGACTGTGGAATTGTCCATGCCATGCCTTAGGACAGTTCTTCCAAATTCAATGCATGCAATCTATTGAGCCAAGCATACCTGGGAACCCGCAAGCTTTATTCATCTTCAAAAGCCTTGCGTCATCTTCACTATTGGGAGCTCTTAAATACTCCGGACCAAACACTTGCACAATTCCGACTGCGAAGCGCTTGACAAACATGATGGCTTGACTCTCACCCCCAAGTGGTCATCAACTAGATCAGCCGGAATACCGTATGCCAACATACACAAAGCGGCTGTCACCTTTTGAAAGGTGCTATGCTCGAGTTCTCCGGCAGTATTCCCCCTTTGCTGAAACAACTGATCATGGCTCGCCAGTTTCTCTGCAATGCGTTTGAACAACTCGGTAGTCATTCTAAAATGACGACGAAAGTATGACTCGAGGTATGTGGGATTCTCCATAAAATAGTGCCTCATCAATCTGTTGTCGGCATTGATCTTATTCCTCCAAATTTTCTGACGGTCCATAACCGAACCACCGTGCTTCGGGTTTTTATTGACGTGCACAGTTAGGATCATTGCAAGGTCCTCCTCCTCTTGAATATTAAATTCTTCGTCAGAAGAATCATATGACGAACTCATCTACAATATTGAAGTTAAACTAGTCTATAAAACTACAAAGAACATGCACCAAATTCATCTACGAAATGTGAAGTTGAAGCAATACATACCTTGCAGGCGTTTTGACAAAGACCTTGTGGGCGCCGAGCGGCAGTGGGTGGCCGAGCGCTGTTCGTTGGAGGAATGGCGCGCTCGAGGGGCGGCGGCGACGAGTGGAGGTGGAGGAAGCAGCGGCGGCATGTGGGGATAGGCCGGGGAAGCGCCGTCGGGTCACCGGAGTAAATGGGGAGGTGCGGGCGGCGACGCCAGCGGCTGGATCCGGCGGTTGGTGGAAGTCACGCGCGAGTCGCCGCTATCTAGCGCGCGGGAGCGGGCGCATGAAATAAGTGGCGCGTGATGCCATTTTGCTCCGTGCGATGAACCAACTATAGCGCGCGGGTTCTTTGCGCGTCCGCTAGAGCAGCAGGAACGGCTACGCGCGCGCAAAAAGGGCGATTTTTCCAGCGCGGCACTAAAATCGCACGTCTGTTCGAGATTCTGACAAAATAAATATGTGAGATTTAGCAAAAAGAGGGGTGAAACAAACAACTCGTTGCAATGCAAAATAAACTAAAACAATTGATTTTTAAGACTAAACTATCAACTCACACATTTTTTTTCTTTTGGTTCGAAGTCAGCCTTTTCCTGATTTGATGAATCGAAGCAATGTTAGGCTGGGGCCAGAGCCGTACCCTGAACCCCTCGGCGCCCAATTTGGGATGCAGCCACGCTACAAGTTTGACCTTGTTGTTGTTGATGAGGTTGTACATGAATACGACGGGCCCATTGACGAAGTTGGCACACCGGCCTGCCACGCCTAAATAATGTGCGGTATCCATGGCGAATCTGGTGTGGGAACCGAGGAACAAGACGCATCTAATCTTCCACAAACATATGATCTTCCACAAACATATAATCGTGAACAGTGCAACGAACAGTGTTGCCGCCTCTGGGAGTGACGGCAGGTGCCACGTGTCTGCTGTCGCGCCTGCCGCCACGGCCTAAGGGGTCATTTTTGCCAATTCATTCGAAGGGGGTCTTTTATGGCAGTTCTTGGGTAGGTGGTCTTTTTGAACAAAAAATCATCTCTCAGCACCCACCGCATGTCGCCGCCCTCTTTCACTCCTTTCAGTTCTTGTATCTCACCAACAGTACATGCGCCCGGTGGCAGATCCTCGATGGTGTAACAACAGTCCTCGTGCCAACTCAACTTAACTAGGATGGACGCCGACATAATCTCTCCACCGGATTCTAAAACGTAGCTGCCATGCGGGTCGTAGTGGAATATTTCGGCTACACTAATACGGTCCAACGACTGTATCCTCTCTGTCGCCGTCTAGTGACAGGACACGCCAGCGGCTCAGGGCAATGCAAAGTACGACCTTTCCGTCGTGATATGCCATGGCTAAATATTCTGGTGGCACATAGAGCGGGCTCTCCTTCATGAACATTCATATTGCATCACGGGGACGCCACACGGCCGCCATGAATGTGGTTGATTCACGTTTAACCTCGGGAATATGGCTATATAGAAAGGGTCTGTCTAGAACACATCTAGATGTGACATAGTTATGTCACAACTGATGTTCACTCTGTTTATGGTTTATTTTTTTTAGTTTTATTTGTTTGGTCTGTCTAGGACACATCTAGATGTGACATAGTTGTCACATCTAAACTGATGTCCACTCTATTTGTGGTATTTTTTTGTTTTAGTTTTTTATTTCTTGCTGCTGCATTATATATTTGTGGGAGCTTAGATGTGACATCTTTAAAAAACATCTAGATGTGAATTAGATAAACTGTTTTTAATTTTTCGTTGTTGCATTATATGTTTGTGGAAGATTAGAAGTAACATCCTTAAAAAATATCTAGATGTAGACAAATTGATACAGAAGGATGGTGCCATCCGGATAGACTATGCCGTGCGGGTTCTTCATTGATCCCTTGATCTCAACACCATCTGGAAAGTGAGGCAGGAGGATGTCGGCTCTGGTGAGGATATTTGTGAGTCTAGGCCGAGGACTCAAGGTGAGGAGGCAGGCGGCCTTGCGCCATCCGCACTGCCACCATGTTTCTGTCGCCGGCTGATGAAGCAACGGGCAGCTTCGCGGTGATGACATCATCGCAGTCGCTTCGGTGGCTTGACATCGTGCAGCGACTGAGCGCATGACGATGCCCTTCCACGACCCGAGTAGACATGGCCGGAACAGGCGGCACGCCACCAAACTGTGCGGATGCGCTTCACGCCACGGCCTGCAGACGGCGTGGAAGAGAGGGAAATCCGCACCATCCAACAGGCGACCAGCGATGTCGCCCAGGAGGTCCGGCGGCATGTCGGCCCACCGGTTGGCTTGTGGCCTCGAGTCGATCATGCCGGAATGCATGCGGTAATCAAAACGCCAACACCCTGCCTCCGGCGTCAAAAGAGATGGGCAACTCGATTGATCACAATCGTGGAGGAAATAATCTCCTTTTAATCATGTGTAAGTACGCAATTGTTTTTCAGTTCTTTTTATATTTTTGAACACAATTGTTTCTCAGCTCATATTCACATTCGGACTTTGACTCTTTCAATTCTTTTTTTAACACAGTACAGACGCAAGCGCTCATAAATACGTGCATAAACTCATCTCTATGAACGCACACATGCACACCCTATTCTTATGAGCACCTTTGATGGACTGAGCTGACATATCATCTTGAGATTTACGAAATCATTGTCCCTCTAACCATCCAACCCCAGGTTGGTTCGCCTCTCCCAATCCATTCGTTAGAATGTTTGCTGTTTGTTTTGATTTTCCATTTCCAAAATCTATATCTATACATATACCTATACCTAATAATAATAAAGGGGATACCTTCTCGAAACGTTTACATCACATTAGTATAAGAAGGGACCAAAAATTTCATTAAAAAATTGAAAAGAGTTGTCCGGTCGCCTCCTCCTTCTCCTCCACAAAAAGCTAGGGTTTTTGCCTCCCGCCGCAGGTCCGCCTACTCTCCGATGGCCTTAGGGCCATGGGGGCGCAGTGGATCTCGGCAAGGGTCGGCGGGAGGGCTCCGTTTTTAATCGTTTCTTTCAGTTTTGCTAGGGTTTGTGTCCCTTTCAGAAGACGAGACGGCGGCGGCTCCTCAAGATGGAATAAAGGTCTCCCGCCTAGCCCCGTTCCGCGATCGTCTAGCATCGTTGGTGGCGTGTGGAGGTGTGTCTCCGGCGGATCTATCTTTGGTGGATTTGCTCGGATCTCATCGTTGTTCGCTCACGTTCGTGTGTCTTCGGATTGGATTTTTCGATCTCGTTATTCTTCATCTGCGACGGTTGTTGTTCAGTGCGCTGGTCCCACGGGCCTTAGCACGACGACTTCCGACTGTCTACTACAACAAGTTGTGCCCGACCGGAGATGGAGGGCGATGACGGCGGCGCGCCTTCGCTCGCTTCAGTCTTTGGTAGTTGTCGCTAGGTGGTCTACGGATCCGATGTACTTTCTATTATTTCGGTATTCGTTGTACTGCCATGATTGAAGATGAATAGATTGGAAATTTTCTCGCAAAAAAAATAATAATAATAAAGGGGTTATTGCTTCTGGTGGTACGTCACGTAAATTGCCGCCAAAATTGCAAAATATTACCCACCAATGCGACATAAAAGTGATAAAAACATGTTTCACACAGGGAATCCCTCGCCTGGGCCGGCCCATGCAGTGGGGACCTCCTATACTGTGTTCTACGTGCTGGGAGAGTACCTAGTGCTCTCCCAGTGCGCCCATTTGTGCCGGCAAATGTCCGGGCGACCTGTTTTTTAAATTTTGTTTTTATTTTTTATTTTCCTTTTTCTTTTCCATTTTGGTTTGTCCTACTTTAAATAATTTGGGACTTCAAGGAAGTTTCAAAATAAAAAAAAATTGAAAGAGAATGTTTAATAAATCATAAAATGTTTGTGATTTTCTAAACTAATTTTTGCTTATTCAAAAAATGTTCGCAATTTTGGAAACAAATGTTCGAGAAATAAAAAAATCTTCTAAAGTTCGTGTATTAAAAATGTTAACAAAATTGAACACTATTTCGCCAATTCAAAAAAAGTTCATGAATTGAAAAATATCCTAAAATCCAAAAACTGTTCGTGACTTACAAAATAGTTTATTCATTCATAAAATTTTCACAGATTCAGAAAATGATCATGCATTTCAAAAAAATTTCCTTAAATAAAAAATATTCGTGAATTTAAATAATGGTTCCACCAATTTCTAAAAAAATGTTCATTGATTCTAGAAGTGTTCTCCGATTCAAGAAAAGTGTTTATAAAAATTTCATGGCTTGGAAAAAATGTTTGGAAATAGTATAGAATGATGATGAATTCAAAAAAATGTTCTTGATTTTAAAAATTATTCAAAAATTTGTAAAATTGTTCACATTGCAAAATATTCTTGGTTTCAAATATGTGCACGAGTTTCAAAAAAGTTCATAATTTCACAAAATTGAGAGTGATAGTATATCTGGGTGATGCAGCAAATATGGTTATGGCCATTGGAGGTTATGATTTTTTTTTTCTTCCGTTGCAAGGCAGAGGCCCTTTTGCTACAAGTCGGTTCGAGCTAGTTAATTTGTCTCCATCTCTTCTCTGGTGACAATCATCACGTAAACGGTTCAATACGCTCGGCAAACCGAACTTTAAGCCAGTCGTTCGTGCGCTCGCACATGACTATGGACCCACAAACGTTCTTTTCCTTCCCCGCGAAGTTATCCTCGACATAGTCCACACGTTTCTCGTCTCCTTCCTTTTTCTCCCTCTTCGCTTCCACGCGCACCCACAGACGACGCCGCTGCTGCCTCAGAGTATCTCCAGCCGTTGGCCCGCAGGAGACGCCTGAAATCGTCGCCCGGGGGCGAGCCGGCGCAAAAAACAGGCCTGGGGCGAGTTGGCCCCCAGTCGCCGGCCCAGGGCCGCACCCAGGCGCGTCAAATTGTTTTTAAAAAGGAAACATTCGGCGAGTTTGTTTAAAACACGGCTAAATTCATCCAAACTTCGGCGAGTTCATGCATATTTAAAATATTTTACATAAAAGAAAAAAAACGCTACTAGGCCCGCCGTAGCCTCGCCGCCCGCCGCCCTTCAAGCTCTACATGCCGAGGCGGCTGTAGAACTGTCGTCGTCGTCGTCGCCGCCGCGGCCGCCGTCCCTGCTGCACCCCTCCCCAGGTTGGCGCGGCGGGTTGGACGGTCCGGCGTCCTCGTCCTCGTCGCTGTCGAGGATCACCACGCCGTGCTCGTCCTCGCGCCCACGCCTGCGCCGGACCATCTCGTCGCGGAGGTAGTCGTCCCGCGCCCATTTTAGGGCCTCCTCGTCGGAGAAGCCGCGCGGGGCTATGGCCTCGTACTCCGCGGGGAGGCCGGGCTCCGGCTTCGGCCTCACGAGGACGAGGCGTCCAGAGGAGGGGGAGGGGTCGGCGATGTAGACGCCGGAGCTGCGGGTGCGCTGGCTGACCGGCGTGTCCTGGGGCTCCGGCTTGACCGGGGGGAGGCAGGGGGACACTACTAGGAAAACTGTTTTTAACGATGGTATATGTGGTCGTTAAAGGTTGGATTGTGGTTGTTAAAGGCCAATAACGATCACAATCTGCTGGTCATAGTAGGCTCCATCGTTAAAAGTATAACGACCACATACCTTTCGTGGTCGTTATTTTTATAACGACGGGATGGTGTGTCGTCGTCGATCCCAAGGCAATAGCGACCACTTCTGTCATCGCTAATAATGATGGATGGTGTGTCCATCCCAAGGCAATAACGACCACTTTTGTCGTCGCTAATAATGTTATCATGCTGATCAAAGTATCATACCGACCACTCTCTTCGCACTTATTATAACATTCCTTCAACAATCACTTTGTGCCGCATCCAACATTTCAATATTAACATCCACATTAACATAGAAACAAAAGAATCTGAATTGAAAGGATCATAGCCTCTTTTATTAATAGAAATACCAATATTTTGACATACAATTCTGAAATTAAAATATCCTGTAAGAAATTTGAGTGAAAAGCACTCCTTATATCACGAATGTACTTGATCATATCTATGTGGAAAACGAGACCACTAAAAAAGAAATTATTTATTAGTCTTCAATAGAGGGACACCATCCTTGTTTGAATGGATATCATTCTTCAGCGATTAAAATGCCTCCTTATGCTTATATATATTCTGGTGGATCATCAGTCCTACAAAATATTGATTAGTTATGAAAATCAGTCCATGTAAATAAATGGTCTCAATGTATAATGACAAATAAAACCAATGTGTGAGAACAAGTTAGCTCATGAGAACTATCAGTTACAGATCTACCAGACAGAAGACGCTTAATTTCTGATACTTCTTGCACCATATTGTCAACTACACAAATGGTTCAAAATTAACCGGCAACATGAGAACTTTACCAAAAACTCCTTGCTGAAGGAATATCTTTAGGTACCTTTTTCATAGCCTCCGGCATAGTCTTGTTGGGTTTCACAAAGTGCCGGTGCAAGTCTCCACGCCAGTTGATTCAAAGTTTCTTGACATGGTCTAATATCTCATCTTTGTACACATCTATTGCAATGCTCTCGTCAATATTTTCGAACTTGTGCTAAATAGTTGTTCATAAAACAGAGTATCATAAATACATCAGTACAGAAATTCAGGTTATAATGCTAGAACTTTGAACCAAACATACCTTAATTGCATCAAATATATGTTTCCGAGCTGCGTCAGTAATATTGGACCATTCCCATGTCACCATCGTTGTTGGCATCAACTTCATCATTCATAGCTGCAATATATTATGAGTTACTTAAAGACAATAAGCGTAGAAACAATTCTTGGGACAGTATATGATACTTAGGAACTCACTTCCGGAATCATCCGCATCCCAATTTGCAGTAAACAAGATTGGTGTACTAGTTGCCGCATCATTTCCATCTATGAAAACAAGCAACCACATTATATCATCCTTTAGTAGATAGCTTGAATAATATTTTTATGTTTGTGTAGTACCTTTTGCAGCTAACTCCTACTTTTTCCACAGTTCCTCATCTTGCAAATCAGGCCTGTGAGAAACCCTTTTCCTGCTGAAATCTGCTATTTGACTTGATTTCTCTGGCATGGTCCGCCTAGCAATACCTTGGTGTACCAGTCCAGACTTATTCAACTGTGAGTGGCATCTTTCCCGAGCTAATGTTGTCAAGTTTCCATACCTGTGCTGACTCATTGTGATACCCTATGCATATAGCGTTAGTTTGAAGTGTGCAGAAAGGCTATACAAAGTACAATTGAATAAAATAAGAGAATGTTGATGTACTGAAATGAATTATTGAACGCTAAATCAAATAAAGTACAGAACTACTTGTGTCACTGTTTATTAATAAGGTAAAATCAAAAATATGAAGTAAATCAATTACTACAGATTAAAAGTTGCATAAACTAGTGACATCATGTTGTTCTCTTTCTACGTGATGTTGTTGTCGAATTTTGAAGCAAGTCGTCTACATCGACATTGTCAAGTTCAGCTTCAGCGGCTTCATCATCACTCTCTGCTTGCATTTCTTCATCGCCTTCACCTTCAGAAACTGTTTGAGGGGTCCTCACAACTTCACCAATGGTACCAAAAGGTATAATTTCTCAGAATTCCATACACTTTCAGGTGAGCAGAAACCAATCACGAGGATGAGAGTATGTGTTGCAGCATTTGATGCATGGACATCGAATTTCATTCTCCCTGCCTGCGTGACTGAACGCGTAGTCAAGGAAATTTTCTACCACTACTAAGTATTCATCATTTAATCGCTCATCCACTAGTCTCGTCCATAACTTACTTGGAGCCATCTCCTAATATATATTACCGTTTTAGTACGTAGTTATCCTACATTTATGGTATTCGATGTAAGGCATATCAGACTATCAAATAAATCATATTCTGTATGATCTATAGATTAATGGATTGTACTAAACATGGCATATCAAAATTTTAAATCGTGATAAGCAAACGAATTCTACCTACATACTTTGTAATCAGGATCAGCAACAGTGCATCAAGGTCCCACAACAGAAGAAAACAGAGCAAGGTGGAATACAAACCAAGCAGCAACGCAGTTGCGTTGGCGACCGGTGATGTGCAGGCAGCAGCGCGGGTGCACTGGGGCGAGGCTAACCAGCGATGTGCAGGCGGCAGGGCGGTTAGCGCCGGGGTCGAGGCGACCAGCGACGTGGAGGCGGCAGCCCGGGCGCGTCGGGGTCCAGGCCACCGGTGATGTGCTGGCGGCAGCGCGGGCGCTCCGGGTCGAGGCTACTGGCGACGTGCAGGTAGCATCGCGTACGCGCCGGGGTCGAGGCGACTGGCGAGGTACGAGCTGCAGTGCGGAGAGGCGGAGAACAGAAGGAAGATGCGATCCTAACAGATTAAATAGTTAGTCCCTGTTACGGAGGGTTATCTACTGGAAATTGCCTGCAGTTTGCGCCAAAAAAATTCAGCCGTCACGCTCTCTTTACTCGAGAACCACAAATATTTATTGCCTAGTTTTGTGCTACACACGAAACAGGGGAAAACTGACTGGTTCAGTTTCAGATAGAGAAGCACACAATTTTGACACAATGGATTCCTTTTCCTCTTTTCTTTTTTCTTACATCAAATATGCCAAGCAATGAACGGAACAACTCCTAGTTTTATAAGTTTCTCAGCACTGCAAGCAACCGACTTGCTTTTGATGCAACAAATGCAGGCTTCATCAACTGCATCTGTACCGAGCATTTTGGGGAGGAGTCGCGCGCGGTGGCCGGGAGAATTGTGTGGTTGAGCAGAGACGCCAGACGGAGATGGCTGGGCATGAACGAGGCTTCCATCGGGATGCTGTGCAAATATGAGGACCGGGAGGACTAACTAATTAATAGGATTAGGAGCAGATTAGATTAGTTGGGGCTGGAGAGATTTAGTGCCAATATTTGGAGAACCCGCCAACATTAGTTGGGATGTTTGCGGGGGAGAGATAAAGGAGAGATGAGTTTTTCTTTTTCTTTTTGAACACAAGGAGAGGGAGTTTGTTAGAGTTGTACTACGTACATGCAAACCCCATAGCAGTAACGGCCGCTCACCTAGCGACGGGCAGACCCGTGGTTGTTGAAGGTATTACGTAGGTTGGTTTCCACCACGCGGGAACTCCACTCGGGTGTTCAACGACCAAGAGTTTTTGGGCACCGTCGTTAATGCCAGTATTTGTAGTAGTGAGCCGGTCGAGCGGCCGGACGATGAGGAGGACGCCCCCTGCCTCGGCGTCCAGGAGCTTCCACGCCGGCGAGAGAAGGACGGAGGAGCGGGGTACTTCAGCCTCGGCGTGTTGCCGCCCTCGATGTACTTGAGGACGGCCTCTAGCGTGCGGCCGGGCAAGCCTCGCCAACGGTGGCGGCCTTCGGAGTTGAGCCTGCCGAAGGAGACGATGCTGTTGGTGGCCTCGAGCTGCTCGGCGTGGCGGCGATGGAAATACGGCTCCCACAGCGGGCTGTCGGGGACGTACCTTGGCCCTTCCCTTGCCGCCTGCGGCAGGGAGGAGCGGATGCGCGCGATCTCCGCGCGCCGCGCCGTCCCGGTGGGCGGTGGTGGTACTAGGACCCCGCCGGCGCAGATCCTCCATGCCCCGGGCACCCGCATATCTGGCGGGACCGGGTACTCGGCCTCAAAGTGGAGCCGGCCTCAAAGAGAAGGTGGCTGCGACCGAAGCCGTTCGCGGCTGCGCCGTTGCCTGTGAAACGCTCGGCCATGGCTATGGAGATGGCGAGGGGAGAGGAAGGAATGGGGGGAGGAGCGGTGATGCACTGTATGTGCATTCACCGGCGCGCCGGGGCATCTTAAATAGGCGGAGGCGCCGCACCTACGCGTGGCCGCCGTGCGTACGCGTGGCGGGCGAGGGACGCGCGTCGTCCGGTCTTCACTGCGCCGCCCGTGAGGCATCAATGGAGGAGGCTGACCGACGCGGCAGTGCGCGGCAGCTTTGGCATTGATTCGCCGTGGGAACCGAGGCGATGAGAACGACGAAGCGGCGAGACGCTGCCAAGGAGGGCCCGCCTATTTTCGCGCCGAAAACGTTTTTCCCGGTGCCCCCGGGCGCACCCCAACGCGCCGGATTTGGGCTGGGTCTGCCGGCGCTGATTTCGGCCCAGGCCGGGGAAAATCGGGCTCCTGGGGGCACGACTAGGCTGTTTTTAGGCGCCGGCGTGAAAAAAGCGCATGGGGAGTGAGGGAGTCCTGGACTAGGGGGTGTCCGGACAGCCGGACTATCAATATCCGCCGGACTCCCAGACTACGAAGATAGAAGATTGAAGACTCCGGCTCGTGTCCGGATGGTACTTTCCTTGGCGTGGAAGGCAAGCTTGGCAATACGGATATGTAGATCTCCTACCATTGTAACCGACTCTGTGTAACCCTAGCCTCCTCCGGTGTCTATATAAACCGGAGGGCTTTAGTCCGTGGGACAACATACATCTCAACAATCATACCATAGGCTAGCTTCTAGGGTTTAGCCTCCTTGATCTCGTGGTAGATCTACTCTTGTACTACCCATATCATCAATATTAATCAAGCAGGACGTGGGTTTTACCTCCATCGAGAGGGCCCGCACTGGGTAAAACACTGTGTCCTCGTCTCTTGTTACCATCCGCCTAGACGGACAGTTCGGGACCCCCTACCCGAGATCCGCCGGTTTTGACACCGACATTGGTGCTTTCATTGAGAGTTCCTCTGTGTCGTCGCCGATAGAGCGGATGCCTCCACCCGTCTTCAAAGACGGTGTTTTCGGCGGAGGGGCCTTGGACACCGGCCAAACTATCTGGCTTGGTGGTTTTCTCATGACCGCCTGTCCGGCCGCCGCTTCGGCAATGACTTCTCAAGTCGTCGGAAGCAATCTTCGCGTCAACCCTAAAGTTGCCGAATAGTTAGATCCAATTGAGCTCTCGTCTGTTAACGAGCTCTTGGATGGCATCGCCGCCCTGGGAGTCACTACAGACTACAACCAGATTGGGCTTAAAACCGATCTGAGAGAGATTAACTCTCCCCAGGCCACCCACCACGTCGCCGTGGTAGAGGAGCAATACGGCAACTCTCTGCTAGTGTTGAAGACAATTCATGTCCGGATTCCCGAACCCTCCATGCCGGATCCCCACGGAGGGACGGACTTCGATCGAGCATTGAACTTAAAATCATGCATCGCCCCGGACTCGCTGGATTGCGTCCAGCAAACTAAGCTTCCGAATTCAGAAACTCCTTGGCCTTTGAGCCTCAAGATGGGAAGGGATCCGGATTTTGTTCCACCCACCCGCCCAGACATATGCGATCTATCTCTAATACGGCAAGAGCCTAGTGAAACAGTACACCACTACTGGGCCAGATTCCTCCTGGTTATGGACAGGATAAAGGACTGCCGAGAGGAAAACGCAATATCAATCTTCTGCAATAACTGCACGGACAAGGGAATACTAAACGCCATTGATCGTTGCAAAATTACGTGCTTCACCGACCTGGCATCCATTGTACGAAAGTACTGTGCGATGGAGAGTTTCCGGAAAACCGAAAATCAATTTTGGGATAATCCGGCCCCAAACCCAGTCCGCAGTAAAAGGGCACCTTACACTCAGGTCCCAGATGCAAAAACGAAAAAACAAAAACCCAATAAGGGAAACGGAACCGTACTGGAGGGATGGCTCAATGGACCCTGTAAACTTCATAGTACAGAGGGAGCCGTCCCAACACACAGCCTTCGAGCATGTTGGATATTACGGCAGGTGGCCAAAAGTGGCGAAGAGCTTCTAGCTCCGGGAAACCACTCCAACAATACTAGCACGGTATCAACAGTCTTCGAGACTTTCGCATCAAATAATATGCGAAAAAGAACAATCCGCGCACTCGCCAAAGTCTACCAAGTAGCAACAGCAAATCCATGGAGCGACACAGCTATTACCTTCAATGCCAGCGACGAGCCCACATTCGAACAACGAGCCCCACCAAGACCGGTACTTAGTCCCATAGTGGACGGCTTTCGACTGACAAAAGTCCTCATGGATGGCGGTAGCGGACTAAACCTCATTTATGAGGAAACTCTGCGAAAAATGGAAATCGATTGGAGCCGTATTGAGCGAAGCAGCACAACCTTTAGAGGAATAATCCATAGCCGGGAAGCGCGCTGCACCGGAAAAATCACACTCGATGTGGTGTTCGGCTCTCCGGACAATTACAGATCCGAAGAAGTCATGTTCCAGGTGGCCCCGTTCAGCAGTGGGTATCACGCCATATTAGGACGAGAGGCATTCACAATTTTTCAAGCAATACCTCATTACGGGTACATGAAGCTCAAAATGCCTGGGCCCAGCGGAATAATCACTCTCGCTAGTGATCCGGACATAGCACTCCGCGCCGAAAACAAGACAGCCGCACTAGCCCTCGAGGCACTATCCGAAGCCTTAGCGGCAGAGGAACTCACCGCGCTGCGCTCTACGGTGAACAGGGACGATGTGATACTTGATAAAAGATCCAAGTCCACCTCCTTCAAACCAGCAGATGAGATAATAAAATTCCAGGTCCATCCAACGGACCCAACAAAGACGGCCTCCATCGGGGCACAGTTGAACCCCGAAGTTGACGCCGCACTGCGCGAATTCCTTCGGGAAAATTGGGATATCTTCGCCTGGCATCCCTCGGACATGCCCGGAATCCCACGCAGGTTGGCAGAACACAACCTAAACATCCTAAAAGGATTTAAGCCAGTCAAACAGGCTCTTCGACGATTTTCCGAGCCCAAAAGACAGGCAATGGGAGAAGAGCTAGCCAAACTATTGGAAGCCGGATTCATTAGAGATATCAAACATCCGGACTGGCTAGCAAATTTGGTGATGGTACCAAAGAAGGATAAATCATGGCGCCTTTGTGTCGATTTTAAAGACCTCAATAAAGCTTGCCCAAAGGATCCTTCCTCTCCCGCAAGATCGATCAAATTATCGATGCCACAGCGAGGCACGATTCGTTGTGCTTCCTGGACGCATACTCTGGCTATCATAAAATCAAGATGGCGGAAGCAGACCAAGCCGCAACAGCATTTATCACTCCATATGGACCATTCTGCTTCAACACGATGCCCTTCGGACTCAAAAACGCCGGCGCAACATATCAGCGCATGATTCAAACATGTCTGGCCACCCAGATCGGCAAAACAGTCGAGGCATACGTGAGCGACGAGTCGTCAAAACAAAACACGTCGAAACTTTAGTAGACGATTTGAGGCTCACATTCGACAACCTCAGAGCATATGACATCAAGCTGAATCCGGAAAAATGCGTTTTCGGCGTACCAGCCGGAAAGCTGTTGGGCTTCATCGTATCCGGTAGAGGAATTGAAGCAAATCCGCCAAAATCCGAGCTCATCACAGTTGGATATTCCAAAAGACCTCAAGCAAATACAAAATTAACGGGATGCGTGGCAGCCTTAAGCGCTTATCTCCCGTTTAGGAGAAAAGGCGTTGCCCCTCTATCGCCTCCTCAGACGCACCGAACAATTCGAATGGACGGATGCCGCCACTGCCGGACTCGAAGAAATAAAGGCCATACTGGCAACAAATCCGGTCCTGGCTGCGCCCACTTTGGGCGAACTAATGTTGTTATACATCGCAGCAACGCATCAAGTCGTAAGCGCGGTCCTCGTCGTCGAACGAGTGACAGAAGGGCATAAATTCCCTCTTCAAAAACCAGTGTATTATGTATCCACCGTGTTAACCCCCTGCAAATCCCATTACCCGCACTATCAGAAGATAGCATATGCGGTGTTCATGGCGTCTCGAAAGCTCCGGCACTACTTTCAAGAGTGCTCGATAACAGTGGCTTCTGAAGTACCACTCAATGACATTATAAATAACCGCGACGCAACGGGCAGGATAGCAAAATGGGCCATTGAGCTCTTACCATTCAACATCACTTACAAACCTCGACGAGCTATAAAGTCACAAGTTTTGGCTGACTTCGTCGCCGAATGGACCGAAGCCGAACTCCCTAAAGAGTATGGCGCATACTCCAATTGGACTATGCATTTCCACGGCTCCAAAATGTTGGCCTTACTGGGGGCTGGCGTCGATTGGCGTCCCCACCGGAGATACTGATCCAAGATGTACTTCAAATAATGTACACGGACTCCAACAATGCAGCCGAATCGAGGCCTGTTACATGGTCTCCGGATGGCGGTCTCCATGGGCATTCAACGCCTAGAGGTGCGGGGACTCAAACCTTGCAATATCCCAAATAAGCGGAGACTTGACGCCAAGGATCCGAAAATGGCAGCATATCGCAACGCTGTCCTAAAAATGTCAGCTCGGTTTGAAGGACTTGAATTCCATCACATAGCCCGAGATAATAACCAAGCGGCCGACGTCCTGGCACGCATCGGTGTGAAACGTGATGCTGTCCCTCCAAATATCTTCCTGGAACGGCTCTTCAAGCCATCCGTACTATGGGAAGAGGAGTCCGGTAGTGACAAACCGGAGAAAACCGCACCAACCGGTGATTCGGCAGACGACATAACACCCTCCGCCCACGTTATAATGGCAGTAATCGCCGCGTGGATAGAACCTTTCCTATCCTACCTAGTTAGGCAGGAACTTCCCGAAGACCAAAATGAGGCCCGCTGCATAGTCCGGCGATCAAAGGCCTACAAGGTCCATGAGGGAGAACTTTATAAGAAAAGTACTACCGGAGTCCTTCAAAGGTGTATCTCCGAAGAAGAAGGGCGAAACCTCCTGGCTGAAATTCATGCCGGACTAGGCGGACACCACGCAGCAGCCCGGGCCCTTGTAGGAAAGGCATTCCGTCACAGATTTTATTGGCCGACGGCTCGGGCAGACGACAGACTTGGTCCAGCGATGCGTTGGTTGTCGACTCTTTGCTAATCGAGCCATATGCCACCCACCGCCTCAAA
This sequence comes from Aegilops speltoides, assembly GCA_021437245.1. Classification (NCBI taxonomy): domain Eukaryota; kingdom Viridiplantae; phylum Streptophyta; class Magnoliopsida; order Poales; family Poaceae; genus Aegilops; species Aegilops speltoides. The sequence goes on along the minus strand of CM038145.1, from coordinate 420,183,068 downwards.
ACCATACCCATTACCCGCCGTTCATGTGCAGGGGCTTGACATGGTTGGACCCCTTAAAGGGGGAACCCACAAGAAAAAGTACCTATTGGTCATGGTGGATTAGTTCACCAAATGGATAGAGGCCAAACCGGTCAAAACGGCAAAGTCCGGACCAGTGATAGACTTTATATCAGGGGTGGTACACCGTTACGGAGTCCCCCATAGCATCATCACCGACAATGGCACGAACTTCACGGCCGATGAGGTTAAGTCATGGTGCAAAAATATGGGCATCAAGCTCGACTATGCGTCAGTCTATCACCCTTAAACCAACGGTCAAGTGGAAAGAGCAAATGGTCTAATAATGAGCGGCATTAAACCCAGACTAGTGAGGTCACTCACTAAATCCGATGCACAATGGGTCGAGGAGCTCGACTCCGTACTCTGGGGGCTGCGGACAACGCCTAACCGTACTACCGGATTCAGACCATTTTTTATGGTATACGGCGCAGAGGCAGTCTTGCCCTGTGACATTATTCATGACTCACCTCGAGTGCGCATGTATGAGGAAAGAGAGGCCGAGCTTGATCAGCAGGACAACTTGGACACGTTGGAGGAAGAATGGGACGTCGCGAAGGCTCGTTCCGCATTCTATCAGCAGCAGGCCCGAAGATATCAAAGCAGAGAAGTACGGGCCAAGACTTACAACGTTGGTGAACTAGTTCTCGCTGCGGACAAGAAAAGGACAAGCTCAAGCCCGGATGGGAGGGCCCTTCATTATCGATCAAGTCTTGACGGCGGAGCATACCGTCACGAAATCGTCGGATAACCGACTCGAGCCGAACCCATGGAACACAGCCCGCCTCGAGCGATTTTACGCCTAGCGCCGGACTAAGAGTTCGTCCCTTCCCCATCAAACTTCTATACTTGGCTGTCTTTTGTTTCTCTTTTATCCTTTTCACTTAAAAGCCCTTACGGGCCTATTTTTGCATTCTTTGCATACGCATGATGTGCCATCCGCACTCATTATTCTGGGGCTTCTTTCACAGAAGCTCAATTATCCGGGTTTCATACCCAACACATGTGTCAAGCTTCCACATGTACCTTTTACTCGCCATTATACGCATCGATATGACTTAAGTTTTGGCCAAGCTGGGTTGCCTGGCTCCTATGCTTACCCCTACGTTCCCGATGGTTCGGCTAGGAGGTAAAGGGAGCACCTCTGCGATTGTTACTGCCGGGTCACCGGATGTGTACCTCAGGTGGGTGAAGCCGAAAGCTAGCGTTCTTAAGGGAATATTCGGTCGGTGATTTAAAAGATGACTTTTTACCTATTTTGTCTATCTGCCCCCAGATGTTTTACTGCTTTCTTTGCAGTCCGGACATGCACTTTAGGGCATGCCTCCCAGCGAAAGGAACCCTTAACGGAACTATTCTCCCTGGAAGATGTTTCTTACTAACCATGTAATATAACATAACTAGTTGGGCACTTGTCTGATAAAGCACTAATTGAAGGAAATATGCCCTAGAGGCAATAATAAAGTTATTATTTATTTCCTCATATCATGATAAATGTTTATTATTCATGCTAGAATTGTATTAACCGGAAACATAATACATGTGTGAATATATAGACAAACAGAGTGTCACTAGTATGCCTCTACTTGACTAGCTTGTTAATCAAAGATGGTTATGTTTCCTAACCATGAACAAGGAGTTGTTATTTGATTAACAAGGTCACATCATTAGTTGAATGATCTGATTGACATGACCCATTCCGTTAGCTTAGCACACGATCGTTTAGTATGTTGCTACTGCTTCCTTCATGACTTATACATGTTCCTATAACTATGAGATTATGCAACTCTCGTTTGCCGGAGGAACACTTTGGGTACTACCAAACGTCACAACGTAACTGGGTGATTATAAAGGAGTACTACAGGTGTCTCCAAAGGCAGATGTTGGGTTGGCGTATTTCGAGATTAGGATTTGTCACTCCGAATGTCGGAGAGGTATCTCTGGGCCCTCTCGGTAATACACATCACTTAAGCCTTGCAAGCATTGTAACTAATGAGTTAGTTGCAAGATGATGTATTACGGAACGAGTAAAGAGACTTGCCAAGTGAGATTGAACTAGGTATTGGATACCGACGATCGAATCTCGGGCAAGTAACATACCGATGACAAAGGGAACAACGTATGTTGTTATGCGGTCTCGACCGATAAAGATCTTCGTAGAATATGTAGGAACCAATATGGGTATCCAGGTCCGCTATTGGTTATTGACCGAGACGTGTCTCGGTCATGTCTACATTGTTCTCGAACCGTAGGGTCCGCACGCTTAAGGTTTCGATGATGGTTATATTATGAGTTTATGAGTTTTGATGTACCGAAGGAGTTCGAGTCCCGGATGAGATCGGGGACATGACGAGGAGTCTCGAAATGGTCGAGACGTAAAGATCGATATATTGGACGACTATATTCGGAGTTCGAAAGGTTCCGAGTGATTCGGTATTTTTGAGTACCGAGAGTTACGGAATTCGTATTGGGCCTTAATGGGCCATACGGGAAAGGAAAAAGGGCCAAAAGGGTGGCGCCGCCTCCCTTGGTCTAGTCCGAATTGGACTAGGGAGGCGCACCCTTCCTTCCTTCTCCTTCTCTTTCCCTTTCCTTCTCTCCTACTCCTAATACATGGAAGGACTACTAGTTGGACTAGGAAGGGGAATCCTACTCCGGTGGGAGTAGGACTCCCCATGGCGCGCCATAGAGAGGGCGGCCTCCTCCTCCTCCCTCCTTTATATACGGGGCAGGGGCACCCCATGGACACACAAGTTTGATCTACGGATCGTTCCTTAGCCGTGTGCGGTGCCCCCCTCCACCATATTCCACCTCGGTCATACCGTCGCGAAGCTTAGGCGAAGCCCTGCGCCGTGAAACATCAAGATCGTCACCACGCCGTCGTCTTGACGGAACTCTCCTCGACACTCGGCTGGATCGAGTCGAGGGGCGTCATCGAGCTGTACGTGTGTCAAGAACTCGGGGCGCCGGAGTGACAGCGCCGGGATCGGTCGGATCGCGAGGAGAACGTCGACTACTTCCTCTACGTTGTGATCGCTTCCGCTTGGTCTACAAGGGTATGTAGACAACACTCTCCCTCTCGTTGCTATACATCACCATGATCTTGCGTGTGCGTAGGAAATTTTTGAAATTACTCGTTCCCCAACATGGCATCCGAGCCTAGGTTTTATGGTTTGATGTTTTGCACGAGTAGAACACAAGTGAGTTGTGGGCGATACAAGTCATACTACCTACCAGCATGTCATACTTTGGTTCAGCGGTATTGTGAGATGAAGCGGCCGGACCGACATTACGCGTGACGCTTACGCGAGACTGGTTTCACCGCTTCGAGCACTCGTTGCTTAAAGGTGACTGGTGGGTGCTGTCTCTCTCACTTTAGTTGAACTGAGTGTGGCTACGCCGGTCCTTGAGAAGGTTAAAATGGAGTCTATTTGACGAAGTATCGTTGTGGTTTTGATGCGTAGGTGAGACCGGTTCTTGCTTAAGCCCGTAGCAGCCACGTAAAATTTGCAACAACAAAGTAGAGGACGTCTAACTTGTTTTTGCAGGGCATGTTGTGATGTGATATGGTCAAGACGTGATGCTATATTTTATTGTATGAGATGATCATGTTTTGTAACCGAAGTTATCGGCAACTGGCAGGAGCCATATGGTTGTCGCTTTATTGTATGCAATGCAATCGCCCTGTAATGCTTTACTTTATCACTAAGCGGTAGAGATAGTCGTAGAAGCATAAGATTGGCGAGACGACAACGATGCTACGATGGAGATCAAGGTGTCGCGCCGGTGACGATGGTGATCATGATGGTGCTGCAGAGATGGGGATCACGAAGTACAAGATGATGATGACCATATCATATCACTTATATTGATTTGCATGTGATGTTTATCTTTTATGCATCTTATCTTGCTTTGATTGACGGTAGCATTATAAGATGATCTCTCACTAAATTATCAAGAAGTGTTCTCCCGAGTATGCACCGTTGCCAAAGTTAAATCGTGCCCGGACACCACGTGATGATCGGGTGTGATAAGCTCTCGTCCATCTACAACGGGTGCAAGACAGTTTTGCACACGCGAATACTCAGTTAAACTTGACGAGCCTAGCATATGCAGATATGGCCTCGGAACACGGAGACCGAAAGGTCGGCGTGAATCATATAGTAGATATGATCAACATAAGATGTTCACCATTGAAAACTACTCCATCTCACGTGATGATCGGTTATGGTTTAGTTGATTTGGATCGCGTGATCACTTAGATGACTAGAGAGATGTCTGTCTAAGTGGGAGTTCTTAAGTAATATGATTAATTGAACTTAAATTTATCATGAACTTAGTCCTGGTAGTATTTTGCAAATTATGTTGTAGATCAATAGCTCGCGTTGTTGCTTTCATATGTTTGTTTTTGATATGTTCCTAGAAAATTGTGTTGAAAAATGTTAGTAGCAATGATGCGGATTCGATCCGTGATCGGAGGTTTATCCTCATTGCTGCACAGAAGAATTATGTCCTTAATGCACCGCTAGGTGACAGACCTATTGCAGGAGCAGATGCAAACGTTATGAACGTTTGGCTAGCTCAATATGATGACTACTAGATAGTTTAAGTGCACCATGCTTAACAGCTTAGAATCGGGACTTCAAAGATGTTTTGAACATCATGGAGCATATGAGATGTTCTAGGAGTTGAAGTTGATATTCCAACAGAATGCCCGGATTGAGAGATATGAAGTCTCCAATAAGTTCTATAGCTGCAAGATGGAGGAGAACAGTTCTATTAGTGAGCACATACTCGAGAATGTGCGGGTACTACAATCACTTGACACAATTGGGAGTTAATCTTCCGGATGATTGTGTCATTGATGTAATTCTTCCATCACGCCACCAAGCTACAAAGGCTTCGTGATGAACTATAATATGCAAGGGTTAGTAAAGACTATGCTCGAGCTCTTCGCAATGCTAAAGGCTGCGGAGGTAGAAATCAAGAAGGAGCATCAAGTGTTGATGGTCAATAAGACCACTAGTTTCAAGAAGAAAAGCAAAGGGAAGAAGAAGGGAACTTCAAGAAGAACAGCAAGCAAGTTGCTGCTCGGGAGAAGAAACCCAAGTCCGGACCTAAGCCGAAACCGAGTGCTTCTCCGCAAGCGATAGTCCTTTGGAAGCGGAACTGCCCCAAGTATTTGGCGGATAAGAAGGATGGCAAGGTGAACAAAGGTATATGTGATATACATGTTATTGATGTGTACCTTACTAGAGCTCATGATAGCACTGGTATTTGATATTGGTTCATTGCTAATATTTGCAACTCGAAGCAGGGACTACGGATTGCGAACACGGCAAAGGGCGAGGTGACGATGCTGCGTGGGAAATGGTTCCAAAGTCGATGTGATCGCGGTCGCACGCTACCTCTACATCTACCTTGGGATTAGTTTTAGACCTAAATAATTGTTATTTGGTGCTGCGTTGAGCATGAACATTATATCTGGATCTTGTTTGATGCGAGACGGTTATTCATTTAAATCAGAGAATAATGGTTGTTCTATTTATATGAGTAATATCTTTTATGGTCATGCACCCTTGAGGAGTGGTCTATTTTGATGAATCTCGATAGTAGTGATACACATATTCATAATGTTGAAACCAAAAGATGCAGAGTTGATAATGATAGTGCAACTTATTTGTGGCACTTGCCGTTTAGGTCATATCGATGTAAAGCGCATGAAGAAACTCCATACTGATGGACTTTTGGAGTCACTTGATTATGAATCACTTGGCACTTGCGAACCGTGCCTTATGGGCAAGATGACTAGAACCCCGTTCTCCGGTACTATGGAGAGAGCAACAGATTTGTTGGAAATCATACATACAGATGTATGTGGTCCGATGAATGTTGAGGCTCGTGGCGGATATCGTTATTTTCTCACCTTCACAGATGACTTAAGCAGATATGGGTATATCTACTTAATGAAACATAAGTCTGAAACATTTGAAAAGTTCAAAGAATTTCAGAGTGAAGTTGAAAATCATCGTAATAAGAAAATTAAATTTCTACGATCTGATCGTGGAGGTGAATATTTGAGTTCTGAGTTTGGACTACATTTGAAACAATGCGGAATAGTTTAGCAACTCACGCCACCGGAACACCACAGCGTAATGGTGTGTCGAGCGTCAGAATCGTACTTTACTAGATATGGTGCGATCTATGATGTATCTTACAGATTTACCGCTATCGTTTTGGGGTTATGCTCTAGAGGCGCCGCATTCACACTGAATAGAACACCGTCGAAATCCGTTGAGACGACACCTTATGAACTGTGGTTTGGCAAGAAACCAAAGTTGTCGTTTCTTAAAGTTTGGGGATGCGATGCTTATGTGAAAAAGCTTCAACTGATAAGCTCGAACCCAAATCGAGAATGTGTCTTCATAGGATACCCAAAGGAGACAGTTGGGTACACCTTCTATCACAGATCCGAAGGCAAGACATTCGTTGCTAAGAATGGATCCTTTCTAGAGAAGGAGTTTCTCTCGAAAGAAGTGAGTGGGAGGAAAGTAGAACTTGATGAGGTAATAGTACCTTCTCCCTTACTTAGTAGTTAAATCGCGTAAACGGTTTCGAGACACCTACACCAAGTAGTGAGGAAGTTGATGATGTTGATCATGAAACTTGAGATCAAGTTACTACTGAACCTCGTAGATCAACCAGAGTAAGATCCGCACTGTGAGTGGTGCGGTAATCCTGTTCGGAAATCATGCTACTAGATCATGATGAACCTACGAACTATGAAGAAGCGATGATGAGCCCAGATTCGCGAAATGGCTTGAGGCCATGAAATCTGAGATGAGATCCATGTATGAGAACAAAGTATGGACTTTGGTGGAGTTGCCGATGATCGGCAAGCCATATTGTATAAATGGATCTTCAAGAGGAAGACGGACGTTGATAGTAGTGTTACTATCTACAAAGCTCGACTTATGCAAAAAGGTTTTGACAAGTTCAAGGTGTTGACTACAATGAGATTTTCTCAAGCTGTAGCGATGCTTAAGTCTGTCCGAATCATGTTAGCAATTGCCACAATTTTGAAAATTTGGCAAATGGATGTAAAACTACATTCCTGAATGGTTTTCTAGAGGAAGAGTTGTATATGATGCAACCAGAAGGTTTTTCGATCCAAAGGGAGCTAACAAAGTGTGCAAACTCCAGCGATCCATCTATGGACTGGTGCAAGCATCTCGGAGTTGGAATATACGCTTTGATGAGCCGATCAAAGCATATAGTTTTGTACAGACTTATGGTGAAGCCTGTATTTACTAGAAAGTGAGTGGGAGCACTATAGCATTTCCGATAAGTATATGTGAATGACATATTGTAGATCGGAAATAATGTAGAATTATTCTGCAAAGCATAAAGGAGTGTTTGAAAGAAGTTTTTCGAAGAAAGACCTCGGTGAAGCTGCTTACATATTGAGCATCAAGATCTATAGAGATAGATCAAGATGCTTGATAAGTTTTTCAATGAGTACATACCTTGACAAGATTTTGAAGTAGTTCAAAATGGAGCAGTCAAAGAAAGAGTTCTTGCATGTGTTACAAGGTGTGAAATTGAGTAAGACTCAAAACCCGACCACGGCAGAAGATAGAAAGAGAATGAAAGTCATTCCCTATGCCTTGGCCATAGGTTCTATAAAATATGCCATGCTGTGTACCAAATCTATTGTATACCTGCACTGATTTTGGCAAAGGAGTACAATAGTGATCTAGGAGTAAATCATCGACAGCGGTCAAAATTATCCTTAGTGGAATAAGGATATGTTTCTCGATTATGGAAGTGACAAAAGGTTAGGTAAGTAAAGGGTTACGTCGATGTATTGAAAGTGGGAGCAATTAGCTAGAGTAGCTTCGTGCAGAGCATTGTAGACATAGAAAAATTGCAAAATACATAACGGATCTGAATGTGAAAAACCCGTTGACTAAGACTCTCTCACAAGCAAAACATGATCACACCTTAGTACTCTTTGGGTGTTACTCACATAGCGATGTGAACTAGATTACTGAATCTAGTAAACCCTTTGGGTGTTGGTCACATGGCGATGTGAACTATGGGTGTTAATCACATGATGATGTGAACTATCGATGTTAATCACATGGTGATGTGATCTAGATTATTGACTCTAGTGCAAGTGGGAGACTGAAGGAAATATGCCCTAGAGGCAATAATAAAGTTATTATTTATTTCCTCATATCATGATAAATGTTTATTATTCATGCTAGAATTGTATTAACCGGAAACATAATACATGTGTGAATATATAGACAAGCAGAGTGTCACTAGTATGCCTCTACTTGACTAGCTTGTTAATCAAAGATGGTTATGTTTCCTAACCATGAACAAGGAGTTGTTATTTGATTAACAAGGTCACATCATTAGTTGAATGATCTGATTGACATGACCCATTCCGTTAGCTTAGCACACGATCGTTTAGTATGTTGCTACTGCTTCCTTCATGACTTATACATGTTCCTATAACTATGAGATTATGCAACTCCGTTTGCGGAGGAACACTTTGGTACTACCAAAGCGTCACAGCGAATCGGGTGATTATAAAGGAGTACTACAGGTGTCTCCAAAGGCAGATGTTGGGTTGGCGTATTTCGAGATTAGGATTTGTCACTCCGAATGTCGGAGAGGTATCTCTGGGCCCTCTCGGTAATACACATCACTTAAGCCTTGCAAGCATTGTAACTAATGAGTTAGTTGCGAGATGATGTATTACGGAACGAGTAAAGAGACTTGCCGGTAACGAGATTGAACTAGGTATTGGATACCGACGATCGAATCTCGGGCAAGTAACATACCGATGACAAAGGGAACAACGTATGTTGTTATGCGGTCTGACCGATAAAGATCTTCGTAGAATATGTAGGAACCAATATGGGCATCCAGGTCCGCTATTGGTTATTGACCGAGACGTGTCTCGGTCATGTCTACATTGTTCTCGAACCGTAGGGTCCGCACGCTTAAGGTTTCGGCGATGTTATATTATGAGTTTATGAGTTTTGATGTACCGAAGGAGTTCGGAGTCCCGGATGAGATCGGGGACATGACGAGGAGTCTCGAAATGGTCGAGACGTAAAGATCGATATATTGGACGACTATATTCGGAGTTCGGAAAGGTTCCGAGTGATTCGGTATTTTTGAGTCTGGGAGAGTTACGGAATTCGTATTGGGCCTTAATGGGCCATACGGGAAAGGAGAAAAAGGGCCAAAAGGGTGGCGCCGCCCTCCCCTTGGTCTAGTCCGAATTGGACTAGGGAGGGGGGGCGCACCCTTCCTTCCTTCTCCTTCTCTTTTCCCTTTCCTTCTCTCCTACTCCTAATACATGGAAGGACTACTAGTTGGACTAGGAAAGGGGGAATCCTACTCCGGTGGGAGTAGGACTCCCCATGCGCGCTCAGAGAGGGCCGGCCTCCTCCTCCCTCCCTCCTTTATATACGGGGGCAGGGGGCACCCCATGGACACACAAGTTTGATCTACGGATCGTTCCTTAGCCGTGTGCGGTGCCCCCCTCCACCATATTCCACCTCGGTCATACCGTCGCGAAGCTTAGGCGAAGCCCTGCGCCGGTGAAACATCAAGATCGTCACCACGCCGTCGTGCTGACGGAACTCTCCCTCGACACTCGGCTGGATCGGAGTACGAGGGACGTCATCGAGCTGTACGTGTGTCAAGAACTCGGGGCGCCGGAGTGACAGCGCGGGATCGGTCGGATCGCGAGGAGAACGTCGACTACTTCCTCTACGTTGTGATCGCTTCCGCCTTGGTCTACAAGGGTATGTAGACAACACTCTCCCTCTCGTTGCTATACATCACCATGATCTTGCGTGTGCGTAGGAAATTTTTGAAATTACTCGTTCCCCAACAAATGGCATCCGAGCCTAGGTTTTATGGTTTGATGTTTTGCACGAGTAGAACACAAGTGAGTTGTGGGCGATACAAGTCATACTACCTACCAGCATGTCATACTTTGGTTCAGCGGTATTGTGAGATGAAGCGGCCCGGACCGACATTACTGCGTGCGCTTACGCGAGACTGGTTTCACCGCTCACGAGCACTCGTTGCTTAAAGGTGACTGGTGGGTGCTGTCTCTCTCACTTTAGTTGAACCGAGTGTGGCTCGCCCGGTCCTTGAGAAGGTTAAAATGGAGTCTATTTGACGAAGTATCGTTGTGGTTTTGATGCGTAGGTGAGACGGTTCTTGCTTAAGCCCGTAGCAGCCACGTAAAATTTGCAACAACAAAGTAGAGGACGTCTAACTTGTTTTTGCAGGGCATGTTGTGATGTGATATGGTCAAGGCGTGATGCTATATTTTATTGTATGAGATGATCATGTTTTGTAACGAAGTTATCGGCAATCGGCAGGAGCCATATGGTTGTCGCTTTATTGTATGCAATGCATCGCTACTGTAATGCTTTACTTTATCACTAAGCGGTAGAGATAGTCGTAGAAGCATAAGATTGGCGAGACGACAACGATGCTACGATGGAGATCAAGGTGTCGCGCGGTGGCGATGGTGATCATGATGGTGCTGCAGAGATGGGGATCACGAAGTACAAGATGATGATGACCATATCATATCACTTATATTGATTTGCATGTGATGTTTATCTTTTATGCATCTTATCTTGCTTTGATTGACGGTAGCATTATAAGATGATCTCTCACTAAATTATCAAGAAGTGTTCTCCCTGAGTATGCACCGTTGCCAAAGTTCGTCGTGCCCGGACACCACGTGATGATCGGTGTGATAAGCTCTCGTCCATCTACAACGGGTGCAAGACAGTTTTGCACACGCGAATACTCAGGTTAAACTTGACGAGCCTAGCATATGCAGATATGGCCTCGGAACACGGAGACCGAAAGGTCGGCGTGAATCATATAGTAGATATGATCAACATAAGATGTTCACCATTGAAAACTACTCCATCTCACGTGATGATCGGTTATGGTTTAGTTGATTTGGATCGCGTGATCACTTAGATGACTAGAGATGTCTGTCTAAGTGGGAGTTCTTAAGTAATATGATTAATTGAACTTAAATTTATCATGAACTTAGTCCTGGTAGTATTTTGCAAATTATGTTGTAGATCAATAGCTCGCGTTGTTGCTTTCATATGTTTGTTTTTGATATGTTCCTAGAAAATTGTGTTGAAAAATGTTAGTAGCAATGATGCGGATTCGATCCGTGATCGGAGGTTTATCCTCATTGCTGCACGGAAGAATTATGTCCTTAATGCACCGCTAGGTGACAGACCTATTGCAGAGCGGATGCAAGCGTTATGAGCGTTTGGCTAGCTCAATATGATGACTACTAGATAGTTTAAGTGCACCATGCTTAACAGCTTAGAATCGGGACTTCAAAGATGTTTTGAACATCATGGAGCATATGAGATGTTCTAGGAGTTGAAGTTGATATTCCAACAGAATGCCCGGATTGAGAGATATGAAGTCTCCAATAAGTTCTATAGCTGCAAGATGGAGGAGAACAGTTCTGTTAGTGAGCACATACTCAGAATGTCTGGGTACTACAATCACTTGACACAATTGGGAGTTAATCTTCCGGATGATTGTGTCATTGACTGAATTCTTCCATCACTGCCACCAAGCTACAAAGGCTTCGTGATGAACTATAATATGCAAGGGTTAGTAAAGACTATGCTCGAGCTCTTCGCAATGCTAAAGGCTGCGGAGGTAGAAATCAGAAGGAGCATCAAGTGTTGATGGTCAATAAGACCACTAGTTTCAAGAAGAAAAGCAAAGGGAAGAAGAAGGAACTTCAAGAAGAACAGCAAGCAAGTTCTGCTCAGAGAGAAAACCCAAGTCGGACCTAAGCACTGGCCGAGTGCTTCTACCGCAAGCGAGACTGGTCCTGGAAGCGGAACTGCCCCAAGTATTTGGCGGATAAGAAGGATGGCAAGGTGAACAAAGGTATATGTGATATACATGTTATTGATGTGTACCTTACTAGAGCTCGCATAGCACTGGGTATTTGATCTGGTTACATTGCTAATATTTGCAACTCGAAGCAGGGACTACGGATTAGCGAACAACGGCAAAGGGCGAGGTGACGATCGGCGTGGGAAATGGTTCCAAAGTCGATGTGATCGCGATCGCACGCTACCTCTACATCTACCTTGGGATTAGTTTTAGACCTAAATAATTGTTATTTGGTGCTGCGTTGAGCATGAACATTATATCTGGATCTTGTTTGATGCGAGGCGGTTATTCATTTAAATCAGAGAATAATGGTTGTTCTATTTATATGAGTAATATCTTTTATGGTCATGCACCCTTGAGGAGTGGTCTATTTTGATGAATCTCGATAGTAGTGATACACATATTCATAATGTTGAAACCAAAAGATGCAGAGTTGATAATGATAGTGCAACTTATTTGTGGCACTTGCCGTTTAGGTCATATCGATTGTAAAGCGCATGAAGAAACTCCATCTTGATGGACTTTTGGAGTCACTTGATTATGAATCACTTGGCACTTGCGAACCGTGCCTTATGGGCAAGATGACTAGAACCCGTTCTCGGTACTATGGAGAGAGCAACAGATTTGTTGGAAATCATACATGAGATGTATGTGGTCCGATGAATGTTGAGGCTCGTGGCGGATATCGTTATTTTCTCACCTTCACAGATGACTTAAGCAGATATGGGTATATCTACTTAATGAAACATAAGTCTGAAACATTTGAAAAGTTCAAAGAATTTCAGAGTGAAGTTGAAAATCATCGTAATAAGAAAATTAAATTTCTACGATCGATCGTGGAGGTGAATATTTGAGTTACGAGTTTGGACTACATTTGAAACAATGCGGAATAGTTTAGCAACTCCGCCACCGGAACACCACAGCGTAATGGTGTGTCGAGCGTCAATGTCGTGCTTTACTAGATATGGTGCGATCTATGATGTATCTTACAGATTTACCGCTATCGTTTTGGGGTTATGCTCTAGAGGCGGCGCATTCACACTGAATAGAACACCGTCGAAATCCGTTGAGACGACACCTTATGAACTGTGGTTTGGCAAGAAACCAAAGTTGTCGTTTCTTAAAGTTTGGGGATGCGATGCTTATGTGAAAAAGCTTCAACCTGATAAGCTCGAACCCAAATCGAGAAATGTGTCTTCATAGGATACCCAAAGGAGACAGTTGGGTACACCTTCTATCACAGATCCGAAGGCAAGACATTCGTTGCTAAGAATGGATCCTTTCTAGAGAAGGAGTTTCTCTCGAAAGAAGTGAGTGGGAGGAAAGTAGAACTTGATGAGGTAATAGTACCTTCTCCCTTACTTAGTAGTTAAATCGCGAAACCGGTTTACGAGACACCTACACCAAGTAGTGAGGAAGTTGATGATGTTGATCATGAAACTTCAGATCAAGTTACTACTGAGAACCTCGTAGATCAACCAGAGTAAGATCCGCACTGAGTGGTACGGTAATCCTGTTCGGAAATCATGCTACTAGATCATGATGAACCTCACGAACTATGAAGAAGCGATGATGAGCCCAGATTCAGCGAAATGGCTTGAGGCCATGAAATCTGAGATGAGATCCATGTATGAGAACAAAGTATGGACTTTGGTGGAGTTGCCCGATGATCGGCAAGCCATATTGTATAAATGGATCTTCAAGAGGAAGGCGGACGTTGATAGTAGTGTTACTATCTACAAAGCTCGACTTATGCAAAAAGGTTTTGACAAGTTCAAGGTGTTGACTACAATGAGATTTTCTCAAGCTGTAGCGATGCTTAAGTCTGTCGAATCATGTTAGCAATTGCCACAATTTATGAAATTTGGCAAATGGATGTAAAAACTACATTCTGAATGGTTTTCTAGAGGAAGAGTTGTATATGATGCAACGAGAAGGTTTTTCGATCCAAAGGAGCTAACAAAGTGTGCAAACTCCAGCGATCCATCTATGGACTGGTGCAAGCATCTCGGAGTTGGAATATACGCTTTGATGAGCCGATCAAAGCATATAGTTTTGTACAGACTTATGGTGAAGCCTGTATTTACTAGAAAGTGAGTGGGAGCACTATAGCATTTCCGATAAGTATATGTGAATGACATATTGTAGATCGGAAATAATGTAGAATTATTACGCAAAGCATAAAGGAGTGTTTGAAAGAAGTTTTTCAAGAAAGACCTCGGTGAAGCTGCTTACATATTGAGCATCAAGATCTATAGAGATAGATCAAGATGCTTGATAAGTTTTTCAATGAGTACATACCTTGACAAGATTTTGAAGTAGTTCAAAATGGAGCAGTCAAAGAAAGAGTTCTTGCATGTGTTACAAGGTGTGAAATTGAGTAAGACTCAAAACCCGACCACGGCAGAAGATAGAAAGAGAATGAAAGTCATTCCCTATGCCTTGGCCATAGGTTCTATAAAATATGCCATGCTGTGTACCAAATCTATTGTATACCCTGCACTGATTTTGGCAAAGGAGTACAATAGTGATCTAGGAGTAAATCACTGGACAGCGGTCAAAATTATCCTTAGTGGAATAAGGATATGTTTCTCGATTATGGAAGTGACAAAAGGTTCGTCGTAAAGGGTTACGTCGATGTATTGAAAGTGGGAGCAATTAGCTAGAGTAGCTTCGTGCAGAGCATTGTAGACATAGAAAAATTGCAAAATACATAACGGATCTGAATGTGAAAAACCCGTTGACTAAGACTCTCTCACAAGCAAAACATGATCACACCTTAGTACTCTTTGGGTGTTACTCACATAGCGATGTGAACTAGATTACTGAATCTAGTAAACCCTTTGGGTGTTGGTCACATGGCGATGTGAACTATGGGTGTTAATCACATGATGATGTGAACTATCGATGTTAATCACATGGTGATGTGATCTAGATTATTGACTCTAGTGCAAGTGGGAGACTGAAGGAAATATGCCCTAGAGGCAATAATAAAGTTATTATTTATTTCCTCATATCATGATAAATGTTTATTATTCATGCTAGAATTGTATTAACGGAAACATAATACATGTGTGAATATATAGACAAGCAGTGTCACTAGTATGCCTCTACTTGACTAGCTTGTTAATCAAAGATGGTTATGTTTCCTAACCATGAACAAGGAGTTGTTATTTGATTAACAAGGTCACATCATTAGTTGAATGATCTGATTGACATGACCCATTCCGTTAGCTTAGCACACGATCGTTTAGTATGTTGCTACTGCTTCCTTCATGACTTATACATGTTCCTATAACTATGAGATTATGCAACTCCGTTTGCGGAGGAACACTTTGGGTACTACCAAGCGTCACAGCGTAATCGGGTGATTATAAAGGAGTACTACAGGTGTCTCCAAAGGCAGATGTTGGGTTGGCGTATTTCGAGATTAGGATTTGTCCTCCGAATGTCGGAGAGGTATCTCTGGGCCCTCTCGGTAATACACATCACTTAAGCCTTGCAAGCATTGTAACTAATGAGTTAGTTGCGAGATGATGTATTACGGAACGAGTAAAGAGACTTGCCGTAACGAGATTGAACTAGGTATTGGATACCGACGATCGAATCTCGGGCAAGTAACATACCGATGACAAAGGGAACAACGTATGTTGTTATGCGGGTCGACCGATAAAGATCTTCGTAGAATATGTAGGAACCAATATGGGCATCCAGGTCCGCTATTGGTTATTGACCGAGACGTGTCTCGGTCATGTCTACATTGTTCTCGAACCGTAGGGTCCATGCACGCTTAAGGTTTCGATGGCGATGTTATATTATGAGTTTATGAGTTTTGATGTACCGAAGGAGTTCGAGTCCCGGATGAGATCGGGGACATGACGAGGAGTCTCGAAATGGTCGAGACGTAAAGATCGATATATTGGACGACTATATTCGAGTTCGGAAAGGTTCGAGTGATTCGGTATTTTTCGGAGTGGGAGAGTTACGGGAATTCGTATTGGGCCTTAATGGGCCATACGGGAAAGGAGAAAAAGGGCCAAAGGGTGGCGCCGCCTCCCCTTGGTCTAGTCCGAATTGGACTAGGGAGGCGCACCTTCCTTCCTTCTCCTTCTCTTTTCCCTTCCTTCTCTCCTACTCCTAATACATGGAAGGACTACTAGTTGGACTAGAAAGGGGAATCCTACTCGGTGGGAGTAGGACTCCCCATGGCGGCGCCATAGAGAGGGCGGCCTCCTCCTCCCTCCCTCCTTTATATACGGGGGCAGGGGCACCCCATGGACACACAAGTTTGATCTACGGATCGTTCCTTAGCCGTGTGCGGTGCCCCCCTCCACCATATTCCACCTCGGTCATACCGTCGCGAAGCTTAAGCGAAGCCCTGCGCCGTGAAACATCAAGATCGTCCACCACGCCGTCGTCTTGTGGAACTCTCCCTCGACACTCGGCTGGATCGAGTCGAGGGCGTCATCGAGCTGTACGTGTGTCAAGAACTCGGGGCGCCGGAGTGACAGCGCCGGGATCGGTCGGATCGCGAGGAGAACGTACGACTACTTCCTCTACGTTGTGATCGCTTCCGCTTCGGGTCTACAAGGGTATGTAGACAACACTCTCCCCTCTCGTTGCTATACATCACCATGATCTTGCGTGTGCGTAGGGAATTTTTTGAAATTACTACGTTCCCCAACAGTGGCATCCGAGCCTAGGTTTTTATGGTTTGATGTTTTGCACGAGTAGAACACAAGTGAGTTGTGGGCGATACAAGTCATACTACCTACCAGCATGTCATACTTTGGTTCAGCGGTATTGTGAGATGAAGCGGCCCAGACCGACATTACACGTACGCTTACGCGAGACTGGTTTCACCGCCACGAGCACTCGTTGCTTAAAGGTGACTGGTGGGTGCCTGTCTCTCTCACTTTAGTTGAACCGAGTGTGGCTACGCCCGGTCCTTGAGAAGGTTAAAATGGAGTCTATTTGACGAAGTATCGTTGTGGTTTTGATGCGTAGGTGAGACGGTTCTTGCTTAAGCCCGTAGCAGCCACGTAAAATTTGCAACAACAAAGTAGAGGGCGTCTAACTTGTTTTTGCAGGGCATGTTGTGATGTGATATGGTCAAGGCGTGATGCTATATTTTATTGTATGAGATGATCATGTTTTGTAACGAAGTTATCGGCAATGGCAGGAGCCATATGGTTGTCGCTTTATTGTATGCAATGCAATCGCCTCGTAATGCTTTACTTTATCACTAAGCGGTAGAGATAGTCGTAGAAGCATAAGATTGGCGAGACGACAACGATGCTCGATGGAGATCAAGGTGTCGCGGCCGGTGGCGATGGTGATCATGATGGTGCTGCAGAGATGGGGATCACGAAGTACAAGATGATGATGACCATATCATATCACTTATATTGATTTGCATGTGATGTTTATCTTTTATGCATCTTATCTTGCTTTGATTGGCGGTAGCATTATAAGATGATCTCTCACTAAATTATCAAGAAGTGTTCTCCCGAGTATGCACCGTTGCCAAAGTTAAATCGTGCCCGGACACCACGTGATGATCGGGTGTGATAAGCTCACGTCCATCTACAACGGGTGCAAGACAGTTTTGCACACGCGAATACTCAGGTTAAACTTGACGAGCCTAGCATATGCAGATATGGCCTCGGAACACGGAGACCGAAAGGTCGGCGTGAATCATATAGTAGATATGATCAACATAAGATGTTCACCATTGAAAACTACTCCATCTCACGTGATGATCGGTTATGGTTTAGTTGATTTGGATCGCGTGATCACTTAGATGACTAGAGAGATGTCTGTCTAAGTGGGAGTTCTTAAGTAATATGATTAATTGAACTTAAATTTATCATGAACTTAGTCTGGTAGTATTTTGCAAATTATGTTGTAGATCAATAGCTCGCGTTGTTGCTTTCATATGTTTGTTTTTGATATGTTCCTAGAAAATTGTGTTGAAAAATGTTAGTAGCAATGATGCGGATTCGATCCGTGATCGGAGGTTTATCCTCATTGCTGCCGGAAGAATTATGTCCTTAATGCACGCTAGGTGACGGACCTATTGCAGGAGAGCGGATGCAAGCGTTATGAGCGTTTGGCTAGCTCAATATGATGACTACTAGATAGTTTAAGTGCACCATGCTTAACAGCTTAGAATCGGGACTTCAAAGATGTTTTGAACATCATGGAGCATATGAGATGTTCTAGGAGTTGAAGTTGATATTCAACAGAATGCCGGATTGAGAGATATGAAGTCTCCAATAAGTTCTATAGCTGCAAGATGGAGGAGAACAGTTACATTAGTGAGCACATACTCGAATGTCCAGGTACTACAATCACTTGACACAATTGGGAGTTAATCTTCCGGATGATTGTGTCATTGATGAATTCTTCCATCACGCCACCAAGCTACAAAGGCTTCGTGATGAACTATAATATGCAAGGGTTAGTAAAGACTATGCTCGAGCTCTTCGCAATGCTAAAGGCTGCGGAGGTAGAAATCAAGAAGGAGCATCAAGTGTTGATGGTCAATAAGACCACTAGTTTCAAGAAGAAAAGCAAAGGGAAGAAGAAGGAACTTCAAGAAGAACAGCAAGCAAGTTGCTGCTCGGGAGAAGAAACCCAAGTCCGGACCTAAGCCTGGCCGAGTGCTTCTACCGCAAGCGGACTGGTCCTTTGGAAGCGGAACTGCCCCAAGTATTTGGCGGATAAGAAGGATGGCAAGGTGAACAAAGGTATATGTGATATACATGTTATTGATGTGTACCTTACTAGAGCTCATGATAGCACTGGTATTTGATCTTGGTTACATTGCTAATATTTGCAACTCGAAGCAGGACTACGGATTGCGAACACCGCAAAGGGCGAGGTGACGATGCGGCGTGGAAATGGTTCCAAAGTCGATGTGATCGCGGTCGGCACGCTACCTCTACATCTACCTTGGGATTAGTTTTAGACCTAAATAATTGTTATTTGGTGCTGCGTTGAGCATGAACATTATATCTGGATCTTGTTTGATGCGAGGCGGTTATTCATTTAAATCAGAGAATAATGGTTGTTCTATTTATATGAGTAATATCTTTTATGGTCATGCACCCTTGAGTGGTCTATTTTGATGAATCTCGATAGTAGTGATACACATATTCATAATGTTGAAACCAAAAGATGCAGAGTTGATAATGATAGTGCAACTTATTTGTGGCACTCGCCGTTTAGGTCATATCGGTGTAAAGCGCATGAAGAAACTCCATCTTGATGGACTTTTGGAGTCACTTGATTATGAATCACTTGGCACTTGCGAACCGTGCCTTATGGGCAAGATGACTAGAACCCGTTCTCGGTACTATGGAGAGAGCAACAGATTTGTTGGAAATCATACATCTGAGATGTATGTGGTCCGATGAATGTTGAGGCTCGTGGCGGATATCGTTATTTTCTCACCTTCACAGATGACTTAAGCAGATATGGGTATATCTACTTAATGAAACATAAGTCTGAAACATTTGAAAAGTTCAAAGAATTTCAGAGTGAAGTTGAAAATCATCGTAATAAGAAAATTAAATTTCTACGATCGATCGTGGAGGTGAATATTTGAGTTACGAGTTTGGACTACATTTGAAACAATGCGGAATAGTTTAGCAACTCCGCCACCGGAACACCACAGCGTAATGGTGTGTCGAGCGTCGTAATCGTACTTTACTAGATATGGTGCGATCTATGATGTATCTTACAGATTTACCGCTATCGTTTTGGGGTTATGCTCTAGAGGCGGCGCATTCACTGAATAGAACACCGTCGAAATCCGTTGAGACGACACCTTATGAACTGTGGTTTGGCAAGAAACCAAAGTTGTCGTTTCTTAAAGTTTGGGGATGCGATGCTTATGTGAAAAAGCTTCAACCTCGATAAGCTCGAACCCAAATCGAGAAATGTGTCTTCATAGGATACCCAAAGGAGACAGTTGGGTACACCTTCTATCACAGATCCGAAGGCAAGACATTCGTTGCTAAGAATGGATCCTTTCTAGAGAAGGAGTTTCTCTCGAAAGAAGTGAGTGGGAGGAAAGTAGAACTTGATGAGGTAATAGTACCTTCTCCCTTACTTAGTAGTTAAATCGCAGAAACCGGTTTACGAGACACCTACACCAAGTAGTGAGGAAGTTGATGATGTTGATCATGAAACTTCAGATCAAGTTACTACAGAACCTCGTAGATCAACCAGAGTAAGATCCGCACCAGAGTGGTACGGTAATCCTGTTCTGGAAATCATGCTACTAGATCATGATGAACCTACGAACTATGAAGAAGCGATGATGAGCCCAGATTCCGCGAAATGGCTTGAGGCCATGAAATCTGAGATGAGATCCATGTATGAGAACAAAGTATGGACTTTGGTGGAGTTGCCCGATGATCGGCAAGCCATATTGTATAAATGGATCTTCAAGAGGAAGACGGACGTTGATAGTAGTGTTACTATCTACAAAGCTCGACTTATGCAAAAAGGTTTTGACAAGTTCAAGGTGTTGACTACAATGAGATTTTCTCAACTGTAGCGATTGCTTAAGTCTGTCCGAATCATGTTAGCAATTGCCACAATTTATGAAATTTGGCAAATGGATGTAAAAACTACATTCCTGAATGGTTTTCTAGAGGAAGAGTTGTATATGATGCAACCAGAAGGTTTTTTCGATCCAAAGGGAGCTAACAAAGTGTGCAAACTCCAGCGATCCATCTATGGACTGGTGCAAGCATCTCGGAGTTGGAATATACGCTTTGATGAGCCGATCAAAGCATATAGTTTTGTACAGACTTATGGTGAAGCCTGTATTTACTAGAAAGTGAGTGGGAGCACTATAGCATTTCCGATAAGTATATGTGAATGACATATTGTAGATCGGAAATAATGTAGAATTATTCTGCAAAGCATAAAGGAGTGTTTGAAAGAAGTTTTTCGAAGAAAGACCTCGGTGAAGCTGCTTACATATTGAGCATCAAGATCTATAGAGATAGATCAAGATGCTTGATAAGTTTTTTCAATGAGTACATACCTTGACAAGATTTTGAAGTAGTTCAAAATGGAACAGTCAAAGAAAGAGTTCTTGCATGTGTTACAAGGTGTGAAATTGAGTAAGACTCAAAACCCGACCACGGCAGAAGATAGAAAGAGAATGAAAGTCATTCCCTATGCCTTGGCCATAGGTTCTATAAAATATGCCATGCTGTGTACCAAATCTATTGTATACCCTGCACTGATTTTGGCAAAGGAGTACAATAGTGATCTAGGAGTAAATCACTGGACAGCGGTCAAAATTATCCTTAGTGGAATAAGGATATGTTTCTCGATTATGGAAGTGACAAAAGGTTCGTCGTAAAGGGTTACGTCGATGTATTGAAAGTGGGAGCAATTAGCTAGAGTAGCTTCGTGCAGAGCATTGTAGACATAGAAAAATTGCAAAATACATAACGGATCTGAATGTGAAAAACCCGTTGACTAAGACTCTCTCACAAGCAAAACATGATCACACCTTAGTACTCTTTGGGTGTTACTCACATAGCGATGTGAACTAGATTCTGAATCTAGTAAACCCTTTGGGTGTTGGTCACATGGCGATGTGAACTATGGGTGTTAATCACATGATGATGTGAACTATCGATGTTAATCACATGGTGATGTGATCTAGATTATTGACTCTAGTGCAAGTGGGAGACTGAAGGAAATATGCCCTAGAGGCAATAATAAAGTTATTATTTATTTCCTCATATCATGATAAATGTTTATTATTCATGCTAGAATTGTATTAACCGGAAACATAATACATGTGTGAATATATAGACAAGCAGTGTCACTAGTATGCCTCTACTTGACTAGCTTGTTAATCAAAGATGGTTATGTTTCCTAACCATGAACAAGGAGTTGTTATTTGATTAACAAGGTCACATCATTAGTTGAATGATCTGATTGACATGACCCATTCCGTTAGCTTAGCACACGATCGTTTAGTATGTTGCTACTGCTTCCTTCATGACTTATACATGTTCCTATAACTATGAGATTATGCAACTCCCGTTTGCCGGAGGAACACTTTGGTACTACCAAACGTCACAGCGTAATCGGGTGATTATAAAGGAGTACTACAGGTGTCTCCAAAGGCAGATGTTGGGTTGGCGTATTCGAGATTAGGATTTGTCACTCCGAATGTCGGAGAGGTATCTCTGGGCCCTCTCGGTAATACACATCACTTAAGCCTTGCAAGCATTGTAACTAATGAGTTAGTTGCGAGATGATGTATTACGGAACGAGTAAAGAGACTTGCCGTAACGAGATTGAACTAGGTATTGGATACCGACGATCGAATCTCGGGCAAGTAACATACCGATGACAAAGGAACAACGTATGTTGTTATGCGGTCTCGACCGATAAAGATCTTCGTAGAATATGTAGGAACCAATATGGGCATCAGGTCCGCTATTGGTTATTGACGGAGACGTGTCTCGGTCATGTCTACATTGTTCTCGAACCGTAGGGTCCGCACGCTTAAGGTTTCGATGATGGTTATATTATGAGTTTATGAGTTTTGATGTACCGAAGGAGTTGAGTCCCGGATGAGATCGGGGACATGACGAGGAGTCTCGAAATGGTCGAGACGTAAAGATCGATATATTGGACGACTATATTCGGAGTTCGGAAAGGTTCGAGTGATTCGGTATTTTTGAGTACCGGAGAGTTACGGGAATTCGTATTGGGCCTTAATGGGCCATACGGGAAAGGAGAAAAAGGGCCAAAAGGGTGGCGCCGCCTCCCTTGGTCTAGTCCGGGTGGACTAGGGAGGCGCACCCTTCCTTCCTTCTCCTTCTCTTTCCCTTTCCTTCTCTCCTACTCCTAATACATGGAAGGACTACTAGTTGGACTAGGAAGGGAATCCTACTCCGGTGGGAGTAGGACTCCCCATGGCGCGCCATAGAGAGGGGCCTCCTCCTCCCTCCCTCCTTTATATACTGGGGCAGGGGCACCCCATGGACACACAAGTTTGATCTACGGATCGTTCCTTAGCCGTGCGGTGCCCCCTCCACCATATTCCACCTCGGTCATACCGTCGCATGAAGCTTAGGCGAAGCCCTGCGCGTGAAACATCAAGATCGTCCCACGCCGTCGTCTTGACGGAACTCTCCCTCGACACTCGGCTGGATCGAGTCTGAGGGCGTCATCGAGCTGTCGTGTGTCAAGAACTCGGGGCGTCGGAGTGACGGCGCGGGATCGGTCGGATCGCGAGGAGAACGCGACGACTACTTCCTCTACGTTGTGATCGCTTCGCTTCGGGTCTACAAGGGTATGTAGACAACACTCTCCCCTCTCGTTGCTATACATCACCATGATCTTGCGTGTGCGTAGGAAATTTTTTGAAATTACTACGTTCCCCAACACTAATGACCCCTACGCCTGGTCTCCATGCATGCCCCGGTTTTTTCATAACCGAGAAGGCATTCGGACACACTCCGGACTCTAGGGTCCCGAGGTCGAAGCGAAAAGGTCGGCAAAGACAAACGATCTACAGTCCGGCTAGAAGGCATTTCACATGTCACTTTAAAGGATAACATACATTGTCAAATTTATTGATTGTATTCCTCCTCAATCCCGTCTAACAGGCTGTTTAGTTTACAGTCCCGTTGGGAAAATTTAGCAGCCAACTCTACTTGGCTATACACTAAACTCACAGGATCTCCTTCCCATCGGCCCCCTTGGTCCAACTTGGCCATGTGGTTGGGGTCCTCCTTCTTGTACAGCGTCTTCACCATGGCCCAAGCCTCCCGGCACCTTGACGGCAAGCGAAATCTTCCATAAACGGAAGCGCTGCCGCACTCCTGCAGCTTCTCCATAAGCTCCCGAGGCCCTCGGGTAGGGTGAGGGCTGGCCATAAAGCACGAGCACGCCGCTCATTGCCTGCCGAACTTCGTTCGAGTAGCTGCAACAGTTCGGGAAGTTGATCACCCATTGATCTGGGCATTTCCTCTTGGGGCGACCACGTGAGTATACCTAGAAGACATATCATGTCAAAATACTTCCTCGCCGAACTCTTCTTTTCAAAAGAGTTCGCTCAAGCACTACTATAAATGCATGACGAAGCCGCAGATTCTCCTTAACGGAGCCGGACAGCTCGGCTGGCGCCTTTAGCTCTTCTCCGAGCTTGGCGTTGGCGCCCTGGAGCTTGTTCCTTTCTGCTAAACCCTATTCAGCACTCTCGCGGCCTTTAGTCTGGCGTAGTAATCTTACTGTCCGGATCTTGTCCGCGGCACTGCAATGTCATTATTAGACTAGCGCGCATGCCGCATAGCGCTTATATTTATTAATAAAAATGTGTTACCGGGAGGGTCTTTCCGTCTCCTCCTGCGGCAACAAATCTTGACCTCAAGTTGGGCCTTGCAATCTTGCAGCCCCGAGACATTGGGCGTTCTTCTCGTTAAGCGCTGAAATTTACAATGATCCTTAAATCAGTTAGCATAACTAATTTATGTCGGGGCTACTCTTGGTATATACAACCATTAAAATTCCCTTACCCGTATGTCTTGCACATACTGCTCCGTAACTCTGGTAAAACCATTTTAAGCAGCACGGAGATCGCGTCCCCTGCGTTAAAGGCATCCAATGCCTCGGGAAAAGCACGCTTCTTGAAATCTTGTCCGACGGCGCCTATGGTTCATAGCGCTCTCCACCTCGAGACTTGGTGGCGGACGATGCAGCCGGTATCCTCCGTTGGAGCAGATCCAGCTCGCGTCTTGCGCTTGCCTCCCCCTCCAGTCCGGCGCTGGAGCACGGCGTGTTGGTCGGATCGGCAATTCCTGCGCTCGCAGATCCGTGGCGCTTTTTCTCTCAGAGATCATGAGCACTCAGGCGTTTCCTCGGGCGCTGCTCAAAACTTCGAATCTGAGCTATACCTTTGCGGCGGCGTCTCCGTTCGCTGGCGCTCCTTTCCGCTTTCGCTGGTTCGGATGGCCTCTGTTGGCAGCCGCCGCGGGCTCGGCTTCCTGCCGTAAAGGCGTTTCCTGCAAAATACCATTGTTCGCGAAGGTCAGAAATGGGCAGGGAAGAGACACTGGTGTCCGGTCTTCGGTCGCGGTCACCTGGGAAGCCGGACTTAGTCCGGGGTAGTCTGCTGTAATGGCAACCAGAGCATTGTCTATGCTGAGCTGGTGATACACCCCGTCGATCAGCTCCACCTCGATGTCCGGGTCCTCTTCGAAGGCCGGGCCGAGGGATCCTTCTGGATCTTCGGGTTGCGGAGCAGGACTCACCATGTCCTCCACAATCCGGCGCAGGTCCTGCGTCAAAGACATAATGTGAGAAGCTTAAAACTTCGAAAGCATGGGTTGAGCCCTTCAAGGTGTTCACTTACCCATCCTCTGGGGTTGATCATGGAAAACCCATTCAAAGGGTTCGTCCGAAGAAATCCTCCTTCTCCCCTTATACAGGCGGATAGGATCTTCGCGGATCCTCGGTCGAATCCGCCCTTGCGGCCGTGCCGGTAGCATCGTCTTCCCGTTGAAATCCCACATAGGGTGGCCTCTGTACAGCAGTGGCTGTACCCCTCGCTTGATGCATGTCGCCATGACTCCGATCATGGTCAAGCCGGAATGAGCCATTAATCTTATCCGGCCCATCAAGTAGTGGACGCTCTTGTCTTCCTCCAATCGAGGGCTCCGCGGGCGCCAGCTGAGGCGTTTCTTCAAGGGAGCAGCACTAAACTCTAGGAGGCCGATCCGAACAGGGTCCGGCAGCGGAGCGTCTCCTATGTAAAACCACTCCGAGGGCCAGTCTTCGGACGCCTTCTTGGGAGTGCCGGATAGGTATCCGGTCCCGGCGATGCGCCATATTTTGGCGCCGCCTACTTGATATATGGACCCCTGGTGAGAACGGGGTACAAGGCAAAATAGCCTCTTCCACAATGCAAAATGGGGCTCGATGCCCAGGAATAGCTCACAAAGAGCTACGTAGCCCGCGATGTGCAGCACAGAGGCGGGCGTGAGGTGGTGGAGCTGGAGTCCGTAGAACTTCAGGAGCCCGCGGAGGAACGGATGTATTGGAAATCCGGCCCCCCATATCAGATAGGGGACAAAGCACACTCGCTCCCCCTTATTGGGGCTTGGAGTGTCCTCCGCCTGCCTCCCACCTTGATAAGTAACCAGTCCGGCCCGGACAGGAACCATGAAGGCCGGAGGGAGAAACCCCTCCGTTTGGAGCTTCACTAGCTCATTGTGCGAAACAGAGCACCTCCTCCAATTCCCCGGCGGTGGGCTGGGAGCGCGTGAAGAAGAGCCGCGTTGACGGTCCATGGTGGAATGGATTTCTAGGTCGAGGCGCTCGATGGAGTATACGGGAGGAAGGCAGTGCGGTTTGGATCTGGATTCTTGCCTCTTTTATAGGCGGACGACTCACACAATTAGGGGTGAAATGCAAAAGACACTCGACTTTTCGCATTCGCAATGACGCGTGGAAGAAGGCCATTATTTGGCGTAGAAGCCGAGGAACACAATATTCAAGATGAAGCGGACACTATTCGGCAGGTACATGGAATTTGAAGGAGAACCCGCTTGCAACGCCAAGACTATAAACACGCTGGACTTATCGTCATTGAAGCCTGGTTCGGGGCTCTTGAGGAGTCTGGACTAGGGGTGTCCGGACAGCGGACTATCAATATCCGCGGACTCCCGGACTACGAAGATAGCAGATTGAAGACTCGGCTCGTGTCAGGATGGTACTTTCCTTGGCGTGGAAGGCAAGCTTGGCAATCTGGATATATAGATCTCCTACCATTGTAACCGACTCTGTGTAACCCTAGCCTCCTCCGGTGTCTATATAAATCGGAGGGCTTTAGTCCGTAGGACAACATACATCTCCAACAATCATACCATAGGCTAGCTTCTAGGTTTAGCCTCCTTGATCTCGTGGTAGATCTACTCTTGTACTACCCATATCATCAATATTAATCAAGCAGGACGTAGGGTTTTACCTCCATCGAGAGGGCCCGAACCTGGGTAAAAACACTGTGTCTCTCGTCTCTTGTTACCATCCGCCTAGACGCACAGTTCGGGACCCCCTACCCGAGATCCGCCGGTTTTGACACCGACAGGGAGGCCGTTCTGGTGGCGCGGCTGGAGATGCTCTCACAAGACCACCACCAAATGAACCCCCCTCCCACCAACACACACACATGCCGAGGGCCCACCCCCACTAGCCGCTCACACCTTCCTCCCTCTCCTCGTCGTCGCTAGAAGCTTTCGTGCCGCTTGATGTCTACTACACAACCTTCTTAATGTAGACGTTGTTGGGCCTGCAAGTGCACAGGTTTATAAGACAGTAGCAAATTTCTCTCAAGTGGATGACCTAAGGTTTATCAATCCGTAGGAGGCATAGGATGAAGATGGTCTCTCTCAAGCAACCCTACAACCAAATAACAGAGAGTCTCTTGTGTCCCCAACACACCCAATACAAAGGCAAATTGTATAGGTGCACTAGTTCGGCGAAGAGATGGTGATACAAGTGCAAAATAGATAGTAGATATAGGTTTTTGTAATCTGAAATAATAAAAACAGCAAGGTAACTAATGATAAAAGTGAGCGTAAACGGTATTGCACTCATAGGAAACAAGGCCTAGGGTTCATACTTTCACTAGTGCAAGTTCTCTCAACAATAATAACATAGATAGATCATATAACAAGCCCTCAACATGCAACAAAGAGTCACTCCAAAGCCACTAATAGCGGGGAACAAAAGTATAGAT
The DNA here is from genome assembly GCA_021437245.1 of Aegilops speltoides. NCBI lineage: Eukaryota > Viridiplantae > Streptophyta > Magnoliopsida > Poales > Poaceae > Aegilops > Aegilops speltoides. Next base: position 420,155,227 of record CM038145.1, on the reverse strand, counting down.
TATGGTAGGGTACGAAACCACCTCAAAGCTATTCTTTCGGATCGATCTATAAAAGAGTTCGTACTAGAATAACACCTTAAGACACAAATCAACCAAAACCCTAATGTCACCTAGATACTCCATTATCACCTCAAGTATCCGTGGGCATGATTATACGATATGCATCACACAATCTCAGATTCATCCAACCAACATAAAAGTACTTCAAAGAGTGCCCCAAAGTTTCTACCGGAGAGCCAAGAACGTGTGCCAAACCCTATGCATAGGTTCCCAATGTCACGAAACCCGCAAGTTGATCACCAAAACATACATCAAGTGGCACATGATATCTCATTGTCACTATAGATAATCACGGCAAGACATACATCAAGTGTTCTCAAAAGACTCAATCCGATAAGATAACTTCAAAGGGGAAACTCAATTCATCACAAGAGAGTATAGGGGGAGAAACATCATAAGATCCAACTACAATAGAAAAGCTCGGGATACATCAAGATCGTGCCATAGAGGGAACATGAGAGAGAACACGAGAGAGAGAGAGAGATCAAGCGCATAGCTGCTGGTACATACCCTCAGCCCCGAGGGTGAACTACTCCCTCCTCGTCATGGATAGCGCCGGTGAGGGAGTCCTGGATTAGGGGGTGTCCGGATAGCCGGACTATCAATATCCGCCGGACTCCAAGACTACGAAGATAGAAGATTGAAGACTCCGGCTCGTGTCTGGATGGTACTTTCCTTGGCGTGGAAGGCAAGCTTGGCAATACGGATATGTAGATCTCCTACCATTGTAACCGACTCTGTGTAACCCTAGCCTCCTCCGGTGTCTATATAAACCGGAGGGCTTTAGTCCGTAGGAAAACATACATCTGAACAATCATACCATAGGCTAGCTTCTAGGGTTTAGCCTCCTTGATCTCGTGGTAGATCTACTCTTGTACTACCCATATCATCAATATTAATCAAGCAAGACGTAGGGTTTTACCTCCATCGAGAGGGCACGAACACAGGTAAAAACATTGTGTCCTCGTCTCTTGTTACCATGCGCCTAGACGCACAGTTCGGGACCCCTACCGAGATCCGCCGGTTTTGACACCGACATTGGTGCTTTCATTGAGAGTTCCTCTGTGTCGTCACCGATAGGCTTGATGGCATCTTCAACTAACAACGATGTCCAGGGCGAGACTTTTCTCCCCGGACAGATCTTCAGATTCGGCGGCTTTGCTGCGGGCGATTCTCTTAGCCATATGGAGCAGATCGAAGCTTCGCCCCTGCCGTCGAGTCAGATTTGAAGCTTAAACTTCACGGCCGATGTCGCGGAGACTTGATCTTGACGGACTCGAGCCACAAGCCAAGCGCCGCATTGTGATGGTGGGCATTATCCAGCTCTGCCGCGAGCAGTGCCTCGGTAGCCACGGATCGATCAGCTTCGCCATTAGCCAAGCCGATCGCCCAGATCAGAGGACCGGTGGATAGACGCCATACAGGGGCCTCAACATCCACGGCGATGGGCGAATACCAATCTTGTCCCTTGAAACTCGTGATTCCGGCGCGGACTCTCGCCGGACTCGAACCTCCCGCGCCCCTACCAATCAATCCGGATTGGCGCGGTTATGAAATTCACCGCGGACATATTCCAACACTCGCTTTTGGCGATATCCTAAATTCATGAAAACATCTCTCGTTATCGGGAGAGTCCTGGCGGACTATGGCGGGATGGTTGGAGTCTGGACGACGAAGAAATTGAGCCCACCCACCACCCACTTTGTAGCCACTGTCGAGGATTTAACCGACATGCTAGACTTCGACTTCGACGACATCGACGCTACGGACGATGATGCCGGAGACGAACAAGAACCAGCGGCTACAGGGCACTGGAAGGCCACCTCGTCATACGACGTATACATGGTGGACACCCCAAAAGACGGGGATGGCGAAGAAGCAGCGGAGGCAGATTCCCTAAAGAAGCAGCCCAAGCGCCGGCGTTAGCGGCGCCGCTCTAAATCCCGCCACAGCAAGAATAGAGATTCCGGCACAGAGATAACAATACCCAGAGAGTGCGAAGAAAACCCCTCCAAAGAAGACTCAGCAGGAGGATGCGAAGCAAGCCCTCACGAAAGGGCAGCGAGCGAAGAGGTTGAGGATCATAACTATATACCTCCCTCCGAAGACGAAGCAAGCCTCAATGACGACGAACTCGTCGCGCCCGAGGACCCCGTCGAACAAGAGCTTTTTAAGCGCAGGCTCATCGCCACGGCAAGAAGCCTGAAGAAGGAAAAGTGGAATCTCAAAACAGCAGAAGACACGCTCAGAATAAGATGGAGCAAAGTACTCAAAACCGCAGATAAATACGGCAATGGCCACCAATCGAAGAGCTACCCGAGCGTGAAGCTGCTACGAGAATTGACGAAGAGGCCATAGAGCCTCCACCGTCAAATGGCCCAGCCAGTCCATCTGGACCCAAAAGAAGGCCCCGTGAAGCAAAGCAACACGTCAAGTGTCCGTGACAGCGGCACACACAAATCTGGGCGCCAGACACCCACTATGCTTCACCGATGAGGTGCTGGACCATAATTCCCAGCAGGGTTTAAGCCCATAAACATAGAGGCCTACGATGGAACAACAGACCACAGAGTGCGGATAGAAGATTATATACTGCATATACACATGGCGAGGAGGCGATCTCCCGCTATAAAATATCTACCCCTCAAGCTCAAAGGCCAGCCCATCATTGGCTCAAAAGCCTCCCGAGCTCTTGTTGGAAGTTGGGAAGAGCTCGAGGACGCGTAGAGAGAATTTTCAAGGACTTATGTCCGTCCTCCGGATCAGATGTTTTAAGTCATATAACTCAACAGCCGGAGAGTCGGTGTGAAATTTGGAACAGGTTTCTTACCAAAAAGAACCAAATAGTCGACTGTCCGGACGCCGAAGCCTTAGCAGCTTTCAAGCACAATGTCCGAGACGAATGGCTCGCCAGGCACCTCGGTCAAGAGAAACCGAGGACAATGTCCGCACTAACAAGCCTCATGACCCACTTCTATGCGGGGGAGGATACCTGGCTAGCAAGAAGCAGCACCAGCGACCCAAGTACATCCGAGATAAGAGATGGAAACGGAAAATCACGGCGCAGAAAAGAACAGCGCTGGAATAAAGAAAAAAGCCCAAAGAGCACGGCCGTTAACGCCGGATTCAAAAGCTCGCGGCCCAATACTAAGCCACAGCCTCTTAAGGATGAGAGTGACGAATTGTCCAACTTAAACAAAATTTTGGGTCGGATATGTCAAATCCACAGTACCCTCGGAAGGCCTGCAAATCACACCCACAGGGATTGTTGGGTTTTTAAACAGTCCGGCCGACTAAATGCCGAACACAAGGGGCTCGATGCATCAAGCGAAGAAGATAAACCCCACCAGCAGGGCACCGGAAAACAAAAGGCTTTCCCACAAGGGGTCAAAGCAGTAAATTCACTTCATGTGATAAAATGGAAAAATAGTGCGGCACTTCCTAAAAAGAGCTTCCACGGTCCAACCCAGCAGACCGTAGAGATTGGATACCAAAACCAATCACTTTCGACCACCTGGACTATTCCAGAAGCGTTCGAAACGCGGGACGGACTCCCCTGATATCGAATCCCATAATAGACGGATTACAATTTACTAATGTCCTAATGGACGGAGGCAGTGACTTAAACCTGCTATATTCAAACACAATCCGTAGGATGGGGATAGAGCCTACCAAAATTCGACACAGCCGCACTTCCTTCAAAGGAGTGGCGCCAGCCCTTACGCCAAGTGCATGGGCTCTATATTACTAGAAGTCGTGTTGGATCGCGAACAATTGTCGACGCGAAAAATTAATTTTCATATCGTCTCATTTGAAAGTGAATATCAAGCACTCTTGGGACGAAAGGCTTTTGTCGCTTCAACGCCATACCGCATTACACGTCTCTTACACTCAAGATGCCGGTCCACATGGCGCCATTTCGAGTCGAGGGTCACTTAAGGACCCCGGACTCGGATAGATGAATCCGGACTCAGCGGGCTAGGGCTCCCTAGCCGCATACCCCTTCACTGAGGGGCTGCAAGCGCAAACAATCGCGGTTTCATATAAACCTTGCTTTAATTATTTATATTTCTTATTTTACATATTTTTCGCACGAATTGTTTCTAAAACTAAACATTCCTCTCTTTCTACAGATGAACAACGTGCATACCCGTCCAGATAACGGCGAACGGAGACACATGCGTGAGACGCAGAGAGGGACCCGTTGCAAGGATTCTTTTCAGATTAAGACCCTGCGTAGACCTTTCTTACTGTCTCTTGTTGTTACTCTCCCTTGGTTTCTTCCTATAGCCAAAGCGGAGCCTGACGCTTTGGCATCGGCCGCGTCAGAAGACCATGCCCGTACCTGGACACTAGGGGCTTAGGGCATCGTTCTGCCCATTATCATAAAGACCGAACACCTTAGGGAGTGTTCGGCGTCTCGAGTTAGGCATTATATGCATCAGCTCCGAATCATGTCTTTCGTCAAATGTTGGGTTTGCCCGGCTCCTGTGTTTTGCCGCGTTACGTTCAGATCATCGCTAACGCTGCACCGTGGAGAACTATCTGCGATTGTGCCCCGGTTAACCGGGCGAGCACCTCAGTAGAGAAAGCCGAAAACTGATTGTCATGATACAGCGAGAGTCTGGTCAACCAATAGATCGACTACCGGAATGTTTAGAATTCCCCGCTTTGACGAAGGACCGTTTCCCGGTCAGGCACATACGCACCCCGAATCCGAAGATGCGCGGTGCCACCAGGGGCTATATAGTAGCCCCACCCTCGAGCTCCACTGGCTAAGTGAAAGTGATAAAGCATTATAGTCCGGATTACCTAGTTCGCTACGCTACCACCTCCTTATAACAGGATCGAGACGTCGGATTAAGTGTGAAAACACGCTATTTTTGCGAACACCCTAGCACCTTGTGCGTGGGGGATGAAGCCGAAGACTGCCATCTTTCAGGTTATACACAAGTATACGTAAACGGCAGCACAGGAGAAGTTTTACTTGGATGCACAAGTATAAAAAGCAGTTATAACATAATCATCAATTTACAAGCTAATGCGTTCATTTGAACGTTACATTCTTCGAGCACTGCGACTCTATTATACGAGCGTCGCGCATGACTTCTCCGAAGTAGTGCTCGGCAGGGAGCCGGCCTTCATCCGGACCCTGGGCGGCAACAGCGGTGGCATCCATCTCCGGACAATGCGCCTTCACACGGGCAAGAGCCATCCGCGCGCCCTCGATGCAGGCCGACCGCTTCATGTCCTTCATATGCGGCACCGCCCAAGGAATTGCTGCAAGAAGTCAAGTAGCTCGTCGCCTTGGACCTCTACGCCGGACATGGGCCACGCGATGTCAGCCATGGCAAGTCCGGACAATCTATTTAGCTTGGCCCATTCGCCAACCGGTCCGTCAACGGAAGGGAGCGATCCGGACTGTGGAATTGAGACCAATACAGCTCTTCCGCCTCGTGATCCCCCGCCGGAAGTGCTTAACGGCATCACCGCACTTGCAGCTAAGTCCATATACGGATCCTCCGGACTCCACCGCCAAATTGAGCATACTTTGCATCCATTAACCGCGACGAAAGAGAATAGGCTTGCCAGCCACGATCTCTCCGGCCTGGCGCAGCTCCTCCTTCATGGCCCGCATTGCAGAGCGGGCATCCTTGGCTTCGGCGGTGGCCTTCTTCAGGTCTTCTCTCTCCGATAAGCGCTTCTTCTCAAGAGCCTCATAGCGGTCGGCAGCATCTTTTACCTTCATGGCCAATTCGGCCACCCCCGCCCTGCTTAGGCAGTGCGCAGCCTTTTTGGCTTTCAACTCCTCGGCCGCCTTCGAGGCAGCCGCGTCACTCCTTCGGGCTTGCTCCTTAGCTCGAGCAAGTTCGGCCCGAAGGCTCCCCACAGCAGCAGCACCGTCTGTACAACAGCATACAATTTATCAGAAGAGGGCTTCGACCCCCTTAAATAAATAAACTGTGGAGAATTTATTTACCTTGCGACTCGTCAAGTCGCTGGTTGACAAGCGCGATGTCAGCATCCGCCACGTCAAGTTGCCGACTTAATTCGGCAAACTCATTAGTCCGGCTGGCCCTCAGACTATCCGCCACCTGTATAGGGACGGAAGTATTCATTACTTGAGATTTCAAGATTTCGATCCTCGGCACGTTGTCGTTTCCGACAACCTACCGAGTCTCAGGGGCTACTATCTATACAGGGCGCATTTTTTATATGCAAAACTGTTAAAAGATGAAGGGGTGCGTCATTATTGCATGCCTCAAATCCCGCCAGCAAACTCATGGCAGCATTACGCAATCCGCTTTCAGCGGACGAAATCCTTCCAATCACCATACGCATTAACGCACGGTGATCTTCTGAAATGAACTCCCTCTCAAGCAGATGCTTCAGTTCTCCCGGCCGGACAATAGTAGGTGCCAAACTCTCTGGCCCCTCCGGACTCGGGGATACCCTCCGTGATGACACTTCGGGTTCGCCTGCCACATCTGGCGGCGCTGCGGATGGAGGCGTATCGCTCTCCATCATATCCGGAAGAAGGTCCCCCGAAGATGAACTCATCTGAGAAGGCTGCAGATCCGAACTGCAATATAAATATTTCGGTTACCTACGGAAGCGCAAATGAAGGTATTTCCTTACTAATTAATTCCCTCTTTTATACTCACGGCTCGCTGGAGGGCCGATCCTTTGGTGATGATTGTGCGTCCGGATTCTCTCCGGGCGCCGGACCCCCCGGGGAAGATCTCTTCCCGCGCTTAGGGGCTTTGGCCTCCGGATCTTCGGAGGCGGTCCTCTGCTCCCCGAAGGAGGGGTTCTTGGTTCCTCCTCTTACATCGCCTTTGGGCGAAATATTAGCTCCTCTATTTTCCCCGTTGTCCCCTTCTGTGGGAGCAACCTCCAACATTCTGACCAGCACGGGCTCCAGTGTGGTCTCTAGGAGGGGGGCCGGACACCTTATCAGCCTCGATCGCGCCACCCATTCCTGTAAAGAACAAAGGGTCAGGAGGCAAACTCTAGAAAGGCACATAAACAGAATGTCCGGACTCCGAGCTATTTACTTGAGTATCCGGGCGATTGCGTCTTAGACCAGCATCCTCGGCTAAATCCGGACACGCCACCTGCGGTCCGAAGAACAACTTGTACATCTCCACGGGTGTCGCACCCATGAAGTGTTGGAGAATCCGAGGTCCCTCCGGATTGAACTCCCATAGACGGAGAGGACGACGTTTGCAGGGCAGTAGATGCCTGATTAGCATTACCTGCATCACCTTTACCAGGTCGATCTCCCTCGCTTGGAGATCCCGAATCCGGCCCTATAGTGAGGGCACGTCTTCGGACGGCCCCCAGTTGAGCCCTTGGTTGACCCACGACATCAGTTGACGTGGAGGTCCCGGGCGGAATGAGGGCGGCGGCTTTTGCCTGCTGCCCCTTGGAGCGGTGATATAGAACCACTCCTGCTGCCACAGTCCAAGTTCCTCTTGGAAGGAACCCTCAAGCCATGGGGCATCGACCTTCTTGCTTATGGTCGCCCCGCCGCACTCCGCTTGACGCCCCCCGATCATCTTCGGCTCCACCGTGAAGGTCTTCGGCCATAGGCCAAAGTGGGGGATGACGCGGAGGAAGGCTTCGCAGACGATAATGAAGGCGCAGATATGGAGGATAGACTCCGGAGCCAAGTCATGAAAATCCAGCCCATAGTAGAACAGGAGCCCTCTCACGAAGGGATCCGTCGGGAAGCCTAAACCCCGGCGGAGGTGGGATACGAAGACGACGTATTCGCCGGGCTCGGGGGCTGGCACAGCCTGCCCTTGGGCAGGCAACCTGTGCGAAACTTCGTAGGCCAGGTACTTGGCCTCACGCAACTTCAATATGTCCTCCTCCGTGACGAAGGAGGGCATCCACCGGCCCTGGAGGTCGGAGCCGGACATGATTGAGGGTCCGAAGCGCTCGAATATGAAGCTCTGGGTGTTGGAACTGGGAGTGGGGAAAAGATTCGATGCGAGATTGAAGAATAAGGGCGAGCCTTGGTCCTCTTATAAAGGGGAAGAAATACCAAGGGCCGTCTCCTTGACCGTTTGGGTTTCCCCTTCGATAGAGGAGGCGTGGCGACGGGAACGGTTGGGTTACCCACGCATGTATTAATGAGGATCCCGGAATAAGGGGAACACGATCTCTGCTTCGACAAGACGTGCCAAGGAAACCGCTTCGCTAAACGTGTTGAGGTGGTATAGTAAAAAACGATTCAAACAAAAGCTTGGTTGCGGTGTGATGTCACGCCGCATAATACGTCAGCAGATTGAGCTAAGTGTATATTTTATTCTCTCTACGGTGGAATGTGGAAATTATTTTGCGAGCCGACACTATCCGGTGTTCATTATCTTCTCCGGATTATTCAAGGGAGGAACCCGCCTTGCAATGCCGAACATTATGCACGCCGGACTTATCGTCATTGAAGACTGGTTCAGGGGCTACTGAGGGAGTCCTGGATTAGGGGGTGTCCGGATAGCCGGACTATCAATATCCGCCGGACTCCAAGACTACGAAGATACAAGATTGAGGACTCTGGCTCGTGTCCGGATGGTACTTTCCTTGGCGTGGAAGGCAAGCTTGGCAATACGGATATGTAGATCTCCTACCATTGTAACCGACTCTGGGTAACCCTAGCCTCCTCCGGTGTCTATATAAACTGGAGGGCTTTAGTTCGTAGGACAACATACATCTCAATAATCATACCATAGGCTAGCTTCTAGGGTTTAGCCTCCTTGATCTCGTGGTAGATCTACTCTTGTACTACCCATATCATCAATATTAATCAAGCAGGACGTAGGGTTTTACCTCCATCGAGAGGGCCCGAACCTGGGTAAAAACACTGTGTCCCTCGTCTCTTGTTACCATCCGCCTAGACGGACAGTTCGGGACCCCCTACCCGAGATCTGCCGGTTTTGACACCGACAGCCGGGATGATGAAGATGTCCACCGGCGATGGTATCCCCCTCCTGCAGGGTGCCGGAACGGGCTCCCGAGAGGTTTTTGGTGGCTACAGAGGCTTGCGGCGGCGGAACTCCCGATCTATCTTCTGTTCTGGAAGTTTTAGGGTACATAGGTATATATGGGTGTAGGGGGTACGTCGGTGGAGCTACGGGGGCCCCACGAGGTAGGGGGGCATGCCGGGGGGGGGGAGGGCACCCCCCACCCTCATGGGCAGCCCGTATCTCCCCTGACGTGCACTCCAAGTTCCCTGGGTTGCTTTCCTTGCAAAAATAACTTCTCCAGTTGATTTCGTTCCGTTTTGACTCCGTCTGATATTCCTTTTCCTCGAAACACTGAAATAGGCATAAAACGACAAATCTGGGCTGGGCCTCGGGTTAATAGTTTAGTCCCAAAAATAATATAAAAATGGATAATAAAGCTCAATATTGCCTAAAACAGTAGATAATGTAGCATGGAGCAATAAAAAATTATAGATACGTTGGAGACGTATCAGCGCTCACACCCTCACCGCTGCCGTTCGTAGAAATTTTTGATAAAGCAGCATCGTCATCACCACCGTTTGCCAAATGCAGCAAATCCTGTCGCTGGTTCTAGCTCTTTGTGCCTACAGTTCAGCATTTGCTCTCGCCAACTGCAGCTCCCCTCTTAGGTGATTGCAACATATGCCCTCGGCAGTTCCATCATCGACTAACGCAGTCCCACATCGCCAAATTGATCACCGTCAGACGTGGTTCCAGCTCATCGTCTCCATGCTTGCAACAACCTTGGTGACCGGTTCTATTATGCATCGCCACAGTCACAGTCGTGTGGCCGCCGTCTCTAGCATACGTGGTATCCTGTCAAAGGGAGCTGCAACCGGTAGTGGCAGAGCTGCATTCACGTGCGACAAAGCTGCAAGGGCATACAGCGACTACGTGCCCGAGTGGCGATTTGGGTGAGATTTCTATAAGCGGAGAAATTTTTTGTTGTGATCAACGATGGAATTTGCCACCATTGATGACAAAGGGCGCTACCTGATGGATTCATGTACCTAGGGTAGGGTCATAGACCTGATCTAAGTGCCCTACCCAAGGACACCTTTAGAAGAGGTCACCTTCCAGTCGACCTACGACTACGAGGGACCCACTCGACTGGATTGAAGGACTTGACCATGAAGACTCACTCGACCACCAGAAGGTCAGAAGGCACTCTGCACTGCAATGGCCTGTAATTGAATAGACTTTATGACAGTTAAGACATTTTTATGTGGGCGTTACGAAGAACGCCTGCACTTAATGTACTTTAAACCCTCCATTACGTAATGGCAGGGTCCCTGGCGTACTTTATATAAGCCACCCTCCACAGGTAAGGGTTCGCACTCTGTAACACATACACACATAATCCACTCGACCGCCTCAGGGCACCGAGACGTAGGGCTTTTACTTCCTCCAAGAAGGGCCTGAACTCGTACATCGCTTGTGTTTACAACCTCTCCATAGCTAGGACCTTGCCTCTTCATACCTACCCCCCACTCTACTGTCAGACTTATAACCACGACAGTTGGCGCCCACCGTGGGGCCGGTGTTTTATCGATTTTGTGGAGAAGTTGCGGTACTTCCAAGTACTTTCATCATGATGACTGCTGGAGTTTTGGTCGAGGGGCACGAGATCCGTCTCGGCGCTCTCACCTTTGTCGCCGACGACTCCGCGTGGCTCCAGGAGGCTCCACTCGATGTTGATGCGCTCCCCGTCCGCGGTGCGACGCATTTTCGCGCATGTGTCCGCGGCGTTCTGCTGCGGCAACCGTCGACCCAGACGATCGACTTCTATCGGTCGCTCGTCCGGTCTCCCACCAGCATAAACGCCTGGTCGGTCGAGGCTTCAGCGGTGGGTGAAGCACGCGCGTGGGTTTCGCCAGACGCCATCGCCCAAGTTGCGCAATCGAGCCCGACGAATCTCTCTACGGCATGTTTGATCTGGCCGACCGGCTCCATAGAGATCGTGATCCGAATGTGATAGCAGTGATCCGGCGGCGGAAATTTCATGGTCGACGGACCCGCAGTCCTCCGGCCGCCTCGGGGCGGAGCGGTGGTGGAGGTGACCCGCACAAGATCATGAAGAGTACCAGCCCGAGACACTCGACTCTCGCAGAGAGAAGAGCTTCGCCAAGCAGAACATGGATGCCCCGCATACTCCCATCGCTGGAGAAACCCCAAGGCTCGCGCTTTGGAGGAGGCACGCCATTAACGTGGCTGAACGCGCCGCCGAGAACCTTCAACGAGCACTCGACGAGCGCTGCAACGAAGTTCCCAAAGCCGCCGACGCCGACTCTTCCCACGACTCGTATACCGCACGCCAATCCAGAATTTAGCGGTGCAACCAGATAGCAGAGTCCATCTAGCCTTCTCACGGAAGCCGGGAGAGGCTTGATGCAGACGTAGATTTGCTCCGGGCAGCTGGAGATCGAACTCAGCCGTGTCGCAGATCGCAAGAATGTAATTCACAATCGATCTGTCGCTGCGAATACAGTTTAGTCGGCTCACAGTCCCAGATCGCCTCCGCGGCGGGAAGGGCGCGACAACCGGCAAGATCAGTACGGAGACAGGTACGACCGAGATGACAGGCGTCAAGTGCCCGCTTCCCCTCCGAGGGATGGGTCTTACGCTCCTCGGCGACAAGATGACAAAGCGCCGATTCGCTATGGGGCTAAGAGTTCCAATCGACCCTGTGGAACCAAAGCTCACACGCGATCCATTATCGTGCAAGGCTTGGTCGACAGGAACAGAGCCCATCGAGGTGGACCCGAGAGAGATGCGCCCACGAGCAGTCGAGTGCATGTTTCTGGTCTAGAGTGTTTTAGCAGGCTATCGTACGCGCAGTGATTCCCCCCAATTTCAGGTTGGCAACAAGAGTCGAAGTTCATCGGTGAGTCCAAGCCTCAAACCTGGCTTGAGGATTACCGAGTGGCTGTTCAGATTGGTGGTGGGAATGATGAGGTGGCCATGAAGCATTTGCCCTCATCTTTGGAAGGTTCAGCCGAGCGTGGTTGAATCAGCCACCTCCTAGCAGTATTTACACTTGGGAAGATTTGTCCCGAGTGTTCGCCGAACTTTTGAAGGAACTTGCAAGTTTACCAGCTGGTTTGACAGAGCTGCAAGTCCGTGTGCGTAAGACCAATGAAACTCTCCGAGAGTACATTCAGAGGTGGATCACTCGCACCATACTATGGAAAATGTGTCCGATCATCAAGCGCTTATGCCTTCAAAGATGGCGCCAAGAACAGAGAATTGAGTCTCAAGTTTGGTCGAACCGAGACATGACCCCGAGTCGAATGATGGAGATTGTTACTAAGCACGCCAACGGCGAGGAAGAGGATCGACCAAGCGGCAAGTACAAGCCAAGTCACGGAGAAGGGAAATTCCATCGGAAATGAAGTAAAGCCGAGCCAGCAGCTCTCGGAGAGGCCCCGCCGTGACTCGTGGAAAGTTCAAGGGGAAGCCAAAAGGATCCCGAATCCTAAGAAAGTAAAGGATAAAGAAGGAAACGACGTGATGGATATGCCGGTCACATCCACACGAAGAAAGATGAAGAGGGCAACATCATTTACCCAAAGCACACCACTCGCCAAAGGTCGACTTCGATCCAGCAGCCAGGAAAATAGTCTAAGGACAAGGAGAAGGAGTCGGACAAGGCCAAGACAAGGAGGACAAAGGAGGAAGGATATCCACATGTGACCTCCACTCTGATGATCTTCGCAGACGTGGAAAGCAAGAGTTGACTGAAAGTCATTAACCGAGAGGTGAACATGGTTGCCCCAGCAAAACCAAGTTATCTAAGATGGTCCCAAACACCCATCACATTCGACCAATCTGATCACCCGACTCATATTGCCACCCTTGGGAGGCAAGCTTTGGTGGTCGATCCAGTTGTCGAAGGCACTCGACTGACGAAAGTGCTGATGGACGGTGGTAGTGGACTGAACTTGTTGTATGCGGACACACTGAAAGGAATGGGCATCCCGATGTCCCGACTGAGCACCAGTAACATGAGTTTCCACGGAGTCATACCAGGGAAAAAAGCTGAGTCACTCGGCCAAATAGCTCCGGACGTGGTTTTTGGTGACTCAAAGCATTTTCGCAAGGAAAAGTTGACCTTTGAGGTTGTGGATTTTCAGAGTGCGTACCATGCCATTTTGGAGAGGCCAGCCTATGCACGGTTCATGGCTCGACCATGTTACGTGTACCTCAAACTGAAAATGCCAGGTCCCAAAGGAGTGATCACTGTCACTGGCGATCGGAAAAGGCGTAAGAGTGCTTTAAGGGCTCAAGATTGCCGATTCCCAAGTGACAGCGGTCGAAGTTCAAGAGTACAAGCAAAATGCAGATCCGAGTGATTTGTTGCGATCCAAGAAACCCGCCACAGAATCAGATTTCACCGTCCGTGAGACGGCCTGTTCACATTCACCCGACCGACCCCAATGCAGCTTCACCCACATCTCCACGACACTCGACCGAAATAGGAAGAAGCGCCATCCAGTTCCTCCGTGAGAATCGGGACATTTTTGCATGGAAGCCCACTGACATGCCGTGTTCCAGGGATCGGCTGAGCATCGCCGTAGTCGACAAATCAGCAAAACCAGTCAAAGAGCATCTTCGGCGGTCCGCCGTCCAGAAGAGAAAAGCTATTGGTGAGGAAGTGGCTCGACTGTTGGCGGCAGGACTTATCCGAGAGATATACCACTCCGAGTGGCTCGCAAATGCCGTCATGGTTCCCAAGAAGGACAAGTCACTCCGCATGTGCATTGACTTCAGCCACATTAATTGGGCCTGCCCGAAAGATCATTTTCCTCTCCCTTGCATAGATCAAATTGTTGACTCGACCGCGGGATGTGAGAGATTGTCTTTTCTAGACGCACATTCCGGTATCATCGATCCGCTCAGATGGACCAGACGAATAAAACAGCTTTCATCACTCCATTCGGTGCTTCGCTATATCACTATGCCATTCGCCTCAAGAATGCCGGAGCCACATTTATGCGAATGATTCGAAGTGTCTTCACCAAATCAGTCGGAATGTGGAAGCGATATGGATGATATCGCCGTCAAGTCGCGAAAAGGTTCCGACCTGCTTGTCGACCTCGCCAAACATTTGCCAACCTCCGAAGGTATGATATCAAGCTCAATCCATCCAAGTGCACATTCGAGTTCCCGTGGAAAGTTACTCGGTTTTTCGCTTCAACGAGGATCGATGCAAATCCAGAGAAGATCGCACTATTCTCCTAATGAAACGCCTGCGGCGAAAGTGCACGATGTCCGAAGCTTATCGATGCTTGGCCGCATTAAGTCGATTCATCTCACGACTCGGTGAAAAGGCATTGCCTCTTTACCGATCGATGAAGAAGGCGCATAAGTTTGAGTGGACTCTGTCGATGCAGCGCTTGTCGAGCTTAAAGCTCGCTCTCCACCCAGCCGGTGCTTGCTGCTCCAATCAGCAAAGAGCCTCTGTTGCTTTATATCGCAACCACAGGACAAGTCACAAGATAAAGGCTTATGGTCGAAAGCAGAAGAGGAAGGAAAAGCCTTCAAAGTTCAGCGCCAAAGGTATTATTTGTCCAAGTCTTGACTCCATCCAAGCAGAGATACCCTCACTATCGAAGCTTGTGTATGGGATATACATGACCACGAAGAAGGTTGCTCATTATTTCTCCGATCATTCCATCACGATCGCCGCCGACGCCCACTATCGTAGAGATTCTCGCACAATGAGATGCAATCGGTCGAGTGGCTAAATGGGCGATTGAACTTCTTCCCTTGATATCAAGTTTGAGGCAAAGAAAGCCATTAAGTCCCGTGCAATAGCAGATTTCTCGCCGAGTGGATTGAACAACAGCAGCCGATCGAAGTTCACTCGGAGCATTGGACCATGTTCTTCGATGGCTCTAAGATGCTGAATGGTTCGTGTCGGGTTGTTCTGTTTCCCTGCAGGAGATAGGCTTAGGTATGTGCTCCAGATTCACTTTGATTCCTCCAACAATGAGGCGTAGTATGAGGCCCTTTTATATGGATTGCGATGGCCATCTCATTCGGCGCCCGTCGCCGATGGTCTATGGCGATTCAGATTTAGTGGTCAACCTGTAATGAAGGAGTGGGACGTGAGAAGCCCAAAGAATGACTGGATACGCAATGCAAAGGAGGAAGCTGGAAAAGAAGTTCGAGGGGTTAGAGCTCGATCACATCCCCGATCGAAAAATCAAAAGCAGATGATCTCGCAAAGATAGGTTCCAAAAGAGAAGCCATTCCAGTGGTGTGTTTTTGGAGCATATACACACTCCGTCACCAAAGAAGATCCTTTCACATAAGAAGCTCCACAGCCCAAGAGTGCCACAGATCCGATCGAGGTTGAGGTCCCAAAGAAGGGTCGACTTGGTCATGGAGGTTTTAGTGGTCACTCCCGATCGACAATTCCCTATATCGCGTACATCCTGAGAAAAGAGCTCCCAGAGAATGAGGAAGAGGCTCGGCAGATCGTCCGTCGATCCAAAGCCTTTACCGTTATCAAAGGACAGCAGATAGAGAAAGCCCGATCGAGTTGGTCAAAATGCATAACGCCGTAAGAAGGTCGAATCATTCTCAATGATATCCACTGGGACCTGTGGTCATCATGCGCCCTCCCGACCATTGTAGCCAAAGCATACCGAGCCGGATTTTATCGCCGAGGGCAAATGAGATGGCGAAAGAAATAGTGGACAAGTGCGGCGATGTCACTCTACTCCAATATGTCACACAAGCTCGTGTCGCCTCAAGACCATTCCACTCCCGCCGCTTATGTATGGGGGTTAGACATGGTCGGTCCCTTGAGAACAGGTCAAGTGGTTTCACGATGTACCGGTAGCAATGACAAGTTCACCAAGTGGATTGAGGCTAAACCAATCAAGAATCTTGACGCTGCATCGCTGCTACCTTCATCGTGGAGCCGACGCTCAGATATGGAGTTCGCACAAAGATCATTACAGATAAGCCAAAGCTATTACATACACCCCCACTCGAGGAACCGACGCCCTCGCCGGGCCACGTGAACGCTCCTCTGCCACAACCGTCTCGGCATCCAACCGCACATGTGCCATGCCGTGTGCCACGACGGGTCACAAACGCCATGAACAACATGACCACGCACCTGTCCGCAACCATCCGTAACCGCGAGGGTCGGCTCGATACCAACTTGTAACGCCCGGACACACCCGCCGGTGGTCGCATTCTGGCGGATCTAGATCGCCCCACAGATCAATACTAGTCTTTTTCATGCACTTTGTCCTCACTGCGGCGCACCGGAGCAATCTTCGGTCGGTCACCCATCCTCAAACTACTCCAAGCTGAGCACGCTTAACTTTGGAGTTCTGTCCGAATGGGATCCCGGAAAAGAAGGAATTCCTTATTGATATGAGTAGTCTATCATCCCTAATAAGCCAGGCTATTACACCATCATAGCCCCTGCTTAGCGTATCGCTTCCTTGGCAGCGCCGGCTTGGTCCTCTGGTACATGGTGCTTCGTGAAGAGAGAAGGTTGTGCGGCACTCGACGAAGTGGGATGAGCACTCGTCAACGGCACCGCGAAAGACACGGTGTGTCGAGTGGTGTTCTCCCCCTCAGTGTTCAGAGTTTCAAGCACCGTCACATCCTGTGCCACCCGGCCGGCAGATGCTTTCCTACTCCTTCTGTGCTTCAGCGGTTCCTCATCCTCCTCATCATCAGGAAGAGTGATAACAACATTGGATGGAGCTGCGGAAAAGAATCGAATCGAGATCACTTAATCACCGACTAAAGACGTAAATTAAGAGTATAGTACCAGGATTTGAAGTTGCTGCGCCCTCCATCTCATGGTCTTCACCTTGCCTCAAGTCTCGTGGTTGCAAAGACTGAAGTTCCAAAGAATTGGTCTAACTAGCTCAAGTATCAACCAGAGATAAAGCTTGTACAAAACAAGGAGACTTAAGTAACATGTTTACCCTGATATGGTGGGGATGGACACACTACTAGGGAAAAGGCTAGCAGCAGCGCGGGTATTCAGGCTAGCAGCAGCGCGGGTGGCCGCGCTACTAATAAGGCGCCACAGCTAACTTCATAGTAGTAGCGGCCCCAACCAGCGCTTACTACTGTTGAACGATATCAGCAGCGCTTTTTAGAATGCGCTAATATTAACTAGCTGTAGCGATTTCTCATCCAACGCCATCGCTATCTCTTTCATCATTTTCCATTTCAACTCTCCTTCGATGCTAGAAACTAGGTACTATCTTTCATCAAATTCATAAACCATTATTAGATAGTAGTATTTTTCGTTCAAATTACTCGTCGTGGTTTTAGTTCAAACCACGACCAGTAATTTGGAAACTAAGGGAGTACTAAGATAACAATTTCATGCACAGCCAACATGCATCCTCAAGCAAGACATGCATGGTCATATCAACGGCCATCATCATATGTAGTTTTAGATGATATCGACGACGATCATCATATGTAGTTCTAGATGATATAGCCACACACACATATGTAGTTCTAGATGATATAGCCACACACACATGTAGTTCTAGATGATATCAAGACAATCATCATCCTCAAGCTCGGGCGGTTGGTGTTCCTGATAGTAATTAGGATAGCCTGTCCAACACGAAGATTCTTGCCATCGAGGAATTTCTTCCACCCAACCGAGCTTAAGTGTAAAAGACCATCCGTGTCCACGCTGTAAGTACAGGTTGTGACGGAGCCCCTTGCAGAAGGCGTAGTCCAGCTAAGCCTTCTTCATCGTGCTCGATACCATAACTCATGATATGCTCTTTGCCAATTTCTGAATAAGAAAACATATCAATTAATAAGCATGTGATCGAACTCTACACTAAAACATATATATCATCGACTAGATTCCACACAACATATACCATATCATTGGACTGTACACTAAGTAATTCACACTATTAATTTGCATTTGTAAGTATAACATACCATATCATGTCGATCAACCATGGTATTTGTCAAGCGGTCACGAATGGCACTCGACAAAGTCAAGACGTGGCGGAATTATGTCCCACAAAGTTGGACACCTCCTCCTCACTCAGCCTTGTTCTTTGAGCTACGATGGCTTCATGAAGTGGGTCCTCATCATCTTCATCATCTTCATCATCTTCATCATCTTCGCCATCTTCATCATCTTCCACCAAAGTTGAGATAAATGACAGCTAGCTTGGGTCTTTCTACTCGAAAGTTGAAGCTGATCAACTCACCACCAGAAGATGCATGCGAGCATTTAAACGGGCCCATCCATCTCCTCCAATCTGTGACATATTGCGCCCTTTCTCGACCTCCATAGTGTACGGCCCCTAGGAGCCTCAAATGTCACAAGTTGTCTCATGTCACTTGTTGAATTTCAACCTCACATTGCATGGGACGATCTGTAAACTAAGCAAAATGACACAATGCAGTAATGCCAACACTAAAAATAAAATAGTTATTACATTTCATCTAATTTCTTACACGCATGACTAAAACTCGCCGAAGTAGATGTCTAACAGCTTGCTGGTTGCAAGGTTGTGGCGATCTTGACTTGCACAATTGACATAGTGGTGGTGGTGGCGCCATTCTTCCTAAAGCAATATGAGCAAAGGATTACTAAATCAACTAAATCAAAATGTTCTAAGTCAACTAAATCAACTAGCCTACTAAATCAACTAAATCAAAATGTTCTAAGTTAACTAAATCAACTAGCCTACTAAGTCAACTAAAGCAATATGTTCTAAGTCAACTAAATCAACTAAATCAAAATGTTCTACTAAGTCAACTAAATCATATCAACTAAATCAAAATGTTCTAAGTCAACTAAATCAACTAGCCTACTAAATCAACTAAATCAAAATGTTCTAAGTCAACTAAATCAACTAGCCTACTAAGTCAACTAAAGCAATATGTTCTAAGTCAACTAAATCAACTAAATCAAAATGTTCTACTAAGTCAACTAAATTATATCAACTAAATCAAAATGTTCTAAGTCAACTAAATCAACTAGCCTACTAAATCAACTAAATCAAAATGTTCTAAGTCAACTAAATCAACTAGCCTACTAAGTCAACTAAAGCAATATGTTCTAAGTCAACTAAATCAACTAAATCAAAATGTTCTAAGTCAACTAAATTAACTAAATGAATTAGCCTACTAAATCAACTAAATCAAAATGTTCTAAGTCAACTAAATAAACTAACCTACTAAGTCAACTAAATCAAAATATTCTAAGGCAACTAAATCAACTAGCCTACTAAATCAACTAAATCAAAATGTTCTACTAAGTCAACTAAATTATATCAACTAAATCAAAATGTTGCATATGAGCAGGAGGGAGAAGGAGGCGACTCGAGGAGGGAGAAGAGAGTAGGATGGAGGAGGAAGGCGGAGCTGGAGGGGGGAGCGGCGCGCCAGCTTGAGGGAGAACGGAGGAGGAAGGCGGAGCGAGGAGGGGCGGGCCAGCGGCGAGTGGAGAGGAGGACGGAGGAGGAGGCCGGCACGAGTCCAGCAAGGAGGAGGAGGTGACGGCATGGCGCAGACGGAGGAGCGGCGACGGGCGCGCGCGCAGACGCTGGAGGAGAGGGCGACGCCGGGCGCGCGGGCGCAGAGTAGAATTTGTGGCTGTGTGTGTGAGTGGATCCGAAGGAGGAGATCAGGAGATGGATGGCTTAGCAGAGAGCTCTTCAAGAAAATGCGCCATCAAGAAAGCTATCAGCAGCAGCGCTTTTCAAGATAAAGCGCCATCGCTATATGTCAAGATGCAAAAATACACATTGATCATCAACGATCTTTTGTGTACAATCTGATTCGACAATATGAGTCCTCACCGTTTAGGAACAGGTGAAGACTTGATCATATTGCAGCCACAAATTCTACACATAGAGTTCAATGAAGATCAAGTGCTTGTCAAAGTGTGAGAAGTAACATATTTAAGGTGGTATAAACTCTCTTCACGGAGCGAGGTGGGACTAAATTTTGTAGGAAACTTAGCAAAGAGCGCTTGTTCTGGGAAAGGCGCGCTACTATGCTAAGTAGCAGTAGCGCTGCCGTGTTAATGCGTTGTTGCTATAACTAGCCTTTGCGGCGGCCTCAGAATTATAGCAGCAGCGCTGCTTTGGGTGGACGCGCCATCGCTATATTTGTATCAGCAGCGAAGTTTCAGGATCGCGCCATCGCTAGTTAGCAGCAGCGAAGTTATTTTGAGGCGCTGCCGATAAGATTTTGTGTATAGGCTTTTCCTAGTAGTGACACCTTCATCTTCGGCAGGAGCTTGGTGGGCTTTGACGGAGCCACCTTCGATCGTTTGGCGCTTTTCGCCGGCACCGAGAAGCGGTCCGAGGGATGCTGGTCGATCAAGGACGTCAAGAACCCCTTACCGCTGCTCAACGGGGTCATGGACAAGTTTCGACCGCCTTTCCGAAAGGCGGCGGTGCAACCTCCTCCTCCTCCTCTTCTTCGCCCTCATCATCGCCATCGCCATCATCGCTGCCTTCGCAGCGTCTCGAGTCCCACTCCTCCCGCCCTCGCCCCGCTGGCTTCTCCCTCCTCGCCGGAGCTCGAGCTCCATTGGGCATCGAGTACAGCTCGGTGAGGGCCTGAAAGACGCTGCCGTAGATCAATCGACCAACCTACGTAACATACGTAAACAAATACGACAAGTTTACAATGGAAGGCGAGCAGAGGTACCTTTGTCCGAACGCCTGTGATGGTCGAGTGGAGGAATCCTCCGGATCCACGGGATTGTCCTTATTCTCGCGACCGCGCCATCCACCTTTCCACCGTGGCGCTGCCGACCGCCTCCGGTGGACCTGAAGTCTCATCTTCAGTTCCGCAAAGACAACCACATGCAATGGCTCCGAACTCAAGGGGCTGGATACTTCGCCAAGGAAAACTTCCAAAAGGTCCATGCCAAGAACGCCGTCCCAACCAACCGCACCACGCGATCCATCAACATCTTCACGCCAGCTCTCCTCCGAATCACCTTCGAGAGGAGGGCTTGTTCACTCGGTCCATGGTGAATGGCGGAGTCCACTGACCGTCCCGCGCCGACTCATTCTTGCAGAGAACCAGGTCGATCGCCAGCCCCGACCAACTCGGGAAACGCCATGGCTGGCAAGGTGCTCTTGTTCCTCACTTGAATCCCTGCACTTCGCACATTTGGACAACTTGGGTTTTTCATCGCTCGACTCGCTTTCTTCACGGTCTGAGAGCGACACGTGATGATGTGCTTGAACAAGCCCCAGTGCGGTCGACAGCCCAGGAAATTTTCACACATGGATACAAACGCAGCAAGATACGCGATGGAGTTCGGGGTGAAGTGGTGGAGTTGGGCTCCAAAGAAGTTCAAAAAACCACGAAAGAAAACACTTGGTGGTAGAGAAAATCCGCGATCGACATGAGTGGCCAGGAGCACGCACTCACCCTCTTCCGGCTGGGGTTGCCACTCTTTTCCTGGAAGCCTTGCGGCGTCGTGGGGGATCAGCCCGTCGTCGGCCATGTCGAGGAGGTCCTTCTCCTTGATGGTCGACTGGATCCAATCTCCCTGGACCCAGCCCTTCGGCAGCGGATCTAGATTTAAGACTCCGCCGCCGCGGTGGATCTCCTTCGCTTCTTCTCCGCCGACGCTTCTTTGCGCGCTTCCAAAGACCGCTGTCTTATCCTTGACCATGGCTGCCGGCGAGGTGCGCGAAGAGGGGCTTTGCGGAGGTGAAAGCGGCTGCGTTGGGCGGAGACGAGGAGAGCGGAGAAGAAAGAATGGAGCACTGTTCAGAAAACCTCGCTGGTCGATTATAACGCCTTCCGAGTGGATGACATGTGGACCCGTCAATCTAATCATATCCCAAACAGTTAACCGACGTGATACGTGGCGGAAAAAGCGCGGGATCGAGGCGTCTATGTCCTATTCTTTCCAAACGCCATGTCCGCCCGCCAAGCGCTTCCCCAAATTTCAGATCCGTGGAATCCGCAAACGGCAGATCGGTCTGTCCGACGCGAGATCTCCCGCGATCCGCCGCCGGGAACCGTGAAGTCCGAAAAGTCACTCGACGAAAGACAAGAATGGATCGAGTCGACTGAAGAAAAGTTGCTCGTTATCAACAAAGAAGATCTTGATCCAGAACGATGCATAGCCAGTATGCAAAAGTCAATCGGAAACATCATCAACTCCTTCCTCACTCAAGCCTTAATCCATTCGGGGGCTAATGATGGATTCATGTACCTAGGGTAGGGTCATAGACCTGATCTAAGTGCCCTACCCAAGGACACCTTTAGAAGAGGTCACCTTCCAGTCGACCTACGAGGGACCCACTCGACTAGATTGAAGGACTCGACCATGAAAACTCACTCGACCATGAAGACTCCCTCGACCACCAGAAGGCCAGAAGGCACTCTGCACTGCAACGGCCTGTAATTGAATAGACTTTATGACAGTTAAGACACTTTATGTGGGCGTTACAAGAACGCCTGCACTTAATGTACTTTAAACCTCCATTACGTGGGGTGGGGGTCCTGGCGCATTTATATAAGCCACCCCCCTCCACAGGCAGAAGGGTTCGCACCCCTGTAACACATACACACATAATCCACTCGACCGCCTCAGGGCACCGAGACGTAGGGCTTTTACTTCCTTCGAGAAGGGCCTGAACTCGTACATCGCTTGTGTTTACAACCTCTCCATAGCTAGGACCTTGCCTCTTCATACCTACCCCCCACTCTACTGTCAGACTTAGAACCACGACACTACCAACGATGCATATGTCACCGACGACACTACGAGCGGCACCGGTGAGGGTGCGAATGAGGCTCGCCCTCCTGCAAGTGGGGCCTTTAGGGAGTAGGCGGTATCGCCAGGCATCTGCACATGGAGGAGAAGGACGAACAGCCAGACGATAGCGTGCATTTTGCTTGGATCTAAATGTTGTGAATGAGAGCATAACATAAGCCTGGCGGATGGCCGACCGTGACCGAGTTCTGGGGGTAGCTATGGGCTGGGCTATGACAACCAGGTGAAAAGGTCCACCGGTCAAACCCCGTCAGGACAAGGTCAAAGGGCTAGATCCGGCGATCGTCTGTGTTAGGGTTAGACGGGATGGGGTACCTGGGGGGTAGCAATGCCGCCATGTGTTGCTATGCGCCCTCCTACGCTTGTGGAAGCGTGGTGGCAGGCGCAGGTACCCGGCACGCGGCTCCGGGGTGTGCCCCCCTAACAGGCATCGTTGTCGCCGTGTCACGGAGGGGGGAAACGGCCACGTCGGGCCGACACAGAGGGAATCTTGGGGTGGTGGTTGGGCCGGGACCATGTTCGGGGGTGTAGCTATGGGATGGGCTATGAAAACCAGGTGAATAGGTCCACCGGTCAAACCCCGTCTGGCGAAAGTCAAAGGGCTAGATCCGGCGGTCGTCTGTGTCAGGGTTAGACGGGACGGGGTACCTTGGGAGGGGGGAGGGTAGCAATGCCGCCAGGTGTTTCTATGGGCCCTCCTACGCTTGTGGACGCGTGGTGGCAGGCGCAGGCACCCGGCACGCGGCTCCGGGGTGTGCCCCCTCTCACGGGCGTCGTTGTCACCGTGTCACGGAGGGGCGAAACGGCCACGTCGGGCCCACACGGAGGGAATCTTGGGGTTGTGGTTGGGCCGGGACCGTGTTCGGGGGTGTAGCTATGGGCTGGGCTATGAAAACGATGTGAAAAGGTCCACCGGTCAAACCCCGTCCGGCGAAAGTCAAAGGCTAGATCCGGCGATCGTCTATGTCAGGGTTAGACGGGACGGGGTACCTTGGGGGCGGGGGTAGCAATGCCGCCAGGTGTTGCGGTGGGCCCTCCTATGCTTGTAGAAGCGTGGTGGCAGGCGCAGTCACCCATATGCCGACGGCTAGGGCATCGACGTAGTTTCAAGCTACGCCGACGGCCTAGCCGTCGGCATACTTATGCCACGTGGCGTGTCCTGGTTGGGCAGCACTTGACGGCGGCGCCGACAACCACCGTTAGTGGGGGGGGGGGCTTTGCCGACGGCCGAGGCCATCCGCATAGATGTATGGACGCCGTCAGAATATCATCTATGCCGACGGCCGACTGGGGTACGCTGACGCATATGTTGCCGACGGTCCTATGCCAACGGGGGCCGTCGGCATAGGGTTTTATTCCGGTTGTGCCAGAGCTTTACAGACATTTTATGGTCATCACGTTCTAACTAACGTCCCCGTGTAGCAAAAGATATGCAGCATGGTACGTCTTATTTAGCGGATTTGGCAACTAAGGAATGATACTATGCATGGAAAGGAAGTCCCTTCCGTTACTACTTCAGTGAAATTCCTACGGAGCTATTGGCAGTCCCTTAATCATTCCTGTAGGTTTTGAACAGAGGAGATACTGAAAGAAAAAATGCCCCTAGCCTCTTAAATGGACAACCCCGCCGGTGGAGAAGGTTGCGCTTTCGGTAGATGGTGCTTTTTCAAGTGTGGACGGCACTGCAGCAAACGAGCACGATACTTCGGAAAACATGATGGGTCAATAATCTTCGTGGTCTACAGGTATTAGTTCCACTGCAATGATGCGTTGGAAACGGAGATTCATGCTCTAATCCAAGGCATGACGCTAGCCTTGCAACACGAAACTTCCAGTCATTGTGCAGTCAGACTCGTCCACAATCCTAACTATCTTTAGTGATGGGTTGCTAGCCCGGTCTCCGTTCGAACATATAGCGTTGGAGATTCTAGCCTTACGAGAGGTTTGGGAATTTACTCCACAAAAGCTTCATTGTTTTCATAATAGAGTGGTAGATTATTTAGTGTGGTATAGTCTTAATGAATGTAGCATTGTTGTTTGGCTAACAGAGGGCCTCCATGTACTATGGAATCTCTCCTCTGCACTGTAACTAATTTTGAAACAAAACTCCCTTTCACGTAGAATAGAAACATGGGAATTTCATCTCTCTCCTGAATCTCGACAATTTTAATATTTCCGCTAACTCTGTTCTAATAAAAATCGCAGTCTCTTTATTTTATTCCATTCTGGGGAGATAAAAGAAGGACCCCGATAACTGCCACACGTGTGGTGTATCGGGTGGTTGTGCCACACGCACTGTGTGGCAAGGAGCCGACCCCGCCCACACAACCGCGTCCGGGCGTGCGCGGCCACAGCCCGCACGTCCGGTGCAGCGCGATCGCTTCAAGACGAGCACGTCCGGCGAAGCGAGCATGCGCCCGCGACGACCCGCCTCGCCGCCGCCCCTCCCCGCCTGCGAGCCACATGCCCCGCGTGTCAAGAACCACGCGGCCCCGCCACGATTGCCATGGCCGGACCTCTTCGTTGCTATGTTGCTCAACCTGCAGTTGCTATGTCGACAACCACAGTTGCTATGGTTGCTCAATTGCAGTTGCCGCCTTAGGTCAAGTGTTGATGCCATTTTTGGGCAATCGCAGCTGTTGCCATGTCGGACAACTACAGTTATCATGATTTAGAAAACTTTAAGAGTTGCCACCTACTAACATTGGACAGTTGCCATGTAGCACTAAAAACATGGCAAAAACATGTTATGGTAAAAAGAGAGTTGCCATCTGCCATAAGCACGCTAGGGTAGTTGCCATGTATCCTGCAAAACACATGGCAACTGATGGCTTTTGGTGTGTGGGAGAGGAGACGGGAGGGCAGTTGCCATGTATCCTGCAAAACACATGGCAACTGATGGCTTTTGGTGTGTGGGAGAGGAGATGGGCATGTGGGTGACGGTGGTATCTTTAGGAGTTGCCATCTACTAACACTAGACAGTTGCCATGTAACGCTACAAAACAGACGTGGCAACAATAACATGTTCGGTTAAAGAGAGTTGCCATGTACCCTTCAAAAACATGGCAAATGACAGCTTAGATGTGGGAGAGTGGGTGAATGGCAGTCGGGATATGGGGAACAGGAGTGGTGCATGGCGCATGGCGCGACAGCAGTTCCATCAAGACGCCGATCGCTAACGTTGGTCGCGAGAGAAAACAGCGCAGGGCGAACTCCCCACATGCCACACACACGAAAGTGGTCCTACGTGGCACATAAAATCAGCCTTTTTATGCCAAGATTCGTGCAAAAGGCGCTGGACGGTGCTGGAGGCGTGTGGGCGAGTTGGCTAACGCCCACATATGTGGGCGTTAACATTTCCGTAAAAGAAGCATGATTTAAAAGAGTGAAATGGGCCTGTGCATAGCATAACAATTCACGGTGGAGCACTTCAATGTGGCCGGGTTTGGGCCACTTAGGCAGCCCGTGGAATTAACCCAAAACCTGCAGATGTTTATCGATCTATAAAGTATAAACCCTAGGGTTAGTATCGACATTTCGGTCAATCGATCGTCTCGCCGCCGCCTCCCTCGACTCTGCCCTCATACACTGCACCAAGGAGCACGTACGGGAGCAACCCACATGACAGCGGCCGCTACCAGCCACGCGCCGTCCGGGTGGGCCGACCTCCCGCCAGATCTGCTCGGCGACGTCTCCGGCCGCCTGCACGACGCGATCGACTTCACCCGCTTCCACGCCGTCTGCACGCCGTGGCGTGAAGCGCTGCTGTGCCAGAACGCGCCTCGCCGCGCGTTCCTGCCGTATCTCGTCACGCCGTGCAAACACCTCATCCTGCGCTCCACGGTCGATTTCGGGAGCGTTGACACCTCGGAGTCGGACACGACCTGCCGCCGAAGCTGCGAGGACGTCGTCTTCGTGCAACGGCCGGACGCGATATTAACCGGCTACGGCGACAGCGGCGAGAGGAACTGGGTTGCTTGTGGGGATGGCTTGGCCGCCTGGATCTTCAGCCATAGAATGCTACACAACGTTCTCACCGGGGGTGTCATCAATCTGCCCCTGTTACCGGAGCCGATGAGGGACCGCAAGTTCAAGCCGCGGATGGAAGATCTACGTGGTATTGTCTATGGCGACGGCACCATCTTTCTCTACAGCATTTATGACCAGTACAATGGTGTGCCTGCTATCGCTGCTGCCATCCTACCTGCCGGTGGTACGGTGTGGACATTTGTGGATAAGGAGCTACGCTTTTATACACGATGTAGCGGCCATTCTGTCGCCGCCTATCATGACGGCAAGATCCTAGTGTGCGTGGATTGGCACCACCGGTATGTCCTGAATTTGGATGATAGCGGCAGCAACAACCACGTGCTTCAGTCATGGTGCATTCAACATACAGAACACAAATACCGGGACGATTGCTTCTACGTCCTGGAATCCGGATGTGAGCTACTGTTGGTATCCATCCTGGTTAAACAAGATTGGAGCCATCGTAACGCTGATGATAACACGGCACATGCGATGTCACTGAGGGTGCATGCGCTAGAAGAACAGGATGAGGGCGGCAAGGTGCGGTGGGTGGCGAGAGATGGCCAAAGACTAGGTGACCGCGTCCTGTTCCTTGGGTCGCCTGCAAGCTTTGCCATGGATGCCACGCAGCTTGGCATGGATGGCGGGTGCGCCTACTTCATTTTCAAAGATGGTTTGTTCAAGTACAGATTTATCAACGACGAAGCAAAGCTCGTGACGCGGCTTCATCCAATATGGAGCGCCAACATGACATGTGTGTGGCTCCAGCCCAGGCCTCACTTTCGTCCCAGCGGAAAAAAAATGGAGACTCCAAAGAAGAAGAACCAAAAGGTTCACCAAATTTAAATCGGATGCATACCACATACACTTGCAGCTTAATTACTTATTCTGGTTTTAGTTTGGAACTTATTTACTCGTATTTTGATGAAGAAATAAATCATCTGTAAGCCACAGTTTTACATTTCAAGTTCTTATTGACAAAAGTTCGGCAATTATATATATTTTGCACTATAATTTATATTTCTAAATCTAAACTTCCACACTTGTTTCATCTTTAAACTTCATGACATGTGACTGCTTGGTTTTAATTCTATGGTGTCCGTGCTCATGATTAATATCTGATAGAAATTTCATTTGTATTTCTATTGATCTTTGTACCCTCCACCAAAATGCCATCTGAATTGCTAGAGTTAACTGGAGGGGCCAGAACTGAACCCGTTTATGTTGAAAAAAAAAGAAGAAACAGTTTTTCAGTAATATTATGACAACTTCAGTTATGTATCTTCATGCCTCGGCGGAGCAGCCGGTAGGGCGAGGTTGTTCAGCCGCCCTACCTTGATTTGTGTAAAGAAATTATACATGTATATACATCGTCAGATCGCTATCTATCCAATTGCTTCGTTACTTAAGTCGTTGCCTAGTTGGGAAAAATGAAAAAGGAGAAAGAGGGCATGGCCTGGCCATCGATCGCACATGGGACCCATTATTTGGGCCCAGCTCGTATAGCCCTGCTGCCCATTGATTGATGGGATGCGAATACGAAAAGATAAATAAGGGAATGAGCGGAGCCACCTGACAGAACCAGCTTGAACCCGTGTGGTCGTTGGATGTCAGACGACACGATACCGCTGAAGCGCGATAGCGGAGCCAGTATGATAGTGCATGTCACACAGGATCCAGGCTAAAGGGGTGCAGGTGCACAGTAAGGACTCATAACGACGCCGTGGTGGTTGCCGGTGGCGGATGGCTTGGCGGGCATTGCCGACCAAGGGGATAGGTAGAGGTCTAGAACATGGACTAGGAAAGGAAAGGAAAGGAGAAAGGTATAAATTTATGAATTTCTCTATGAATTTGTCATAAATGGTTTGACAATCTACAATCCATTTATCTTAATGTTATCATTTCAATTACATATTTGACAACAAACAATTAGTTGCTTGGCGGTTGCTATTTTTGTGTAGATTACTATAGTTTTGTGTTAGAATCTTTGGGAAACACTTTTCCTCAGCCGACTAGTCTTTTTCCTTCGATCGACCACCACTCCCCTCCAGCCTTATCTTTAACGGGAAGCTCTCTCCTCCACATGTTTCCCGCTCCCCCTTCCATCTTGTTCGTCACGCAGGTAGAAGAGAGCCTCCATCGTGAGCAACTGAGCACCTCCACCGCAAGTCAGATCCATGGTGGAGCTCCCTGGCGAGGAGGGGGATAGCTCCAAGGAGAGAAGCCGAGCACCATGACCGCAGCTCGGTTCCATGGCGAGCAGCTGAGCACCATCACGATAGCTCAGTTCCGTCTCTCTCCTTTCGTCATTCAATGCATACAACACATACCCCGCTCACCGCTGCAGATCTGGCACACGCTGTGGACCGCACAAAACCTCATGCAAGCTGAAGTGACCGCAACATGGTCCATGTTGTGATGCATGACCGCAACATGGTTCGTGTTGCAAACGTGTTACCAAAGGCTCGCGTCATGCTGGAAGTGACTGTGACATGGTCCATTTTGCGATGATCCGATGGAAATTGTGCTAGAGGTCACCACAACATGCTCCATGTTGCAATGTGGTGACCGCAGCATGGTCCATGTTGCGATGATCCAATGGTCGCAAAACAAAGGAAAAATAGGGTTGAGCGCGGAGTACAACAGGTCTCATGTTGCAAAGCCCTGATCAGAACATTACTCATGTTGCAAAGGCTGGCGCACCTCAGTGGCACATGGGGGAGAGAAAGGGCGGTTGTCCCGCGTTCTAATGCCTAGGTGGTCGGGCATCTCATATTATCACCAGATCAATGCGTAGCATCGGCCATAATTCTTTTATGCTTTAGAATTCTCCCTACCCCGAGAGGAATCTATCCTCCTTGTTCATGCTACTGTCATATGTGCGCCTGTTTGTTGCTAGAGCTTTTTAGTTAATTAATTAAGTGTGTATCTTTCCTTGAAGGTTATTCAAGAGTGTTCTAGGTGAATATGATGCTGATGCAACCAATGCTTTCCATGACAATTATACTTCTGAGTCTGCTGATGCGGATTACTTGAAGGTATTTTACCTTTACTGAAACATCGGAAAGAACGATACAAACAATAAACTCTATCCTTGAGCAGAGCTATCCTGAATGGATGTTTGTTGTTTCTGTGTGTCATGTCCACATGTACACAAAAATGGACTGTCTTTGATCTCACAGATACACGGGGCTTGTATCACTAGATCAATAGTGGTGCCTCATTGATTTTATCGTTTATAACCCCTTCTGCTAGCAAGCTTGCCTTTGCCATTCCTTAAATTGAAATAATGACCAGACTGGCCGTGCATTTTGTCAGAAAAAAGACATATTATGAATTCCACTTGCATGTTTCGAAAGATACATAGAATGCACGGATTGTGTATAATTCAACATTGTTTGTATTTTCCTGTTCATTCTCCGAGGCGGAGAATGTTGGAGAATGTTGTACTTTTATTATGCTATACTAGTATCTAGCGTCTATGTCTAGCAATGCTGATATTTTGTCCTAAACCGAAGTACCATCTAGCATTCTCAGATTTTAATTGTTTTGTCTAGGTGCAGATCCATAGTTTCGCGTTCAACTCCTAGTCACCGGAGATTCTAGTGCAAGTGGTGCACTGCACCATGACAGCGACCGCCTGGAGCAGTGGCGGATCTAGGCCCATGCCTGGGGCATGAGGCCCAAATCCTTTTTATACCATAGTAAAATACTTTAGCAATTGCTATAGTATAAAAAGGGGGCCCGGGGTGGCCTACTAGGCTGGATCTGCCCCTGGCCTGGAGCGCAATCAACGAGCTCTTCTACCTGCAGATGTGTGCGCAGTTGGTGAGCACCCGCATTGCCTTGTCCATGACCAAGAAGGGCCAGATGACTGTCGTGAAATATAACTGCAGGATGATCAGGTTCTCGGCGACGAGACGACATGCGCTCGGAAGCCGCTCAAGGATGACGACACGGTGTTCTACATGCTCGCCATTGTCGACTTCGACTAGAACTTCCTAGTGTCCATAATGGACACCCGCCTTAAGCCGATCAAGGTGATGAGCTGCATGCCCAATTTTCAAGCATTGACAAGAGGCTCAACATGCTCGAGGGAGGAGGATCTTCATCTCACTCCTCAGCCAATGTTGCTTGGCATGGCTGATGGATTGGGTCCTCCCGTGGCGTGGGTCGGGTGGAGGCGGCAAAACAGGTATGGTGAACATGGTGATAATTTTGACGGACGCGATTCCATAGGTACGACATCCGTCTACAGCGCCACAGATATGTACTATGAGATTGACGCCGCCAATTCGTACATATATATTGGTGCCACCAACCTCATCACCTCTGGGCTAGACAAGATAATTGTGCATCATGAGCAAGTCCACACAACCAATCAGGGGCGGAATTGTGCGTGGGGCAACTAGGGCTATAGCCCCAGGCGTGGCACAGCTCGCGACTATATTATCCAGCAGGAATTTTGCATGTTTTTTTTGAGATGGAACACTCGTATTCCATTTATAGCACGGCGAGGTCGCGGGTTACAGCACGGGTTACAAAATCGGGATAGTTCTCAAATCACTGGTCCCTAGTCCCAGTAGCTAGTCCCGTACCGAATGAAGGCAGCACATGCGCTGGTTTGTTACATTCACGTGGTGTATGCACCACACTAGCCTGGATGAATTGAGTCAGGAGCTTGGCCTTTAGATCTCTGAATACTTGTCCCAATGACGCCAGATCAAAATCCCCAGAACTTACAACACGCTGGAGCACGGAACAGTCCGTTTCAAACTGAACTTTGCCCATTCCCAGATGATCAACGGTGTTGGTAGCATGCACCAGGGCCAAAGATTCAGCATGCAACGCGTCCGAAAGAAAGCCTGAAGAACCCACCGCAGCAAATAGAATCTCATTGTGGGAGTCGCGACAGACAAGCCCCCATCCTCCCTTCCCCGTTTCAGCATTGTATGCACCATAGATGTTAATCTTTACTAGATCTGGAGGGGGGCTGCCATGCCCGGCAGGAGGCCACTCGGACTGGAGGAGCAGGGTCAATGTACACTCTCCATTCATTTGCGTGGAATCAGACAAGAAACTGAAATTCGTCAACTGTTGAACGCCGCTCTCCATGGCTTCCTCGGTTCCTTTCTGACCACCATGCCCACAATAGTGCAATGGTCGGCATCCTTTGCTCATTAGGAAGCCGTAACACCGCATGTACTACTTCCCTTGCATTCTGAAGTTGGGCGAGCTATATCCTGCCTTCTTCCAACTGAAGAGCCCGCCACCGTTGCTTAACCTATTTGCAGTTCAGAAAGAGGTGCCCTCCATCCTCAAAGAGGCGGGCGCAGACCGCACATCGCGTGTTGAGCTCGACACCCCTTCTAGCGATGTTCATGTACATGGGGTGGCTGTTATGGGCAAGCCTCCATAAGAAGTGGTGAACTTTGGGTAGACATTTCTGCTTCCAAATGAGACTGAAGATTTCGGAGTGAGCGACATCACCCGAAGAGCTCTAACCCCTCTGCCTGGTAGTCTCCCGTTTCACAACAACCACATGCACCTTGTAAGCCGATTTGATAGAGAAGATACCCTTGCTATCATAGTGCCAAGCCAGAAAGTCTTCGGACTGCTCGCCGATAGGAATACTCAGAACGGAAGGCACATCATCTGCGTGAAAGCATCCCTCGACGAGATCCCGATCCCAGGTTCCCGTGTCCGGGTTGATGAGCTCACAGACTCTAGTGAGGAGGCACTGACCTCTACGGGTTGAAGGCCGCCATGTGATACCCCTCGGGATTCGTGGGTCATCCCAAATCTGAACATCAGTACCGTCTCCAATCCTCCAGACCACTCCTTCTTTTAAGAGTTCAATCCCTTTAAGTATGCTCCTCCACACATAGCTCATGTTTAGGACTGGCTCGGCCGCAAGCACACTTCCGTGGGGAAATACTTGGCATGGAGGACCCGGACACAGAGGGAGTCTGGGGCCTGGATCAGACGCCAGGATTGTTTCACTAGCATCGCTAGATTGAACGAGTAGAGGTCACGGAATCCTAGCCCTCCCTCTTCTTTCGATAGCTTCATTTTTTCCCAGCCAATGATCCGTTCCTTAATGTACTCAAAGCATTTCTTCTTAGACTTCCCAATATATGTTGGTAACCCCAAGTACTTCCCTTCAGTGGATTCGCTCCCAAGCTGGAGTTCTTGTAGGAGCAAATTTTTACATGATTGCTTGGCATTGGAACAGAACATCACCGATGATTTTTCTCGGTTAATCACCTGGCCAGAGCACTCCTCGTACTCATGTAATATGGAGTTGATAGTTTGCACTCATTGCGAGGTAGCTTCCAGGACCAGCAAAGAGTCATCTGCAAAAAGTAGATGGTTAACTCGTGGTGCCATGGTGGAAGTTTGATTCCTCTGATCCGATTCTCCTCATCGGCTTTGTTGAGCATCGCGGATAGCCCCTCAGCACACAGCAGAAACATGTATGGTGAGATGGAATCCCCCTGCCGTAGACTCCTGCCCGGTACGACAACATCTGTGAGTGCACTGTTCACTTTGAATCTATACGACATAGAACTGACACACTTCATGATCACCTGCACAAAATCTTCCCTGAACCCCATTGATGCAGAGCATCCTACGGTCATCCCCATGGACCTACCATCGTCTCACCAAGCACCAAGAGGACCCATGACAAGAGCACGAGCTAGAGCTCTCGAGACCGAGGTGACTTCTCTCCTTAGTGATATCTCATGTGATTCTCCCGAGACATGGCTACTACCTAAGTCGAATGTTGTGCATGATTAGGTACCAAGAGGACCCTCTCGTTGATGTCCATGAAGATGATCAAGCCACCAGGTCCACGAAAGAAGAGAACCAACCGAAGAAGGCGAGAATAGCTTCCAGGCACCGGACATATGGCCATGGCCCCGGACATCCGGCCCCTGGAGATCTACACCACGGCCAGGAGTCTGCAGCAGAAGCTACAGGGCCAGGACATCCAGCGTCCAGCCCGGACATCCGGCCCTCCGCCCCGGAAATCCGGCAAACAGCCGGGACATCCGGACACACCGTCTAGGGAGCACAGAAGGCTGCCCCGATAGCCCGGACGTCCAGCCGTCACCCCGGACATCCGACGCCTCCCGAAGCCTCGGACATCCGGCCCCTCCGCCCGGACATCCGGCCCCGTCCATCCAGAGAGCAGCAAGGCCAACTCCAACAGCTCGGACATCTGGCCCTGTCCATCCAGAGAGCAGCAAGGCCAACTCTAACAGCCCGGACATTCGGCCCCTCGTGAGCGCCCGGACATCCGGCCCCCTCCTGCCCGTGTGCAGCGCCTCCTAGCCATGGCCCATGTACCCCTTCGACTACATATAGTCCCCATCCACCTACGTTCTAGGGTTAGCATTGGTTTAGCTCATTTGAGATAGAGCATTGCTCATCCGTACCAGATCTACTCCTCGTGGGGGACCGCACCTCTTCGGAGAAGATCCAGCCGGACTGCTCGCGGAATACTCAGAATGGAAGGCACATCATATGCGTGAAAGCATCCCTCGACGAGATCCCGATCCCAGGTTCCCGTGTCCGGGTCGATGAGCTCACAGACTCTAGTGAGGAGGCACTGACCTCTACGGGTTGAAGGTCGCCATGTGATACCCCTCGGGATTC
This sequence comes from Aegilops speltoides, assembly GCA_021437245.1. Lineage (NCBI taxonomy): Eukaryota > Viridiplantae > Streptophyta > Magnoliopsida > Poales > Poaceae > Aegilops > Aegilops speltoides. The sequence continues at coordinate 420,120,682 of CM038145.1, read as the reverse complement.
GTGGGTCATCCCAAATCTGAACATCGCATACCATCTCCAATCCTCCGCACCACTCCTTCTTTTTAGAGTTCAATCCCTTTAAGTATGCTCCTCCACACATAGCTCATGTTTAGGACTGGCTTGGCTGCAAGCACACTTCGGTGGGGAAATACTTGGCATGGAGGACCCGGACACGAGGGAGTCCGGGGCCTGGATCGACGCCAGATTGTTTCACTAGCATCGCTAGATTGAATGAGTAGAGGTCACGGAATCCTAGCCCTCCCTCTTCTTTCGATAGCTTCATTTTTTCCCAGCCAATGATCCGTTCCTTAATGTACTCAAAGCATTTCTTCTTAGACTTCCCAATATATGTTGGTAACCCCAAGTACTTCCTTCAAGGATTCGCTCCCAAGCTGGAGTTCTTGCAGAGCAAATTTTTACATGATTGCTTGGCATTGGAACGTAACATCACCGATGATTTTTCTCGGTTAATCACCCGCCGAGCACTCCTCGTACTCATGTAATATGGAGTTGATAGTTTGCACTCCTTGCGAGGTAGCTTCCAGGACCAGCAAAGAGTCATCTGCAAAAAGTAGATGGTTAACTCGTGGTGCCATGGTGGAAGTTTAATTCCTCTGATCCGATTCTCCTCATCGGCTTTGTTGAGCATCGCGGATAGCCCCTCAGCACACAACAGAAACATGTATGGTGAGATGGAATCCCCCTGCCGTAGACTCCTGCCCGGTACGACAACATCTGTGAGTGCACTGTTCACTTTGAATCTACACGACATAGAACTGACACACTTCATGATCACCTGCACAAAATCCTCCCTGAACCCCATTGATGCGGAGCATCCTACGGTCATCACCATGGACCTACCATCGTCTCACCAAGCACCAAGAGGACCCATGACAAGAGCACGAGCTAGAGCTCTCGAGACCAAGGTGACTTCTCTCCTTAGTGATATCTCATGTGATTCTCCCGAGACATGGCTACTACCTAAGTCGAATGTTGTGCATGATTAGGTACCAAGAGGACCCTCTCGTCGATGTCCATGAAGATGATCAAGCCACCAAGTCCACGGACGAAGAGAACCAACCGAAGAAGGCGAGAATAGCTTCCAGGCACCGGACATATGGCCATGGCCCCGGACATCCGGCCCCTGGAGATCTACACCACGGCCAGGAGTCTGCAGCAGAAGCTACAGGGCCAGGACATCCGGCGTCCAGCCCGGACATCCGGCCCTCCGCCCCGGAAATCCGGCAAACAGCCGGGACATCTGGACACACCGTCTAGGGAGCACAGAAGGTTGCCCCGATAGCTCGGACATCCGGCCGCCACCCTGGACATCCGGCGCCTCCCGAAGCCTCGGACATCCGGCCCCTCCGCCCGGACATCCGACCCCGTCCATCCAGAGAGCAGCAAGGCCAACTCCAACAGCCCGGACATCCGGCCCCTCGTGAGCGCCCGAACATCCGGCCTGACGCCCGGACATCCGGCCCCCTCCTGCCCTTGTGCAGCGCCTCCTAGCCATGGCCCATGTACCCCTTCGTCCCGTAGACTATATATACTCCCCATCCACCTACGTTCTAGGTTTAGCATTGGTTTACCTCATTTGAGGTAGAGCATTGCTCATCCGTACCAGATCTACTCCTCGTGAGGGACCGCACCTCTTCGGAGAAGATCTAGCCGGATTCATGGCCTCCATCCGGAGAAAACTTTGAAAACAATCAAGACCTCCTCACGGAGAAGAACGGTTACTCTTGTATCGTCCCTTGTTGACTTTGGATCTCGTGTTACTTTGTGCCTCGATGATCTAGCACTTATGTGATCATATTCGTGTCGGTTGAGTGTTTCTCTTGTTTTCCCCCGTGATTTCCCTTGTGTTCTTCTGTGCGTTCTTCGTGTTCCTCATAGGATCCACTCCAAACGTGAAAGATCGGCCCCATAGGGTTCCGCCCTACATCATCTTGGTATCATGAGCCACGTTGATCACGTTTTTGGAGCCCCTACCCCGTGTTTTCTAGCTTGATTTTGTTGATTTCGTCCTAAATCCAAAAATCCCCACCAATTTTTTTTGTGATTTGTTGGTGTGATGAAGTTTTGTTGGATTTGATCCACGGATCTGCTTTGCATCGAGTGGATCTAGCTTTTCCCCATCTCTCCCGGAATTTCCATCCACAAATTCGTCCGAATTTTTTCCCCGGAGTGCCCTTTTCCTGTGGAATTCATCGAGTTCGTCCACGATCCAGGAGCCCGGACATCTGCCCGAGTCCCCGTACATCCGGTGTCCCGGACATCTGGCCACTGGCCCGGACATCCGGCCCCTGGCAGCAGCAACCCCATTCCCCCGTGCCTTTTTCCACCTAGTTTCGCCAAATTTTGCCCCGGCACAACAACAGCCAACCACGTTCCCGGCGGTGAAATATAATGGCCGACGGGTCCTCGGTTATTAGAGTAATAGCCGACGGTAGTTCCAATGGCCGACCGTTATTGCCAACTCACAAGTATTACTACCAATAGTCGACGGTATACTAGATTGCTCGACAGTAAAAATCCAACTCTCGGATATCCAATTAAATGCCCGACGGTTCATTATAATGTCCGATGGTTTTTGCTACACCCTCGGGGATTACATGTAATGCCCGACAGTGTAACTTAATAGCCGAAGGTGAAAATAAAACTCTCAACTATTAGTGGAAATGGCCGATGGTACATATGTGACTCTCGGTTATTTGGAAAATACCCGACGGGGGATAGCAATAACCGACGGTTAACTTTCACTCTCGGTGATATGCTTGAATGGATGACGTCAATAAACATGTGAATGACCAATATTAATATTCCAGATGATTCCCGTATAAGAAAATTTCCAAGAATTAGGAACTAACATTTCTATCGTAAGTGAATTTTATTATTTTTCACTTCTATTAAAAATTGTCCCAAACTATATACTGTAAATAGAAAGGTTTTAAAAGCACATCTTTGAAAAAAAATGCACTTACAAAGTATCATGTGGAAGACCCCGTTGAGAGTCGAGAAGAAGTTGTCATCCACAACACAATCCTTATCTTCTCCTACGACATGGCCGGTTGGAGTAGAGATGGGAAAATGTGCTTAGTACAGTCTTGTATATACAATGTCGGGTCTAGGTTGGATCATCACCGTGTGGTATATGCATCTTTCCAAAGTGGAGTGCACTCCCGCCGCCTCCTACAAGTGGCCGGTGACTTATGAGGCTCACGAGAAATCAAAATTAAACATTTAGAGACTTACTAAAAAAGGCTTTCGCCCCGCTTTATATACAAAGCAAAGATCAACATCACCTGGTATAACCACACGCCGGGCGGAGCGGCGCGGGCGCAGTTGCTCCCGTCTCCCGTAGCACCTCCTCCAAGCTCCGCCGCCGGCTCGCGTCCAGGCACACCGGCCGCACGTCGGCGATGCAGCAGCGCAAGGCACACCGGCCGCGCGTCGGCGATGCAGCAGCGCAAGGCGCCCAAGGCGTGCGCGGAGGGCGTCACGGAGCAGGAGGCGTCGCCGGCGGCCGCGCTGTCGAGGACCGCCACAGCGCGCGACTTGCTGGAGGCGGAGGAGGCTCCGAACCAGTGCTCCATGACGCCGCGAAAGAAGAACAAGAAGAGGTCGGGCACCGGCGAGAGGCGGTGCAGGCTGGTGGTCAACCTGTTGCTCGTCGCCTCCGTCGTGGCCGTGCTCATCCGTCTCTTCTTCGCTGCGCGCCACGCGTCCTCCTCATCGAGGTGCAGAGATGCTTGGGGGTGGAGACGGCTCGAAAAATGCCCCCCCCCCAAGCCCAAAATTTGCGCCGGCGCAGCCCCAGCCGGACGCAAAAACGTCCCTGGGGGGACACAACGGCTGGAGATGCTCTGAGGCCGGTCACGATGTTGGCGACGCCCATCGCACCGTTTTCCTTCTTGTGGGCAGACCTACACCCGGCCCTCCGCCTCTTGGTCCCGGGTGAAAGCCCAAAATCTCCAAATTGGGCGACGATGACGCATTGGCGTTGCTTTCTTCTTAAAGGTGCCACCTTGGAAGCTCTTCGTGGTCAGGGCTCAATGCGGTGGTGGTCTGCTGGTCTTTAGTAGTGTCCATGCTCGGCAGCTGCGATCGGTGTTTGAGTCTTGGCCGGAAACAGTGGCGATGTATGGGTTTCCTTTAGGGGTGAGCTCGCCACGACTGTTGTCCCATCCTCGGCAACTGGTTGGCCCGTCCATTCATGCTCGGGGGGTTAGCTGCTCTGCATGCCGACGGGACGACGTCCTTCGATCCAGGATGAGAGGGCAGCGGTGCCCTCTTCGGAGGAAGCGATGGGACAACAAGTTTGACCTTGGGAGGCACAGACTGTGGTTTTGTCCGGCGGTGAATAGCTCCCTTGTTGCAGTCGTTGATGACATGATCTGAGGCCATTGTTGTTCCTGGAGTTGTGTATCCCGTTGATTCATTTTTTCGTTTCTTGTTGTATGGCCGGTTGTAATTTGCGGTTTTCTTTATATATAATAAAGAGGCGAAAGCCTTTTTCGGTATAGCACACACATTCAACTACAACTTTATATATGCATAACAATGTACTCCATCCGTCCCAAAATAAGTGTCTTAAAATTAGTATTAAATTGCGACACTTATTTTAAACGAAGGAGTATTATTAAAGAGAGCTGCTATAACATAGTATAAAGTAGTGATCTAAATGCTTTTATATTACTTTACAGAGGCGGTACGATTTAGTACAACGATTCATGTCAAATATAGATTGATTCCCTGATTTGGGTCATTTTTTTCGAGCTGATTTGGGTCCAACACACGTGACTATAGCATCAGCCAATCGTACAAGGATCGGGCAGGGTAATTTCCATCATGGAATTAATTTTTATAGAAGATCTAAAAATAATTACTGTACTTCTGACATACTCCGGCTAATATTCCCCTCTTGATAACAAATTTTATCGTACGTGGCCACGTCCTCCCATCTCTCACCCCCTTTTCCCTCTGATGAAACCTCCCACACCGCTCCTTCTCTTTCCCCCATCCCCGCCAGTTCGCCACCACGCACCAACCCCACCGTCGCCCGTCGATCCGGCGCGCACTTCCACCCCTCGTCTCTCTCCCTGGTCCAGCAACGTCACCCAGCCCCTTAGTTTTTCCTCCCGACGCGAAAATGTCCTTTTGACTCCCGTCTCCGTCTTGTTGGCCCGCAGATCTGGCAGCCCTCGGCCACGACGCTGCGAGCTTTGGCCGGCTTGACCTCGTCGCCCCCATCCAATAGGTGCTCCACGCCGCTCCTCGATACCGCGGCGGTCTTCTTCATGGGCTCTCTCTCCCTTCAGCTCCTACGCCATGTATCGGCCCCTTCCTGAAGCTCCTCATCCGGGTGGCCCTCGCCGAGTGGACCACGCCCACTCCCGCCTCCGCCCGCCTGTACCAGGTCCGGTCGCCTCTTCCTTTGGCTTTGCGCAATTCGTCGAGCAGGTCATATAAGTGGCGTGTGTACGTGTGCTTTTGTAATGGATGGTGGGATTGTGTTCTGGTAGTTGGGGTGCAGGATTTGCTCCTGTTGTTCAAGTTGAATAGCGGGGAGATGGTGCCATGAAGGGCTAGTGTGGTGGTGAGGTTCAAGTTCTATAATGAGGCCATGGTTGTTTGCATGTCTGTTTAGGTCTTTTTTCCTTTTGTATGGTTGTTGAAAAACAAAGCCGAGCCTATTAGTTTGGAAAATAAAGTCAAGCCTATGTGTTGAAAAATAGTTTGATTAACTAGCAAGTGGCCATTTGGCGCCGGTGAGTTGAGGTGGCTAGCTTGTGTTGATGCATGCATGTTTGGTCAAGGCTAGCTAGTTGCAGCAGTTGGGAATAGTACATAAGAGAAGAGACCCTATATCAGCGTGTGTAATCAGGACTGGCATGTATACTTGATACTACTGTATAGCTTAACTAGCAGTCCCTGTAAGCAAACCAACTAACATTGAAGAGGTCCTCCATACTGTCATAGTACGTACATTCCTAGTTATTTTCCTTCAGTTTTGGTTCGTAGATGTAATTGTAAGTTTTCTAATCTCGCTTTTGCTTTTCTTCTCAGTATTTTGTTGTTCTGTAACATTTAACTTGTATGCCTAAGGCTAAAGCAGCCACTGACATGTTAACATCATGTCCCGTGTGTTCTTTCTCAAAGATGTAGAGCAGGGGTTCTTACTGTTTGATAAATACAGGCCACATCAGATTCTGAAGGCGGCTTTGAAAGGGGGTGAGATGATGCGCGTCAAGACTAACTGAAAAGGTTAGTCCATCATGTCTTACCCATTTAGTTATGCACCAATTTAGTTCTGGACAACATGAGCATGCTGCGGATAACTTGCTTTGAGACATGCTCTTTTTATTTGAGCCTGATTTCTTAGCTTACCTCATTGCCTACGTGGTACTGTTGTACTATATATGATGTATGCACCTGCTTATGCCCTATTTTCCCAGATGTGGCTCATAACTGAGATATCTATCTATTAAATCCATCTTAATTAAGGTGCGATGGCACAATTTGGTTGAACTCATATAGGAAAAGATGTTGCTATAATCAATTACAGTAAAATCATTTACACAGAGAAAAATATTTCAACATTAGACAATATGATCTGGCATGTTTGACCTTTGTCAGGCGTCCTCCTTTCTAGCTTTTGTTTTTCCCTGTACTAGCTTTGCCACTTTTGGTCTTCAGCTTTCCAGACCTTGATGCTTTTGAGAATGTCAGGCAAACTTGGTTTCATTTTAGTAATGGAACCAGGGGGGTGCCTCTCTGTTTATCTAAAAAAGTGGACAGTATTGAATTTTTTTTTGGAAGTGCATACAGAAATAGTGGTAGCTTAACATGAAGAATGATTGTGACCTGTCATACGAAACATAAGAAGTTGCTTAATTTGGTATGCGCAATATAACCTACACTATTGTTGGTGGAGATTAGTGTGCTACTGCTATTTAATTTGTTTGAATGAAAAATTATATTTATATCTTTCTTTACATGGCATTCTTAATCTGTTTTTTGTATTTATTGTATGCCCAAACTAGCCAATAGTGTTATGCTAGTCTACTGCTTCTGTTGTGTCATCAGACTGCAAAATATAAGCGCTAGTATATATACTTCAGTGGGGTTGCAGATGTCCGTTGTACATTTGTACTTGGTTATCATTTTACAACTTCAGCAATCCAATGAATCGATTATCGACATGACATATGTGTCTTTCAGATAAGGCTTTTTTTTACCTGTATCACATGGCCATCTTGGTGTAACTATAGCACATGCGGGTTCTGGACATAGGATTGTTACAGTTAATTAGAAAAATGTCATGTGCTTCGAATTATATTAATGTTACAAGTAATTTGAAAAGCATGATGTGTTCTGAACTGTAGCAAACTTATAATGAAATTGACATTAGTGCAGTTTATTGGTATATTCCTTTTGTACACGGAGCAACATGTAGTACTCATTCTATTATTTGGAGTTGTGTTCCTGCTGATTCATGTAACCCTGAAAATTGCACGTGAAGGATCAAAAGGTGAATACGTAGTCATACTGTTAGATATCTAACCAGTCAATTAGAACATATAAGTTCCTTTTTTTTGTATCCTCAATTAAATTTCAACTACATTACGTCATTTTCATCTCACTTACATCTAGTCTAATAATTTCTTAGGAATGGGAGACAGTACTGGAAGAATCGTGATCTATGGCAAGGGTGACGATGTCTATGGTGATTGTTATGATCTATTTGGCGACAAGCATTATGATCCATATGGTGATGAAGGGTGACGAGTCTAGTGATCTTTCTTCAAGACGTTCAACAAAGTGAAATCATGGGGTTTTGGTCAATTTAGCTCATGCATAATGCTTGGACCATTATATCTTAGTTACAATTTTTTGTATTTTTTTGCGTTTTAAACTTCCTAGATTGTTCATCATGATCAATGTAAATTTGATCCAACTCTTCTGATATTTTGAAAGCTGTGCGATATACAATATATGTTACTTGGTCATGTGTGGGCTGTGCAGTTCTGTGATATATTTGAAATGAAAAGCAATCCTCTAAGGGTGACTAATGGCCGACCATGCAACGAACATCTGAGCTACAGAATATGCCAACTTCTCACCGTTGTTAAATATATGTATATTGAGGGTGTTCGTCGGCCACTCAACTATAGGAATCTCTGAAGGGGTGTATGCACAACCAGCGATTATACTAGCTGACAGTTTGGTTCTCCTCTTAGTTATAATGAACCCCGAGGGGCCAAATATGTTGTCACCTATTGCAAAAGCCGAGGGGGATTGATAATTGTCAGGAAATAAATTCCCGACGGGAAACCGTCGGATATGAGAATCCTCGAGTTTTGGGGAGCTGGCTCGCGACCGAAACATGACCGACGGCTCACCGTCAGCTAAATACCGTGGAAAAATGTATTACCCTACGTACCGTCGGCTATTATTGTAATGGCCGACCAAGCATAGCCGACGGGAGATTGCCGACGGTGTACCGTCGGTTATAAAGAAAGATGACGGTGAAGGAAAATATCCGACGGTAATTTGACCCTCGGTTATAATGGGAAATCTAGTAGTGCGGTGCCCACGCATACTTCCACATATCACCACCGCTTTCCACAAGCAACACCACCGCTCATAGCTACCTCCTTTGACGATTTTGACACATTTTGGTCTTTGAGATTTTGGGTTGTGGTTCCCGTGTCCTATTGTGTTTCGGCTATATAGGTACGGTTTGACGTCAACATCACCATTGCTCATCTCCATCGACCACTCATCATCGCCAAGGACGTTAACCTCGACGGCATCTTTGTCATACCTCGCAATTGCATTGATACCCACATGGCCTTACTTTTGCGTAGCTTACCCATCGAGACTAGCCATTGAGTATTGCCGGTAATGTGACTTGTGCACATTGGTGATCATACTCCATAGCATACATACCATACCATAGTGGTGCATATCTTGGCATCATTTTCGTGTCACAAAGTTGTCATTGCATACACAATTGCTATCTTGGTTCGTGAAGTTTTGCATGAGAAAGAGCTCAAAAGTGAAAGAGCCACCCAAGCTTTTAAGCAAAGAGGAAATATAAGCAAAGAGCTTATAAGCAACAACCATAGCATCATACTACATTAAGATTGTCATATCCGATCATCTTGGATCATATCACTGGAATACCATACATATAGCATACTTGGGATAGAGGTCGTTGCATTTTTGCCTAGTAGGTTGTGCACAAGTTCCGTATCCGCGTATTGTAATCGTGCTAGCGTCTCTCGTGTATTGTGCAATAAGAGCATTTTTGTGGATTCCACATTTTGGCTCACTTTTGGTTTGCACAATCCCACTTATCTTTTTGCTGTGTGTTTCGGTGTACCACTACTTGCTTGGTCTACTTGTTGCATTTGCCAATTTGTGAATCTTTTCCAACATTATTGAAGCTCACTTACAATTGCATCAAATTTTGTGCCACCATCCTAACCAAGCTCCACCATAAGCTTTTACTTGTGTTTGTGTGAGAACCGACAAGAATTGGTACCAATAGTGCTATTTCATTGTCCGCATTTGAGTGAACTTGATTCATCATCAACATCGGTCAAGGTACAATTGGTATAAGGTCTTCTCCTTCTACCACTCACATTTTTGCTTGGAATGATGGATAGGCCAAGTACTTCTACCAACCCACTCTTCATCGAGCAAGACGACGACATGTCATCATTCGTCACCAAGAGCCACCTCTTCGGTGCACAACAAGCGTTGCATCAAGAGCAACAAGCTATGACCGACCGCATCGACAACCTCGCCACCGACTTGCGACTATCCGAGCAACGTACAAAGGACTACCTCGACAACAAGCTCGACGCTCACAATCAAGAGAACGATGCAAGGATGGACGAGATCCGCGCCTTGTTGGTGAACCGTCCTCCTTCAAATTCTTCATGCTCAAGACGAAGCCGCTCAAGTCGATACTCCGACGACACCTTCTCTGGCTCAAGTACACCGTCATCAAACACTCTTCGTCGAGCCGCGCGTCAAGACCGTCATGCATCTCGCAATCCTCTACACAACAAGCATGGACAAGAACAAGTCGATGAGCAAGTACTTCGTCCTCAACCACACCAAGTCGCTTTTGCACAAGCTCAAAAACGACAACGTCAATGTCGCCAAGAGGAAGAACGAGCGGGTCTACATCAAGAGGAACAAGACGCCAAGGCTCAAAGTCTTCAACAACAACAACATGAAGCACAAGCTCTTGAGGTGCAACATGCCCTTCAAGAATCAAGTCGAGCCATTGCCAACCGCAACCGAGATCGGCGCAATCAAGAGGAAGCCTTTCGAGAAGAAATCCAAGAGTGGAACTACAAACCGCGCGTGCAACGCCAAGTTCCTCAAGCTCCTCCACAAGCTCGACAAGCTCCTACTTAACCTCAAGTTCAACAAGAGCAAGTTGATCATGGACTTCCTCCGCGCCAAGAGAAACATGACGATGATTATCCGCCACATCAAGGGCGTCATCATCACCATCGCCAACAACACAATGAAGATCAACACTATGGCAAGCTAAAATTCACAATGCCCAAGTTCAATGGAAGCAATGATCCCGAGGAGTACCTCTCATGGGCATTGAACGTCGAAAAAATCTGTCGTTTGCACAACTATGAGGAAGAGAAGAAGATCGCTATGGCAATACTTGAGTTCCAAGACTATGTGCTCATATGGTGCGAACAAGTCCTTGAGCGCCGAGAAGCAAGAGGTGAACCACCAATCACCACTTGGGCTCAAATGAAGGATGTCATGTGAGCACGTTTTGTGCCCACCTACTACAACCGCGATCTCTTCAAGAAGCTCCAACTCCTCAAGCAAGGAACAAAGAGTGTCGAAGAATACTACAAGGAAATGGAGATAGCCATGATTCGAGCCAATGTCATGGAAGATGATGAGCAAACTATGGCACGTTTTTTGAATGGACTCAATCATCCCATCAAGAAGATTGCCGACTTCCAACCCTACTCCAACCTCATTGAGCTCGTGCATCAAGCTACAAAAGCCGAACATCAAGTGCAAGATGACTTACAGTACGCCAAGTACTCATCCAAGACCTACGGCTTCTCCAGTAACCAAGCTTCAACGACTCCTCCAACTTCTACCTCAACCAAGCCATCTACAAGCAACGACGACAGGTCAAGTTACAAGAAAACTTTGACAAGCTCAAGTCGTCCTCCTCCTACAACAAGCAACTTCAAGCCGCGTGCTTCATCATCTACTTCGACCAATGAGACCATCAATACAAGCTCCGTCAAGTGTTTCACTTGCGGTGACCGAGGCCACAAGTCTTTCGAATGCACCAACAAGCGCACCACGATCCTCAACGATGATGGAACCTATGACTCCATGAGTGACGAGGAGATGGAAGCCCTTGAGCAAGTGGCCATGCACCGGCCCGTGAACGAGGATGAAGATGATCAAGTCTTTTGTGATGAGGATTCGAGCCCCACTCTCGTTGTCTCCAAAGTCTTGACTCTTCAACATCAACAAGAAGAAGACCAAGGATGCCACATCTTCCACACAAAGAACATCAATGGAATGTCCTTCAAGGTCATCATCGATGGAGGTAGTTGTCACAGCTTGACAAGTGAAGAACTATGCTCCAAGCTCCAATTGGTCAAGATGAAGCACCCGCACCCCTACAAAGTCCAATGGCTAAGTGACTCCGGCATTATATGAGTTGAGCATACGGTCCAAGTCTCCTTCAAAATTGGTGCATATGAAGACACTTTGGAGTGTGATGTCGTCCCGATGTCCGTTTGCCACCTCCTTCTTGGTCGACCATGGCAATTCGACCGCGGCGTCATCCACAACGGACGTACCAATCACTATAGCTTCGAGATGAAAGGGAAGGAGTATGTGCCACGACCTATGTCTCCTAGTCAAGTGATAACCGACAAGCAAGCTACCCATCGTGGAGAGAAGATTGAGAAAGTGATCCACCAAAAAGTGAGTGAGAGCCACAAGCCAAACTTGAGCGCCTCTTCGCCTAGGAAGAAAAACCTAGTACTATTTGCCACCAAAAGTGAGATGAGAGAAGTGTGTGAGAACCCATTGAGTGTTATGCACATTGTCCTTGTGTGCAAGGATGGAGAACCAAAAACTAACAACTCTCACGATCTACCTTTAGTGTTTCAATCTCTTTTGCAGGAATTCCATGATGTTTTCCCCAATGAGCTACCTCCGGGTCTACCTCGTCTACGAGGCATTGAGCATCGAATCGACCTCATCCCCGGAGCGCCCCTACCAAACAAAGCTCCATACCACGTCAACCCCGAAGAAACTAAGGAGATCCAATGACAAGTACAATAACTAATCGACAACAGTCATGTACGTGAAAGCTTAAGCCCTTGTGCCGTTCCCGTTATACTTCTGCCCAAGCAAGATGGTAGTTCTCTCATGTGCTCGGATTGTAGACCTACCAATGCTATTACCGTTCGTTATAGGCATCCTATTCCTCGCTTAGATGATATGCTTGATGAACTTAGCGGTGCCACCATTTTCTCAAAAATTGATCTTAAAAGTGGCTATTATCAAATCTGCATATAAGAAGGTGATGAATGGAAAACTGCTTTCAATACCAAATTTGGCTTGTACGAGTGGTTGGTTATGTATATGGGTTTATTGGAAGCTCCCGGAACTTTCATGCGTATTATGCATTTTGTGCTTCGACCTTATATTGGAGTGTTTGTTGTGGTTTACTTTGATGATATTTCTTGTGTTTAACAAATTCATGAAAGAGCATCTAAAGCATGTTAGGGCTGTCTTGCAAACGCTCCGCAAGGAACGTCTTTATGCCAACATGAAAAGGTACACGTTTGATGTTGACAAACTTGTTTTCTTGGGTTTCGTTGTCTCTTCCAAGGGTGTCCATGTTGATGAATCTAAAATTGATGCAAATTAAAACTTGGCCCCAACCTACCAATTTGCAACAAGTGTGTAGCTTTATTGGCCTTGTAGGTTTTTATCGTCGCTTTGTGAATTTTTTTAGCACTATTGCCGCTCCTTTGCATGCCTTGAGTAAGAAGAATGCTCCTTTTGCTTGGGGATCTTTGCAATCCACCGCTTTTGATGAGCTCAAGTCTTTGCTTACTCATGCTTCGATTCTTGCTTTGCCCAACTTTGACAAAACTTTTGAGGTTTATTGTGATGCAAGTGGTACCAGAATTGGCGGAGTTTTGATGCAAGAAAAACGAGCTATTACATATTTTAGTAAAAAACTCTCCGGTGCTCAACTTAAGTATCCCATTTATGAATAAGAATTGCATGCTTTAGTGCGTGTGCTACATGTTTGGGAACATTATCTTAGACCTCATGAGTTTGTCATCCATACCGATCATGATACGCTTAAGTAATTAAAAGGTCAAACTAAGTTGAACAAGTGTCATGCCAAATGGAGTGAATTCATTGAATCTTTCCCCTATGTGATCAAGTGCATTAAGGGTAAGAAAAACGTAGTTGCGGATGCATTTTCACGCATATGCACTCTTGTCACTAAACTTGAGTTGAATGTTATTGGCTTTGAGCACATAAAATACTTGTATGCTAATGATCCATCTTTTGCTACTCCTTATGCTAAATGTTTGACGTATACATCTTGGGAATGATATTGCATCAAGGATGATTATCTTATAAGAGCTAACAAACTTTGCATTCCCGAGTCTTCTCTTCGTTTGCTCCTTTTGCAAGAGGCTCATGGAGGCGGACTTATGGGACACTTTGGACGCGACAAGACATTCGCCACGCTCTCCAAGAACTACTTTTGGCCCAAGATGTTCTGCGACGTCTCACGCTTCACCAACCGATGCTCTACATGTCGCAAAGCTAAGTCTAAAGCTCAATCTCATGGTCTCTACATGCCTCTTCCTATTCCTTATCAACCTTGGGAAGACATTAGAATGGATTTTGTACTTGGTTCGCCTAGAACTCAAAATGGCAAGGATTCCGTGTTTGTTGTTATGGACCGATTTTCTAAGATGACACATTTTATTCCTTGTGTTTGATGGATTTTTGTACGCGCTAAGTCCGAATTATTTATATGAGCCATGGTGGACCGACATACAAATAAATACGAGCATATATGTGAAAAAATATATAGCTTGGATTTATAAAAATGCCACCCTATGACGTGTGGGTCCCATGTGCTAGTAAATTCTAAGAAAGAGAATATATAAAATATTATACTCTATTTGTAGAGTTCATCGTGTAGACTACAGTGGTGCAAAAAGATTAAAGTCTAATTCTTGGATCTGAAAGAAATAATCATCAAAGAAGGATGGACATGAACGTACAAAGCTAGCCAGATTTACTATCACCGGTGCATGTTACATGGCCTCGTGCAGTCTCCAACTATCGGCTTAATTAAGAAATTAATTAGTACCTTCGGCCGGTTGCCTAAACACGTGACAGACAAGACCCATATTGCGATGTTGCCGCTGATTTAGTTGGGAGCAGCAGTAATCCGTTTAGATACGATTTTGCATGAGAAAATCATGTACGTAGACGCCAAGTCTGCTGGAGATAGAATCCTGGCCAGTTTAAACTCACACGGCTTCAACGAACCGACGTGATAGAAGCCACGGCCGGCCCTATATAAAGCATCGCCAGCCCTCGTTCAAGGGAGGAGGAGACGCACGTACAAAACGCATCCACGCCGGCAGGCTCCACGCACACCAGCCAAAGCTCTCGCCCTCAAGCACGCCGCCAACTCCACGCCCCCTTTTTTCCCCTTCTCAATCTTTACCGTAAAAGATTAGTCGACTGCGGACGATGCCGAAGCTTCATCAACATGTTGATCTTTGCAAAAATCGTTGGCCTTGACGGTAAATTATAAGATCTGACCGCATCAATGAGCTTTGTGTGATGGAAGAAGAATGATGTCTACTTGGCTATTCCATAAATCTTTATCATGGCACGACTGCCTCATCAAGTCGCCCATGTAAAAATATACAACCATGGCACGACCGCCTCACCAAAGTCGCCCATGTAAAACATACAACCATGGCACGATCGCCTCATCAACGTCGTCCATGCGAAAATTTACATCCATGGCACGACCGCCTCATCAAAGTCGCCCATGTAAAAATATACAACCATGGCACGAACGTCTCATCAACGTCGCCCATGCGAAATATACAACCATGGCACGACCGTCTCATCAACATCGCCCATGCGGAATTAAAGCCATGGCACGACCGGCTCACCAACGTTGCCCATGCGGAAACCTACGACCATGGCACGATCGCTTCATCAACGTCGACCATGCGGAGTAGATGAAAATTCTCACAAAAGTACATCGTCGATTGCTTCATATATATCGGCGGTGTGCAACCCCTGATTCTTAAAATAAAGGAGAAAAGACATGCTCTATCAATGATCTATCTCAAATCTATGGCCTAATCTCCATGAGGTTATGGTCAAATCCATCATACCCATCTCATGTCGAGTGCCGACAAGGCTAGACAAAATCATGGCCAAGTGCCGACAAGGCCGGTCACTATATTCCATTAACATGTCACAATCTCAAACGGGAGCGGACACTTCGTTGCTGGGCACCGACGAGGCAAAAGCAACATACACATGTTTCGATGAATTCTTGGGTACATGACTGGGCACCGACAAGGCAAAGGTCACCATCTTCATCAACAAATTCCGTTCTAAATACCGACATGGCGATGGCATATCGTAACTGGGTTCAGGCAAAACAAGCCACCCGCACCTACATATCACTACCATCTATGTCTTTTCTCCAAACATCACACATACATCAGGGATGAACAAAATTCACGACGACAACCGCGCACAGATTAATCGGAGGTTTTCTGTAGGCTTGACCTGTAGATGTAATTAACCGGACGCTTTGCAAAAAAGCACCGGGAATCAGCTGACTACACACAATCTTCCCAGGTCAGATACTCCTTAAGCATAGTTGCAGAAGGCAAAATAGGCAAACTCCAATGGGAGCATGTAACATTCATGTATTTGTAATCATACGATGATGAATAAAATACAGAGTTCCCATAATTTATTTTCGCTTTTGTCATGTATTTTTGTTTTCGAAACAAAATGGCACGCCCAGTGGGACCTGATTCTCCTCCCATCTTCGCTGCGCTCTGATCGTCGTCCAACTTCTCTTGCTCTCTTTTACTGGCCGGAAGCAAAATTTGGTTTGATGCACGAACCGATCTGCAAGTTCTCTTTGATGTGATAAAAAATAGAGAAATTCATAAAACATTGTGTGAGGGATCTGCTACAAGTTCTATTTGATGAAGCAAGAAACAGTAAAGAGAAATCCTAGAAGTACTATGAGTGGTCCTTAAAACAAAACGGATGTGCACAGGCCTGGTTCTAATAGGCATGCACGCGTCCCTCTTGTGTTGCATGTACTCTTTAAAAAAAATGCACACTCACGGACCTTCCTTCCCTTCCGTGCTATGGTTCTCAATGCTGAAAGAAATGCCTGATGGCACAGAACTTCTATTCTTCTCCCTCTGTCTAAATTATCATACATAAGACATTTTGTCTCTGAAAGAAAGTTCTATTCCCTATGGTAAAATGATGAGGTACTTGTCTAAACATCTGGCATGTATACATGCATCATGCGCGTACACGAGTCGTACACGTACCATCCTAATGCTCCATGTATGTACTAAACGTTGCATGGCACAAAACTTTTCCATCTATCCTCGTGTCTTGTCTTCGACCTGACATCCAAAATACCACACAATGGTACTTTGACTCGAGAAAGAAATTCCATCACTCATGAATATTGGCTGGTGCGATAAAAAAATAGTCTTGGTCAGACACCTATGCCTCGTTGGTGCTCTATTTTCTCAAAGAAGTGCACAAGATAATCTTTAAATAAAAAATCACTTAGTGATATCTCATATGATCCTCCCGAGACATGGCTACTACCTAAGTCTGGAATGTTGTGCATGATTAGGTACCAAGAGGACCCTCCCATCGATGTCCATGAAGATGATCAAGCCACCAAGTCCACGGAAGAAGAGAACCAATGGAAGAAGGCGACAACAGCTTCCAGGCACCGGACATCCAGCCATGGTCCCGGACATCCGGCCCGTGGAGATCAACATCACAGCCAGGAGTCTGCATTAGAAGCTACAGGGCCCGGACATCCGGCGTCCACCCCGGACATCCGGCCCTCCGCCCCGGAAATCCGGCAAACAGCCCGGACATTCGGACACGCTATCCAGGGAGCACAGAAGGCTGCCCCGACAGCCCGGACATCCGGCCGTCACCCCGGACATCCGGCGCCTCCCGAAGCCCCGGACATCCGGCCCTTCTGCCAGGACATCCGGCCCCATCTATCCAGAAAGTAGCAAGACCAACTCCAACAGGCCGGACATCCGGCCCGACAGCCTGGACATTGCTATGTCTTGAGCTTGCGTTGGTTTTCCTTGAAGAGGAAAGGGTGATGCAGCAATAGTAGCGTAAATATTTCCCTCAGTTTTTGAGAATCAAGGTATCAATCCAGTCGGAGGCTCCTCAAAAGTCCCACGCACCTACACAAACAAACAAAGAACTCGCAACCAACGCAATAAAGGGGTTGTCAATCTCTTCACGGCCACTGGCGAAAGTGAGATCTGATAGAGATAGTATGATAAGATAAATATATTTTTGGTATTTTATAATATAGATTGGAAAAAGATGCAAATAAAAGTAGATTGAAAGCTTATATGATAAGAGATAGACCCGGGGGCCATAGGTTTCACTAGTGGCTTCTCTCAAGATAGCATAAGTATTACGGTGGGTGAACAAATTACTGTCGAGCAATTGATAGAAAAGCGAATAATTATGAGATTATCTAGGCATGATCATGTATATAGGCATGACGTCCGTGACAAGTAGACCGACTCCTGCCTGCATCTACTACTAATACTCCACACATCGACCGCTATCCAGCATGCATCTAGAGTATTAAGTTCATAAAGAACAGAGTAACGCATTAAGAAATATGATATGATGTAGAGGGATAAACTCATGCAATATGATATAAACCCCATCTTTTTATCCTCGATGGCAAGAATACAATACGTGCCTTGCTGCCCCTGCTGTCACTGGAAAAGGACACCGCAAGATTGAACCCAAAGCTAAGCACTTCTCCCATTGCAAGAAAGATCAATTTAGTGTTGGGGAACGTTGCAGAAAATTAAAAAATTTCCTACGGTTTCACCAAGATCCATCTATGAGTTCATCTAAGCAACGAGTCATGGGAGAGAGATTGCATCTACATACCACTTGTAGATCGCGAGCGGAAGCGTTCACTAGAACGTGGATGATGGAGTCGTACTCCCCGTGATCCAAATCACCGATGACCAAGTGCTGAACGGACAGCACCTCCGCGTTCAACACACGTACGGAGCGGATGCCGTCTCCTCCTTCTTGATCCAGCAAGGGGGAAGGAGAGGTTGAGGAAGATGGCTCCAGCAGCAGCACGACGGCGTGATGATGGTGGAGAGGCAGTACTCCGGCAGGGCTTCGCCAAGCACTCGACGGAGTAGGAGAGGTGTTGGGGAGGGGAGGGGCTGCGCCTTGGTTGTGTCTTGCAGCCCTCCCCTCACCCCTCTATTTATAGGGGAAGGGGCAAGGGGGCCGGCCCCTCTAGATGGGATCTAGAGGGGGGACGGCGGCCAGGGAGGGGGGACTTGCCCCCCAAGCAAAGGGGGGCGCCCCCACTAGGGTTCCCCCCCCCAACCCTAGGCGCATGGGCCAAAGGGGGGGCGCCCAGCCCTCCAGGGGCTGGTTCCCTGCCCCTTGCGTCCCATGAGGCCCTCCGAGAGGGGTGGTCCCTCCCGGTGGACCCCCGGAACCCCTCCGGTGGCCCCGGTACAATACCGATATGACCCCGAATCCTTCCGGTGTCCGTATGACAACTTCCCATATAGAAATCTTCACCTCCAGACCATTCTGGAACTCCTCGTGACATCCGGGATCTCATCCAGGACTCTGCACAACTTTCAGTAATCACATACAAGTCTTCCTAATAACCCTAGCGTCACCGAACCTTAAGTGTGTAGACCCTACGGGTTCGGGAGACACGCAGACATAACCGAGATGGCTCTCCGGTCAATAACCAACAGCGGGATCTGGATACCCATGTTGGCTCCCACATTCTCCTCGATGATGTCATCGGATGAACCACGATGTCGAGGATTCAATCAACCCTGTATACAATTCCCTTTGTCAATCGGTACGTTACTTGCCCGAGACTCGATCGTCGGTATCCCAATACCTCGCTCAGTCTCAAGCACGCAAGTCACTTTACTGCATCGAATGCATGATCCCATGACCAAACACTTGGTCACTTTGAGCTCATTATGATGATGCATTACCGAGTGGGCCCAGAGATACCTCTCCGTCATACGGAGTGACAAATCCCAGTCTCGATCCGTGTCAACCCAACAGACACTTTCGGAGATACCTGTAGTGCACCTTTATAGTCACCCAGTTACGTTGTGACGTTTGGTGCACCCAAAGCACTCTTACGGTATCCGGGAGTTACATTATCTCATGGTCTAAGGAAGAGATACTTGACATTGAAAAAGCTCTAGCAAAACGAACTACACGATCTTGTGCTATGCTTAGGATTGGGTCTTGTCCATCACATCATTCTCCTAATGATGTGATCCCGTTGTCAATGACATCTAATGTCCATAGTCAGGAAACCATGACTATCTGTTGACCAACGAGCTAGTCAACTAGAGGCTCACTTGGGACATGTTATGGTCTATGTATTCACACGTGTATTACGATTTCCGGATAATACTTTTATAGCATGAACAAAAGACAATTATCATGAACAAGGAAATATAATAATAATCCTTTTATTATTGCCTCTAGGGCATATTTCCAACATCTAGTAGGCCAAACCAAACTAATAATTTGAAGAGACTTGCAAAGATAACTCAATCATACATAAAAGAATTCAGAGGAGATTCAAATATTTCTCATAGATAAACTTGATCATAAACCCAAAATTCATCGGATCTCGACAAACACACCGCAAAAAGAGTTACATCGAATAGATCTCCAAGAAGATCGAGAAGAACATGGTATTGAGATCCAAAAAGAGAGAAGAAGCCATCTAGCTAATAACTATGGACCCAAAGGTCTGTGGTAAACTACTCACAACTCATCGGAAGGGCTATGGTGTTGATGTAGAAGCCCTCCGTGGTCGATTCCCCCTCCGGCAGAGCGCAGGCGAAGGCTCCAAGATGGGATCTCGCGGATACAGAAGGTTACGGTGGTGGAAATAGTTTTTCATGGTCGCCTCTGATGTTCTCGGGGTACGTGGGTATATATAGGAGGAAGAACTAGGTCGGTGGCCGCCCGAGGGGCCCACAAGATAGGGGGGCGCGCCCTCCACCCTCATGGCTGCCTCGACTGCTTCTTGACTTGCACTCCAAGTCCTTTGGATCACGTTCGTTCCAAAAATCACGCTCCCGAAGGTTTCATTCCGTTTGGACTCCGTTTGATATTCCTTTTCTTCGAAACGCTGAAATAGGCAAAAAAAAAAAGCAATACGGGCTGGGCCTTCGGTTAGTAGGTTAGTCCCAAAAATGATATAAATGTGTAAAGTAAAGCCCATAAACATCCAAAACGGGTAATATAATAGCATGGAACAATCAAAAATTATAGATACGTTGGAGACGTATCAAGCATCCCCAAGCTTAATTCCTGCTCGTCCTCGAGTAGGTAAATGATAAAAACAGAATTTTTGATGTGGAATGCTACCTAGCATATTTCTCAATGTAATTTCCTTTATTGTGGCATGAATGTTCAGATCCAAATGATTCAAAATAAAAGTTCATATTGACATAAGAAATAGTAATACTTCAAGCATACGAATCAAGCAATCATGTCTTCTCAAAATAACATGGCTAAAAAAAGTTATCCCTACAAAATCATATAGTCTGGCTGTTGCTCTATCTTCATCACACAATGTATTTAATCATGCACAACCCCGATGACAAGCCAAGCAATTGTTTCATACTTTAGTAATCTCAAACTTTTTCAACTTTCACGCAATACATGAGCGTGAGCCATGGACATAGCACTAAATGTGGAATAGAATGGTGGTTGTGGAGAAGACAAAAAGGGAGAAGATAATCTCACATCAACTAGGCGTATCAACGGGCTATGGAGATGCCCATTAATAGATATCAATGTGAGTGAGTAGGGATTGCCATGCAACGGATGCACTAGAGCTACAAATGTTTGAAAGCTCACCAAAAGAAACTAAGTGGGTGTGCATCCAACTCGCTTGCTCACGAAGACCTATGGCATTATGAGGAAGCCCATCATTGGAATATATAAGCCAAGTTCTATAATAAAAAATTCCCACTAGTATATGAAAGTGACAACATAGGAGACTCTCTATCATGAAGATCATGGTGCTACTTTGAAGCACAAGTGTGGTAAAAAGGATAGTAGCATTGTCCCTTTTCTCTTTTTCTCTCTTTTTTTTCTTTCTTTTTTTTCTTTTCTTCCCCTTTTTTTTCTTTTTTTTTCTTTTTTTTCTTTTTTTCTTTTTTTTCTTTGGCCTTTCTTTTTTTTCTCTTTTTTTTTATAAAGTCCGAAGTCTCATCCCGACTTGTGGGGGAATCATAGTCTCCATCATCCTTTCCTCGCTGGGACAATGCTCTAATAATGAAGATCATCACACTTTAATTTACTTACAACTCAAGATTACAACTCAATACTTAGAACAAGATATGACTCTATATGAATGCCTCCGGCAGTGTACCAGGATATGCAATGAATCAAGAGAGACATGTATGAAAATTATGAAGGTCGCTTTGCGACAAATACGATGTCAACTACATGATCATGCAAAGAGCAATATGCCAATGATGATGTGTGTCATGTAAACGGAACGGTGGAAAGTTGCATGGCAATATATCTCGGAATGGCTATGGAAATGCCATAATAGGTAGGTATGGTGGCTGTTTTGAGGAATGTATATGGTGGGTGTATGGTGCCGGCGAAAGTTGCGCGATACAAGAGAGGCTAGCAATGGTGGAAGGGTGAGAGTGCGTATAATCCATGGACTCAACATTAATCAAAAGAACTCATATGCTTATTGCAAAAATCTACAAGTCATCAAAAACAAAGTATTACGCACATGCTCCTAGGGGGATAGATTGGTAGGAAAAGACCATCGCTCGTCCCCGACCGCCACTCATAAGGAAGACAATCAATAAATAAAATTGTGCTCCAACTTCATCACAAAGTGGTTCACCATATGTGCGTGCTACGGGAATCACAAAATTCAACACAAGCATTCTTTAAATTCATAATCACCCTACTAGCATGACTTTAATATCACTACCTCCATATCTCAAAACAATTATCAAGTATCAAATTGATCATAGCATCCAATTCACTTTCTATGATAGTTTTTATTATACCCAACTTGGATGCCTACCATTCTAGGACCAATTTTATAACCATAGCAAATACCATGATGTTCTAAGAGACTATCAAAATAATATAAGTGAAGCATGAGAGATCAACAATTTCTTCAAAATTAAGCCACTGCCGTGCTCTAAAAGATATAAGTGAAGGACTAAAGCAAAAACTATCTAGCTCAAAAGATATAAGTGAAGCACATAGAGTATTCTAATAAATTCCAATCAAGTGGGATTCTTCCCAAATGGTGTGTACAACAAGGATGATTGTGGTAAACTAAAACGCAAAGACTAATATCATACAAGACGCTCCAAGCAAAACACATATCATGTGGCGAATAAAAATATAGCTCCAAGTAAAGTTACCAATGAACGAAGACGAAAGAGGGGATGCCTTCCGGGGGCATCCCCAAGCTTAGGATTTTGGATATTCTTGAATATCTTGGGGTGCCATGGGAATCCCCAAGCTTAGGCTTTTGCCACTCCTTCTTCCATAGTCCATCAAATCTTTACCCAAAACTTGAAAACTTCACAACACAAATCTCAACAGGAAATCTCGTAAGCTCCGTTAGTGAAAGAAAGCAAAACCACCACATTAGTTACTATAATGAACTCATTCTTTATTTATATTGGTTTTAAACCTACTGTATTACAAGTTCTCTATGGTTCATACCACTTAATACTAGCCATAGATGCATCAAAATAAGCAAACAACACACGAAAAACAGAATCTATCAAAAACAGAACAGTCTGTAGCAATCTGTAACCCAAGAATACTTCTGGAACTCTAAAAATCCTACCAAAATAGGAACTCCTGGGCAATTTGTCTATTGATCTACAGAAGCAATAATCAATGCAAAAGCACGTTTCTGTGATTTAACAAAACTAATTTCGTGCGCGCAAAGTTTCTGTTTTTCAGCAGAATCAAATTAACTATCACCATAGGTTATCCTATAGGTTCTACTTGGCACAAACACTAATTAAAACATAAAAACACATATAAACAGAAGGTAGATACAAAATTTATTACTAAACAGGAACAAAACAAAAAATACAAATAAAATTGGGTTGCCTCCCAACTAGCGCTATCGTTTAACGCCCCTAGCTAGGCATTGATAATTTTAATGATGCTCACATGAAGGACAAGAATTGAAGCGCAAAGAGAGCATCATGAAACACGTGACAAACACATCTAAGTCCAACATACTTCCTATGCATAGGCATATTATAAGCAAACAAATTATCGTAGCAAGCAAAAACTACCATATGCAAGGAAGCGGAAAGAAACAATAGCAATCTCAACATAACGAGAGGTAATTTAGTAACATGAAAATTTCCACAACCATATTTTCCTCTCTCGTAATTATTACATGTGGGATCATAAGCAAATTCAACAAAATATCTATCACATAAAATATTTTCAACATGATCCAGATGCATGCGAAGTTGATACTCTTCCAAAATAGTGGGATTAACATTAACTAAAGCCATGACCTCTCCAACCCCACTTTTATCAAAAAATTCATAAGGTTGAACATTCTCCAAATATGTGGGATCTAAAGTTGACACTCTTCCAAACCCACTTTCAATAATATTGCAAAAACTATTATCAATCTCATATTCGTCATGGGGCTTAAATAAATTTTCAAGATCAAAAGAAGAATCACCCCAATCATGATCATTGCAACAAGTAGTAGACATAGCAAAACTAGCATCCCCAAGCGTAGGGTTTTGCATATTATTAGCACAATTGACATCAACAGAATTTATAGTAATATCATTGCAATCATGCTTTTCATTGAAGGAACTACCAAGTATGGGTGCAGTAGCAACGATCTCATGTTTAACATAAGGAACTATAGCAAATTCATCTACATAAATATTGGCATCATGGCCACAAGAATAGCAAGCATCATGTTCATCAAGGGATATTTCAATCAAATCATCGGAATCATTATTTATAGATTCATGCATATCATTATTTTCTTCCAAAGCAACAGTCATTCTCTCAATAAATTCTTTGACATAGACATTATGAGTATAGTTTTCATAGCAATATTTAAGTATGTCAAAATTTTCAGATTCGTAGAGAGTAATATCATACTTTTCAATCAAGGAAGCAACTTCATAAGCACCCTTAAAAGCAACAAATTCTTCAATTTGTTCGATATCATAGTAACTATAAACACCCCTTGCATAAGAAGATAGGATTTCATTTTCATCAAACTCACATAGGTAGGGAAGGTGTTTTTTTAGGGTTCTTAGAGCAACAAGTAATATCATTAATTTCACAAAGATTCCAAGCATAACACAACAATCTATTTATTTGATCCCATAAGAGTCTCCCTTTTTCAGACAAACAGTGACGCACAAAATGAGCATGCTCATCTAAAGATTTCCCATCAACTAGGCTAGTTGGGGTTTCAGCACGAGCGCATAAGGATCGAAGATGATCCAGTAGAACACTTTAAGTGGATCCATATCAATAGATTTGGCAAGGAAAGATGCAAGCACAAAGAAGGCACATGGAGACACAAGCAAACAGAAAGGCAAACGAAAGAGAGAGGAGATTGGGAAAGAGAGGGCGAATAAAACGGCAAAGATGAGTGGGGGAGAGGAAAACGAGAGGCAAATGGCAAATAATGTAAATGCGAGGGAGATGAGTTTGTGATGGGTACTTGGTATGTCTTGACTTGAGCGAAGACCTCCCCGGCAACGGCGCCAGAAATCCTTCTTGCTACGTCTTGAGCTTACGTTGGTTTTCCTTGAAGAGGAAAGGGTGATTCCAGTAATAGTAGCGTAAGTATTTTCCTCAGTTTTTGAGAACCAAGGTAGCAATCTAGTCGGAGGCTCCTCAAAAGTCCCACGCACCTACACAAACAAACAAAGAACTCGCAACCAACGCAATAAAGGGGTTGTCAATCCCTTCACGGCCACTTGCGAAAGTGAGATCTGATAGAGATAGTATGATAAGATAAATATATTTTTGGTATTTTATAATATAGATTGGAAAAGTAAAGATGCAAATAAAAGTAGACTGAAAGCTTATATGATAAGAGATAGACCCGGGGGCCATAGGTTTCACTAGTGGCTTCTCTCAAGATAGCATAAGTATTACGGTGGGTGAACAAATTACTATCGAGCAATTGATAGAAAAGCGAATAATTATGAGATTATATAGGCATGATCATGTACATAGGCATGACGTCCGTGACAAGTAGACCGACTCCTGCCTACATCTACTACTATTACTCCACACATCGACCTCTATCCAGCATGCATCTAGAGTATTAAGTTCATAAAGAACAGAGTAACGCATTAAGAAAGATGACATGATGTAGAGGGATAAACTCATGCAATATGATATAAACCCCATCTTTTTATCCTCGATGGCAACAATACAATACGTTCCTTGCTGCCCATGTTGTCACTCGGAAAGGACACCACAAGATTGAACCCAAAGCTAAGCACTTCTCCCATTGCAAGAAAGATCAATCTAGTAGGCCAAACCAAACTGATAATTCGAAGAGACTTGCAAAGATAACTCAATCATACATAAAAGAATTCAGAGGAGATTCAAATATTTCTCATAGATAAACTTGATCATAAACCCACAATTCATCGGATCTCGACAAACTCACCGCAAAAAGAGTTACATCGAATAGATCTCCAAGATCGAGGAGAACATGGTATTGAGATCCTAAAAGAGAGAAGAATCCATCTAGCTAATAACTATGGACCCGAAGGTTCGTGGTAAACAACTCACAACTCATCGGAAGGGCTATGGTGTTGATGTAGAAGCCCTCCGTGGTCGATTCCCCCTCTGGTGGAGCGCCTGCGAAGGCTCCAAGATGGTATCTCGCGGATACAGAAGGTTACGGTGGTGGAAATAGTTTTTCGTGGTCGCCTCTGATGTTCTCGGGGTACATGGGTATATATAGGAGGAAGAAGTAGGTCGGTGGCCGCCCGAGGGGCGCACGAGATAGGGGGCGCGCCCTATAGGGGTGGGCGCGCCCTCCACCCTCGTGGCCGCCTCGGCTGCTTCTTGACTTGCACTCCAAGTCCTCTGGATCATGTTCGTTCCAAAAATGACGCTCCCGAAGGTTTCATTCCGTTTGGACTCCGTTTGATATTTATTTTCTTCGAAACACTGAAATAGGCACAAAAAGCAATACGGGCTGGGCCTCCGGTTAGTAGGTTAGTCCCAAAAATGATATAAATGTGTAAAGTAAAGCCCATAAACATCCAAAACGGGTAATATAATAGCATGGAACAATCAAAAATTATAGATACATTGGAGACGTATTAGACATCCGGCCCCTCGCGAGGGCCCGGACATCCGGCCCGACGCCCCGACATCCGGCCCCCTCCTGCCTGCATGCAGCGCCTCCGGGCCGTGGCCCATGTACCCCTTCATCCCGTAGACTATATATACTCCCCCTCCACCTACGTTCTAGGGTTAGCATTGGTTTAGCCCATTTGAGATAGAGCATTGCTCATCCGTACTGGATCTACTCCTCATGAGGGACCGCACCTCTTCGGAGAAGATCCACCCGGATTCAAGGCCTCCATCCGGAGAAGACAATCAAGACCTACTCATGGAGAAGAACGGTTACTCTTGTATCGTCCCTTGTTGACTTTGGATCTCGTGTTACTTTGTGCCTCGATGATCTAGCACTTGTGTGATCATATTCGTGTCGGTTGATTGTTTCTCTTGTTTTCCCCCGTGATTTCCCTTGTGTTCTTCCGCGCGTTCTTCGTGTTCCTCGTAGGATCCACTCTAAACGTGAAAGATCGGCCACATAGGGTTCTGCTGTGACGCCCGGATAATTAGGCTACAGTAAACCCTGTTAATGATGCCCCGTCACCTCTATCACAGTAGTTGATCTTGGGTTAGTTCAAAAACCGATCCAAATTCAAATTTGAAAATCAAGTTAAACAACAAAAGTTTTCAAACATTAAAACTAAAAATGTCCAAAATGTGTCAAATAAATCATGGATAATACTAGTGGAGAAACCACACTTTTACAAAATGTTTAAAGGCTCTAAAGTAATTAAACAGCAACAATGACAATTAATTAAATGCCTCCTAAAAATAATAATAATGCAAACTATTTTAATTAGGTGTCAAACTTTGGGGCAGTAGAATAAATTATAACATTAATTTAGGAGTTGTATTTATATTTTATAAAACAGAAATTAAAAGAATAAAATAGATAAAGAAAAGAAAATAGAAAACAAAGCTAAAAAAGGGAGAGAAAGCAACCCCCCCACAAGGCTCGCCCAAGAGTTACACAGCCCATCTGGGCCAACCCACCTGTGCCCACCGGCCAACCCCACTCCCACTCCCTTATCCCCTAATCCTCAAACCCTAACCCACTCCCGTCGCCCACACCCCACTCCCCCACTCCTCGTTCGATCTGGATCGAGGATCCCGATCCTCGCCTCGACCCCGCGCCCACACCGTCTCGACTCACTGGCGCCGAGCTCCCCCGCCGCCTGCTTCCACCTCCCACCGCCCGCTTCCACGCCGCCTGCCGTCCCCCGACGCCTCGAGCCCCGCTGCCCTAGTCCCTACTCCCCACCATGAGCTCCTCCATTCCTCCTCTGTCGCCGATGTCGTTCTCTCCCTCGCAGCCCAAGCGTGCCGGAGCTCATGCTCGGGCCGCCTCGCCACGCCGCACCATACCCGCGCCCGGTCCTCTTTCCTCCGTGCTACGCATGATCAAGGCGCCGACGCCAGATCCGCCGCGCCACTGCCGCCATAGACCGTGCCTCGCGCCTCATTGCTGCTGGGCTGCAACAGCTACCCCGCAACCGCGCCCGGCCCCTGCTCGCCTCGCTCCGTTCGCGACCCATGCTGAGGCTCCCGCCACCAGGCGCCCTTGATCGCCGCCGCTTGCCGTGTGAGAGCGCGCGCCCTTCTCCGTCTCGCCGCGCCACGCCACGCGCGCCCGCCTCCCCACCCGTCTCTACTCGCGGCTCCACCGGCGTCTCGCGATCACGCTTCGCCGCCGCCGCTCCCCCAGCAAGGCCGCTTTGACGGCCCACGCGCCTGCTGCCCTCCTTCGCTTCATGGGCGCCGCTTCTTCCCAAAGACTTCACGCGACGCTGCAGCCTTTTCCGCCGGTGCCGCGTCGGCGTTTCCTCGCCGTGGCGCCGATCGGTCAGATCCAGCCGGGCGCCAGACCAAGATAGCCAGCGCCCGTCGCCCGATCCGCTAGCGCCCGCACCCGATAACGCCCGTCGCCCGGACCCGATAGGCCCTCTGGGCCTTTGACATGTGGGGCCGCCCTAGAACGTTTAATAAAAAAGAATATTTTTAAAAATAATAATTAATTAACTAACTAACTAATTTAATTAATTATGATTAAATTAACCAATTAAGATTAATTAACCTAATGATTAATTAACCCGATTAACTACCGTTAATTAGCTAATTAACTAGTATGAGAGTGGGGCCCACCCCCTTAATTAATACTGATTAGTTTAATTAATCTGTTTAATTAATGTGTATCACTGACCAGTGGGACCCACTGGTTAGGTTGACCAGTCAACTCTGTTGACCGCTGACGTCAGCATGATGTCATGCTGATGTCATAAATCTAATTTCGAATTAAATTAAATAATTAATTAAATTCCAGAAAATAATAAAATCTTTAGAAAGTCATATCTTTTAATCTGTAACTCGGATTAAATTATTTTCAACATGAAAGTTGCTCAGAACGATGAGACGATTTCGGATACGCAACCCGTTCGTCCGCCACACCCCCCTAAACTATCGAACTCGCAACTTTCCCCCTCCGGCTCCTCTGCCCGAAAACGCGAAACACCGGGAATACTTTCCCGGATGTTTCCCCCCTTCACCGATATCACCTCAAACCGCGTTAGGGCACCTCTAGCACCGATACTTGTCGTGTCATGCATCGCTATGCACCTGCTTGCTTAAATATTTATTGTTTCTTCCCCTCTTCTCTTGCTAGACACGGAGACCGGCTGCCGCTGCCAGATTCGACTACGGAGTCGACGACCCTCTCTCTTGCCAGAGCAACCAGCAAGCCCCCGATCACCAGATATCGCCTATTCTTCTCTATACTGCTTGCATTAGAGTAGTGTAGCATGTTACTGCTTTCCGTTAATCCTATTCTGATGCATAGCCTGACATTGTTGCTACATCTGTTGATACCTTACTTGCAATCCTAAATACTTAGTATAGGATGCTAGTTTATCATCATTGGCCCTATATTCTTGTCAGTCTGCCTTGCTATACTATTGGGCCGTGATCACTCGGGAGGTGATCACGGGTATATACTATACATACATACATACTACAGATGGTGATTAAAGTCGGGTCCGCTCAAGAGTACCATGAGTGATTCACGGATTGGGGCTGAAAGGACCTTTGTCCCGACGGCCTCTATGTGGATCTTTGTGTCGGAGCGACAGGCAGGTTGAGACCGCTTAGGTGAGAGGTGGGCCTGGCCTGGTCGGCGCCCGCGTTGCTTCATAATAACACGCTTAACGAGATCTTGGTATTTGATCCGAGTCCGCCATTTGGTCTATACGCACTAACCATCTACGCTGGAGTAGTTATGGGTATCCCGACGCCGTGGTATCACGAAGCCTTCTTGACGCCGGCCGACCGAGTGGCGACGCCGGATTGGAACGTAAGCTCGCACTTGTATTAACGGGCTAGTTTCGCTTCCGGCAAGATTCGAACGCAGGTGTGCTCAGGCGATGGGCCTGCACCCTGCGCTTAGGTTTAGACCGCGTCAATCTCTGTCACAGCCTAGGTGGTGAAGGAAATATGCCCTAGAGGCAATAATAAAGTTATTATTTATTTCCTTATATCATGATAAATATTTATTATTCATGCTAGAATTGTATTAACCGGAAACATAATACATGTGTGAATATATAGACAAACAGAGTGTCACTAGTATGCCTCTACTAGACTAGCTTGTTAATCAAAGATGGTTAAGTTTCCTAACCATAGACAAAGGAGTTGTCATTTGATTAACAAGGTCACATCATTAGTTGAATGATCTTATTGACATGACCCATTCCATTAGCTTAGCACCCGATCGTTTAGTATGTTGCTATTGCTTTTATCCATGACTTATACATGTTCCTATAACTATGAGATTATGCAACTCCTGCTTACGGAGGAACACTTTGGTACTACCAAACGCCACAACGAATCGGGTGATTATAAAGGAGTACTACAGGTGTCTCCAAAGGCAGATGTTGGGTTGGCGATTTCGAGATTACGATTTGTCACTCCGATTGTCGGAGAGGTATCTCGGCCCTCTCGTAATGCACATCACTAAGCCTTGCAAGCATTACAACTAATGAGTTAGCTGTGAGATGATGTATTACGGAACGAGTAAAGAGACTTGCCGGTAACGAGATTGAACTAGGTATTGGATACCGACGATCGAATCTCGGCAAGTAACATACCGATGACAAAGGAACAACGATGTTGTTATGCGGATCGACCGATAAAGATCTTCAGAGAATATGTAGGAGCCAATATGGGCATCCAGGTCCCGCTTATTGGTTATTGACCGAGACGGTCTCGGTCATGTCTACATTGTTCTCGAACCGTAGGGTCCGCACGCTTAAGGTTTCGATGACGGTTATATTATGAGTTTGTGTATTTTGATGTACCGAAGGAGTTCGAGTCCCGGATGAGATCGGGGACATGACGAGGAGTCTCAAATGGTCGAGACGTAAAGATCGATATATTGGACGACTATATTCGAGTTCGGAAAGGTTCCGAGTCATTCGGTATTTAT
Source organism: Aegilops speltoides (assembly GCA_021437245.1). Lineage (NCBI taxonomy): Eukaryota > Viridiplantae > Streptophyta > Magnoliopsida > Poales > Poaceae > Aegilops > Aegilops speltoides. The sequence continues at coordinate 420,089,391 of CM038145.1, read as the reverse complement.
CGGAGTACCGAGAGTTACGGGAATTCGCCGGGAGAAGTATTGGGCCTTATGGGCCATACGGGAAAGAGAGAGGGCTGCCCTAGGCAGGGCGCGCCCCTTCCCTAGTCCGAATTGACTAAGGGAGGGGCCGCACCCTCCTTCCTTCCCTTCTCCTCCCCTTTCCTAGTCTCCTACTCCTAATACATGGAAGGTCTCCTAGTTGGACTAGGAAAGGGGAATCCTACTCCGGTGGGAGTAGGACTCCTGCAGCACGCCATAGTAGAGGGCCGCCCTCCCTCCTCCACTCCTTTATATACGGGGTAGGGGCACCCCATAGACACACAAGTTGATCCTTGAGATCATTCCTTAGCGTGTGCGGTGCCCCCTCCACCATATTCCACCTCGGTCATATCAGAAGCGGTGCTTAGGCGAAGCCTGCGCCGGTAGAACATCAAGATCGCCACCACGCCGTCAGGCCGACGGAACTCTCTCCCGGAGCTTTGCTGGATCGGAGTCCGAGGAGCGCCACCGAGCTGTACGTGTGTCAAGAACTCGGAGGCGCCGGAGTAACGGCGCTGGGATCGGTTGGATCGCGAGGAGAACGACGACTACTTCCTCTACGCCAGATCGCTTCCGCCTCGGTCACGAGGGTACGAGACAACACTCTCCCTCTCGTTGCTATGCATCACCATGATCTTGCGTGTGCGAGGAAAATTTTGAAATTACTACGCTCCCCAACAAAGGGCATCCGAGCCTAGGTTTTTATGGTTTGATGTTATATGCACGAGTAGAACACAAGTGAGTTGTGGGCGATACAAGTCATACCGCCTACCAAAGATGTCATGATGGATTCATGTACCTAGGTAGGGTTATAGGCCTGACCTAAACGCCCTACCCAAGGACACTCGAGAAGAAATCATCTTCCAATGACCAAAGAGGAATCCACTGACTAGATCGAAGGACTCGACCATGGAAGACTCACTCGACCATGAAGACTCACTCGACCACCGAAGGTCAAGACACTCTGCAAAGGCAACGGCTTGTTATTAAATAGACTTAATGATAGTTAAAGCGCCTTATGAGGGCGCATCAAGAACCCCCGGCTTAATGTACTTTACTCCTCCATTATGTGGGCTGGCTGGGGTCTGGCAAGACTTATATAAGCCACCCCTCCACGTATAGAGGGGTTCAGATTCTTGTAATACTCACACTCATAATCCACTCGACCGCCTCGGGGCTCCGAGACGAGGGCTGTTACTTCCTCCGAGAAGGGCCTGAACTCGACATCCCTTGTCTCCACAACTACTCCATAACTAGAACATCGCCTCTCCTTAACCTACCCCTACTTCTACCGCCGACTTAGAACCACGACAGTTGGCGCCCACCGTAAGGTGTGTTTTAGTGATTTGTGGAGGAGTTGTTTGTACTCCCAGCACGCTCATCATGATGACTGCTGGAGTTTTTGGTGAAGGGCACGAGATCCGCCTTGGTGCTCTCACTTTTGTCGCCGACGACCAAGATGGCTCCGTGGAGGCCCCTCTTGACATCGAGGCTCCCGTCTGCTGGGCGACGACTTCGTGCATGTGTTCGCGGCATTCTCGCTGCGACAACCGCCGACCCTGCATCGGTCGACTCCTTTATCGCCGCCCGCCAGATCTCCCACCAGCGCAAGCGCCTGGTCGGTCAAGGCTTCAGCGGTGGGTGAAGCACGCGTGGCTCGCCAGACAGCCACCGCCAGTCGCGCAATCGAGCCCGACGAGTCCCTCACGGCCTGCTCGATCGCCGACCGGCTCGTCAGAGATCGTGATCCGAGTGTGATAGCAGCGATCCAGCGGCGGAGATCCTCATGGTCGACGGCCCTCACAGTCCTCCCGGTTTCGCCCACGGTGGTGGGGCCGCTGGAGGAGGTGACCCCGTGCAAGAACACGAGGAGTACCAGCCCGAGACACTCGACTCTCTGCAGAGAGAAGACCTTCGTCGCAGGAACATGGATGCACTACATACTCCTATCACCGGAGAGACCCCTGAGGCTCGTGCCTTGGAGGAAGCACGTTTAGCCAATGTGGCTGAACGCGCTCGCCTGGAGAATCTTCAGCGAGCACTCGACGAACGCGCGCGGCAACGACTCCCTGAATCCAGTCGACGTCATCTCTTCCCGCCGACTCAGGTATACCGCGACGCCATTCAGAATTTAGCAACTGAACTCGATAGCAGAGTCCATCCAGCCGCCCCATCCGAAGTCGGAAGAGGCTTGCAGCAGATCGAGATTTACTCCGAGCGGCAGTGACCGAACTCAGCCGTGTCGCGATCGCAAGCAACAGATTCACAACGATCCGTCGCTGCGAACACTGTCCAGTCGGCTCACAGCCCCAGATCGCCTCCGCGGCGGGAAGGGCGCGACAACCGGCGAGAGCAGCTCGGAGACCGATTCGACCGAGATGACAGGCGTCGAATGCCTCTTTCCCCTCCGAGGGAAGGGTCACACGCTCCTTGGCGGCAAGATGACAGACGACAGTTCAGTACAGGGCGAAGGATTCCAGTCGACCCCAGGGAACCAAGCTTTGATGCGCGATCCATTATCGTGCAAGGCTTGGTCGACCGGAACAGAGCCCATCGAGGAGGGCCCGAGAGGGATGCACCCACCAGTAGTCGAGTGCATGTCTCTGGTCCAGAGTGCTTTAGCAGGGCTATCAAAGCCGCAGTGATCCCCCCCAATTTCAGATTGGCGGCGAGTCGCAAGTTCACTGGGAATCCAAGCCTCAAACTTGGCTCAAGATTACCGAGTGGCTGTTCAGATTGGTGGTGGGAATGATGAGGTGGCCATGAAACATTTGCCCTCATGTTGGAAGGTTCTGCCAGAGCGTGGCTGAGTCAATTACCTCACAAAGAAAGATATATACTTGGGAAGATTTGTCCCGAGTGTTCGTCAGACTTTTGAAGGACTTGCAAGCGACCGCTGGTTTGACAGAGCTGCAAGTTTGTGTGCGTATACAATGAAACTCTCCGAGAGTACATTCAGAGATGGATTACCTTGCATGATATTGTGGAAAATGTGTCGACCATCAGCGGTTTGCGCCTTCAAGGACGGCGCCAAAACAGAGAATTGAGTTTGAAGTTCGGTCGAACCGGGACATGACCACGAGTCGAATGATGGAAATTGCTAGCAAGTATGCCAATGGCGAAGAAGAAGACCGACCAAGCGGTAAATACAAGCCAAGCCATCGGAGAAGGGAAATTCCAATCGAAGCAGAACGAAAGCTGAGCCAAGAGCTCTCGGAGAGGCCCCGCCGTGACTCGTGGGAAGTTCAAGGAAAGCCCAAAGGATCCGGAATCGAAAAAAGTGAAAGACAAGGAAGGAAATGACGTGATGGATATGCCGTGCCATATTCACACGAAGAAAGATGAAGAGGGCAACATTATTTACCCGGCACACCACTGCCAAATGTCGACTCTCGATCCAGCAGCCAGGCAAACAGTCTAAGGACAAGGAGAAGGAGCCGACAAGACCGAGACAAATAGGACAAAGTGAGGAGGAATACCAGATGTCAACTCCACTCTGATGATCTTCGCGGATGTGGAAAGCAAAAGTCGACTGAAAGTCATCAACCGGGAGGTGAATATGGTTGCCCCAGTTAAGCCAAGTTATGTGAAGTGGTCCCAGACACCCATCACATTCGACCAATCTGATCACCCGACTCACATTGCCACCCCTGGGCGGCAAGCGTTAGTGGTCGATCCAGTTGTCGAAGGCACTCGACTGACAAAAGTGCTGATGGATGGTGGTAGTGGGCTGAATTTGTTATATGCGGATACTTTGAAAGGGATGGGCATTCCGATGTCCCGATTGAGCGCCAGCAATATGAGTTTCCACGGTGTCATCCCAGGGAAGAAGGCCAATTCACTCGGCCAAATAGCCCTGGACGTGGTTTTTGGTGATTCCAAGCACTTCCGCAAAGAAAAGTTGACCTTTGAGGTTGTGGATTTTCAGAGTGCGCATTCACGCCATTTTGGGAGGCTCGCCACGCACGCATTCATGGCTCGACCATGCTACGGTACCTCAAACTGAAAATGCCAGACCCAAAGGAGTGATCACCGCCACCGGCGATCGGAAGAAGGCGTAAGAGTGCTTTTAAGGGCTCAAGATTGCCGACTCGCAAGTGTCGCCGGTCGAATTCGACGAGTACATGCAAAACGCAGATCCGAGTGATTTGCTACGGTCTAAGAGGCCAGCCACGAGTCTGCGTTCAAATCGCCGGCGCGAGACAAAGCCCGCCCATATTCATCCGATCGACTCGGCGCGGTTCACCCACATATCCACAACACTCGACTCAAAATAGGAAGAAGCGCCATCCAGTTCCTCCGTGAGAATCGGGACATTTTTGCATGGAAGCCACCGACATGCCGTGTTCTGTGGCTGGCTGAGCATCGCCCGAGTCGACAAGTCAGTGAAACCAGTCAAAGAGCATCTTCGCGGTCCGCCGCCCGTAAGAGAAAAGCTATTGGTGAAGAAGTGGCTCGATTGCTGACAGCAGGATTTATCTGTGAGATTTACCACCCGAGTGGCTCGCTAATGTTGTCATGGTCCCCAAGAAGGATAACTCCTCCGCATGTGCATTGATTTTAAGCACATTAATCGGGCCTGCCCGAAGGATCATTCCTCTCCCCGCATCGATCAAATTGTTGACTCGACGGCGGGTGCGTAGAGGTTGTCTTTTCTAGATGCATATTCCGGTATCATCGATCCGCTCAGATGGACCCGATGAAATAAAACAGCTTTCATCACTCCATTCGGTGCTTCGCTATATCACCATGCCATTCGCCTCAAGAATGCCGGAGCCACATTTATGCGAATGATTCGAAGTGTCTTTCACTCAAATCAGTCGGAATGTGGAAGCGATATGGATGATATCGCCGTTAAGTCGCGAAAAGGTTCCGACCTGCTTGCCGACCTCGCCAAACATTTGCCAACCTCGTAAGGTACGATATCAAGCTCAATCCACAAAGTGCACATTCGGAGTTCCCGTGGAAAATTACTCGGTTTTCGCTTCCGAACGAGGATCGACGCTAACCTGAGAAGATCGGCACTATTCTCCGAATGAAACGCCTGCGGCGAAAGTGCACGACGCCCGAAGCTTATTGGATGCTTGGCCGCTTAAGTCGATTCATCTCACGACTCGGTGAAAAGGCATTACCTCTTTACCGATCGATGAAGAAGGTCGACAAGTTCGAGTGGACTCGAAGTCGATGCAGCGCTTGCCGAGCTAAAGCTCGCTCTCCACCCAGCCGGTGCTTGCTGCTCCAATCAGCAAAGAGCCTCTGTTGCTTTACATTGCAGCCACCGGACAAGTTGTCGCTCTGGCTTACGGTCGAGCGGAAGAGGAAGGAAAGGCCTTCAAAGTTCAGCGCCGGTGTATTATTTGTTCAAGTCTTGACTCCGCCCAAGCAGAGATATCCTCATTATCGTAAGCTTGTGTATGGTATATACATGACCACAAAGAAGGTTGCTCATTATTTCTCCGATCATTCTATCACGATTCGCCACGACGCCCTTTATCGTAGATCTTGCATAACAGAGACGAACCGGTCGAGTGGCTAAATGGGCGATTGAACTTCTTCCCTTGATATCAAATTCGAGGCAAAGAAAGCCATTAAGTCCTGTGCTATAGCTGATTTCCTTGCCGAGTGGATTGAACAACAGCACCGAATGAAGTTCACTCGGAGCATTGGACCATGTTCTTTGACGGCTCCAAGATGCTGAATGGTTCTCGTGTTGGGTTGTTCTGGTTTCCCTGAGGAGATAAGCTTAGGTATGTGCTCCAGATTCACTTTGATTCCTCCAACAATGAGGCAGAGTATGAGGCCCTTTTATATGGATTACGATGGCCATCTCACTCGGCGTCCGTCGCTCGATGGTTTATGGCGACTCAGATCTAGTGGTCAATCAAGTAATGAAGGAGGGACGGAGAAGCCCGGCTATGACTGGATCTCGCAATGCAGTGAGGAAGCTGGAAAAGAAGTTTGAGGGGTTGAACTCCATCACATCCCCGATGAAAAATCAAGCAGCAGATGATCCGCCAAGATAGGGTCCAAGAGAGAAGCCATTCCGAGTGGCGTGTTTTTGGAACATATACACACTCCGTCAGTCAAAGAAGATCCCTTCACAGAGGAAGCTCCGCAACCCAAGAGTGCCACGGACTCGACTGAGGTTGAGGTCCCGGCAGTGGTCGACTTGGTCATGGAAGTTTTAGTTGTCACTCCCGATTGGACGATTCCATACATTACATATATTCTGAGAAAGGAACTCCCAGAGGATGAGGAAGAGGCTCGGCAGATCGTCCGTCGATCCAAAGCTTTTACCGTTATCAATGGACAGTTATATAGAGAAAGCCCAACGGGAGTCGGACAAAAATGCATAACGCCAGAAGAAGGTCGAGTCATACTCAATGATATCCACTCGGGGACCTGTGGTCACCATGCGTCTTCTCGGACCATTGTAGCCAAAGCATACCGAGCTGGATTTTACCGCCAAAAGCAAATGAGATGGCGAAAGAAATAGTGGACAAGTGCGAAGGGTGCCGTTCTATTCCAATATGTCACACAAGCTCGTCAGCTTTGAAGACCATTCCACTCGTCTGCCTTTCGCAGATGGGGTTGGACATGATCGGTCCCTTGCGAACGGGTCGGAGCGGTTTCACGATGTCTTGGTAGCAATGACAAGTTCACCAAGTGGATTGAGGCTAAGCCAATCAAAAACTTGATGCTGGTATCGCTGTTTCCTTTGTCGAGGGTTGACGCTCAGGTATGGAGTCCCGCACAGTATTATCACGGACAATGGGTCGAATTTTGACTCGGAAGAATTCAAGGATTTCTGCAACTCCCAAGGCACGCGAGTCGACTACGCTTCGGTCGCTCATCCACAGTCGAATGGACAGGCAGAACGAGCCAATGGATTGATCCTCAAGGGTCCGAAGCCCGCTTGATGCGAGATCTCAAGCACGCGGCTGGAGCTTGGGTCGACGAACTTCCTTCGTGCTCGGGGTTTGCGGACCACGCCTAATCGGTCGACCGGGAGAACTCCTTTTTCCGGTCTATGGGGCGTAGCAGTTTTACCGAAAGTGATCTCCTTCACAATGCTCCCGAATTGAACTTTATAATGAAGCGAAGCTGAGCAAGCGCGTGCCAGATGCAATCGACCTCGAAGAAGAAAGGAAATGGCTCGATCCGCCGACCATTTACCAGAAGACTTGCGCCACCAGACGCCGTAAACGTGAGAGGTCGAGCCTTCCAGAAGGAGATCCGTCCTTCGGTGGATCAGCAGAAGCAACATAAGCTTGCTCCCTCATGGGAAGGTCCTTCATCGCTACAAAGGTTCTCCACAATGGGGCATATCGCCTCTACAATGTCGAACACGATATTGATGAGCCCCGAGCTTGAATGCGGATCTGCTCCGCCTGCTTTACACTTAGAGTTTTTCACTCGGAAGAGTTGTAATAAAGTACTCAGTAGCTCACGAGCTTTGAAGTAATAGTGTCATAATTCCTTCATAATTTTCGCCACTCTTTATTTTTCGTCGAGTAAAATTTTCACCTCCCCAATGGGTGGCGCGAATCCGCCCGCCTAAGTTTTTAAATATCCCACCGAGTGGTAAGCCGACTTCCACTCGGAGGCTTAGCTGCAGCTCCTGCTCGCCTAAGATATTAAAATCCCACCGAGTGGTGCCGACTTCCACCGGAGGCTTAGCTGCAGCTCTGCTCGCCTAAGATATTAAAATCCCACCGAGTGGTGCCGACTTCCACTCGGAGGCTTAGCTGCAGCCTGCTCGCCTAAGATATTAAAATCCCACCGAGTGGTGCCGACTTCCACCGGAGGCTTAGCTGCAGCCTGCTCGCCTAAGATATTAAAATCCCACCGAGTGGTAAGCCGACTTCCACTCGGAGGCTTAGCTGCAGCTCAGTGCTTGCCTAAGATATTAAAATCCTACCGAGTGGTAAGCCAGATTTCCACTCGGAGGCTTAGCTGCAGCTAAGTGCTCGCCTAAGATAAAAGAAATCCTACCGAGTGGAGAGCAAACCTCCCACTCGGGGGCTTAGCTGCAGCCCAGTGCTCGCCTAAGATAAAGAAATCCCACCGAGTGGAGAGCAAACCTCCCACTGGGGCTTAGCTGCAGCCCAGTGCTCGCCTAAGATAAAAGAAATCCCACCGAGTGGAGAGCAAACCTCCCACTGGGGCTTAGCTGCAGCCCAGTGCTCGCCTAAGATAAAAGAAATCCCACCGAGTGGAGAGCAACCTCCCACTGGGGCTTAGCTGCAGCCCAGTGCTCGCCTAAGATAAAAGAAATCCTACCGAGTGGAGAGCAAACCTCCCACTGGGGCTTAGCTGCAGCCCAGTGCTCGCCTAAGATAAAGAAATCCTACCGAGTGGAGAGCAAACCTCCCACTGGAGGCTTAGCTGCAGCCCCTGCTCGCCTAAGATAAAAGAAATCCTACCGAGTGGAGAGCAAACCTCCCACTGGGGCTTAGCTGCAGCCCGGTGCTCGCCTAAGGAATAAGTCAATCAGAAAGTGCACCTTGTCTGTTAACCCGCAAAGAACAATTCAAAGCCAAGAGCAATCATTTCCAAACATCCAATCCAAATTTAGGTCGATACCTAAAATAACCGAGAGTGCTCAGCGCTAAGCCCTGTTAAGGTTTTATCGGTTACAGCCCACTCGCATACCGAGGCAAATTTAAGGTCGAGCAAAGTTTTTACCCTCCCGTGGAGGGCTGGACGGAGCAACGAACTCGCCAAGGTCAATCCTGCCGGCGATCCGCGTGGCAGCTGCAATGAAAGTCTCCATGAAGGTCCCAAGTCGTGCTTTTTAGTATTGGCCACTCGGAGAGCCGCCACTTGTCTTCTCGAAGCTTCCTTGCAATGGACTCGCGCCAGACATTGCATGGCGACGCCCGCACCGCACCGAGCCAAGATTTCTTCCACTCTTGCACTCGGTCGGGGACAGCGCTCATCGAGCCATCAATGACTCGAGGTCATTTTGGAGTGTCTCACCGCCAGAGCGCCGAGTCGATGCGGACGAGCAGCCTTCAGCCTTGCGAGATAGTCCACGACAAAGAAAGAACACGGATTCCAATGGAAGATGTTCATGGCAGTTTCATCGCTCACCGGGAATTGGCAGGTCAAGGTTCGCTCTCGGTGGCTGGTTTCTTCTTCAAAGTTGCGCGTAACTCGCAAAGACAAAACCCGAATCAGGAAAACAAATGAATGGAAACATAACGGTTGGAAGAATTGGTCGAGTGAAGAAGGTTACCTTCAAGTCAAGGAACAATTTCTTAGCAAGACTGCCAAGAAGCTTTCCAGCTCGCTCTTCTTTCCAGCCATTAGAGGGTCTTCACGATTCTTCTTGTCAGCCTTCATTCGCTCAACATCCTTGCCGGCAGCAGCAGAGCAACCTTCAGATTGGCGTTATCCTGCTCGAGCTTGGCGATCGAGGCCGCTTTGTCGTCAAGAAGCTTGATCTTCTCGAGACAGCTCAAGCTCTTTCTTCCTTTGGGCCTCCTTCACCTTGTCTCAGAATCGCAGCAAAGTCAAACGTGAAGCAAACGAGGGAGAAAAGAGTCGTCAAATCTCACCAAACATACCTTTGGTCTCCTCCTCGCCTTCGCCGATTCTCTTGCACTAGCTTCAAGTCCAACTCGAGCTGAATATGCTTCGCTCCAGTTCAAAGATAGCGTGTCGCAAGATCACAAGATTTCTACTGAAGGGTCAGTTGCAAAAGTATCGAGATAATCCACTTCCGAGTGAATAAAAAGAATGGTGCGGTTGAGACTACAATGAATGCAAGCATTCGACCGTAGTCTCGGGATTACACCCTGGGTGCACTCAGCGTGCCCCACCGGGTCTTATTCAAGACAGAGTCGACTAGTCGACCAATCGACCACCGGTGTTATTCACATGCAAAGTCGACGATCGACCAAAAATAATATATAGAGAGCGAGTCGACCGACGACCGAATCTTCTTCAGATCGTAATCAATCGCCAGCAATCGACCACACGCCTCGGGATTACACCTGGGTGCACTCAGCGTTCCCCACCGGCCTCGTAAACATAGTCGCTCCATTCGGATAATGATCAACATCTACTTAGTAAGTTTAAGACCGATCGCCAGCAATGACCTTAGCCTTGGGGACTACACCCAGCGGGTGCACTCAGCGTGCCCCCGCCAATACGGAGTTTTTTACCAACACACCTAGTGGGTGACTGCTATGAATTCCAGAAAGAAAAGTTTTGATAGCATATCCTAACAGAACAGGTGGTGGTCGACTGACCTGAACATTGCTCTGAAGGGCAGAGCTGGCATCGTAAGCGGCTTGGCTCGCATCCCGGACGATCTTCACTTGCTCCATCATGATCCCCGCTTGACGGATTGCTTCCTTAGCAGCATCGGCCTGGTCCTCCGGACGGTGCGTGGTGAAGATCGAAGGTTGTCCAGCACTCGACTAAGTGGGCGAACATCGGTCACGGCACCGCGAAGGACACGGTGTCGAAAGTGCCGACCTCTCCTTCCGCCACGACGGTCTCGGTGCCGCAGCACCTTGGGCTTCTTCGCCAAGAGCTGCTTTCCTGCTCCTCCTAGCCCTCGGTGGTTCCTCATCCTCATCATCGCCGTCGGGAAGAGTGATGATGTTATTGGTTGAGCTTGAGTAAAAGAGTTAAAGTCAGAAATCTTGGGTCAGTCGAATAAGAACAAGAATTAAGGATATAGTACCAGGATTTGAGGTGGCGGCGTCTTCCATCTCATGGTCGTCAGCTTTAGCTGAAGTTTCAGAAGTCGCAGCACTGAAAATCCAAAGAATCACCGACCGATTCAAGTATCAATCGAGACAAAATCTATATAGAGCAAGAAGATTTAAGCAATATGCTTACCCTGAGATGGTGGGGATGGACACCTTCATTTTCGGCAGAGGCTTGGTTGTCCTCGGCGGAACTACCTTCGGTTGCTTCGGCGCCTTCTCAGCCGGCACCGGAGAAGCGGTCCGAGGGCGTTTGGTCGATCATGGGCGTCACAACTCCCTTACCGCTGCTCAACCGAAGGATCGTGCACAAGCTTTGACCGCCTTTCCAAGCGGCGGTGCGATTTCCTCCTCTTCATCCTCGCCATCATCGTCCCCTCCATCGCCATCGCTGCTGCCGCTGCTTCGCAGATTCGAATCCCATTCCTCCCGGCTCTCACCTCCACCGCTTCCCCCTCCTCCGCCGAATCTGGGCGCCATGGGCATTGAGTATAGCTCGTGAGGGCCTGGAAGTATCAAAGCGAGTTCGATCGACCAAGTTATGTAAGCACACTCGGATGCATATACAACAGAAAACAGAACAAGTGTACCTTATCTGGAACGCTGTCACGATCAAGCGGAGAAATCCTCCGGGATCCGCGAGGATTGTCCTTGTTTCCAGTGATTGAAGCCATCCATCTTTCCACTACGGCATCGTCGACTGCCTCCGGGTGGACGCGAGTCTCGTCTTCGGTGCCGCAATACAACCACATACAGTGACTCCGGAACTGAAGGGGCTGGATTCGCCTCCGAAGAAAAACCTCCAGGAGGTCCATGCCAGTCACTCCGTCCCTAACCAGCTGCACCACGCGGTCCATCAGCATCTTCACTTCAGCCCTCTCTTCAGGAACAACCTTCGTGGAGGAGGGCTTATTCACTCGACTCATGGTAAATTCAGGAGTCCATCGATCGCCCGGCGCCGCCTCATTCCGCAATAGAACCAGGTCGATCGCCAACCCCCGACCGACTCGGGAAAATGCATAGCTGGGAAAGTGCTTTTGCTCCTCAACTGGACTCCTAAACCACCACACATCTCGACTACTTGGGTCTTTCGCTCTGGGGAGCTTGCCTTCTTCACACCGAGAGCGACATGTGAAGATGTACTTGAACAAGCCCCAAGGCGGTCGACAACCCGGAAGTTTTCGACATAGACACAAACGCAGCAAGGTATGCGATGGAGTTTGAGTAAAATGGTGGAGCTGGGTTCAAGAAATTCAGAAAACCTCGAAAGAAGACACTCGGCGCAACGAAACCTCGGTCGACATGGTGGCCAAAAGCACGACTCACCCTCTTCGTTGAGGCTGCCACTCGCCAGAAGTCTCAAGGGCGCCATGGGGAATCAATCCGTCGTCGACCATGTCGAGGAGATCCTTCTCCTCGATCGCTGATCGGATCCAATCTCCTCGACCCAGCCTTTCGCAGCTTGATCTCGACGAAGAACCACCGCGACCGGTGGATCTCCCTTCGCCTTCTCGCCGCCGGCGCTTTCTCCGCCACCGACGCTTTCTTCAAGGCCCAACATAGTCGCTTTCTCCTTGCCCATGGCCGCCCGCGGAGGCGCAAGGAGAGAGATGGCGAGAGAGCGGCAGCGAGGGTGGAGAGCGGAGACGGAGAGAGCTAAGGAGGAAGAACAAGGTACTGTGCACGAGCCTCCGGGAGTTGCATTTATAGCGCCCTTCCGAAAGTGGATGACAGGTGGACCCAAGCAGTCCAATCATATCCCGAGTAGCCGTGACCGCGTGATACGTGGCGGAAAAAGTGGCGCGGAGATCGAGGCGCCCTCAGTAACGCCCCATCCTAGCGCCGCAGATCCGTTCTGTTGCGCGCTACCCCAAATTTCAGATCCCGTGAGATCCGCGAACGACAGATCGGTCCGCAAGGCGCGAGATCTCCCGCGATCCGTCGCCGAATAGCAAAAGAAGTCACTCGACTAAAGAACAAGAATGGATCAAGTCGACTGAAGGAAAGTTTCTTGTTATCAACAGAGAAGATCTTGATCCAAGACAAACACGTAGCCAGAATGCAAAAGACAGTCGGAAACAATGTCAACGCCTCCTTCACTCAAGCCTCAATCCATTCGGGGGCTAATGATGGATTCATGTACCTAGGGTAGGGTTATAGGCCTGACCTAAACGTCCTACCCAAGGACACTCGTAGAAGAAATCATCTTCCAGTCGACCAAAGAGGAATCCACTGACTAGATGGAAGGACTCACCATGGAAGACTCACTCGACCATGAAGACTCACTCGACCACCGAAGGTCAAGACACTCTGCAAAGGCAACGGCTTGTTATTAAATAGACTTAATGATAGTTAAAGCGCTTTATGAGGGCGTTATCAAGAACCCCCGGCTTAATGTACTTTTACTCCCTCCATTATGTGGGCTGGCTGGGGTCTGGCAAGACTCTATATAAGCCACCCCCTCCACGTATAGAGGGGTTCAGATTCTTGTAATACTCATACTCATAATCCACTCGACCGCCTCAGGCTCCGAGACGTAGGGCTGTTACTTCCTCCGAGAAGGGCCTGAACTCAGACATCCCTTGTCTCCACAACTACTCCATAACTAGAACATCGCTCTCCTTAACCTACCCCTACTTCTATTTGTCGACTTAGAACCACGACATGTCATACTTTGGTTCAGCGGTATTGTGAGATGAAGCGCCCGACCGACATTATGCGTGACGCTTACGCGAGACTGGTTTCACTGCTACGAGCACTCGTGCTTAAAGGTGGCTGGCGGGTGTCTGTCTCTCTCACTTTAGTTGAACTGAGTGCATACGCCCGTCCTTGAGAAGGTTAAACGAGTCTATTTGACGAAGTATCGCTGTGGTTTTGATGCGTAGGTGAGATTGGTTCTTGCTTAAGCCCGTAGCAGCCACGTAAAATTTGCAACAACAAAGTAGAGGACGCCTAACTTGTTTTTGCAGGGCATGTTGTGATGTGATATGGTCAAGACGTGATGCTATATTTTATTGTATGAGATGATCATGTTTTGTAACCGGTTATCGGCAATCGCTGGAGCCATATGGTTGTCGCTTATTGTATGAAATGCAACGCTCTGTAATTGCTTTACTTTATCACTAAGCGGTAGCGATAGTCGAGAAGCAATAGATGGCGAAACGACAACGATGCTACGATGGAGATCAAGGTGTCGCTACCGGTGACGATGGTGATCACGACGGTGCTTTGAGATGGAGATCACAAGCACAAGATGATGATGGCCATATCATATCACTTATATTGATTGCATGTGATGTTTATCCTTTATGCATCTTATTTTGCTTTGATTGACGGTAGCATTTTAAGATGATCTCTCACTAAAATTATCAAGTAGTGTTCTCCCGAGTATGCACCGCTGCCAAAGTTCGTCGTGCCTGCACACCACGTGATGATCGGTGTGATAAGCTCACGTCCATCTACAACGGGTGCAAGCCAGTTTTGCACACGCAGAATACTCGGGTTATACTTGACGAGCCTAGCATATGCAGATATGGCCTCGGAACACGGAGACCGAAAGGTCGAGCGTGAATCATATAGTAGATATGATCAACATAAGATGTTCACCATTGAAAACTACTCCATCTCACGTGATGATCGGTTATGGTTTAGTTGATTTGGATCACGTGATCACTTAGATGACTAGAGAGATGTCTGTCTAAGTGGGAGTTCTTAAGTAATATGATTAATTGAACTTAAATTTATCATGAACTTAGTCCTGGTAGTATTTTGCAAATTATGTTGTAGATCAATAGCTCGCGTTGTTGCTTTCATATGTTTATTTTGATATGTTCCTAGAGAAAACTGTGTTGAAAAATGTTAGTAGCAATGATGCGGATTTGATCCGTGATCTGAGGTTTATCCTCATTGCAGCGCAGAAAAATTATGTCCTTGATGCACCGCTAGGTGACAAACCTATTGCAGGAGGAGCGTATGCGACGTTATGAACGTTTGGCTAGCTCAATATGATGACTACTTGATAGTTTAGTGCACCATGCTTAACGGCTTAGAATCGGGACTTCAAAGACGTTTTGAACGTCATGGACCATATGAGATGTTCCAGGAGTTGAAGTTAATATTTCAAGCAAATACCCGAGTTGAGAGATATGAAGTCTCCAACAAGTTCTATAGCTAAAAGATGGAGGAGAATCGCTCAACTAGTGAGCATGTGCTCTGATTGTCTGGGTACTACAATCGCTTGAATCAAGTGGGAGTTAATCTTCCAGATAAGATAGTGATTGACAGAATTCTCTAGTCACCATCACCAAGTTAGTAGAACTTCGTGATGAACTATAATATGCAAGGGATAACAGAAACGATTCCCAAGCTCTTTGTGATGCTAAAATCGATGAAGGTAGAAATCAAGAAAAACATCAAGTGTTGATGGTAGGCAAGACCACTAGTTTCAAGAAAAAGGGCAAAGGGAAGAAGGGGAACTTCAAGAAGAACGGCAAGCGAGTTGCTGCTCAAGTGAAGAAGCCCAAGTCTGGTCCTAAGCCTGAGACTAGGTGCTTCTACTGCAAAGGGATTGGTCGCTGGAAGCGGAACTAGCCCAAGTATTTGGCGGATAAGAAGGATGGCAAAGTAAACAAAGGTATATTTGATATACATGTTATTGATGTGTACTTTACTAGTGTTTATAGCAACCCCTCGGTATTTGGTACTTGTTCAGTTGCTAAGAGTAGTAACTCGAAACGGGAGTTGCAGAATAAACAGAAACTAGTTAAGGGTGAAGTGACGATGTGTGTTGAAAGTAGTTTCAAGATTGATATGATCATCATCGCACACTCCCTATAATTTCGGGATTAGTGTTGAACCCAAATAAATGTTATTTGGTGTTTGCATTGAGCATGAATATGATTTGATCATGTTTATTGCAATACGGTTATTCATTTAAGTAAGAGAATAAACTGTTGTTCTGTTTACATGAATAAAACCTTATATGGTTACACACCCAATGAAAATGGTTTATTGGATCTCGATCGTAGTGATACACATATTCATAATATTGAAACCAAAAGATGCAAAGTTAATAATGATAGTGCAACTTATTTGTGGCATCGCCGCTTAGGTCATATTGGTGTAAAGCGCATGAAGAAACTCCATGCTGATGGGATTTTGGAATCACTTGATTATGAATCACTTGATGCTTGCGAACCATGCCTCATGGGCAAGATGACTAAGACTCCGTTCTCCGGACAATGGAGCGAGCAACCGACTTATTGGAAATAATACATACCGATGTATGCGATCCAATGAGTGTTAAGGCTTGTGGCGGGATCGTTATTTTTCGACCTTCACAGATGATTTGAGCAGATATGGGTATATCTACTTGATGAAACATAAGTCTGAAATAGTTGAAAGGTTCAAAGAATTTCAGAGTGAAGTGGAAAATCATCGTGACAAGAAAATAAGGTTTCTACGATCTGATCGCGGAGACAAATATTTGAGTTACGAGTTTGGTCTTCAATTAAAACAATGTGGAATAGTTTCACAAATTCATGCCACCTGGAACACCACATCATAATGGTGTGTCCGAACGTCATAACCGTACTTTATTGGATATAGTGCAATCTATGATGTTTCTTACCGATTTACCAATATCGTTTTGGGATCATGTATTAGAGACAGCTGCATTCACGTTAAATAGGGCACCATCTAAATCCGTTGAGACGACACTATATGAACTGTGGTTTAGCAAGAAACCAAAGTTGTCGTTTCTTAAAGTTTGGGGCTGCGATGCTTATGTGAAAAAATTTCATCCTGATAAGCTCAAACCCAAATCGGAGAAGTGTGTCTTCATAGAATACCCAAAGGAAATTGTTGGGTACACCTTCTATCACAGATCCGAAGGCAAAACATTCGTTGCTAATAAATGGATCCTTTCTAGAGAAGGAGTTTCTCTCGAAAGAAATGAGTGGGAGGAAAGTAGAACTTGATGAGGTAATTGTACCTTCTCCCTTATTGAAAGTAGTTCATCACGTAAATCTGTTCCGTGACTACTACACCAATTAGTGAGGAAGCTAATGATGATGATCATGTAACTTCAGATCAAGTTACTACCGAATCTCGAGGTAAACCAGAGTGAGATCCGCACTGAGTGGTACGGTAATCCTGCTCGAAGTCATGTAACTAGACCATGATAAACCTACGAACTATGAGGAAGCGATGATGAGCCCAGATTCCGCGAAATGGCTTGAGGCCATGAAATCTGAGATGAGATCCATGTATGAGAACAAAGTGTGGACTTTGGTGGAGTTGCCCGATGATCGGCAAGCCATAGAAAATAAATGGATCTTCAAGAGGAAGAAGGACGCTGATAGTAGTGTTACTATCTACAAAGCTAGACTTGTCGAAAAAGGTTTTTGACAAAGTTCAAGATGTTGAATACAATGAGATTTTCTCACTCGTATCGATGCTTAAAAGTCTATCCGAATCATGTTAACAATTGCCGCATTTTATGAAATCTGGCAAATGGATAAACAAAACTGCATTCCTTAATGGAGTTATTAAAGAAGAGTTGTATGTGATGCAACCAAGAGGTTTTGTCGATCCTAAAGGTGTTAACAAAATGTGCATCTATGGACTGGTGCAAGCATCTCGGACTTGGAATATACGTTTTGATAAGTTGATCAAAGCATATAGTTTATACAGACTTGCAGTGAAGCCTGTATTTACTAGAAAGTGAGTGGGAGCACTACAACATTTCGATAAGTATATGTGAATGACATATTGTAGATCGGAAATAATGTAGAATTATTCTGCAAAGCATAAAGGAGTGTTTGAAAGGAGTTTTTCAAAGAAAGACCTCGGTGAAGCTGCTTACATATTGAGCATTAAGATCTATAGAGATAGATCAAGACGCTTGATAAGTTTTTTCAATGAGTACATACCTTGACAAGATTTTGAAGTAGTTCAAAATGGAACAGTCAAAGAAAGAGTTCTTGCCTGTGTTACAAAGGTATAAAATTGAGTAAGACTCAAAACCCGACCACGGCAGAAGATAGAAAGAAAATGAAAGTCATTCCCTATGCCTTGGCCATAGGTTCTATAAAGTATGCCATGCTGTGTACCAGATCTATTGTATACCCTGCACTGAGTTTGGCAAGGGAGTACAATAGTGATCTAGGAGTAGATCACTAGACAGTGGTCAAAATTATCCTTAGTGGAATAAGGATATGTTTCTCGATTATGGAAGTGACAAAAGGTTCGTCGTAAAGGGTTACGTCGATGCAAGTTTTGACACCGATCTAGATGACTCTAAGTCTCTATCTAGATACATATTGAAAGTGGGAGCAATTAGCTAAAGTAGCTCCGTGCAGAGCATTGTAGACATAGAAAATTGCAAAATACATAACGGATCTGAATGTGAAAGACCCGTTGACTAAGATTCTCTCACAAGCAAAACATGATCACACCTTAGTACTCTTTGGGTGTTAATCACATAGCGATGTGAACTAGATTACTGAATCTAGGAAACCCTTCGGGTGTTAATCACATGATGATGTGAACTATCGATGTTAATCACATGGTGATGTGATCTAGATTATTGACTCTAGTGCAAGTGGGAGACTGAAGGAAATATGCCCTAGAGGCAATAATAAAGTTATTATTTATTTCCTTTTATCATGATAAATGTTTATTATTCATGCTAGAATTGTATTAACCGGAAACATAATACATGTGTGAATATATAGACAAACAGAGTGTCACTAGTATGCCTCTACTAGACTAGCTTGTTAATCAAAGATGGTTAAGTTTCCTAACCATAGACAAAGGAGTTGTCATTTGATTAACAAGGTCACATCATTAGTTGAATGATCTGATTGACATGACCCATTCCATTAGCTTAGCACCGATCGCTTAGTATGTTGCTATTGCTTTTATCCATGACTTATACATGTTCCTATAACTATGAGATTATGCAACTCCTGTTTACGGAGGAACACTTTGGTACTACCAAACGCCACAACGAATCGGGTGATTATAAAGGAGTACTACAGGTGTCTCCAAAGGCAGATGTTGGGTTGGCGATTTGAGATTAGGATTTGTCACTCCGATTGTCGGAGAGGTATCTCTGGGCCCTCTCGGTAATGCACATCACTAAGCCTTGCAAGCATTACAACAAATGAGTTAGCTGTGAGATGATGTATTACGGAACGAGTAAAGAGACTTGCCGTAACGAGATTGAACTAGGTATTGGATACCGACGATCGAATCTCGGGCAAGTAACATACCGATGACAAAGGGAACAACGATGTTGTTATGCGGTCTCGACCGATAAAGATCTTCGAGAATATGTAGGAGCCAATATGGGCATCCAGGTCCCGCTATTGGTTACTGACCGGAGACGTGTCTCGGTCATGTCTACATTGTTCTCGAACCGTAGGGTCCGCACGCTTAAGGTTTCGATGACGGTTATATTATGAGTTTGTGTATTTTGATGTACCGAAGGAGTTCGGAGTCCCGGATGAGATCGGGGACATGACGAGGAGTCTCGAAATGGTCGAGACGTAAAGATCGATATATTGGACGACTATATTCGGAGTTCGGAAAGGTTCCGAGTCATTCGGGTATTTATCGGAGTACCGGAGAGTTACGGGAATTCGCCGGGGAGAAGTATTGGGCCTTATGGGCCATACGGGAAAGAGAGAGGGGCTGCCCTAGGCAGGCAGCGCCTCTTCCCTAGTCCGAATTGACTAAGGGAGGGCCGCACCCTCCTTCCTTCCCTTCTCCCTCCCCTTTCCTAGTCTCCTACTCCTAATACATGGAAGGTCTCCTAGTTGGACTAGGAAAGGGGGAATCCTACTCCCGGTGGGAGTAGGACTCCCCAGGGCGCGCCATAGTAGAGGGCCGGCCCTCCCCTCCTCCACTCCTTTATATACGGGGGTAGGGGCACCCCATAGACACACAAGTTGATCCTTGAGATCGTTCCTTAGCCGTGTGCGGTGCCCCCCTCCACCATATTCCACCTCGGTCATATCGTAGCGGTGCTTAGGCGAAGCCCTGCGTCGGTAGAACATCAAGATCGTCACCACGCCGTCGTGCTGACGGAACTCTCTCTCCCCGGAGCTTTGCTGGATCGGAGCCCGAGGAGCGTCACCGAGCTGTACGTGTGTCAAGAACTCGGAGGCGCCGGAGTAACGGCGCTGGGATCGGTTGGATCGCGAGGAGAACGTACGACTACTTCCTCTACGTTGTGATCGCTTCCGCTTCGGTCTACGAGGGTACGTAGACAACACTCTCCCCTCTCGTTGCTATGCATCACCATGATCTTGCGTGTGCGTAGGAAATTTTTTGAAATTACTACGTTCCCCAACAGGTGGGGCTGCGACGTGTTGATCTTCCGAGGCCGGGCATGACCCAGGAAAGTGTGTCCGGCCAAATGGGATCAAGCGTGTTGGGTTATGTGGTGCACCCCTGCAGGGAAGTTAATCTATTCGAATAGCCGTGTCCCTCGGTAAAAGGACGACCCGGAGTTGTACCTTGACCTTATGACAACTAGAATCGGATACTTAATAAAACACACCCTTCCAAGTTCCAACCCGGTGATCGCTCTCTAACAGGGCGACGAGGAGAGGATCGCCGGGTAGGATTATGCTATGCGATGCTACTGGAGATGCTACTTGGAGATGCTACTTGGAGGACTTCAATCTACTCTCTTCTACATGCTGCAAGACGGAGGCTGCCAGAAGCGTAGTCTTCGACAGGATTAGTTATCCCCCTCTTATTCTGGCATTCTGCAGTTCAGTCCACCGATATGGCCCTTTACACATATACCCATGCATATGTAGTGTAGATCCTTGCTTGCGAGTACTTTGGATGAGTACTCACGGTTGCTTTCTCCCCCCTTTTTCCCCCTTTCCTTTCTTTCTGGTTGTCGCAACCAGATGCTGGAGCCCAGGAGCCATACGCCACCGTCGATGACGACTACTACACTGGAGGTGCCTACTTCTATGTGTAGCCCGTTGACGACGACCAGGAGTAGTTAGGAGGATCCCAGGCAGGAGGCCTGCGCCTCTTTCGATCTGTATCCCAGTTTGTGCTAGCCTTCTTAAGGCAAACTTGTTTAACTTATGTCTGTACTCAGATATTGTTGCTTCCGCTGACTCGTCTATGATCGAGCACTTGTATTCGAGCCCTCGAGGCCCCTGGCTTGTATTATGATGCTTGTATGACTTAATTATGTTGTTAGAGTTGTGTTGTGATATCTTCCCGTGAGTCCCTGATCTTGATCGTACACGTTTGCGTGCATGATTAGTGTACAATTGAATCGGGGGCGTCACATCTGCCCTACATCACCCATCTTCCTCATCATCCCTTTTAGGAAAGACCACTCAACGCTTTGCTCATATCCAATTTTAGTGCCATGTAGACATCTTTGCCCTTCCTTTTCCTCTTCATGAAGTGGGTCATTTCGTATGTAAGAATAGTATTATCTGATATCAGTCGTCCCAGCACAAATGCACTCTGGTTGTTAGAGATTAGCTCATCCAAGTTCATCTTGAGCTGGTTGGCAATAACCTTTGACACAAGTTTATACACCACGTTGCATAGGCTAATAGGGTGTAGATCTTTGATTCGATCAGGATTCCAAACCTTTGGGATAAGCACAACAATTGTTTCGTTCCATCCCTCTGGTATACAGCCGCCTCGCAACACATGTAACACTTCTTGTGTAACCGCATCACCCACCGTACTCCTGAATCTCTTATAGAAAATCGCTCGCATACCATCCGCACCTGGGGCTTTAAGACCCCCCATTTTTCAAGTGCTTTCTTAACTTCCTCAGGAGTGTACTCTTTGCCTAGCATCTTGTTCATCTGTAATGTGACTCTTGGCTCCACATCTTGTAGCACTCTGTTGTGGTTAGCTCCAGCTCCCGCCCTGGCCGTAAACAAATGCGTGAAGTGGTTAGTCACCAGGGCCTTCAGATCCTCTTCTCCTTGCACCACAACCCCATCGTCCCCCTTTAGCTTATCAATTCTGTTATGTCTTTTCCTGGTCAAGGCATACTGATGAAAGAACTCTGTATTTCTATCCCCTTTCGTGAGCCAGTTGGCATGGGCACGCTGTCGCCAGAAATGTCAAGCTATTCCTCCAGACGGTCAAGTTTGTAACAAGCCACCTATTCCTTTCTGATGTTTGCAGCAGTTAGATCACCCTGTCTATATTTCTCCAGCTCGACCCTCAGATTTTTAGTACGCTTTTGTAGGTCGCCTAGAACCTCCCTGCTCTAGGTGTCCAAATTCTTGGAAACAGCTTTGATGAGTTGGGCCACCATACTGTCCCCATTATCTTTCGCCCTCTGCCAAGCATCTTTTACTATTTTCTCATAATCCTCCTCTAGCAGCCATCTACCTTCAAAACGTTTATTCAGGTTGTTTGGTTGTGGCCGGGGCTTCTTATGTGCCCCATCAACATGCAGAATCACATGTCAGTGATCTGAATGCTTCGGACAACCATTGATCACTTATACCCTGGGAACCGCATACACCATTCAGCGTTAGCCATCGCTCTATCAAGTCTTTCACGGATATAGCCATCAATATGGTAGTTATTATTGCGCCAAGTAAAAATGTCACCCTCGAAACTGAGGTCATTAAAATTACAAAAATTTAATGCAGAACGAAAGCGGTCCATGTAGGCCTGGGTTCTGGGCACCCCTCCTTGCTTCTCAAAGTTGTACAAGATTTCATTGAAGTCCCCCATACAGACCCAGGGCATCTTCTCTTGGAGATGAAGAGTGCGTAACAGCTTCCATGTCTCCTCCTTCAACTCAGTCTTGGGTTGACCATACATGACTACGAACCTCCATTTGAAACCATCTGCCTCAGTAAAAGTGGCATCGATGTGCATTATTCGTCCCATCCACCTCAAAGTCAGGTTAACAACTTTCTTCCACAACAGTGCCAAGCCCCCACTTTTTCCTTCGCACGTGTTGAACACTAAGTTGGGCATATTGAGAGTATACGTGAGCTTCTCCACCTTATTTTTATTCATTCTAGTTTCAGAAAGAAAACGAATATCGGGGTCCTCCTTCTGCATCTCCAGAAGACCAAGGAATGTCGGCCCACCCCCGAGTCCCCGGCAGTTCCAAGCAATCACTCTCATTTTGGATTGCAGGGCTGTCCCGGCAGCCCCGCCTTCAAAGTTTTATCTCCACCTCATAGGCGTTGGATGGATCCACTTTCCGCCTCTTCTCGCCCTCCTCCTCCACAAACATGCCACCCAACTGCCTCTTCCCATTCGCAGCACTTCCTTCAGCCAGTGTGTTTCCTTCCTTCTGCCCATCCTCCTTGCGGTTCCGACCCGACAGACGCTTGAAAGTCACTGGTTTATTCTTAGTTCTTCCATCCCCTTTCCCTAACTGGCCATGCTCCTCCTCTTTCTGTTGTTCAAGCGTTGGTGGAGCACTGTTCACGTGGCTGTGCATGGTACTGTTTTGCATGGCCTCGGGTACCTCCCCATTCTTGATGCATCCTGGCCCTCCTTTATGTCTCCCACTCCCACCTAAGGCTGCAAACGAGTCGAGTTCGAGCGAGTTGGAGTTGGCTCAGCTCAACTCATAATAAAAGTCAAGCGAGCTGAAATTGAGTGAAGCTCAGGGCTGAGTTGTATAACATGACTCGCACTCAGCTTGCAACAATCTCGACTCGATCTCGAGCTAGTTTCGATGTAAATGAGATATTAAAAACTATAAATCTATGGTGATTATTCCAACTAGATAAGTCTCAACACAACATAAGAAAGTGCTACAAAATATTATTCCAATCAAGACGGTAGTATTATAAGTTTTTGAATTAGTTTGACTTATTGTTTCACAACTGAAAGTCTTGTATAAAAATAGGATAATTATTTTTTTGAAAGCAACATGGCTTTATTACTCAACGTACGGGAAAATCGCTCATAATACAAGTGCCCACTTGGGTAGGTACATCCTCCTGCCACTGCATGCAGTGATCAGGATCACACATACGACCAATACTAGCCAGTTCGTGAGCGGCAGAATTTGAAGTATGACGACATACAGAGATAGAGTAGAAAGAAAACCAGAGTTTCAGTTGGTATTTCATGTCCTCGATGACAACCGCGTACGCTGAAGAATCCACTCTCCGCATGTCTAGGGCCTCCGCTAGAAGTTGTGAGTCGGTCTCGAACTCCACTTGAACTAGGCCAAGGTCTGCAGCTGCTGTTATTGCATGTGACATGGCTACTACTTCAGCAGTGAAGGCGTTGCCAACGTTCTCGCTTCTCCCTGCCCGTGCATGTAGGAGAGCCCCTTCGTTTGATCTCACCACCAAACCCCATCCTGCGTGGTTCTGGCCAGGGACGAAAGAACCATCCACGTTGATCTTGTAACCAGCCTGTATCGGAGGCCGCCATTTCTCCGGGTTTACACTTGCACTAGCTTTCCCAAAAACTTGCAGGTATTCAAGTACATTGCTCCGAGTCCTTCTCGCCAGTTCGACCGCCGCGGTAGGCATTTCTCCCTCTCTGAGCTTATTCCTGTTTGACCACCACAACCACCAGAAGGTAAGGACGTGGAGCCGTTTTTTTTCATCCAAGCCCCACAGAAAGTCAAGCATGACATGCACAGACGTAATCTTTTCCAACTCCATCCATTCCTTCTCCATAGCAAGGTCCCTCCATACCTCCTTCACTTCCTTACACTTGATGAAAAGATGTGCTCCGTCCTCGTCAACCTTCCCACAGAATAAGCATTTTGTGTCCGATATTGGTATCCCCTTGCGCGCTACATTGGTCCGTAGGGCGAGGGACTCGTGTTTAAGGCACCAAGTGAACATTTGGATATTTTTTGGGCAGGGCAACCTCCACAGCCGCTTCCATGTGTCATCCTTGGCTGTGTTCAGATTCCCAGGGTTTGAGTCATTTCCTCCTACGCCACCATTCTGCGAGTGAAGCACAAGCTGCCCCTGAAGTTTCTACGCGCTCTTGACGGAGTGGGTGCCTTTGGTGTCATACTGCCATGCAATGAAGTCGTGGACTCCCTCTCGCAGCGGAACCTGCAGGATGTGCTTTATGTCATCTGCCCAAAAAGTGTCACGCACCAGTTGCTCGTCCCATTGACCTGTTGCAGGATCGATGAGGTCGCAGACTCGCTGAAGCAGGCTCTGTCCTCTGGGTGTTATGACTTGCCGTGACCAGGGCCGGGGGATCCAAGGATCTGTCCAAATGTTTACTTGAGTCCCATCACCGATCCTCCAAATATACCCCTCCCGGAACAGGTTGATCGTCCATGAAGAAGACTGCGCCAGGAGTAGGAGATGCCATCTTTAGGGACAGCATCAAGGATCTTGCCACTCGGGAAGTACCTGGCCTGCAGTACTTGCGCACAAAGCGAGTCTGGGTGCTGGAGTAGTCTCTAAATCTGCCTCGAAAGCATAGCCAAGTTAAAATCATGCATGTCCCGAAACACTAAACCCCCCTGAGCTTTAGGCTTGATTAGAGTTTTCCAACCGATCCAATGGATGGGGTGATCCTTCTCCTGTTGACTCCACCAATAATTCCCAACCAAAGAGCTGAGTTCCCCGCAAAAAGATTTTGTCAAGTAGAAACAAGACATAGCAAAAGTGGGTATAGCTTGAGCGACCGTCGTGACCAAGGTTTCTTTGCCCGCCTTTGCAATCAGCCTTTCTTTCCAGCCATATACCCGGCCTGCCATAGCTCCCTTTACGAAAGCAAACGCTTTCCGTCTAGACTTTCCAACGTGCACTGGCAACCCTAGGTACTTCTCATTCCATGATTCGCTTTGAATTTGCAGGGCGTTCTTGACAGCCGATTTGGTCTCCGTTGCAGTGTTAGGACTGAACATGATCGCTGACTTCTCGAGGTTGATACATTGCCCAGAGCAGGCCTCATAGAGATCCAGTGCATGGCGCAGTGCATGGGCTTCCTCCTGCGTAGCTTTCAGCAGTAGGACTGAATCGTCTCCGAATAGCAGGTGAGATACCACCGGTGCTTGCGGACAGATCTTGGCTCCGGTTATCCTTCCCATCGCCTCCGTGTCATGTAGTAGTGCTGACAGTCCCTCTGCACAAATGACGAAAAGGTACGGCGAAGTTGGATCCCCTTGCCTGAGGCCTCGTGACGGAGTGAACTGGTCAGACAGAACACCATTTATTTTTATTTGGTATCATACAGAACATACACAATTCATTACCAAGTTAATCTACCGAGTACCGAAGCCCAGTTTCGTCAACATTGCCCTTAGAAACTCCCACTCGACTCTCTCATATGCTTTACTCATATCCGCCTTCACTGCTGCGATGCCCTCCTTTACCTTCTTCTTATTAAGCAGATAGTGCAATAGCTCATAAGCCACAAGCACGTTATCGGAGATCATCCGACCAGGCACAAAGGCGCTCTGGTTCAAAGAAATGATATCCGGGAGCACCAGTTTGAGTCGGTTTGCTATAACCTTGGAGACAATCTTGTAAACCACGTTGCAGAGACTTATCAGCTGTAGATCCTTTATTCTATTGGGATTCTTCACCTTTGGTATAAGGACTACAACCGTATCATTCCAACCTTGCGGCATATCACCGCCGTTTAACACCGCAAGGACCTCCTCAACCACTTTATCTCCCATGAAATGCCAATGCTTCTTGTAGACGATGGAGGACATGTCGTCCGGTCCCGGAGCCTTCAAATCACCAATATGGTCAAGCGCTGCCTTAACCTCTTCTCGTGTTACTTCTGCTTCCAGGATAGATCCCATAGCCGGGGTCACTTGTGGTTGGACCTTGCTAATGAGCTCCGGTAAGCGGTTTACTCCTGTTGAGGTGAAGAGCTCCTGAAAAAATGAACAGACATAGTTAGACAGTTCCTCCCCTTCCTTCACCTCCGTGCCATCCTCCCTCCTTAGCTTCTTGATCCGGTTTGCCTTCCTCTTTGCTGATGCCACGGCCATAAAGTACTTCGTGCTCTTGTTTCCGTCCCGGAGCCAAGTAACATGGGAATGTTGTTTGGATTTTGTATCCTTCTTGCCCTCCAGTTCCTCGACAAGGCACCTCAAACGGGCTTCCTCCCGAACCTTGGCATCCGAAACAGGTGCCCGCATACATTTCTCCAGTTCACGGCGTGCCTTCCTTAGGCGTTCCTCCAACTCACCCGCCACCTCCCGGCTCCATTTCCTCATTCTACCTGCTACGTTGGTCATAGCGGACGCAACATCGCCTTTCTCTTTTAAACACCCCTCCTCCCAAGCTCCTTGGATCTCAGCACTGCACCCCTCTTCCTGCAGCCACCAAGCCTCAAAACGGAAGCCTCGATCTTCACCCGCTCTTCTTTGCTCCCCTTGTGTGCATACAATAACCAGCCTGTGGTCAGAGTGTCGAGGGCCCCCGTTGATTACATTGAATTCAGGAAACCACTCACATCACTTTGTGTCGGCCATAGCCCTGTCGAGGCGTTTACAGATATACAGATCCACCTCCTTGCTATTGTTTCTCCACGTGAATTTGTCTCCTTCATACCCAATATCGCACAATCCGCACACCTCTAGGGCCTCCCTGAAGTTATCCATGAACCGCTGGGGACGAACAGCTCCTCCTATCTTCTCATCCCTGGTTAAAATCTCATTAAAATCTCCTAGACACAGGCGCCCGATTTGGTGTTGCTGACCAAGGATGCGTAACATCTTCCAGGTTTCTACTTTTCGCTCCAGCTCCGATTCACCATACACCCCCGTAGGTCTCCAAATCCTCCCATCCTCCTCCGTAACATCCACATCCACATGCCTTCGCCCATAAGACCGCAGAGATATGTTAATCCCCCTCTTCCAAAACAGCGCTATTCCTCGACTGCGGCCTACAGGATTCCAAGCCAACATGTTCATTAATCCCAAAGACCACCGGAATTTCTCCAACTCTTTTTCAGTCAACTTCGTCTCCGCCAAAAACAGTACGTCGGGATCCTCCATCCTCCCCAGATCAAGGAGGCTGCGAACCGCCGGGCCGTTCCCGAGTCCCCAGCAGTTCCATCCGATGATCTTCATTTGTCCCGGCGGGACTGCTCTAGCAGCCCGACTGATATGTTATCATTGGCGTTCACAGGCAGGGTTAAGGTCGCCAGCTCCTCCCCTTGTATACTCTCATCCCCCTTTACCTTCTTCCCTACCTTCTCTACTCCGTCTCCTTCTTCGTCCATCGTCCCCCTCTTACCACCCAAACCTATAGCCACCACTTGCTCGCTCACTGCAATAGTCCTGTCCCTACCCTTCTTCCTGTATTTCTTTCCTCCCGTTGCCTTCTCCTTATTTACCACCCTGCTGGAACCATGCAGGCACACATCTACGTCCTCCGGGGCAGCAGCCACTGGGCCAAGGTTACTAGGGGCAGTGATGAGCGCCCCCTCCTGGCCCGTAGGCTTGTCCTGCTGTCGCTTTGCCCCCACACCAAACTCCAACTTCTTTGGAATCCCCCCTTCTCGGCTCACTTTGTTGCTCTTGACAGGGCTAGTAAGCTCCTCTTCCTTCCCTGACCCGCCTTTGCCACCTCCACTGGAATCACTCTTCCTCCAAGATAAACTATCACTCCCACTCCCTGATCGCCCTCCAGACCGGCTATACCCAAAACTACGAGGTCCATTCAAACTTCTACCTCCCGCCCTCCAAGCTCTCTCCTCCGACCAGCCTCTCCGTTGACCCATGTCTGCCCGCAACAATCGCCCAAACTGTGAGCGTTCTCCCTTCTTCACCTTTATGGCACAATCCTTTTCCCCGTGCCCGATGATCCCACACGTTAACAGAAGTCCGGTAGAAATTCGTATTCAAATCTACACCAGTTTCGGTCTTCTTCCTCCTCCCCATTAACCATGGTTGTCTTGTCCTTGGCTTGTTCTGCAACCTCTTCCTCCCCTCCATCTAGGGTCAAACCCCTCATGATCGGCCTATCAATCTGCATTCTAATCTTAAACTCAGAAACCTACCGATAGCTACTCCGTCTACTTCCGTATCCGCCTCCACAAAAGCCCCAACAATGTTGCCAATATCTTCTGCTGATTCCTCATTCATCATTCCAAGGGGAAGGTTGTAAACCCTGACCCAAATAGGGATATTGTTGTGGGCATAATCCTCCGGCCTCTTGCTTGGTACGTAATCCTCCACCACCATGAGCTCTTTGTCGAACATCCAAGGGCCATCCTCCACTGCCTTGCGTTTGCCTAACTCCTGGTGGAACATGATGAGGAACTGATTCACACCGATCTCCTTGCAGTCAATACCCTTGATCGGGCACCAAACCCTACCCAGCGAGAGGCAGATCGCATCTGGGTGCTCCAGTTTTTCCGACATGACTTTGCCCACCATCTGCACCATCGACTCCTTCCCTCTCTCCCTGGACGACAGACGCACCTTGACGCCCTTCTTCTCTTCCTCTGAGAGTTTGAGGCCCTTCATCATCCCCGCTACTCCTTCTACCGCCATGGCTCCGTCCCCTGACCTCCCCCGACACCACCTAGGAAACAAGTGTATTTACGACCACGCGCCCTAGGGAAGCGTGTAGAAGGCTTATGGTGGATGGTTTCTGGATCGATGGACGAACACAGTTGATGGGAGAGGAGATCCGGCGAGATTAGACGGCAGCGGGACGAAGAAACCCTAGGTCACGGCCACAATCTCCTCGGGATCGCCTCCGGAATTACCGGACCCAACGCCAACCGTCACCCAACGGCCACTTTGGATAATGATTCATGACAACATTTAATTGGAAAACAAAGTATTGGCCAAAGACCATACTAAGGCCTAAATCTTATTTGCATTTAATAAAGCTTCCACGTTTGCTTGTAAATAAAATGGAGAAAAATCATGGATAGCATATACATGGTAATAAATTATCTTATTTCCATTTAATATATGGCACGATCGTTTAACATAATGATATTATGTCGAGCTATCGAGTTAAAATCGAGCGAGCTGGTATTAGCTCAAGATTGGCTCGTTCCTCGGTCGAGCTACATCAAGTGGTCAAACTCAGATCATTTATTTTCGAGCCGATCTCGAGTCGAGCTAAAAAACGAGTCGATCTCGAGCGGCTCATGAGCCCCGAGCTTTTCTTGGAAACCTACTCCCACCGCCGCACTATTTCGTGGAATTATGCATGTTTGTACACATATAAAGGCCCAGCCTCAGACGTGTACATCCAGTGCCATGCCTCAGCCCATATACAACCCAGAAAGCTCTTAATCGCCACCATCATCCCACGACAAACAATCGCTTCAAAACGAATCAGAAAAAGATCTCGCCTGATCGCTACCCCTAAAAAAAAGATCTTGCATATCGCTGCTCACCATAGCTTATCTCTTTCCATCGTTTCGCCAGATTGATCAGAAAACAAACCTCGTTCATGCTGCGCCGCCAATTATCCTCGAGGCTTCGACTAGTCGACTCGACCAACCGTACGTCCGGACCTGCGCGGCTGCGCCCGGCGGACGGCCCCGCAGTCCCCACCAACCGTTCTATTCTGTTCAGCTCCATTTACACAACCGGCTGGACATGATAGGTAATCTCTAGTTTTTTGTATCATTTTTTTCCTAGTTCTTTTGTATCAGCCTAAATCAATGAGTTAGTGATGTTAAAATTCTGTTAGTTTAGTCAATTTTGTTCACATGTTCTTATTTTGCAAAATTTCAAATGAACAAATGATTTAGTCTATCCAATAATGTCTTGGTTTTAAATACTACTACTTGATTTATATTTACAAGTCCATGTCCTTTTATTATTGCTTGTGAACAGACAATGACCTCGAATGAACAAAGTCTTCATTAATTGGTACCAACTTTCCAATGATGGATTTTGTTAAATTGTTAACATATTTTAGCAAAATTGCTCTTAACTTGATATGAATTAATATTTTTCATTTTGGTGAATTTGTGGTGTACTTCTAACATGCATTAGTATGCGTGGTATTTGGAGTTTTTTTATAGCCACTTAGTTTTAGCCCTAGGGTTTGAGAAATCCCGGCTCCGCCTCTGCAACCAATGGCGCATGTACGCAAATTTGTGTATGGTTTGTTAATTTGGAGGAGACGAGGAACCGAGAATGGAGTGGTTGTTGGATAGTTAGATTTCTATTATTTTACCCCGTCAAATTCAAGTGTTAACGTGTTAATTAACACTCCATTACACAAAACATTGTCGTATTCTTGAGAAAAAGAAAGGAGGAAACTAGTACTATGCACAAATTGGTTTCTATAAAATGTAACTTCTGATAATTCTAAGGAATTATATATCCATAGTGATGGAGAATAACTTGCTGAAACTTTATATGCTGAAAATTGGCCTAGTCATGGTACTGAAAATTTTCCTATTTTTTCTCTTGTTCTTTAATTGTGCCTTGAGCCTTTCTTTGATTTCCTTTTTCGGAGTAATGGTGGATGGTACTGAACACACACATGTCCCATCAATGCTCCATCCAGGATGTGGCGCTCCATGATCTTGGCCTCGCCATCAGGCTGTACATATATGAACACACTATGTCCAAAGCTGAAGCAGACAATGAAAGGCCAAGCTTATTCACTGCTTTTCAGGTTGTTAATTCTAGAATTCATTGATTTTGCTTCAGTTTCCCCCCGGTATATGTTTTGGTTCTGCTTGGTTCAAACCTTTTCGAGAAATTTTGTTCAAATTTTGGTCGTTTCTCATTCTAAGTTTCAACTTTTAGTTTATGCATTTTGTCCGAGTTTTTCCAAAAAATTACCGAAATACCGGATTTCGCCCATTTCGTTCGGGCCCGGTAAAAAACCAAAAACGAAATCCAAAACCTTGTCGCTGATGCCCAGATGTGCATCATCCATGGGGATGTCTGGTGATGAACACGTTTTGTATACATGTTTTTGCACCCAATAGGGCTGAGTCCCCACGAAGCATTCACATAGCATGTTGAAACAAGCGATGTGCAGTGTTCAGGTATTTGCTAACATCGAGCCCCTTCAAGTCACTTGGGCCCTATGCCATCTACTCCCTCCGTCCCAAAATTCTTGTCTTAGATTTGTCTAGATACGGATGTATCTAATACTAAAACATGACTTGGTACATCCGTATTTAGACAAATCCAAGACAAGAATTTTGGGACGGAGGGAGTACAAAACTACAGCACTGTAACAACATCTCACTAAAGCTCTAGATATTACAATTTTACCTAGAGCCATGTGAAGTGTATGCGTCTTCAGTAATGCAGGAGAGTTTCGGGTCTAATCCTCTCATAAGTCATGACTTCTTCTTCCAGCAATGGTGGAGGGCGGATTGTTCGGTGGAGGAGGCCTCCCGCTGGTATGCGTTCATGGCGTTGATCTTCTTGTGGCAGCCGGCATGTCACCGGTAGGAGTGGGCTTGTCTTTGCAAGTTACAATGTTCAAGCTTGAGTTTGGCCATGTTGTTTTGGCTTTCCCTGGTTTTTCGTAATTAACCTGACAACAAACTTCTTAATTAATGAAACAGGCAAAGCTTTTGCCTCATGTTTCATAAAAAAATATCTATCTAGCAATGTATAATTTCAGTTGATTAATATTTTAAAAAATGGACACTAAGAATTAGCAAAAGTGCTCGCATATAAACCAACACAAATGGGTAGTAAAAGTTGCAGATTTATGGCCATGTACGTAGGAGTTCAATTAAAACACCTGATTTCAGAAAGAATATGTGCCCAAGAAAAAGCTTACTAATTTTAAAATTCATTCTAGTAAGACATGCAATGCTAAATAAGAGTAGTGTATGGTAAACCCATTCCAACCAGAACCGGGGTCTGGAGTCTGAACACCTCGCTACATTTGTACAACTAGTCTTTAGGCACGCACTGTTTCAAAATAAAGTAGCCAAAAAAATGCATTGACATTCGCCAGTACATTCATGTTTGGATCGCACCTCAAGACTTTCTTGGAATTTCAGGACAGCGCAATTGGGGCTGGAGCCACACACACACCCTCTTGGCCGCCCATCTTGGACGGAGCATCTTCACAAATTCACACTCTGCATCGACGCTGAGGCTACACCTGAACACACGGCCCCATAAGACGAAGTAGGCACACCCGCCAGGCCGCCACCAACACCCAATTGTGCGGCATCAGCGGCATAGCTGGACGGGAACCCAAGGAACAGGACGCAGTCGCTCAAGCTCGAGCCGTCCCTCATCACCCAAGTCGTCTCTCCACCCGCTCCTTCTTCCAGTCCGTGCACCACCAGTGATAGTGCCGGCGACGGGTCGTCATCGCCTTCATCGTAGCCATTATATTCGATCCAATCACGCTTGATGAGGACTGACACCCGCAATAGTTCACCGCAAAACTCCAGGATGTAGCTGTGATCACACATGCATTGTTCGTCCAACAACATCTCGGGCTCGCAGCAGGACTCCTCCACAACCTGATATCATGCGTGTACGGATCCCACCACTCATCATCGTCGTGGACACCATTGGCTAGTATGTCCGGTCTTAGGACGCACCATGAGTACACGCTTGTCCACACCAGGACCTTACAGTCGCGATACGCGGCGCCGGAACAACGGCGTGTAGATACATCCAGCTTCTTTTCCACGACCAACCATGTCGCATCGCCGGGACGTAGGATAGCCGCTGTGAAAAAGGAAATGCTATGTGCATAGTCTTCAGTGAAAAGGGCGTAAAGAAAGAGGGTGCCGTCACCGTAGATGATGCCGCGAGGATTCCTCATCCACCACTGGATCCTGTTCTTGTCATCCGGATTGTCTGGGAAGGGGGGTAGGGAGGTAGGGGCTCCGGTGAGATGGTTGAGGAGTCTTGGCTCGGGACCCCCTGCAAAGATCCATACGGCCTTGCCGTCAGCGCTAGCCACAATGTTCCTGTCGATCCCGTCGTCCCAACCAGTAGACACCAAGCCCGGCGGCTCCGTAAGAATGTCGCCAACGTAGCTGCGAGTAGATCAAAGGGGAGTGCATCATCTTGCCGTCGAACCACTGCCTGACAAGCCATGGGAGGAACTTGGGGCGCTTGGCTGGCCAGTGCAGTAGGTCCCGCCAGGACGTGCACACGGCGTGGAAGCGGATGAAGTCAGAGGCGTCGTGCAGATTTTCGGAGATGTTGAGGAGCAGGTCCGGCGGGAGATCGGACCACGGACGGGCTTTCGGCAAGGCCTCAGCGGCGGCGACGGGCTCCATGGAATTAAACGACCAAACGAATCAGATCAGAGCGGAAGATGTCGACATAAATATTAGATGAGATCGATCGTAGTAAGAGATGGACTCCTCGACCCTACGACGAAATCAGGCACTACGGGATCGACCTAGGTACTCGTATTTATAGATAGATCGTTACCAAACCTGTCCAACCTTCTTACAAACTGGTAGTAGTAAAAAAATTGTGGTGACCCTCGTGCGAAGTTTTTGCTCGGATCTGGTCTTGGACTCTTGGTTCTTCCAGGTAAAATAGAAGAAATAAACATGGGGGAAATTTGCCATGCAGAAGACAGTGCATTTGCAAGCAAAATAATGGGTGGTTTGTTAGGCCCGAAAATATCCGATTTCATGGGAGGTGAGGCCAATCCCCATAAACAATATTGATTGCCTAGAGGAAGGAAAGGAGATTTGCAAAGGATGTTAGCAAGTTTGGAAAAAAGGTAGGCGTAAGCGAGGCGGTTGGCCTTCGCCTTGTGCCTAGGCGGTGCCTAAGCGCCCTAGGCGCGACCTAGGCGATAATATAGTTTTTACATGTAGTGTATTTATGATATATGGGTGTTGATATTAGTTTAGGGCATATAAATAAGTTAACTAATATCTACTTCCATTGCAATATAACTCGTTTGGCATATATGTGCAGTACGTGGCATGATTTCTTGCTTGGGTAGGCAATTCCTTGCTTGCCGTGCCTTGATCTCCATTTATGCCCTAGGCGAGGCGTTTGGCTATTGCCTAGCGCCTAGGCATGCCTAAGCGCCTCCTAGGCATGCCTAAGCGCCTCCTAGGCACTGCCTTTTCCAACAGAGGATGTTAGTAGTCAAGGGCTGGACAAAAAGCTCGAAGTTCGCGGGAATTAATAATGAACTCTCGATAGCTCGAAGAACTCGTCGATACTAGTAGTCCGCCGGGAGTCAGATCGGTCTTTCTCCACTTTGAGATTGCTGGGATTGATCGATACCCAAACATGTCCAAGCCGCATAGATGGGCTGATCTCCCGGAGCGCCATGTAGCAGGATCCGGGATTGAAGGCCTCTGCAGTGGCGTGGGAGTCGATGATGGAGCGACTGGCGCCGGAGTGGATGACGAAGACGCGCCACCGTGCTTGCGCGGCCCGTAGACTGGGTTCTTGCCGTTGTAGTTAGGGCTGGGATGCCAGCCAGGTGGCGGCTGGGATGGAGACGGCGTTGGTGGTGGAGCAGCCGGAGCAGGAGCAGGACGAGCCGCCGTGTGGAAGAGGCGTGGGGTGCGAGCCTTGCGCTGCTGGTTTTGCTCCTCCATCTGCAACATAGAGTGGGCCTCCGCCAGCGTTGGCAGAGGGCGGAGGAGCGGGATGAACGTTGCTTGCCGGGAAAAACGATCGTCGAGGCCGCCCATCAACTCGTGAAGGAGAGAGCGGTCGGTGACCACCTCGCCAAGCTCGCGCAGCTCGTCGCCAATAGCCTTGACGCACTGACAGAACACGCCGACGGGACGATCGCCCTGCGTGATGGTGCGGAGCTCCTTATTGAAAGCGGAGACGCGGGCAACACGGTTGTTCTGGAAAAGCTGACGAAGCTCGAGCCAAATGTCGCGAGCGGATGCGCCATCGGTAACCACAAGATTGAAGAGCTCCATGGAGATGCGGGTGTACAACCATTGGATGATGGCCAGATCATCCTTGAGCCAGCATGGACCATGAGGAGCTGGTTGGACATCGTCAGAGATGTGGTGGAGAGGCGAGCAGCGGCCGAGCGGGATCTCAAAGAGGTGTCGCCATTGTTAGTAGTTATGGCTACGAAGGTCCAGGACCATGGGATTGAAGGGAGTAATGTCGGTAATGGTGTCACTAAAGGAGAGGGATGGGGGCGGAAGAGGTGCCTGGCCATTGGTGAGGGGGAGAGTTGACTGGCGGCTGTAGGTGGTGGGGATGGTGGGTTGGCCTCTTGGGTTCGTCATGGATCGGAGGAGTGAATGATATACAATTTAAAACTGTTGGAATGCTTTCCTTGATTCAATACAAAGTACATCAGGGAGTACATATAGGGTTGCTGAGCACAACCGTAGCTGGAACGTGGGGAGGATCATGCGGCGATTGTGGGCGACGTAGTGCTGACAAAGTGCACTGTCTAACATGTTTCAACACGGCCATTCTTTGTCCGGAAGGTATTGCCTGGAAGTTCGTCGAGAGAAGGTGGGAGGTGGACATGTGCAGGCGTGAGTTTGAAAGCAATGATTTCTTCTCCACCTACAGCGCCAATGATGACAAGACTCTGGTGTGCATGCACAGGGACTATTACAATCACGAGGCCAGCTGGCACCTCCTGTTGCCGCCAACCGACTGGGTCCAGGCTGATGCTTGGACCGAGGACATGTGCCAGAAGAAGTGGAAAATACCAAACCTCGATGACATTCGTGTCTACTCACATCGTCGAGTCCCGTGGCGAGCTTCTACGGGTGTCAGTCCACCAAGAGGAGTTGGAGGTGCTTGTACATGTGTTGCAGGAAGAGGCCGACACCGATGGCCATCGCACAGTGCGGTGGGCGAGGAGGAACGGTCGAAGCTTTGCCGACAGCGGCATGTTCCTTGGTTTCCCGGCCAGCTTCACCGTGGAAGCTACGAGGTTCCATGGCGAAGAGGATGAAGTGTGTGGCTGGTGCGTCTACTCCCCCAAGGGGGTTAAGCATGAACATGGCGGATTTATCGCGACGTGTTTAGGTACAACCTCGTCGACGATGAAGTCAAATTCATGGCGCGACCGAGCAACCCAGAAAGTGAGGCATGCATGTGGCTCGTGCCCCAGCCTGCCATTGCTCCGATCCAGGTACCTACGAATCCGCTATCTCCTTCTATTCAACACCTCCTCACCACTGCTATTTACATACCATTCGATATCATATTCAAGTGATACGTACATATATGTACAACACATGTACTTTTGACTCCCTTATAGTATATGTTAATGTTGGTGTATCATGTAGGAGTACATATGTTTGAGATCGTTATGTGGCATGATAAATAATCTTGCTATTTTTTGCCAGGTAATTAGAGAAGGCGTAGAGGTTCCAACAAACGCAGATCATTCAACTCTAAGAATTAGTAATATCCCCAAGGAGAGTCTACCGAAGCCGTTCTTCAGTTTCCTTGTGCAAAACCTGCCTGAGAGCGTGGATAACTCTCAGCTTCAACACTTCTTCAATAAGCATGGCGA
Source organism: Aegilops speltoides (assembly GCA_021437245.1). NCBI lineage: Eukaryota > Viridiplantae > Streptophyta > Magnoliopsida > Poales > Poaceae > Aegilops > Aegilops speltoides. Next base: position 420,052,232 of record CM038145.1, on the reverse strand, counting down.
TGTTTTGGCCGCTGATGTCTTCCAGCCAAGGACGGGAAGTATTACAATAGCCATGACCACGGTGGAGAGGCCGGATGATACCAAGGCCGCACTTGATTGGCTGGAACTCAATGGGTGTGCCCTGACAGCGAAATGGTAATAAAAGACGTTGTACAATTAATTAATATGGGTAAGTGTTATCTCTATTGGCTAATGTTTACATGGTCCTAAAATTATGTACTGAATCAAGTTAAATAGTACAAGAAACAGATGGCTAGGCAATGCCATCTTTGAACTGACCTTTGATTTTATTTGCTCAGGGGAAATATAACTGACAGTTGATCTTTCTACTCTCCACTAAAAGGTCATTCTGAAGTTCTCAGTACAAGAATCGCTAGCTTTAATCCGTATGAGAGACCAGAACTGAGCTCATTTATGTTGTGGAACAAAGAAATAGTTTTATCGTTAGCTCAGTAATATCATGACAACTTCAAGCAACGTCGGAGCTTAGTTGAGACCTGCAGGGGCCATGAGCCCCCAGCCTTACTACAAAATGTGAAGAAAATTTTAGGGTGCTGTTCAGACAAGAATTTTTACTTCCCCAACAACCATATTTGCGACCTCGCCCCCCTGAACATGCTGTCTAGATCCGCAACTGACTTCAAGTATGTATCTTCGTGCTTTCGAAAGGCCATATGTGCACGTCGTAGTTGCTAGAGTATTTGAGTTGCTTTATCAAATGTGTATTATTTTTTCTTGAAGGTTATTCGAGAGTATGGCCGGGTGAATATGATGCTCATGCGACTGACGCACCTCTGAGTCTGCAAGAGATGGTCAGTGAGTCATTTTATAGACACATTGGAAAGTAAGGGTAGAAACAAAAACTACATCCCGGAGGGGAACTATATATCATGAATGAATGTTCGTTGTTTCTGTGCCATTGCTGCTACCATGTTGACCTATACACAGATATGCCTGTCTTTGATCTCACAAATATATACAAACGAGACTATTGTATCAATAGACCAATAGTGGTGGCATGTGGATTTTATCGTTTTATCATCTACTATGACCCCTTCTGCTAGAAAGCTTGTGGATTTTGTCGTTTTATCGAGTATTAAACTAGCATTGCATTTTGGCAGAAAGAATAAAAAAATATTCTGTATTCCATTTCATGTATCGAAAGATATATAGAATGCATGGATAGTGTGCAATTCAATATTGTTGATATTTTCCAATTCCCTAGTTCAGGAAGGCACATGAGTCCGAATGTTATTATGAATGTGCGACCGACACTACACTACGTAGGTACCTGTTGTATGCAGGTGAGGCATCGGCTAGTTCTAGAAACAGAGGCATCTAGCGAGGAGTTAACGACCGGACGTGCTTGGTCTAGGCGGGACATGATTCTCATGTCTCCAGTTCCCCGTTCAACTCCCAGTTGCGGGAGATTTCTAGTGCAGGTGGTGCACTGCACCCTTGACAGCGGCTGCCTGGAGTGTGATCCACGAGCTCTTACCCATGTAGACATGCAGTAGTTGGCGAACACCCACGTTTCCTTGGCCATGAGCCCATGACCAAGAAGGACCATATGACTCTCTCAGAGTATATCAGCACAACGATCAGTCTCGAGGAGACGAGATGGCTACGCTGGGACTACAACTTTCTAATGTCCATAGTATGCACTAGCCTCAAGCCAATCAAGGTGAATGACTCTCAACGTACTAAAGGGAGGGGGATCTATATCTTACTCCTCCGCCAATGTTATTTGGCATTGCTGATGTGGTGGCTACTCCCGTGGCTGGGCAGGGGCAAGGGAAGAGGCCAGGGAGGGTGTCAACGAAGCCCCAATAGTAGTAGGTAAACATGGCCGGTGACAACATGGTAACGCTGACATGCCAATTATGTGGCAACTGGAAGCCATTGGCAGAAGTACTTCAAATGGTTCGACATCTCCACCACTTGTGAAGAAAAGAGCATCGACACTGCTAATGCTATGTCCTTTTAGGTTAACAACAACTAGTATGTTGATGTGGGTGCCATGACCATATTACCTTTGAGCTAGACAAGCTACCCGTCCATGTCAGGTATGACATTCATGGGTAAGTCCACACAAGCAATCATGCAGGTATGAAAATCAGTCATGTTGGTCATACTATTGTTTGCACACTACTCGTGATGTCCATCTTAAAAATATTTTGCACATCCCCACAACGACAAAATGCTAGTTTTGGCTCATCATTTGTCTTAACATATCACACTTTCCTCAAAGTCCCCAAAATATTTTTATGAAGAATCAAGATGCGAGGAGGGTTGTTCTTCATGACATAAGTGATGGTGGCCACTATCCCTTGCCGTTCAACCTGCCAAGTTCAAGGAAGGGGGTATTTGGTGCTGACAAGCTATCCTTATGGCATTCACTTGGGTATCCCTCCTCATCGACAGTTTGTCAAGTTCTTTGTGAGTAGAATGATAAAGGCAAGAGTCATCAACTTCCGTACCAAAACTATGTTAGTGTGTCCAATGCTCATTTAGAGCTAGTCTTCTCTGATCTATGGGGGCCTGCATGAGATTCTATTAATCTAAAGAAGTATTATGCGAGTTTCTTGAATTGGTGGCTTTTCTATCCTCAACTCCAACATTAACTTCCAAACACTAACTCTACTCTAATTAACTTGGGTTTTTTAGACTCACATGATGATGTGTAGGTGGAGGGATTAATACGGGGAGGAGTTTCGCATGGTCGACATATGGTGGGTGGAAGGGGACGGTACTGATACCGGTTTACCCAACGTGCGGAGGTGCTGAGGAGGTGGGGGCGTGTTAGTGGAAAATGAGGTTGGAGGGGAGCAAACAAGTTGGATGCAACAGGGGCTTGTCTGTGTTGCGCAAGTGAGACAGTGTGCCTAGCTAAAAATAAGTGAGATGTGTGCCCCACTATGTGTCCTCTTTCTCGCACTACACATGACGTGACGATCTACATCTGATGGCGCAGCGCAATGTGATTTGTGTTGTAAGGCCAGATTGTGGTCGGCCATCAAATAGATATTGAAAATACTAACCCGGAAAATAGTGAATTCCAGTTACTAAATTTCAATATCACAGATACATGACAGGTAATCAATCATTAAGTTAATATAAAATGGTTTCATCTTCAATAGAGTGGGTCTTAATTCTTTTTCGAATTTTTTGCATTGGGGCAATGGCGGGTTGGGGTGGGAGCCATAGGTGTGCGCCATTGGCATCCCATCCAGGGCGCAACATCCGCACAAACTCGGGTTCGCCATCAACAACAAGACTACACCTGAACACATGACCAGAGCATATGAAGTAGGCGCACCCACCGGTGATACCTAATTCTGCAGCGTCCACCGCAAAGCTGGTCGGTCACCCGAGGAACAAGACACGGTCGCTCAAGCTCCAGCGGTCCCTCGCTACCCATTGCACCTTGCCATCCACTCCTTCTGGCGAGTGGACAGCTACCGATAGTGTGGGCGACGGGTCGTTGTCGTTGTTAGCACGGAGCCAATCACGCTCGATTAGGAGGGACACCCGTAGCAGCTCGCCGTGAGACTCTATGACGTAGCAGCGATCGTGTGTGTTCCGTTTGCCCCACAACCTCTTGAGCTGACCGGGGGACTCCAGCACCCCGCGCATGACCCAGCCGTCGAATAATGTCTTGAGATCGCTGGCGGCAGTTTCGTGGTCGTTGATGGCTTCTACGTCCGGCTTCAGGATACACCAACTGTACCTGTTCGCCCACTCCATGGCCATAGACACACACAACAGAATCCTGTCACTGTGATATGCGGCGCCGGAACACTGTATCGTTGACGTCAACCTTGTTTGCACGACGGTCCATGTTGCTTCGCCAGGACGTAGCATGGCCGCCTTGCAGTGGCGGAGCCAGGATTGAAGCAAGCCCCGGGCCCAAAAAAAATTTTGGACGCGAGGGAAAAGCTTAACGTCCATAAGGCTTTTAGCTACCTTAAAAGATATACCATCCAAAATATGGCTCAATTGCACGAAATATTTAGAATTTAAAAACAATGCTTTACAATACAACAAAATAGATAAAAATGACAAAAACTAAAAAGAACAGTATGTGATAAAAGATTACCAAATCAATGGTTTGCTTCATCAGTGCCTCGCATAACCCCTCATCAACAGTGGAAGAAGAGCTAATACCTTCAAGACATCAAAAGCAAAATTTCATAAGAGAAGGCATAAACATCAAGTAAAACAATTGTCATTGATACAAATCTAAAAACTTACAATTTCAATGAGGTAAATGCCATTTGCAAGACCTATATGATTGAAAGCGATGTGCAATATCATCATCATCATCAATACGTGCAGATGCAACACGCTCAATATAGCAAACCATACTATCAGGGGCGGAGCTGGGCCCCGGGCACCCAGGGCCACTGCATACTATAATTCAGCAATTGGCACCCATCGGTGAAAAAATTCCCTTCATCTTCTTTTTCTACAATATGAAATAAAATTGGCAATTACATCAATTTAAGTTCGACAATACCCTAGATATATGACTGGATACATACACACACGCACACAATTATTCAATTAAATTTCAATTCAGAGCAGTTTAAACATTGATACAAGTAGAACATGGTAAAAGTGAAGAGCATTAGGGCCGGGAAACAAAAAGAGTATCAAAGAAAAATACAAGGCACGGCAGCCGGCAATGAAGCAGCGAGTAGGGGATGGCGCGCTAAACGTGGCCGCAGGCGAACGACGCACAGGAGGAGGACGGCGGCCGGGAGCAGGGAGGAAAGTGGGGGCGGGCAGAGGCAGCGATGGACAACGCCATGGCGGCGGACGGCGACACGAGCGCTGGAGGTTGGTCGTGCCGTCCTTCGTGCGTGCGACTCGGCGGCGGCCGCGCTAGCGCTTCGTCTCCTTTTTTCTTTGATGATGGACTAGTGCCTCCAGTTAGATCGTGCGGTTTTTTGTTTTCTGAGAAAAAGTTACTAGATCGTGTGGGGTGGAGCGCTGCGTCTCCTGTGCGTCGTGCGTGCGTTCGTTTCTGCTAAGACAGCCCATCAAGACTTTGGGCCTCCTTCCTTTTGCTGCGCTGCACCCCGGGCCTGTAAAAAAACGCATACAATAATAGTCTGTTCTATTTTCCACGTCCCGGGCCTGGGCCCTGGGTGCCCGGGGCCTAGCTCCGCCCCTGCCGCCTTGTAAAACTGGGCCCTGCGGTCTTTGTAAATGAAGGTGTAAAGAATGACGGTGCCGTCGCGGTAGATGACACCATGAGGATTACTCATCCGTTGCTGCCGGATCCGGTCGTCGTCGTCGTATGGGAAGGGAGGCAAGGGGATGACGGCTCCCGTGACAAGGTCGAGGAGTCTCGGCTTGCGAACCCCGGCGAAGATCCACACGGCCGTGCCGTCGGCACTAGCAACAAAGATCCTGCTGCCCCCACGGGTAGATGACACGCCCTCCGGCTCCGTGAGAACGTTGCCAACGTACCCTCCGACCTCGGAGTAGATCACAGGAGAGTGTACGATCTCGCCGTCGTTGCACTGCGAGAGGAGCCATGGCAGGAACTTCGGGCGCGTGGCCGGGGAATGCAGTCGATGCCGCCAGGACGTGCATACGGCGTGGAAGCGAACCAAGTCGGCGGGGTCGTGCAGGCGGCCGGAGATATCGAGGAGCAGGTCCGACGAGAGATCGGAGCACGGCCTGGTACTTGGTTGCGTGGCGGCGGCGGCCTCCATGCATGGAATCGAATCAGAGATCCCAAGAGATGGACAGCTCAACCCTACGTAATCACGTAACTATAAATCTTACCAAACCTGCCGTGTTTGTTTGGTTTTTTTAGGGAAAACTTATTTTATTTTTCATCAATCAATACACCAAACCTGCAAATCGTTACCAAAATCTTAGCTTTACGAGATGTAGGCATATGAGATGCAAGCCGAACACATTGGAAGAAAGAAAACTAATAACTTATCTGACTATTCTTATCTAACTTGGACACGATAAATTAAGGGTCGCGCTAACTGCTTCACGTGTGGTAGGAAGGAAGACGCACCACACGTCTCTAATATAAACAGATTGCCATGTCATCGCATGCAGGCATGCAGGAATTTTTTTGGATTTTCAGTTTTTAAAATGTTTTATCTCTTAAACGAAAAATCTGATTGAAAATCCGTTTTCACCATTAAATCCCTCGCGATGAGATCTTCGAAACTAGATTCCATGTTGATATGTTTTGATGAAAAAAAATTTGGATTAAAAGTTGTAATGTCTATTGCATATGAATTGTCATGATGTTTACACTGAAGTTGCCATGATATGTTTCATCTATTTTCTTCTACATTTAAAAGTAAATTTTGACATTTATAAAACGGGGAATTAAGAAACTGGACGTGCCATGAACCATAAACTAAAATTGCCATGATACATGCACGTAAAATTGCCATGGTTCATACAAAAAATAATTTTCATGGTCAAAGTACTGGAGTTGTCATCATCAAAATACTAAAATTGCCATGATCTACAAACTAAAATTGCCACATGGCAACTTTAGTTTAAGCCCTATGGCAACTGCAGTGTAAACATCGTGGCAACTTCTGGCAAAAAAAAAATCGTCGAAACATATCAACATGGGGTCTAGTTTTTAAGATCTCGTCGAGACGGATTTAATGGTGAAAACGGATTTTTAGTTCGTTTTTTTATTTAGGAGATACAACATTTTTAAGCCGAAAACCAAAAAAATTTCAGCTGATGTCATCTATTCATACGTGGCAAAATGAGCGGTGATGGAGGCGTGTGGGCGATGTGCAAACGCCCACACTAATGGGCGTTAACATTTCCGTAAATTGAAAGGCTTCCAATAGAAAGATCATGGAGTCCTGATACGTCAAGTTCGGTCCAGGAAAGAATCCAAAGAACGAATCGATCTGCTTGCATTGCCAGCATCGCCTTTGCTCGATTCGATGGAGCCCATCACAGCACCCTCATCGGAGTCGACGAAAGCCGCGGCAACCACCCGCCCGTGGGCCTATCTCTCGCCGGAGCTGCTCGCCGACGTCTGCGCCCGCCTGCATGACGCCACGGACTTCGTCCGTTTCCACGCCGTCTGTCAGCCGTGGCGCCACGCGCAGCAGTCGCAGCTCTCACCGGTGGAGACCCGCCCGCGCCAAACGTTCCAGCCATGGCTCCTCTCGCAGCGCATCGGACGCATCATCAACTCTCACGTGATCTACTCCTGGCGTGTCTCTTCCGAGCCGCCGCGGAGCGGCTGCCACCACCGCAACAATGGCATCGTTCTTGTGGAGCCAGCCGAGTCATCTGCCGGCGGCGAAAGGAACTGGGTGGCCAGCGCGGACGGTAGGTTCGCCTGGCTCTTCGCCGGGGGTTCCGAGCCAACACTCTTCGACCTTGTCACCGGAGAAGTTAAGCATCTGCCTTCCTTGCCGGACCGGGGTGAGGACAACGTGATCGAGCGACGGCTGACGAATCCCCGCGGCATCGTCTATGGCGACGGCACCATATTTCTCTACAGCTTTTGTACCGAGTCAACTCGCAGGTGGTACTACGTGGACAATCCTGTCTTCACAGCCGCCATCCTACGTCCCGGTGACACGGCGTGGACAGTCGTGGAAAACAGGGTGAATTCGCCGATAACCCACCACGCATGCGCCGCGTATCACGACAGCAAGCTGCTGGTGTGGGTCGGCGTCTACTTCTGGTGCATCTTGACACCAAACTTCGGAGCCAATGGCGGAATCAATGCCAATGTCGACCTTGAGACAATGTGGGATAAGCTTGAGGAGGAATATTACAAGAGAGATCAATGCTATATTCTCGAGTCACGTGGCAAACTATTTTGGGCATCCGTGCTAGTCGAGCACGAACGACGCGATGATTATTGCGAGGGCAGCATTGCGTCCAAGCTGGCAGTGAGGGTGCATGCACTAGAACAAGAAGTGGACGGCAGTGACAAGATGCGGTGGGTGGAGAGGGACGACCGGGGCTTGGACGATCGTGTCATGTTTCTCGGCTCACCGGCGAGCTTCGCCGTAGACGCCACCGAACTGGGCCTGGATGGTGGGTGCGTCTACTTTGTCTACAACCATCGCCTGTTCAGGTATACGCTCGTCAATGGCGAAGCCAAACCTGTGGAGTGGATGTCCTCCGCCGGTTGGGGTTCCGACAGGGCGCATGTCTGGCTCCGGCCACAACCTGTAGTCGCTCCAATCCAGGAAATCCGTGAAAGGCTTGACACTCGAAACAAGAAGTAGAAATATTTAATCTTGTAATAACTCAATGATGCATGTTGCACTTTCAGGTTAGTAAGTCAGATTTACGTGACCAAACAAAACTATGTAGTATTGTTTTGGAAGTATTTGAATGCTTGATAAGAAAGTCACCTTTTGACAATCTTGAGTATTTAATATTTGTTTGAAGGAAGTTGGGTCGTTTACCATATGTACGTTAGAAGATATTCTAGAGATGTACAAAGTATTTTTATATAGCTCTCTGAGCTTCACCATAAATTACTTGATCCACTGAGAAATACGTTTTTGCCAAAAAAAATGGGAGCTGAGAAATATGTTTTCGAAAAAATAACCCGGAAGGGAAATTAAATAAAATTACACCCGTTTATTGTGTACTTAGAATGTCATCAAATCTCTTACTCTATAAGAGTTGATTCTAACTATTCTGTATTTATGCTAAACTAGTAAACGGAGAAGAAAATAACTAGGAACCTGCATTCGAGCTCAGCGCTCAGTGATGAACTTGTATTAGTAGAACTAGCAGCCCCAAGAACCAAATCCAGAGAAAGTAGCAGATCAATGATTTAAGGATAGCAAATGCGCGTCATGACTCCATCAGAGGCAGCATGGATAGATGACCCTCTTTGTCCACTCTACTCCGGAAAAAAAAATTGGTCTCCAAAGGACAACGAAATGCAGCACAACATGTTTATTGTTGAAATTGTCCAATATATGTTCCAGACCACTCTATCACACCAACACCAGCAAAGACTAGCAGATGGTACAACACACCCTAATTGAGACACGAGGTACACAACACATACAGGAAAGCATGAGACCACAACTAGATACACACATGCAGTAAATACAGTAGCAATGCATACTGTTGTATAAAGCGAGCATGAAAATACGAGTTCCTCCCAGAGCTCGTTAGATTTTAATCTGTGATAGAAACATCATGGCAAAACGGGCACTAAACAGTTGAGCTTGTCTTATACGTGAAATTAGCACAGTTTGGATGCCCTGCAACAGCTTGTTGCACAGATTTCGGTCGACTTCACCGTTGAGCTCCAACTTTTTTAGGCTTGCAAGCATGCTGAGGCCAATAATGGTGCTCGGTGTGGAAGTCCATGTTGGTGAAGGTCCATTCAATCATTGCGGGCCTCGGATGTTTAACCTTGCGTAGGATTTGCATAGAATCATCTGAATGTAATGTTTTGCGCAGAGTTATCTCGGCAAGGTGCGGGAACTCTTCAATCCAGTTTGGCACACCCCCTTGGTACTAACCCTCACCGTTACTAGGGTTGCAAATGAGTCGAGTTTGATTGAGTTGGACTAGGCTCAACTCACATTATACTAAAATCCGGGCAAGCTCAAACTGAGCGAAGCTTAAGGTCCGGCCGTAGAAAGTGGCTCGTGCTCAGCTTGTAACAATCTCGAGTCGATCTTGACCTAGTTTCGAGCTAAATAAGATGATTTTATTAATAACCTAAGACAATTTTTCAAACATGATAGGCCACTACACAACACAAGAAGCCACTATAAAATTTGACTTATTCTCTCTCAACTGAAGACTAGCACTTGATAACTATGGTTGTGGATGAACTAGGAAGATAGAAAAATTAAGGTGCGTCCGCACTTAAACTTTGGACGAGAATAATAGGATGTTTAACACGCGGCTGATCACATACCATATTGAGGCTAGGCATCTATGTTTGCTACTAAAAAATCGTACACAACATATATGACAGTAAACTATTCTATATTTTAGATATATGTCAAGATTGTTTAGAATTATATGACATTGAGCTATCAAGCTAAAATCGAGCGAGCCAGTGTTGGCTCAAGATTATTAGCTCACGTCTCTATCGAGCTACATGAAGTGTTCATACTAAACTCATTTGTTTTCAAGTTGATCTCGAGTCGAGTCAAAATACGAGTAGACCTTGAGTGGCTCACAAGCCTCGAGCTTTTCTTGCAGCCCTAAACGCTACTGGTTCACAAACTGATAATTTGCGAAGGTGTTCACTCAACTCAGTGACCACCCGGAGTACAAATAGATAAAATTAATAAGAAGTTATTATACTAAGTGATTTTGATTTTGATATATCAAAATCTGATGGGATTTCTGAAATTCCCCAAAACTCCAAAATTTCGCATAGTTTAGTGTGATCCAAAAAATTTATGTTTCTGAAATTTAAAACATTGGGCTTGAGAAAATCCATTTCGCAATGGATCCGATGTATTGGCGAAATATTGGAACTTAGTAAATGTGATGCAATTTTGCCTTGAAATTATTAACTAATTCTTTTTTATAGAACTTTAAATTTGACTTGAGATCATGCTAGAGTTTCAATTAATACTGATGCAGTACTGTAGGGCTTGTAGACCACATGGATACATGCTTCGTCTCATATCTGAAAAGTGAAAAAAGAACATATCTCTTACTTCAACGGCAGATTAAATGATTATTTTGAAAATAATGTGTATAAATATTTATTTATTTATTTTCCATAAAAACATGAATTTGGATTTGCTTTTAAAATTAATTGAAGATAAATTGATGGATCTTTGAGAAGTTAATTATTTTGATTTCCTAAAAAGGTGTAATTTTATTATCCTCCAGGGAATTTTGAATCTAGTTCACTGGCGCCGCCAGGATGGCAATCATATGGTGTCGCTAATAAGCTATGGGGTCATTAGTCTATAATCTAAGGACTTTGGACGTGGCTAGGGAGCGCCTGGGCGCTCGTTCGCAAGATCCAACACACCTGTCGTTTTGGGAAAAGAAGTACCGAATAAGGAGATACACAAGAAAAGGGAAGAACAAAGCCCACCTGACCCCAAAAGTCATATAATAAGCAGTTCGTATGGCTTGTACGAACTTGAAAAGAAAGCTCCCAAAAGCTAGGCAACTATGTACTGCAAGTAGAGAACCTAAAAAAATAGCTCATGCATGTACGGGCTGTGGATCGTGCTGTTTTCAAAAAAGTAACACCACAAGAGGCAACTTTACCAAGTCGCTTTCGGAATTGGGTTTTGGCTCCCCTCTCAACGGCATCCTCTCATGTGTTGCTCAACGGCATTGCGGGCAACCCGATTCGACACGGCCAAGGCCTTCGGCAAGGACATCCTCTCTTGCCCTACTTTTCGTTCTGGCTATTGACCCTTTGCACCACATTCTTGCCAAAGCCACGACCCAAGGGAATTTGCATCCACTTCGAGGGAGACCTGTTCGTGCGTCCCTGTACGCTGATGATGCGGCCATCTTCATTGCACCCACTAAAGGTGATATTCAATTCTTGGCATCAACGCTTGCTTCTTTTTTGGGGAGGTCACAGGATTGGTCACCAACAGTGCCAGGAGCCTTGTTGCACCCATTCGTTGTGTTGGTGTTTATCTTGATGATGTCCTTCAAGACTTTTCAGCCGTCCGCTCATGCTTCCCATTGAGATACTGGGGCTGCCCCTCTCAGTTAAGAGTCTCAAGAGAATTCACTTTCAATATTTAGAGGACAGATTGCTGGCAAGCTCCCACCTTGGGTGCCGCAAAGTTCTTGTAAAAGCGGTGCTAACGGCCATTGCAATTTATCATCTAACGCCTCTTGATATTCCGGTTGAGTTCAGGAAGAAGATTGATAGCTTGAGGCGCGCCTACATGTGACAAGGTCACAGGAGGGAAATGTAAAGTCAATGGGAACCTTGTGTCCAAGCCCAAGATCTTTGGTGGGCTGGGTGTGCTCAATCTTGAGAAATTTGCTACCTCCCTCCGTCTCCGTTGGCTTTGGTATGAATGGGCGGACCCTACCAAGCCTTGGCTAGGCAGTGGGACGCCATGCAATGATAACGATAGAGACGTTTTCTTAGCGGCCACAACTGTTCACATCGGGGACGGATGCCAGGCTAGTTTTCTGAAACTCATCGTGGCATGATGGGTTTAGGCCTAAAGACAATGGGCCATGAATTTTTGGCATCTCCAACAAGAAGACAAGCACGGTCCGCAAGCTCTCCTGAACAATTATTGGGTTAGCCAAATCGACACTAATCACAACCTTTCCTTGGCGCACATCCAGGAATTCGCACTCCTTTGGGAAAAGGTTTCTAAGATCAACGTCGCCGCGGGTGTCCGCGACACTATCTCCTGGAAGCTCATTTTGAGTGGCGAGTACTTGGCCTCTTCAGCCTACATGACTCAGTTTGAGGGTCACCTCAGAAGCAATATGCCCGCAACAGTTTGGAAGATTTGGGCACGTCCAAAGTGCAAGTTTCTTCGCTTGGCTCAACATTCAAAAAAGATGTGGACGGTGGACTGGCTGCAATGGCGGGGCTGGCCAAACTGTGGGCTTTGCCAGTTCTCCAAGCAAGTTAATGAATCTACGCCTCATCTCCTATTCCAATGCAGTTTCTCCCAATGTGTGCGGATGCGGCTTTGTGGATCGGTCTCAACAATGGCATCACGGCGGCTTGGCGGCACAAGATAACGGTCAAGGATTGTTGGTTCAAGACTGTACTTGATGGTGAGGCGTCAAGGAAGGCCCTGGCATCCCTGCTCATGCTCGTCTCCTGAGAGCTTTGGAAGGAGCACAAAGCAAGAGTTTTTAGAAATACTGCCACCACAGCGACCATTGTTGTCGCTACGATCAAGAGGAGGCCTGTCTTTGGGCACTTGCTAGCGCTTGCCATCTGTGTAATGTAATGCCGCGAAGTAGACTCTCTTATCCCTGCTTGCAGGTTTGTGTTAAAACTCTCTTCAATGAAAATGGCAAATCTCTTGCTTTGTTTCAAAAAGAAAAAGCCAATGTTTCGCTTCAAAACAATTTCATGACAAAACTACATCTAAACTATAAATTTGGCAAATGCATCAGAAATTCTGAGTTACTAGTATTCCTTTTGGGTGTTCTTGTTCTGAGCCTTGAGCCTCTCGTTTATTTCTTCAATTGAGGCAATGGCAGGCTTAGGCCGGAGCCATACGCGTGTGCCATCACCGCCCCATCTTGAACACATCCACTGCACGTCTTTGGTCTCACCATCGATGAGGTTGCACCTATACACGCCACGAAATAAAACAAAGTAAACACACCCGCCACGCACGCCCAATTCTGCAGCATCCACGGCGAAGCTGGCTGGGGACCCGAGGAACAGGACGCGGTCACCCAAGCTCTGGCCGTCTCTCGCCACCCAGCGCATCCTGCCGGCTCCGCCGGTCGCCCCTTCCAGTGCATGCACCGTCACCGATGGCGCACGCGGAGGCAAGTCGCCGCCGGCCCCATTGTCCTCGATTCGGACGTTTACCCGCATCACTTCGCCATGGGATGCCAAGAGGTAACTATCATAGCGCATGCTTTCCTCATTCGCATCCCATTGCCATGTCGGATCATGCACGAGGTCTTTGTGGTCGCCCTCCACCGAGAGGCACCACGAGAGCCTGCCGGCACATGCTATGACCTTGCCATCGTGATACACGGCGACATGGCTATGGCTTACATGTTGAAAATCCAGCTTGACCGTCCATGCCGCATCACCAGGGCGTAAGATAGCTGCAGTGAAGGTGGGCCTGTGCTCGCCCTCACGGGTAAACTCAGTAGAAGAGGTGTAGAGAAAAACGGTGCCGTCGCCATAGACGATGCATCTTGGGTACTCCATCGACTGCCGGATCCGGCGGCCATCATCCGGGAACGATGGCAGCGTCGTCACGGCTCCGGTGGAAAGGTCGTGGAGTCTCGGCCTAGGGCGCGGTGTGAAGAGCCATGCGGCCGTGCCATCGGCGCTGGCCACACAGTTCTTGTTGCGGTCACGCGTGGATCTTGAGAATGCGCTCGGCGGAACCTCCATGACCTGGTTGAAGGGGCTCGACTTGGCCTCGGACCCGTAGTCGACGACCGAGTGCAAGAGAAGGCCCTGGCACGGCGCCAGGAGCCACGGCTGGAACGATGGCGGCCGTGCCGCCGCGGCGTGCTCCCGCCATGGTTTGCAGATGGCGTTGAAGCGGATGAAGTCAGCGGCGTCGTGTAGGCGGCCGGAGACCTCGCCGAGCAGCTCCGGCGGGAGGTCTGCCCACTGGCGGCTGGGTGGCGCGAGCCTGGCCGACATGATCGATGGACTCCGTCGTGTCTATACGACTTTGTAAGCTGCCTACGCTGCTACGCATCTCCTTTTGATCCAGAACGAAAACAGATTCGTGGATACCGGTTGCAAACTTTGATCCCGTACATATCCTTTCGCAGATGCGCTATGACACTGGTTTGCTAGTTTTTTCTTCAACACAGTACATACGCAGACGCTCATAATACACACATGCACTTACCTTTCTGAACGCACACACGCACATCCAACCCTTATGAGCACCTTTGAGAGTCCGAGTCGGCACATCATCTTGAGATTGACGAAGTGACCACAGACGGCTTCGTAGTCGACGGTAACATCTTCTCCCTGAACACACATCGTCGAAAGACCTGAAATAAATCCAGAAAAATGCGAGCTACAACATCAAGTCCAGGATTTTAATCCTGATGGACTAACAATACCACTGTCCTCCTAACGCTTCGTTCATCACTGCCCTCGGTTCAGAAGCATTCGCTCAGCTCAAACACGTGCAATCCTGGCTCACAAAAAAATAATATGAATGCCTACATTTGTACTGTATTAAAAAAATACTAGGAACCAAGTTAAGCGGTGTAACTTAAACGAGGAAATGTAATAACCCAGTAAAATCATCAAAGCTTCTATTACCCCTCTAACAATGAGACTAAGGCAAAGCTTTCCCAATCAATCTCCTTGGCGAGCCCATGATTCGCCTCCCATTTGGCTATCACTCCCGCGGCCGACGGCCGGGAGGGGAATCTTGGTGCCTCGGCTTCGACTGGTAGATAGATTAGGGTTTAGTCCTCACAAAGGCAGCACTCGAACGTATGGCGGCGCTTCTTCTTCGAGCAGCTCTGATCCTTCTCAAGCTTGTCTGTCAAGACGGATTAGATGAACTTCGGAGTAGATTCCGGCCAGCACCTCAGGGTGGCGAGATTAGGGTTTCTCCTCAAATGTACGCGACAGCGAGATTTCATCTTGGGTTCTTCAGATAAATTCGAGGGATCAATGGCGACAACTAGGCTCTAAGGCATTAGTTCTTAGGGGCACGTGAACAAAGACTTCCAGTTGAAATTGACTGCATAATGTTGGCTCCAGTATGGGAGCAGCGACAACGGCACGTCGACGGCTCGTTCTGCCTGCGACAGTTGTCGTTTGATGGTCTATCTTAATATAATTTTTATTATGTTTAAGGTAATTTGTAGTTTTGCTGAATCTTTATAATAGATATATCATTTTTGCAAAAACAAATTATAATACTTGAGACCGAGAAGCCTGATGAAAAAGAAAAAGATTGCATCATAGGAGGAAAAAAAAGCAATAACTTATCTGACTCGATTGAAATTTAAAGGCGAGAATGATTTTCCAGCAATACAAGGTCGTGGAGTCCTCCTAGGTCAAGTACGGTCCAAGAAAGAATCAAAAGGGCGAATCGATCCCGTTGCATTGCCTGACTGGGACACGATAAAAATGAAGGGCGACATTATTGATTGCAATTTTTGTTGATAGCTTACCAAGATGGGGCGACATTAATTTCATATAAAAAGGTCACGGAGTCCTGATACGTCAAGTACGGTCGAGGAAAGAATCGAAAGGGTGAATCGATCCGGTTGCATCGCCTTCCCTCGACTCGATGGAGTCCATCACAGCTCCCACGTCGGAGTCGACGAAAGCCGCGGCTACCAACCGGCCGTGGGCCTATCTCTCACCGGAGCTGCTCGCCGACGTCTGCGCCCGCCTGCATGACGCAATGGACTTCGTCCGTTTCCACGCCGTCTGCCAGCCGTGGCGCCACGCGCAGCAGTCGCAGCTCTCACCGGTGGAGACCCGCCCGCGCCAAACGTTCCAGCCATGGCTCCTCTCGCAGCGCATCGGACGCATCATCAACTCTCACGTGATCTACTCCGGACGTGTCTCTTCCGAGCCGCCGCGGATCGGCAGCAACAATGGCATCGTTCTTGTGGAGCCGGCCGAGTCATCTGCCGGCGACGAAAGGAACTGGGTGGCCAGCGCGGACGGCAGGTTCACCTGGCTCTTCGCTGGGGGTTCCGAGGCATTGGCGGAAACAATGCCGATGTCCACCTTGAGACGACGTGGGATAAGCTTGAGGAGGAATATTATGAGCGAGATCAATGCTATATTCTCGAGTCCCGGGGCGAACTGCTGTGGGCGTCCGTGCTAGTCGAGCACAAAGGACGCCATGATGATGCCGAGGGCATCATGGCGTCCAAGCTGGCGGTGAGGGTGCATGCCCTAGAACATGAAGTGGATGGCAGCGACAAGATGCGGTGGGTAGAGAGGGACGACCAGGACTTGGACGATCGTGTCATGTTTCTCGGGTCCCCGGCAAGCTTCGCCGTCGATGCGACCGAGCTGGGCCTGGATGGTGGGTGCGTCTACTTTGTCTACAAGCATCGCGTGTTCAGGTACAACCTCGTCAATGGCAAAGCCAACTCTGTGGAGTGGATGTCCACCGCCGGTACGGGTTCCGACAAGGCGCATGTCTGGCTCCGGCCACAACCTGTAGTTGCTCCAATCCAGGAAATCCGTGAAAGGCTTGAAACAAGAAGTAGAAATATTTAATCTTGTAACCCAATGACGCATGTTGGGCTTCCAGGTTAGTAAATCAGATTTATACTTGATCAATCAAACTATGTAGTACTATTATTTTGGAAGTATTTGAAGGTTGGCTAAGAAAGTCACCTTTTGACAATCTTGAGTATATTTAATATTTGTTGCAAGGAAATTGGGTTCAACATATGTTAGAAGATATGTATTATAGAGACGTACAAACTTTTTTTGTATAGCTTTCTGAGCTTCAAGATAAATTACTTTGCCCATTGAGATATAAGTTTTTGCAAAAAAATATAAACTAAGAAATAGGTTTTCGCGAAAAAAAACCCGCATGGCAAATAAGACTAAATTACACCGTATATTGTCTACTTGTTCTATAATGTCATCAAATGTCTTACTCTATAAGAGTTGATTCTCTCTATTCTATATTTGTGCTTATTTCATGGTATGTCAGCCAATAACACCCAGAAAAGAGACAAGAGCATCCAGATTGACATGTATCTACTTTATTGTGTGATTAAATAAGAACAGAAATAAACAGAGTAACATAGGTGCGTAAATTTGTTAAACGAGTAAACGGAGAAGAAAATAACTCGGAACCTGCATCTGAGCGCTGAATAATGAACTTGTATCAGTAGAACTAGCAGCCACAAGAACCAAATCCAGAGAAGGTAACAGATCAATGATTTAAGGATATCAAACGCGTGCCATGACTCCATCAGAGGCGCATGGATAGATGACCTTCATTATCGATTCTGCTCCGGCAACAATTGGCCTCAAAAGAAGTACGAATCAATCCGGTTGTATTGCCTGGAGGGAGTAAAAGAAAAATGGAAGATGCAAAAAAATGCCGGAGAAGAAACAGAATATTTAGTTGGCTTTTAAGAACATATCCATAAAAGTGCACTTGTTATGACCGGTATATTAGGGGCTTAGCCCAGTGGGTTGTGGCCCAAGTTATCTTATTGTTATTAGGGGCTTAGCCCAATTATCTTATCGTTATTAGGGTCGTTTGCTTAGGAGTCAAGTAAACCCCTTTATATAAAGAGAGGAGATGTATCAATCTAATCAAGCAAGAAGCAACCATTATTTGCTCGGCTTCCCGAAGGAAGCTCGGAGACCTAACCCTAGCTGCCTCTTGCGCCGCCACCGCCTCTTCTTCATTGTGCCACGGCACCCAGCCTCCTCCTTCCCCTACAACCTATACTGTAGACCAGGTAGGATCCTAGCTCCTACCAATTTGGTATCAGGAAGCTTGGGTCCAATCATGTCTGCTCCAACTCCCACCGCGCCATTGTCCACCACTGCCGCCCTCGCAACACCGCAGCTCTCCACCGCGCCGCTCGAACGCATCGCGGGGGCCTCCACCGGCCACCACCCCTTCCTGTGTCACAGGCCATCGTCTGCTCCCCGGCGGAGATCACCGGCATCCTTAATGGCCTCGTCACCGCCGTCCATGGCATCCACCTCTACCTTGCCGGGCCTTACGGGCAGCCGCCGCCCTGCCGCCGGCCGCCGTGACCGGTCCGGCCGCGCTGCCCTGGTACGCGGCCACCACTGCTCCGATCGGGCCTCTACACCACCACTGGCCTGGTCAGCCGCCAGCCGCCGTCGCCCCCCACTGGCCACAGTGGCCGGCCCCAGCGATCTCCCCGCCTCCCCGGTCCGGGCAGCCGCAGGTCCGGTGTCGGGCCCATCGGCGGCCATCGCCGCGCGCCTTCACAGCCACGATGGCGGCCCGACCCTCGCTGCACCGACCACACCACCCGGGTACGTGCCGCCGCAGCCGCAGCTGCTGGCCACGCTACCGCCCAGCATGGGGCCCGGGTCACCCACGTAGACCGGTGTCCTGATCCAGCAAGTGCGCTTCCCACCATCGCCGTCCCAAATACCGGCCTGGCTAACCAAATCATCGCCGTCACCCGTCTACACGTCGGCGGGAGAACCATCCGTGCCCACTCTTCAGTTCGGCGACCCCTCCGGCTCGGCGGGGCACATCTCGGGCCACGGTCATGCTGACCGGGCGCCCCACTCCTCGCTGCTTCACACCTCCGAGCCAGTCGGCCGCGACGCTCCGACTTAGACACCGTCGCGGTTTGGCAAACTGGACTTCGCCACGTATGACGGCATGGAAGACCCCCTCAACTGGCTCAACTAGTGCGAGTAGTTCTTTCATGGGCAGCGCACCCTCGCCTCGGAGCGTACCTGGCTCGCCTCCTACCACCTCCACGGCGCGGCACAGACCTGGTACTACGCCCTTTTGCAGGACAAGGGCAGCATGCCTTCTTGGGAGCGCTTCCGCGAGCTCTGCCTCCTTTGTTTTGGGCCACCGATCCACGGGAGCCGCCTGGCAGGGCTAGGCCGCCTTCCCTTCACATCCACGGCTCAGGACTTCGCTGACCGTTTCCAGGCCCTGGCATGCCACGCGTCGGGCGTGACGGTGCAGCAGAGGGCCGACCTCTTCGTCGGTGGACTTCCGGATCACATGTGCGTGGACGTGAAGTTTAGGGGACCCCAGGATCTCCAGACGGCAATGTACTATGCCCGCGTTCGGCGCGCGCGAGGCCATCCAGCGAGCATCACCGCCCCCCAGCCATTGGGCTGCTACCTGGCGAAGGTTCCGTGCGAGGTCGGCTGTTGAGGAACGTAGCAGAAATTCAAAAAATTTCCTACGTGTCACCAAGATCTATCTATGGAGAAACCAGCAACGAGGGGAAGGAGAGTGCATCTACATACCCTTGTAGATCGCTAAGCGGAAGCGTTCAAGAGAACGGGGTTGAAGGAGTCGTACTCGTCGTGATCCAAATCACCGGAGATCCTAGTGCGAGCGGACGGCACCTCCGCGTTCAACACACGTACAGCCGGTGGCGTCTCCCATGCCTTGATCCAGCAAGGAGAGAGGGAGAGGTTGAGGAAGACTCCATCCAACAGCAGCACGACGGCGTGGTGGTGGTGGAGGAGCGTGGCAATCCTGCAGGGCTTCGCCAAGCACCACGGGAGAGGAGGAGGACTTGGGAGAGGGGGAGGGCTGCGCCAGAACTTCGTGGTAAGCTCCCATGCGCCTCCCCACTATATATAGGGGTGGAGGGGCTGGTTTCTTGCCCTCCAAGTCCATTGGGGCGTTGGCCAAGGTGGGAGGAAAGAAATCCCATCATATTCTTCCCCACCGATTGTTATCCCCCCTTTTTAGGGATCTTGATCTTATCCCTTCGGGATATGATCTTATTCCTTCTAAGGGGGGATCTTGGTGTGCCTTGACCAGGGGTGTGGGGCATTTCTCCCACTACCCACATTCATGTGGGTCCCCCCATGCAGGTGGGACCCACTCCGGAACCTTCTAGAACCTTCTCGGTACAATACCGAAAAATCCCGAACATTTTCCGGTGGCCAAAATAGGACTTCCCATATATAAATCTTTACCTCCGGACCATTCCGAAACTCCTCGTGACGTCCAGGATCTCATCCGGGACTCCGAACAACATTCGGTAACCACATACGAACTTCCTTTATAACCCTAGCGTCATGGAACCTTAAGTGTGTAGACCCTACGGGTTCGGGAGACATGTAGACATGACCGAGACGTTCTCCGGTCAATAACCAACAGCGGGATCTGGATACCCATGTTGGCTCCCACATGTTCCACGATGATCTCATCGGAGGAACCACGATGTCAAGGACTCAGTCGATCCCGTATACAATTCCCTTTGTCTAGCGGTATTATACTTGCCCGAGATTCGATTGTCGGTATACCGATACCTTGTTCAATCTCGTTACCGGCAAGTCTCTTTACTCGTTCCGTAACACATCATCCCGTGATCAACCCCTTGGTCACATTGTGCACATTATGATGATGTCCTACCGAGTGGGCCCAGAGATACCTCTCCGTTTACGGAGTGACAAATCGATCTCGATCCGTGTCAACCCGCAGACACTTTCGGAGATACCTGTAGTGCACCTTTATAGTCACCCGATTCGTTGTGACGTTTGATACACCCAAAGCACTCCTACGGTATCCGGGAGTTACACGATCTCATGGTCTAAGGAAGAGATACTTGACATTGGAAAAGCTCTAGCAAACAAACTACACGATCTTGTGCTAGGCTTAGGATTGGGTCTTGTCCATCACATCATTCTCCTAATGATGTGATCCCGTTATCAACGACATCCAATGTCCATGGTCAGGAAACCGTAACCATCTATTGATCAACGAGCTAGTCAACTAGAGGCTTACTAGGGACATGGTGTTGTCTATGTATCCACACATGTATCTAAGTTTCCTATCAATACAATTATAGCATGGATAATAAACGATTATCATGAACAAGGAAATATAATAATAACTAATTTATTATTGCCTCTAGGGCATATTTCCAACATTCTCCCACTTGCACTAGAGTCAATAATCTAGTTCACATCGCCATGTGATTAACACTGACAGGTCACATCGCCATGTGACCAACATCCAAAGAGTTTACTAGTGTCATTAAACTAGTTCACATCATCATGTGATTAAGACTCAATGAGTTCTGGGGTTTGATCATGTTTTGCTTGTGAGAGAGGTTTTTAGTCAATGGGTCTGCAACAATCAGATCCGTATGTACTTCGCAAATCTCCAGGTCATATTGTAAGTGCTGCTACCACTCTTCACTTGGAGCTATTCCAAATGGTTGCTCCACTATACGTATCCGGTTTGCTACTCAGAGTCATTCAGATAGGTGTTAAAGCTTGCATCGACGTAACCCTTTACGCCGAACTCTTTATCATCTCCATAATCGAGAAACATGTCCTTATTTACTCCAAGGACAATTTTGACCGCTGTCTAATGATCCATTCCTGGATCATTCTTGTACCCCTTGACTGACTCATGGCAAGGCACATTTCCGGTGCGGTACACAGCATAGCATACTATAGAGCCTATGTCTGAAACATAGGGGACGACCTTCGTCCTTTCTCTCTATTCTGCCGTGGTCGAGCTTCAAGTCTTAACTTCATACCTTACATCTCAGGCAAGAAGTCCTTCTTTGACTGATACATCTTGAACACCTTCAAGATCATGTCAAGGTATATGCTCATTTGAAAGTATCATTAAGTAGTTTTTGATCTATCCTCATAGATCTTGATGCTCAATGTTCAAGTAGTTTAAACAAGGTTTTCACTTGAAAAATACTTTTCAAATAACCCTATATGCTTTACAGAAAATTCTACATCATTTCTGATTAACAATATGTCAACAACATATACTCATCAGAAATTCTATAGTGCTCCCACTCACTTCTTTGGAAATACAAGTTTCTCATAAACTTTTGTATAAACCCAAAATCTTTGATCATCTCATCAAAACGTACATTCCAACTCCGAGATGCTTACTCCAGTCCTTAGAAGGATCGCTGGAGCCAGCATACCTTTTAGCATCCTTAGGATCGACAAAAACTTTCGGATTGTATCACATACAACCTTTCCTTACAAAAACTGGTAAGGAAACTCGTTTTTGACATCCATCTGCCAGATTTCATAAATGTAGCTTATGCTAACATGATTCCGATGGACTTAAGCGTCGCTACGGATGAGAAAATCTCATCGTAGTCAACTCCTTGAACTTGTGAAGAACTCTTCGCCACAAGTCGAGCTTCATAGACAGTGACATTACCGTCCACGTCCATCTTCTTCTTAAAGATCCATTTATCTCAATGGCTTGCCAATCATCGGGCAAGTCCACCAAAGTCCATACTTTGTTCTGATACATGGATCCTATCTCGGATTTCATGGCTTCTATCCATTTGTCGGAATTTGGGCCCACCATTGCTTCTCCATAGCTCGTAGGTTCATTGTTGTCTAGCAACATGACCTGCAAGACAAGATTACTATACCACTCTGAAGCGGTACGCATCCTTCTCACCCTACGAGGTACGGTAGTGACTTGATCCGAAGTTTCATGATCACTATCATAAGCTTCTACTTCAATTGGTGTAGGTGCCACAGGAACAACTTCCTGCGCCCTGCTACACACTAGTTGTAGTGATGGTTCAATAACCATATCAAGTCTTCACCATCCTCCGACTCAACTTTTGGAGACAAACTTTTCCTCGAAAAAGGACCCGATTCAAGAAACAATCCCTATTGCTTTCGAATCTGAATTAGGAGGTATACCCAACTGTTTTGGGTGTCCTATGAAGATGCATTTTATCCGTTTTGGGTTCGAGCTTATCAACCTGAAACTTTTTCACATAAGCGTCGCAGCCCCAAACCTTTAAGAAATGACAGCTTAGGTTTCTCTAAACCATAGTTCATACGGTGTCATCTCAACGGAATTACGTGGTGCCCTATTAAAGTGAATGTGGTTGTCTCTAATGCCTAACCCATAAACGATAGTGGTAATTCGATAAGAGACATCATGGTACGCACCATATCCAATAGGGTGCAACTATGATGTTTGGACACACCATCAAACTATGGTGTTCCAGGCGGTATTAATTGTGAAACAATTTCCACAATGTCTTAATTGCGTGCCAAAGCTCGTAACTTAGATACTCATCTCTATGATCATATCATAGACATTTCATCCTCTTGTCACAATGATCTTCAACTTCACTCTGAAATTACTTGAACCATTCAATAATTCAGACTTGTGTTTCATCAAGTAAATATACTCTACATCTACTCGAATCATCTGTGAAGTAAGAACATAACGATATTCCTTTGCATGCCTCGGCACTCATTGGACTGCACACATCAAAATGTGTTACTTCCAACAAGTTGCTATCTTGTTCCATTTTACTGAAAACGAGGCTTTTTAGTCATCTTGCCCATGTGGTATGATTTGCATATCTCAAGTGATTCAAAATCAAGTGAGTCCAAATGATCCATCTGCATGGAGTTTCTTCATGCGTATACACCAATAGACATGGTTCGCATGTCTCAAACTTTTCAAAAATGAGTGAGTCCAAAGATCCATCAACATGGAGCTTCTTCATGCGTTTTACACCAATATGACTTACATGGAAGTGCCACAAGTAAGTGGTACTATCATTACTATCTTATACCTTTTGGCATGAAAATGTGTATCACTACGATCGAGATTCAATAAATCATTCCTTTAGGTGCAAGACCATTGAAGGTATTATTCAAATAAATAGAGTAACCATTATTCTTCTTAAATAAATAACTGTATTGCGATAGACATAATCCAATCATGTCTATGCTTAACACAAACACCAAATCTCGATGGTAGAGGGAGCGTGCGATGCTTGATCACATCAACCTTGGAAACACTTCCAACATATATCGTCAGCTCACCTTTAGCTAGTCTCCGTATATTCCGTAGCTTTTATTTCGAGTTACTAACACTTAGCAACCGAACCGGTATCTAATACCCTGGTGCTACTAGGAGTACTAGTAAAGTACACATTAACATAATGTATATCCAATATACTTCTATCGACCTTTCCAGCCTTCTCATCTACCAAGTATCTAGGGTAATTCCGCTCCGATGGTTGTTCCCTTATTACTGAAGCACTTAGTCTCGGGTTTGGGTTCAACCTTGGGTTTCTTCTTTGGAGCAGCAGCTGATTTGCCGTTTCATGAAGTATCCCTTCTTGCCCTTGCCCTTCTTGAAACTAGTGGTTTCACCAACCATCAACAATTGATGCTTCTTCTTGATTTCTACTTTCGCGGTGTCAAACATCGTGAATACCTCAAGGATCATCATATCTATCCCTGATATGTTATAGTTCATCACGAAGCTCTAGCAGCTTGGTGGCAATGACTTTGGAGAAACATCACTATCTCATCTGGAAGATCAACTCCCACTCAATTCAAGTGATTGTTGCACTCAGACAATCTGAGCACAAGCTCAACGATTGAGCTTTTCTCCCTTAGTTTGCAGGCTAAGACAATCGTCGGAGGTCTCATACCTCTTGACGTGGGCAGGAGCCTGAAATCTCAATTCAGCCCTCGAAACATCTCATATGTTCCATGACGTTTCGAAAAACGTCTTTGGTGCCTCAACTCTAAACCGTTTAACTGAACTATCACGTAGTTATCAAAACGTGTATGTCTAATGTTCACAACATCCACAGACGACGTTTGGGGTTCAGCACACTGAGCGGTGCATTAAGGACATAAGCTTTCTACTGTCCGCATAATCGCTACTGTCAACTTTCAACTATATTTTCTCTAGGAACATATCTAAACAGTGGAACTAGCGCGAGCTTACGACATAATTTGCAAAGATCTTTTGACTATGTTCAGGATAATTAAGTTCATCTTATGAACTCCCACTCAGATAGACATCCCTCTGGTCATCTAAGTGATTACATGATCCGAGTCAACTAGGCCATGTCCGATCATCACGTGAGACGGACTAGTCATCATCGGTGATTATCTTCATGTTGATCGTATCTACTATACGACTCATGCTCGACCTTTCGGTCTCTGTGTTCCGAGGACATGTCTGTACATGCTAGGCTCGTCAAGTTAACCCTAAGTGTTTCGCGTGTGTAAATTTGTCTTACACCCATTGTATGTGAACGTAAGAATCCATCACACCCGATCATCACGTGGTGCTTAGAAGCGACGAACTTTAGCAACGGTGCACAGTTAGGGGAGAACACTTCTTGAAATTTTTTGTAAGGGATCATCTTATTTACTACCGTCGTTCTAAGTAAACAAGATGCATAAACATGATAAACATCACATGCAATCAAATAGTGACATGATATGGCCAATATCATTTTGCTCCTTTTGATCTCCATCTTCGGGGCTCCATGATCATCATCATCACCGGCATGACACCATGATCTCCATCATCATGATCTCCATCATCGTGTCTCCATGAAGTTGTCTCACCAACTTATTACTTCTACTACTATGGCTACCGGTTAGCAATAAAGTAAAGTAATTACATGGCATTGTTCAATGACACGCAGGTCATCCAATAAATTAAGACAACTCCTATGGCTCCTGCCGGTTGTCATACTCATCGACATGCAAGTCGTGATTCCTATTACAAGAACATGATCAATCTCATACATCACATATCATTCATCACATTCTTCTTGGCCATATCACATCACATAGCATACCCTGCAAAAACAAGTTAGACGTCCTCTAATTGGTGTTTGCATGTTTTACGTGGCTGCTATGGGTTTCTAGCAAGAACGTTTCTTACCTACGCAACACCACAATGTGATATGCCAATTGCTATTTACCCTTCATAAGGACCCTTTTCATCGAATCCGTTCCGACTAAAGTGGGAGGCGGTACCGCTAGCCACCTTATGCAACAAGTGCATGTCAATCGGTGGAACCTGTCTCACGTAAGTGTACGTGTAAGGTCGGTCCGGGCCGCTTCATCCCACAATACCGTCGAAACAAGATTGGACTAGTAACGGTAAGCATATTGAACAAAATCAACGCCCACAACTACTTTGTGTTCTACTCGTGCAAAGAATCTACGCAATAGACCTAGCTCATGATGCCACTGTTGGGGAACGTAGCAGAAATTCAAAAAATTTCCTACGTGTCACCAAGATCTATCTATGGAGAAACCAGCAACGAGGGGAAGTAGAGTGCATCTACATACCCTTGTAGATTGCTAAGCGGAAGCGTTCAAGAGAACGGGGTTGAAGGAGTCGTACTCGTCGTGATCCAAATCACCGGAGATCCTAGTGCCGAACGGACGGCACCTCCGCGTTCAACACACGTACAGCCGGTGGCGTCTCCCATGCCTTGATCCAGCAAGGAGAGAGGAGAGGTTGAGGAAGACTCCATCCAGCAGCAGCACGACGGCGTGGTGGTGGTGGAGGCGTGGCAATCTGCAGGCTTCGCCAAGCACCATGGGAGAGGAGGAGAACTTGGGAGAGGGGAGGGCTGCGCCGAACCGTGGTAGCTCCCATCGCCTCCCACTATATATAGGGGTGGAGGGGCTGGTTTCTTGCCCTCAAGTCCATTGGGGCGTTGGCCAAGGTGGGAGGAAAGAAATCCCATCATATTCTTCCCCACCGATTGTTATCCCCCCTTTTTAGGGATCTTGATCTTATCCCTTCGGGATATGATCTTATTCCTTCTAAGGGGGGGTCTTCGTGCGCCTTGACCAGGGGTGTGGGGCCTTTCTCCCACTACCCACATTCATGTGGGCCCCCCCATGCAGGTGGGCCCCACTCCGGAACCTTCTAGAACCTTCTCGGTACAATACCGAAAAATCCCGAACATTTTCCGGTGGCCAAAATAGGACTTCCCATATATAAATATTTACCTCCGGACCATTCCAAAACTCCTCGTGGCGTCAGGGATCTCATCCGGACTCGAACAACATTCGGTAACCATATACTGAACTTCCTTTATAACCCTAGCGTCATCGAACCTTAAGTGTGTAGACCCTACGGGTTCGGAGACATGTAGACATGACCGAGGCGTTCTCGGTCAATAACCAACAGCGGGATCTGGATACCCATGTTGGCTCCCACATGTTCCACGATGATCTCATCGGAGGAACCACGATGTCAAGGACTCGATCGATCCGTATACAATTCCCTTTGTCTAGCGGTATTATACTTGCCGAGATTCGATTGTCGGTATACCGATACCTTGTTCAATCTCGTTACGGCAAGTCTCTTTACTCGTTCCGTAACACATCATCCGTGATCAACCCCTTGGTCACATTGTGCACATTATGATGATGTCCTACCGAGTGGGCCCAGAGATACCTCTCCGTTTACGGAGTGACAAATCGATCTCGATCCGTGTCAACCCAGAGACACTTTCGGAGATACCTGTAGTGCACCTTTATAGTCACCCAGTTACGTTGTGACGTTTGATACACCCAAAGCACTCCTACGGTATTCGGGAGTTACACGATCTCATGGTCTAAGGAAGAGATACTTGACATTGGAAAAGCTCTAGCAAACAAACTACACGATCTTGTGCTAGGCTTAGGATTGGGTCTTGTCCATCACATCATTCTCCTAATGATGTGATCCCGTTATCGACGACATCCAATGTCCATGGTCAGGAAACCGTAACCATCTATTGATCAACGAGCTAGTCAACTAGAGGCTTACTAGGGACATGGTGTTGTCTATGTATCCACACATGTATCTAAGTTTCCTATCAATACAATTATAGCATGGATAATAAACGATTATCATGAACAAGGACATATAATAATAACTAATTTATTATTGCCTCTAGGGCATATTTCCAACAGTCTCCCACTTGCACTAGAGTCAATAATCTAGTTCACATCGCCATGTGATTAACACTGACAGGTCACATCGCCATGTGACCAACATCCAAAGAGTTTACTAGTGTCATTAAACTAGTTCACATCATCATGTGATTAAGACTCAATGAGTTCTGGGGTTTGATCATGTTTTGCTTGTGAGAGAGGTTTTTAGTCAACGGGTCTGCAACAATCAGATCCGTATGTACTTCGCAAATCTCCAGGTCATATTGTAAGTGCTGCTACCACTCTTCACTTGGAGCTATTCCAAATGGTTGCTCCACTATACGTATCCGGTTTGCTACTCAGAGTCATTCGGATAGGTGTTAAAGCTTGCATCGACGTTACCCTTTACGCCGAACTCTTTATCACCTCCATAATCGAGAAACATGTCCTTATTTACTCCAAGGAAAATTTTGACCGCTGTCCAATGATCCATTCCTGGATCATTCTTGTACCCCTTGACTGACTCATGGCAAGGCACATTTCCGGTGCGGTACACAGCTCGAGGAGTTCAGCAAGCACTTCCCCACCTTACAGCTCGAGGAGGAGCTGTTTGTGCAGGTGTGGAGAAGTGTTATGACCGGCATATTAGGGGCTTAGCCCAGTGGGTTGTGGCCCAAGTTATCTTATTGTTATTAGGGGCTTAGCCCAATTATCTTATCGTTATTAGGGTCGTTTGCTTCGGAGTCAAGTAAACCCCTCTATATAAGGAGAGGAGATGTATCAATCTAATCAAGCAAGAAACAATCATTATTTGCTCGGCTTCCTGAAGGGTGCCGGGAGACCTAACCCTAGCCGCCTCTTGCGCTGCGCCGCCTCTTGCGCCGCCGCCGCCTCTTCTTCATCGCGCCACGGCACCCAGCCGCCGACGATCGCGAGATCGCCCACGTCCAGCCTCCTCCTTCCCCTACAACCTACGCTCTAGACCAGGTAGGATCCTAGCTCCTACCAGCACTCTTTTTACAAACTAGTAACTACTAACCGATATTTCCCCTGTGATATATTCAACGAGCATGGTTAAACTTGGAGACAGAGTCTTTTGATTTGGTCCCAATTCCTGAACAACCTCCCTTTTGAGAGAAAAGCTATCCAAGTTACATTTCAGACTAACTGCAGAACATAGTAGATTAACACCATCTTCAGACTTTTGAGTTTATGCCAAATTATATAAACTAGTAGTAACATTGACAAAACAATTCTCATCTACGGTTTCTGTAGCCGTGGGCTTTCATTGCCCATAGTGGATTATCTTTTCTAGCCACAACACATACTTCCTTCCAGTGTTCTCTCAATGTGTTAGTAAGTTTGTCTCCAGCATCATGAAACATGTTACTGTTGCTAAAACGTCGAATTCCCGCATTCAGAAAACATTTACAGGTACGCACAGGGCAAGTCCAAAATTAGACATGCTGATTCAGCAGTTGATGTGCAATATCCAGACCAAAATCTGGTCAGGAAACAAACAGGATTGTAACAGCTAGAACCTGTGTATACATGGCCACACCTTGGCCCCCCTCAGACTACAAGTCTCATTAAACACCATATGCATGAGTGCACAAGCACCACATGGTTGGACAGTAATTAAGAAGCTATGGATTACGCATTTCGTCGAACAGAACACGGGCGTGCACCTAAACCATACCAATCCCAAGTATTCCCTACTACCCATCGACCATTACAGTTGCCAAAGCTAAAGCTCTAATCGAATCAAAGCCAATAGGAACTCGATCGGGAACCCAAGAATCATTTACCCTCGGTAGGCGAGGGAGTCGAGTCGAGCGCTTCCATGCTGTATGATTTGGAGGAGGCTAGCAGCTCGCTGGAGGTCCCAGGGATCCCTCTCTTCCTCACCGTATTAGCCCTCGGCAGACAACAGACGTCTGAGGCCGCCACCACATGGGCGGGCGGCGACGGCAGCTGGGGCAGCGGCTTCCATCTGTATGAGTGGGAGGTCCCAGGATGCCACCGTCCATTACCCCATGGCACGACACATCCCTCTCTTCCTCACCGTATTAGCCCTCGGCAGACAGCCGTACGAGGGAGGCTTTTCCTCTAAACCCTAAAAACCTCCTGCGACGACTTGGGTTTGGGTGGAACTTGGGCGGTGGCGCTGCTCTCACCGGCGGGCCGACGAAAGCTTCGGGGTCGATGGCGACACCGACCCTGGCAAGGGCTGGAAAGGAGCGGAGGGAGCGGGAGGCACGAGGAGGAGAGGGAGGGAGCGGGCGCGGAGGAGGGGCGGAGCAGAGGAGGGCGGCGCGGAGGAGGGGCGAGGAGGGTGGGGATCTGGCTGGGTGGGAATGGAGGGAGAGGCTAGGGTTCGCGGGGTGGGGAATGGAGGGAATGGGGAAATTTTGGGAGGGAGGAGGGATCCCGTGTAAGGGGTGAGGAGGGAGTGGTGGGACCTGCCTGGTAGTGGGAGGAGTGGAGGGAATTTTGGGATAGGGAAATTTTGGTGGAGGGAAAATTTTGGTGTGGGAGGAAACTTTTGGGTTTGGGTGTATAAGAAAATAGGGTTTTTGTAAACTTTGTAGAAATCATGGTTAAAATCATACCGAGTAGCTCAAGAAAACGCCGGTATTGCACGCTTATTATTTTGCTAGTTGGTAGGCCACATTTGATGATGTGACGCTGGAGGTCTCACATTTTTTGATTTTTTGAATTTTTACTTGTTTTCAAAAACCGCCGATTTCGCTGCATGACCGTCCGTGGCTAGGGTTTGAGCCGTGCAAATCTGTTGTCGATTCTGTGATGAAATGCTCACCGTGAAGCTAAAAATCATTTTTAGTGAAAATAACGGCAAGCTATGGAGGACCCGTAGCTCAAATTGCAGCCGGTTCCAAATTGAATCGGCCAAGGTGGTCCGAATTGCGGGAGTAGCTACGAGGGTCGGAATGCATGCTTTTGGCGATCATCTCAGTAAAATAGGGTCTACTTTGAGATAGACATGGAATGGCGCCGCTTAGGGTGCCCTCCTTGTAGCCGCTTCACTAAAAAACGATGTCATTTGCATTCAAAAAATGAAAAACGGTTTTTTTGTTAAACAAGTTGGAACCTCGCTTTGGCAGCATTGTTTGCCATCACAAGACGGAGGCATGCGCCCAATTTGGGCATATTATCAGAAACTATTCAACGGATGCGGCCATATCATTGCTAGTTTGGCTTGAAAGGCATGAATCTTTGTTCATGGTAGGTCGTTTTTGAGAACACTTTTTCAAGAAAACGCCGGTATTGCACGTTTATTATTTTTGCTAGTTGGTAGGCCACATTTGATGATGTGACGCGGAGGTCTCACATTTTTTTGATTTTTTTTGAATTTTTTACGGTGTTTTCAAAAACCGCCAATTTTAAATGCGGTCAGTCTGTGGCTAGGGTTTGAGCCGTGCAAATCTGTTGTCGATTCTGTGATGAAATGCCTACCGTGAAGCTAAAAATCATTTTTAGTGAAAATAACGGCAAGCTATGGAGGACCCATAGCTCAAATTGCAGCGGTTCCAAATGAATCGGCGAAGGTGGTCCGAATTGCCGGAGTAGCTACGAGGTCGGAAATGCATGCTTTTGGCGACCGTCCAGTAAAATAGGGTCTACTTTGAGATAGACATGGAATGGCGCCGCTTGGGGTGCCCTCCTTGTAGCCGCTTCACAAAAAACATGTCATTTGCATTCAAAAATGAAAACGGTTTTTTTTGTTAAACAAGTTGGAACCTCGCTTGGCAGCATTGTTTGCCATCACAAGACGGAGGCATGCGCTTCAATTTGGGCATATTATCGTAAACTATTCAACGGATGCGCCATATCATTGCTAGTTTGGCTTGAAAGGCATGAATCTTTGTTCATGGTAGGTCGCTTTTGAGAACACTTTTTCAAGAAAACGCCGGTATTGCACGCTTATTATTTTTGCTAGTTGGTAGGCCACATTTGATGATGTGACGGAGGTCTCACATTTTTTGATTTTTTGAATTTTTACTTGTTTTCAAAACCGCCGATTTCGCCGCGGCTGACCGTCTGTGGCTAGGGTTTGAGCCGTGCAAATCTGTTGTCGATTCTGTGATGAAATGCCTACCTGTGAAGCTAAAAATCATTTTTAGTGAAAATAACGGGCAAGCTATGGAGGACCCGCAGTTCAAATTGCAGCCGGTTCCAGCTGAATCGGCCGAAGGTGGTCCGAATTGCCGGGAGTAGCTACGAGGGTCGGAAATGCATGCTTTTTGGCGACCGTCCGTAAAATAGGGTCTACTTTGAGATAGACATGGAATGGCGCCGCTTAGTGCCCTCCTTGTAGCCGCTTCACAAAAACGCATGTCATTTGCATTCAAAAATGAAAACGGTTTTTTTGTTAAACAAGTTGGAACCTCGCTGGCAGCATTGTTTGCCATCACAAGACGGAGGCATGCGCCCAATTTGGGCATATTATCAGAAACTATTCAACGGATGCGGCCATATCATTGCTAGTTTGGCTTGAAAGGCATGAATCTTTGTTCATGGTAGGTCGTTTTTGAGAACACTTTTTCAAGAAAACGCCGGTATTGCACGTTTATTATTTTTGCTAGTTGGTAGGCCACATTTGATGATGTGACGCGGAGGTCTCATTTTTTGATTTTTTTGAATTTTTACGGTGTTTTCAAAACCGCCGATTTCGTCCATGTCAGTCTGTGGCTAGGGTTTGAGCCGCAAATCTGTTGTCGATTCTGTGATGAAATGCTCACCGTGAAGCTAAAAATCATTTTTAGTGAAAATAACGGCAAGCTATGGAGGACCCCAGCTCAAATTGCAGCCGGTTCAAATGAATCGGCCAAGGTGGTCCGAATTGCCGGAGTAGCTACGAGGGTCGAAATGCATGCTTTTGGCGACCGTCAAGTCAAAATAGGGTCTACTTTGAGATAGACATGGAATGGCGCCGTTTGGGGTGCCCTCCTTGTAGCCGTCACTAAAAAACGCATGTCATTTGCATTCAAAAATGAAAACGGTTTTTTTGTTAAACAAGTTGGAACCTCGCTTTGGCAGCATTGTTTGCCATCACAAGACGGAGGCATGCGCCTCAATTTGGGCATATTATCGTAAACTATTCAACGGATGCGCCATATCATTGCTAGTTTGGCTTGAAAGGCATGAATCTTCGCTCATGGTAGGTCGCTTTTGAGAACACTTTTTCAAGAAAACACCGGTATTGCACGCTTATTATTTTTGCTAGTTGGTAGGCCACATTTGATGATGTGACGCGGAGGTCTCACATTTTTTGATTTTTTTGAATTTTTTACGTTTTCAAAAACCGCCGATTGTCGCCGCATGTCCGTCTGGGCTAGGGTTTGAGCCGCGCAAATCTGTTATGTCTTTTGCATGTCTTTACGGTGTCTTTTGCATTCACGAAAAACGCATGTCTTTTACATTCACGAAAAAACGCATGTCTTGTAGCCGCTTCACTTAAAAACGCATGTCTTTTGCATTCAAAAATGAAAACGGTTTTTGAATTTTTACGTGTTTTCAAAACCCGCGGATTTAGTCACGGCAATCGTCCGTGGCTAGGGTTTGAGCCATGTTTTTAGCATTCAAAAAATGGAACTTATATTGTTTCATACAGGAGCATGCACAAAAACCCATAATTTTATCTTTCATCCATGAGCATGCATAAAAAATTTCAATTCCCATCAATTACCAAACTGAATATTCATTGTTAAAAACATGACTTGTTTAGATGACACTGTCATACAGCATCCATAGCATCCATGAGCATGCACAAAATTAAACCTGACATACTTAACATTGACATGTTCATATTACACTAACAACCTTAAACCTAACATGCTGAACACCTTCTTAACATCTTCACTCCTCCTTCTTCTCCTTCATCAACCTGATGCGCTCAGAGTGGCGAATCCCAACGCGGATGTACTCCTCTACCACAATTGGCATGGTCCTGTCGCCAAGCTGTGGGATTGCAGGCGCCGCCACCATCGCGAGGTCGTCGTCCGCCACCACCATCGCGAGGTCGTCGTCCGCCACCACCATAGCAAGGTCGTCGTCCGCCACCACCATAGCAAGGTCGTCGTCCGCCACCACCATAGCAAGGTCGTCATCCGCCACCACCATAGCAGGGTCGTCGTCAGCCACCACCATAGCATGTTCGTCATCCCCGCCTGCTCCTCGCCATCCCCGCTCTGCTCCTCGTCGTCATCCCGCGCTGCTCCTCGTCATCCCCGCCGCTGCTCCCATTGCTCGCCAAATGCAACAAAGTGTGAACATGGTGTTGTCGCGTGCAGGTGTAGAGGAAGCCAAAAGGACAGGAAGAAGAGAGGCGAGAGCTTCTTCGCATCGCTGTCGCGGCTGGTAGTAAATGCGCACATGGTGTTGTCGAACATCTTCACGGTGAACATGGCGTGCCGTCAGAAGGAAGACAAGGAAGAACCCGAGCTGTAGCTCATGGGCGCGCGAAATGCTCCCACCGGCCCTAGGTACATGTGGCCTTCACCATCAAACACCACCAACACTTCCCACAGCTGTGAAGCCCAGCTGCCGCCTCCCGCAGCTTCACTTTGTGGGGCTCACGACAAGCGAGCATCTTCGCAAACTTGTCAGTGCAGCCTCTGCAATGAGGGTCAAGCAAAGGTTAATTGTGGCAATCAAGCACTAGACAGAGAGTGATGATAAAGAAATGAGTGATGATAAACATACCTCGCCTATTGCAAGATTTCTCAATTATGATCTCAAAGAACTCGAAACCTTCCAAGCCAGCCATCTCACTTATCTGAAAAGCAGCATTGTAAATAAACAAGAAGTTACCATAAACAGGACTGGACATAAATAGGAACAGAACCAAGTTTATGATGGCAAAAGTGATAAAATGAGAAGAGCAATGTACTTGTGGATATTTATGATAGCAAAAGTGAGAAAAAAGCAAACAATGTGCCCATGTCTACTATAAATGGCAAACACAGATCGTGGATCATATCTACTATAAATGGACCATATCTACAATGAACCATATCTACTATAAATGGACCATATCTTCCCATGTGCTACATTTTGTTAGAACCAAAGACTTAAGAACTGAACCCAAGATTCTCAATTTAAACACACCTACCCAATATCGTCGATATGCGCGCGTGAAGGCTATTGGCTTGACAATCGATATAGTCATGTACAAAACTGAATTTAACACTAGAATTTCAGAGATTCAGAGCTATTGGCTTAATTTTCTTTGCTAGGGTTTATATAGCCAAAGGCCACCGGAGGCTAGATCCTACAAGTTTAACTGCCCAAGCAGTGCAACTGCATCTTTTTAGACAAATATAAACATGTTTATTTTTAAAACAAACAAACAAAATTGGAAAATACTAATACACTTGCAACATTATAAGTGATGGCATCATTTTTCCCCTTTCAGTCAAAAGGTACCTAAACCTAATTCAGTCTGCAAAATCCCTCTGAATGGGGGCTGGAATCAACAGAACGCACGCGCAGGCACAATACTTGGCCTTGTTGCAACTCCTAAATCAGCATGCTTGTTGGCCTTGTTGGCCTTGTCGACAAAGAACATGGGGGAAACAAAGAAAATCAAAGAACACGGGGGGAACACGGGGGGTACCTGGGGGGACGGCGACTGCTTGAGCCTTGTCGGTGTCGTGGACGGTGCCTCCTCTTGATCTACTACTCTATCTACAATGGAACCCTAATCAGCATGCGCCGGGGAACCCTAATCTAATCAATAGGAAGAGGAACAGGAAGGACTCGGCGGATTCATACCTTAGGATTCCGTCGCTGTCGATGGAGGAGTGGTTCGCCAGGGAGGTCGTCACCGTCGATGGAGGAGAAGGGGATGCCGGCGGCGGAGAGGAGGAGATAATGGAGAGGAGTGGATAATGGAGTGGATAATGGAGAGGAGGGTCAAGTGGACAGAGGAGGTGGGGAAAAGAGTGGGTCCACTTGTTTTGATATATTGAAAAGGGTTGGCATAGAGTACAAAACCAACAGCCTCTAACTAGCCCAAAGGTAGAAAAAGCAAAGGAATAAGCGTGTCGTGGGTTCGAGCCTCAAGACGCGCATAAAATTTTTGGCCACGCATATTTTTGGTAGCTTGGGTATAATAGCAAAATGGCCCACTTGTCACGAAAGTGGGTCGAGTGGCCCACTTGTCGCTGAGGTGTGCTTCATACTTGACTAGTTTGATATATTCAAAAGGTTGGCATAGAGTGGAAGACTAATAGCCTCGCCCTAGCCCTTTGGTAGAAACATGGTGAAACAAGCGCAAGGTCGTGGGATCGAGTCCCGGCGCATATTTTTTTGCTCACCTTCAGTTCTGACCAAATTTCAGTTAAAATAGCATCTTCAGTTCTGACCAAAATTCAGTTAAAATAGCATCTACAAGACAACATTCTGACCAAAACAACTACTAAATGATCACAACAACTACTAAATGATCACAACAACTACAAAAAACATTCTGACCAAAACTTGATCATTTTGCAATCTTTTGCATTACAAGACAACATTTTGACAGCAAGCATAACAGCTACAATAACATCTCAATTCAGGTCAAAACAGCAAGCATAACATCTCAATTTTGCTGCTGGAATCTTAAAGCACTGTGAATCAGGATAACTACATCACTATTGCTACAACCATCAGGATCATCATTTTGCTACAACCATCGGGATCATCATCTTGCTACAACCATCGGGATCATCATTTTGCTCCTAGAATCTTCAAGGATTTTTCACCGAGAGAAGATTGATCACATCAGGTCACCAAATTCCCATAGATACCAAAACAAAGAACATTAAGTAATAGTATTTACCTTTGCCACCCATTACGCTACTCATCGTCGCCGATACGAAAACAAGGAACTCTATGCCCCTCTGTTTTCCTCATCATCACTACAATATTGCAGCATAGTATGATCAGTCCGGTTTTCCTCATCCTCGCTTTCATGTGCATCCTCTACCACCTTTCTTCTTTTCTTGATGCCTTCAACTATTGCAGCACCAACGATCACATCGCTCCCGGTCCTTCAAGACTCGCTTTGCACCGAACTTCCATAGAGTCATCATCACTTGCAACGGAACTTCCAGAGAGTCATCATCTTGGTATGTTAGTCCACCATCACCGCGGGCCCTTTTCCATTTCAGTTTCAGTCACACTCCACAAGTGTCTCTTTGAAAGTTTTGCACAACTCGCCATTTTCCGCAAAAGAGTGTCCGCGATAAAACACCATTGTTGCTTGTGTTGTTAGAATAAAGGGATCACTCTTATACCAACACCTTGCAGTGTTGATGCTTTTGAAGTGGCCATCATATTTGACACAAGAGTCTCTCCTCTTCTTGCTACCAAGCTCAAACCAGTCACAGCGAAATAAGACAACCGAGCGATGGATGCCTCCACTAGAGTTGTACTGCAACTCTACGATGCTTCTCAACTGACCATAGAAGTCAATGATCTCACCATCATGTGACCCCTCAGTGACGATTCCACTATTCTGTGTCTTCCTTTTTTCCTCGCGGTCAACGGTGTGGTACCGACACCGCCAAGAATGCATGCTGAATACACTCTCACCGCTTATCCGTAAGCATGCCAAAGCAAATAGATCATCATCGACCTTCTTCTCCTCATGCAACTTTCCAATCTGCACAAATAAACCATTTAGCAAACAATGGTATTTAACAATGGGTGAATAACACGTAAAACATAAAACATGTGGCTAAAGATCTCACATGATTCTTAAACCACTTAGCAAACACCTTGGCAACCCTTTTATCAACATTGATATTGCTTTCTTCCTGATTTAACTCTTCCTTGCATTTCTGCAATGCCAACAAAACATGTGAATTAAAACATTAGGCTGGTGCCAACCCAAGCACAAAAAATATATTTAATGAGTGCACAAGATATAACGACTCGATATATGGTAGAACCTCAAGCAATTGTCGAGCACAAAGAAAACCATCTTGTCATACTCATCACCAGCCTCCAAGTATTGTGAGGCTCCAAGAAATTCCACACCATGGTTGAAAACAGAAACATCACCACTTTGCTAATCGGACCGCTCTCTATTTCTGCCGGCGGTTCCATCTTGTTTCCACATCACCAAAGTATCTAGAGCAAAAGTCAAGCACTCACATCGACATATGCTTCAGAATAGAACCTTCGTGTCTTGCCGCAGCCAGCACATAACGCTTACAAGTAAGCAGCCTTCGCTCGATTGGGTACATCCAACCGTATTGCACAGGCCTCTAAGCATTGCCTCTTTGGGTAAGTGCACCGCTAAATGGACCATCACGGTGAAGAAAGTCGAGGGAAAATCTTCTCGAGCTTGCAAAGAATAATTGGGATTTCTTTTTCAAGTCTTTCCGTGATGCTTAACTTGAGGGTTTTGAAAGACAGCTCTCTAAAGAAATTTCCTAGCTCAAGAACCGCTTCATATATATCCTTGTCCATGATTCCTGAGGCCCGCAGTAAAATCCTTTGGAGGAGGATGTGACAATCATGGGTTTTCAAGATCAAAGCTTGAATCCATCGTAGTAACACACTTTGCTAGGTTAGCAAAGATAACCATCTGGAAATTTCACCGCTCTTAGGAATTCACAGAATGCAAGCTTTTGTTCTTTATTCATTGTATAACATGCTCGTGGCATTTCAAATGAATCTTCATCTTCATTGTGCTGTAGATGCAAATCTTCTCTTATGCCCATGTCCTCCAAATCAAGCCTGGAACTAACCGTGTCCTTTGTCTTCCCTTCAATGTTCCGACCATTACAGTTGCCAAAGCTAAAGCTCTAATCGAATCAAAGCCAATAGGAACTCGATCGGGAACCCAAGAATCATTTACCCTCGGTAGGCGAGGGAGTCGAGTCGAGCGCTTCCATGCTGTATGATTTGGAGGAGGCTAGCAGCTCGCTGGAGGTCCCAGGGATCCCTCTCTTCCTCACCGTATTAGCCCTCGGCAGACAGCCGTACGAGGACGCCACCACGACTGCGGCGGCGGCGACGGCAGCGCGGGGGCGCGGCTTCCATGCTGTATGAGTGGGAGGTCCCAGGGATGCCACCGTCCATTACCCCATGGCCTGATACACATCCCTCTCTTCCTCACCGTATTAGCCCTCGGCAGACAGCCGTACGAGGGAGGCTTTTCCTCTAAACCCTAAAAACCTCCTGCGACGACTTGGGTTTGGGTGGAACTTGGACGGTGGCCGCTGCTCTCACCGGCGGGCCGCACGAAAGCTCGGGGTCGATGGCGACACCGACCGCTGGCAAGGGCTGGAAAAGGAGCGGTGCCCTCTCCCCTCGCTCCGTGCGGGCGCAGATGGAGGAGGCCCTCGGGAAGCTGGACATCTCCGAGGAGGAGGCGACGCCTCTGGTGATCGACGATGCCAAGGATGATGCCCCGGAAAAGTGGCTACTGGCAGGGAAAGTGTTGCATTGAAATCTACTCCACATCCAAACAATCTGCAACGCCCTCCGCTCGGCATGGGGAAACCCTAGGGGGCTGGAGTTCCGGCCCCTAGGAGAGAACATGTTCGCTGCTGAGTTCGACTCCAAACGGGATCGCGACCGCGTCTGGGAGGGCGCACCCTGGCATATCAGCAAGAACGCGGTGATCCTGGAGTATTTCGAAGAGCATATGCAGCCGTCGGAGCTCAAATTCGATCGGCTGCCGATCTGGGTTAGGGTTGTTAACCTACCCTACAACCTACGGAACAACACAAGGGGATTGATGATAGTGCAGCAGATTGATAAACATGCCTCCATCGCCCAGATCGATCCAATGGGGGGTTTCCTGAGAGCAAGAGTCACCATTGATGTGTGTAAACCTCTCCGCAGATGGATCGTTATTGAATCTACCAAGAGGAATCAAGTGGACTGCTATGATATTGAGTATGAACAAATACCCCACTTTTGTTTCTCTTGTGGCAGACTAGGCCATGCCGATCTCTACTGTCCCACCCCAGGGACGAGAGATGCGAATGGTGATCTCCCGTTCAAAGCAAGCCTGCGGGCGCCAGAGGACAGGAAAAAGGGTTTTTCCAGGGAGAACTCGACGAAGGAGAAACCAGAGACGCAACGCAGCTCGAAAGTCACGCTCGTCAAGTTCCAAGCAGAAGGAGGGAGTTGAGGTGACCTCTCCTGCCAAGAATCCATCTCTGAATAAACGAAAAGGAGCGCCGCCGGCTCAGGTGTATCGTAAAGTGGCGACCGCTCCCCTCGCAATCAAGGAGAAAGGAGAAGGACACGACAGGGAGGATGATCTTCGAGGAGTGGCTCCAGAGGGAGAGTCCGAGGATCTGGGAACTGTGTTTGTTGAGAGAGAGCCTAAGAAGAAGAAGCCGACGCCACCGTCGTCGGAAACATCGGCAGCGACTGCTAGTCAGCGCTGCCAGTCACAATGAATACGATCAGCTGGAACTGTCGAGGGCTTGGGAACCCTCAGACAGTTCGAGAGCTTTGCAAGGTTGTGAAGCAAGAAGGACCCGCCCTTCTGTTCGTCATGGAGACCAAGATTAAGGGCAAAAGAGTGGAAGACCTGAAGTCTACTTTAGGCTTTTCTGGTTTTTATGCCGTCGATAGCGACGGGCTTAGTGGAGGCATGGGACTTTTTTGGTCCAAAGAAGTCGATGTTAGTCTGAATAATTTCAGTCAATCTCACATTGATGTATCTGTCAAACATGATAATAAAAATTGGCGTTTCACTGGTTTCTATGGAGCGCCACGAGTGGAAAATAGGCACCATAGCTGGCGGTTTCTCTGCACGCTTTTTGCTGTCCCGCATGATGCATGGATTTGCATGGGTGATTTTAATGAAACAATGCAAGGGGACGAGCACTTCAGTGTCAATCCGCGTCCGGAATACCAGATGAGGGCCTTCCGGGATGCAGTAGACGACTATTCCTTACAAGACTTGGGATGGAGAGGAATTCCCTTCACATGGGATAATAGACAACCGGGGCTTGCTAATGTGAAAGCCAGGTTGGACAGGGCACTTGCCAATGCGGAGTTTCTGAATCTGTTTCAGTATACTTCGGTCAAGCATTTAAGCAGTGTGGAATCAGACCACTGCTTCGTCGTTGCCGAGCTTCGAACAACTTTGAACAATAATTGGCCTCGTGCTCAGCGAAGTTTTAGATATGAAAATGTGTGGCAATCTCACAGCCAATATGACCAGCTCGTGCGCAGTTTGTGGCAAGCAGGCGCTGGCCTGAGAGGTTTGCAAGGCATTGTGGAAGCATTAGGAACAGTGCAGAAAGACTTAGGTGCCTGGGGTGAGCGAGAATTCGGAAATCTCTCAAAGAAAGTTCGCAAACTCCAGAAGCGCCTAGATCGGCTACGGAGCATCTCAACAGGCCGTGGGCCGACGGACGAGGAGCTCGCGATATCTTCGCAGCTGCGAGAAGCCTTGCGACAAGAGGAGGTTTGGCTTAAGCAGAGGTCGCGAGTGCTATGGTTACGAGCGGGAGATCGCAATACTGGATATTTCCAAGCTCAAGCCGCCCAACGCAAAAGGACTAATCGTATCACTTCTCTGGAGAACTCTCAGGGCCAAATTTTGCAAGATCCGGAGGAGGTGAAGGAGGAAATCAGTAATTTCTATCACGATTTGTACCAGACACAAGGGTTCCACCCCATGGACGATCTGTTGAATTGTGTACAACCCAGCGTCACAGAGAAGATGAATGATCATATCAACAAACCATATGTGGCGGCAGAAGTGAAAAAGGCCCTGTTTGACATGGCGCCATCTAAGGCCCCGGGCGTCGATGGTTTCACAGCAGGGTTTTACCAACGGCACTGGGAAATCCTCGGTGAGGATATCACAGTGGCCGTGCTTGAGTTCCTGAACGGAGGAGAACTACCATTGGGACTGAACGACACCTCCATCACACTGATCCCAAAGGTACGACATCCACAGAAAATTTCTCAATTCAGGCTAATTGCACTTTGCCCTGTTCTTTATAAGATTGCAGTTAAAGCAATCGCAAATAGAGTTCGAGGGATTTTGGATGAGGTGATTGGAGAGGAACAAAGCGCCTTTGTCCCGGGACGTTTAATCACAGATAATGTTCTGGTGGCGTATGAAAGCATCCATGCCATCAAGAGGCGAAAGAAGGGCAAGAACGCATGTTGTGCGGTGAAGCTTGACATGCTCAAAGCATATGATAGAGTGGAATGGCATTATCTCGAGGCGATGCTCTTTAGGCTGGGTTTCGGTGATAACTTTATTCGTTTGATCATGAAGTGCGTGACTTCGGTCAGGTTCACGATCAAGGTTAATGGAGAGCTTCTCCCTTACTTTACCCCTTCCAGGGGGCTTCGTCAAGGATGCCCAATGTCACCATACTTGTTTTTAATATGTGCTCAGGGCCTCACATCACTCCTGAATAACTTCGGTGGCGCATATGTGGACAGAGGCATCCGGGTGAGCGTACATGCACCGTGGGTTAATCACTTACTCTTTGCTGATGATAGCTTGATCTTCCTCAGTGCAAAACTTCAAAGCACAGAGAGGCTCAATGACATTCTCCGTATATACGCTGACTGCTCCGGCCAGGCAGTAAATCGGGAGAAAAGTTCAATCTATTTCAGTGGCAACACGGGACAGCCCCTACGACAGAGTATGAAACAATCTCTTGGTATCCACGTCGAAGCTTTCTCTGAGCGT
Source organism: Aegilops speltoides (assembly GCA_021437245.1). Lineage (NCBI taxonomy): Eukaryota > Viridiplantae > Streptophyta > Magnoliopsida > Poales > Poaceae > Aegilops > Aegilops speltoides. The sequence goes on along the minus strand of CM038145.1, from coordinate 420,009,480 downwards.
TATTTGGGACTCCCGACTGCGATTGGACAAATCACTAGTGGGACTTTTGATCATATGGTGGAAAGATGTCGTGACAAGATGAGGGGTTGGTCAGAGAGAAACATGGCGTGTGCAGCTAGGGAGGTTCTTCTCAAGACAGTCGTCCAGTCGATTCCTACTTTCAGTATGAGCTGTTTTCTCCTGACTAAGAAAGTTTGCAAGTCGATCACGTCATGCATGGCAAAATACTGGTGGGGCAGCTCGATCGACAAGCTCTCCCTCCATTGGCTCTCTTGGGACAAGCTAGAGGTGCCGAAAGTTAAGGGCGGTATGGGTTTCCGCAACATGCATTCGTTCAATCTCGCGATGCTTGGGAAACACGGCTGGCGCCTTATCACAAGACCGAACTCGCTGTGTGCTAGGGTTTTGAAAGGCAAATATTACCCTCACACTTATTTCCTCAGTGCGACAGTGCCGGCCAAAGCTTCTGCTACTTGGAAAGCAATTGTCGCCGGGCGGGAAGCACTCGGGGTTGGCCTCATCCACCGAGTTGGAGATGGTTCGACTATCAACACTTGGACAGATAGTTGGATTCCATCCACGACCACTCTGAAACCTGCGGGGCGCCTCGGCACTGCTCCTCTCCCCAGGGTTTCAGATCTCATCGACGAGTATACGGGGAACTGGAATGAACAAGTTATCCGTCAGAACTTCTTGCACCCGGATGCGGCAGCAATTCTCAATATTCCACTTAATCCGGCGGGTGGCGAAGATACTTTGGCTTGGGCTTTGGAGAAGTCGGGCATCTACACTGTAAAATCAGCGTATCGATCTCTTGTGACTCGCAACGAGCTGGGCTCTTTAGAGGAAGGGACGATTACAGAATCTTCATCAGCTAACAAACAGGTGTGGACGGCTCTTTGGCGACTACAAGTTCTCCCTGAAGTCCGGGTATTTTGGTGGAGAGTTCTTCGCTCCTTGACTTGACCACTTTGCGTCATCGAAACATTAAGCAGCTGGGGTTATGTGATGTCTGCAAATCAACGGACGAAGACATGCATCATGCTCTGATTAGTTGCACTCATGCAAAGGCTTTCTGGGCCGCGGCCAGAGACAGATTTCAGCTACGTCTCCCACGCTTGCACCCTGGCACGTGGACACGTGATATAGTGATCGACCCTATGTTCACAGATGGGGAAAGATGCAAGATCATAACAATAATGCACAGCATATGGTCATCACGGAACTGTTGGACTCACGATCGCGATGGTTATGACCCTGTACAAGCATTGAAATGGGTACATGAGACTTTGGTTATCTTGGACTTTCCTTCCTCGCTGAGGAAACTGAGGGCTGGACAGTGCTGGAGGCCACCCGAGGCCGGGTGGGTCACAATCAACACTGACGGCGCGCTCAATGCTGAGGACATGAAGGGGGGAGCGGGAGGTGTGGCGAGATCGCACGTCGCGTTCCTTGGTGCCTGGTGCAAGCCACTGGTTGGCATAACGGATCCCTTCATCGCAGAGTTGCTTGCCTTTCGTGACGGGATGGTCTTTGCGCAACTCCGTGGCTTCTCACATGTGATAATGGAGATCGACTACTTGGAGCTAGTTGATCTGTGGAACTCGCGCAGCAACACTCGTTCAGTTGCCGCGCCTATCTTGACCGAATTAGAGGATATCGGTGCTTTATTTGCTTCACTTTCAGTTACTCATGTCAGTAGGGAAAGTAATAACCCGGCGCATCAGTGTGCTCGTCTAGCTAGCACACTTGATGGCACCGAGAGTTGGCTTGATACAAGCCCTGAGTTTCTGGTTTCCAGCTTGCGGGCAGATTGTAACACTATGATTTTACATTAATAAAGTCCCGAATTCGACGCAAAAAAAAGACAGTCGTACGAGTCAGGCTGGACGGAGCGAGCGGGCTTTTCGACCCGCTCGTGGCCCGTTCTGGACCGGACCGTCCGATCCTGGCCCGCTGAAGATTTTGTTCGGTCCGGTTCCTTAATTTCGGCCCGAAATTTTCTCGGTCCGGTCCGGTCTTTGACCGGTCCGACCGAGCGGACCGAAGCTGCAAGGCCGTTCTTCTTCGTCGTGGCCACCGGCGACGCCCTGCCCACCCCGGCGTTGTTCATCGGAATCACGTACTCATCACTCAATTGACACAGAGACAGGGGCAAAGAGGTAGAAGAAGACGCAGATCACGCGCTGCCATTTTTTCCCTTGTATTCAGTCAAACAGAGAATAGAAAGAACGAGAGTGCCGGCGTTCGATCAGATAATCGCGGCTCCATTCTTGACTAGCCCATCGCTGCCGTTTCCTTTTACTAGCGACTAACGAGAGAATCCGATAATCATGCACCCATCCGATGCTTCCGTTTCCTTTTATCAAGTCGAATGGAAAACCAAAGGAAAATCCTATTCCTACGTGACATGCTTACCAAATCTGTACGTGCTACCTTTGTTTGGATTGTAATAACTGCCCCTCGATTTTAGGTAACAGTAGCAATCCAATTTAAGTTTACCTAAAAAAACATTCTTCGAAATCTTTAATCACGTCGCCAAGCCACGACTAACCTCACGTCAAATTTGACCCGTTAATCATGGCAAGGCCCGCGCACAAAAAATCGTGGGCTCATGCACGCCCTACAATACTTGCATGCGCCAGAAAAACTGCTAAGGAGCAAAAACTCGCAGGTTCATGGCCAACAATGGCGCCCCGGCCGGCGCCGCCGCGTCCTGTCGCTTCCATGTGTGCAGCACCGTCGATCTCGACCATGGAGCGCCCTACACATCTTCCTGCGCTCTCCGGCAACCCCTCGTCTATGTTGACCACGGCCGGCCCTCTCGGTCCAGCCCGGGCTGGAGCGCGGTCGGTCCGAGCCCTGAAATCAGGACCGCCCAGCTGGTCGGTCAAGTCCGGTCCGGTCCGCCGGCGGCCGGTCAAAACGGCGGCTCAGTCAGGGACCGGACCGGCCCGGACCGTGTCCACCCTGACGTACGAGGACTCTTAAGTCTTAACTGAACCCAGCACTGTCAAGGTCGCATGGACACTTCGTCAGTGTTAATACTGTTTATACCACAAAAACATTTGCTGTTTATATTTTTTCTATGCCTTGAAAGCTGTTTGTGGGAATTTAAAATTACAATCCAAATTGAAATACTTTCTTTTAAGGTCTTTTGAATTACTAGCAAAAGAGCCCGTGCGTTGCAACGGGAGAAAAAAATAACACACACTCTAAACCCAATAACCATAATATGTTCATGCCCTTTATTTTAGCGAGGCATCATTTTTGTGTTGCCGCTTATCCTCCTTCTCATCTTCAGTGGCCTTGGTGTTCACACAAACCAAAGTGTGTTTGAATGTTGTTTTTCCCCTGTCAATTCTTCAGAGGTGCTCATGTGTGGTTATCGATGTTTTCTTTCGTCTCTTTATGATTTTAGTGGTTGTTTATTTGCAATCCAGATCGTCGCGGTAGGAAAGAAAAACGGACGTGCCCTATAGGTTACAAGTTTGCTTTTAAAATATTTAATAGGTAAAAATAACATCATATTCAAATTCTACATATTTTTCTATTCAAATTTCATATATAACATGTTAAAATCAGAGTTACGGTTTAATAGATATGGATAATTAAGAAAAATATTTGTTTGACTTAAATATCTTCCAAAATAATATTTAAAAAATATTTAACAAAAAAATGACATCATATTCAGATTCTACACATTTTTCTAATCAATTTTCATATATAACATGTTAAAATCGAAGTTACGGTTTAAAAGATATGGATAATTTAGAAAAAACATGTGTTTGACTTGTATATGATCGGCAGGTGAATTATCTAATACTTCAGGGGGGTTTCCGTAAAAACGTAAAATAACGGTTCGGTTATGACTTAAGTGTATACTGCGGGTTGATTCAGAGAAACCGCAGGGGGTTTTCTGCAAAAGTGCATGACGGACCGCCGAAACCCAATTTGCTTTATTATTAGGTAGAGATGATTTGATTCTTTATTAATTTGACTCTTATTTTTCCTCTGTAAATTCCTTCTCCTTTTTTGCGTCCTTAGAGAGACTGTTAAGGAGTTTTTTTTTTGAACATCAGTACAAACACAAGCGCTCATATACACGTGCATACACTCACCCCCATAAACGCACACACGCACACCCTACCCCTATAAGCACCTCCGAAAGACTGAGCCGGCATATCATCTTGAGATATACGAAGTCACCATAGGCGGCTCGTCATCGACGGGAACGTCTCCTCCCACTGAATGCACATCGCCGGAAATCCTAAATAAATCCAGGAATAAATGCGAGCACCAGGATTTGAACCCTGATGGGCTAAGGAGTTTTGAATCCCATTTGAATGACCCAAAAATCATTAGAACTTAAAATAAATACCAAAAAATGGAGAAAATATTTTTGGCATCTTAAATTAGATTATATGCAATAACTTTTAGATTTAATGAAGCAATCACAAATATTATACACTTAAAACAAGTGAGATATGATCTATTTAGACAAAAACTGCAGAGGTTTTTCCCATTAGTAAACGTGATACAATTTTGTCTAAACAATTCTTTATTTATCATACTTTAAAAGTTCGACCTTTTTTTTTGCGGGTGTTTAAAAGTTCGACTTGAGATCATGCTATAAATTCAGTTAATTTGGAGGCGGTAACATCGGATTTGTACACCACATGGATGCATGCCTCGTCTCTTATATCCATAAAAATCATGAATTTTGGTTTGCCTCTAAAATAAATTGAAAATATTTTAAATAATCTTTGAATAGTTAAGTATTATTTAAATTTCCTAAATAGGAGTGAGTTTTTCTCTTTTGGTTAAAAAGAGAAAAGATACCCCCACCCCCAAGCCCCTGTCGCGCCGCTCCCGCGAGCAATCGAGCATGTGAACCCTAGCCGTCGCCGAACCACCTCCCAGCCCTCCTTTCCCTCCCCTCGCCGCCGTCAGGGTATGTAGTGGGACGAAGCCCATGGCTTCGGTAGCGGCAGGGCCTTCTCTCCCCTCCCCTTGTTGTAGGACGGCGCGGGACGATACACCGTTCTGGTGCTTCCTCCTGGGCACGGCAGTGCAAGGGCAGGCTCCTGCGGCACGACTGGGGTGGCCTCCCAGTAGCGTGGATGGCTGGCGCGCGTCGGGCGCTCTAGTCTGAAGCGCGGGCATGGCTATCAGGCGGCGGTGCATGCGAGGGCGCGATGCAGTGGTGGTAGATCTAATGCGTGGCGGTTACTTGCTGCGCGAGCTAGGAGTGGTGCGGCTTGCTGACCTCGAGGTCGTCGGATGGGGCTGCTGACGGCGGTGGTGTCTGGGCTCTTCTCACGGGTGTGGAGGCAGGGCGGAGGTTAGTGGGTGGTGACCATGGTGTTGGAGGAGGTTACGAGACTTGCCTGGCAGAGCCAATGGGGGCACGGCTGAGCGGCGGCCGAAGTTGTCGGCTGCCATGAGTAACCCCCTTTTGGATCGGAAGTTGTCCGATCTGATGGGGTGGCGTCCACCTTTTCCGGATGCGTTTACTAGCAGTGGGCCGGTGACACACACTTGCCGCCATATCAGGTGTTTGATTTGGTTCCCCTACTTGAGGTGGGTTGCTCCTCACGTCAGTTCCGGTGCGCTGTTGCCTTGAAGTTAGGCTTCTCGGCTCTAGGTCACTATTGGTAAAGCCAAGGTGGGAGCTTGCGGGCCGGTTGGGGAGGAGTCTTCATGTTGTGGTGTCGGTGAAGCTCTGTGGAGCTGGTGGACGGAACAACGTTGTGCCAACTGTTAGATCAGTGCTTCAACCCATGGACTTGGCATCGTCTGAGTTGACTAGTCGACGATGGCCGTCGGCAGTCCTGGGTCATGTCCCCCCTAGTCCACTGGGACTGGAGGGGACTATTGGCGTGGGCGCCCCTAAGGTGGGGGCACTAACCTTGGCTCAGTGACTGATAACATGCTTTTGCTGCCACGGTTTGGGCACTATAAAGCGGGGAGTTGGCGATTGTGTTGTGGCATGGTTGTCGGGGCAGCGGCCGTAGATGGTGGTTCGCACGGTTTGCTCTCCGGCAGCCACGATGGGGCGGTGGTGGCTGGATTTCTTGGCAGTGTGAGCGGCAAGAGGTATAACGGCGGTTGGCTCGGGCTTGCTGTCGTGGGATCTATACCTGTCGTGCTTGTCCTGGTGTCCTCGTGGTGGCACGAAGGAGCTGCTACGGGAAACTCGGCGCATTGTCGTCGACAACGGTGAAGCTCGCGGGCGCCGCTTTTTTCTTGAAGACGTCGTCGTGGTGCTCCTCTCCATGTCTGGGTTTCAAGTGAAAATCTTTATGCGGTGGACTCTGTAGTGGCGCCGCTTTGCGTCGTTCTTCCTCTTGAGGGCGTTTTCATGGAGCTTAGGTGTTCTAGGGCTAAGCGGGCATTGTACTCTGATCTTCCTAAGTTACATTCAGTAGCGTAGTTACGTGCGTGCTACTTGATCATCACATTATATCGTTCGGCTATGTACGTTATTTGGTTGTTGCTTTATATATAAATTGGTGTGTTAGCCTGTTTAAAAATTCTGGGGTTATTAGTCTATAAATCTAAGGACTTCTGCAAAATTTTGTATTAATTTAAGAATATTTTGAAAAAACCTGCGGGATCAATTTAAAATAACATTAAATTCAAATTATATAGTTTAAAAAACAAGTTTGATTCAAGGTAGGATTAGGAATCGGAGTCCTGCTGAGTCTATAAATCAGTTGACCACAGGTTACACGCAGCTCTACTACATGGTTGCGATCGACTGACTGCATCGTCGTGATTGTTCGATCGATGGAGTCCGTCGTCGTCGACGCATCGGAGCCCGCGTGTCCATGGGTCTTTCTCCCGACGGACCTGCTCCTCGACGTCTCCGGCCGCCTGCACGACGCTCGCGACTTCGTACGCTTTCACGCCGTCTGCCGGCGGTGGCGGGACGCAGCACTGGCGGCGGCCCGCCACAAGTTCTTTCCATGGATGCTCTCGCAGCACCCCGGCCGCGGCGTGCTCATGCACATCCCCGTGTTCTACTCCGGGAGCGTCACTTCCGAAGCGATTTCGAGCTACCACCGCTGCTACGGCGGCAACGTTCTCCAGTCGCTCGACGACACAGCTTGGGTGGCCGGCCCGAACGGCGAGGCCGTCTGGCGCTTCGATTGGCATCCCAAGCCAACACTCCATGACATTGTCACCGGAGCCATCTGCCCGTTGCCTCCCTTTGCGGATGACAACTATGGGATCGAGCAGCAGATGGGGAGGCCCCATGGCGTCATCTATGGCGACGGCACTGTTTTTCTGTACAGCTTTGACGGACTCAATATTGACATTACTGTCTTCATGGCAGCCATTTTGAGCCCGGGTGACACAGCATGGATGATCATGGAAAAGAGGCTGTTTGGATTGGCGACATACGATAACAACTATGCCGCTTATTACGATGGCAAGGTCTTAGTGTGGATGGGCAGAGACTTCTACTGCTTCATGACAAAGGATTTAGCAAACAATGATGGCGACATTGACGGCATCAGGCTAGAGATGGTGGAGGATAGGTCCGAGCACAAACGTCACATCTGCTATTCCAACCATGTCTTCGAGTCCCACGGCAAGCTATTGTGGGCGTCCGTCATACTCAAGAATGAATGGCTCGATAAAAACATGTACGCCTTGTCCACCAATGTCCTCATGCAGGTACCGGCGCTGGCGGTGATGGTGCATGCAGCGGAAGAAGAAGTGGACGGTTGCAAGATCAAGATGCGATGGGTGGAGAGAGATGGCCGGAGCTTGGGTGACCATATCCTATTCCTTGGGTTCCCCACGAGCTTCGCTGCTGACTCCGCCCAACTAAACATGGACGGTGGGTGTGCCTACTTTGTTTTCTTACATCAAATGTTAAAGTACAACTTCATCACTGGCAAAACCAAACGCGTTGAGTCGCCACGTACCGGATGGATTTCCCCTGATGCACACCTGTGGCTCCGGCCACAACCTGTGATTGCTCCTATTGAAGAAATTCGAAAAAGACTTGGGATCCGGCCAAATAGAAAAGAAGACCAAAAAGAACAAATGTGTGCAATTCAGTAGATGTATAAGTGGTTTTTTGGAATTTTGTAGTACATGATGAAGTTTTGTCTCCAGATCATTTGAAGAATTTCACCTTATTTTGATGGGGAGCGCTAGGCGTCAATCGGTGGATAATAAGAAAAGATCAACCGCCTCTCCAGTCATTGGATGGACACGCTAATGGTCATCCGATCTATCCACGTGAACAACCACCCTTTGCAACAAGAGTGGTGTTGCAAAAGGCCCTCTACAAAAAGGGTGGTGTTGCGAATTTTTTTGCAACAAATGTCTTGTTGCAATTTTTTTCTTGGTCACCTTTTTGCAATAGAGATCGTGTTGCAATTTCTTTTTTTCCAACATAGGTCATGTTGCAGTTTTTTTTGTAATAGAGGTCTTGTTGCAATTTTATTCTTTTTCACCTTTTTGCAATGGGGATCGTGTCCAGAATTTTTCACAACAAAGGGCCAGTTGCAGAAATATTTTGTTAGACGGGGCACTCATCGATGGTCCACACGCTTGCAAAAAATAGAGAAGAAAACGAGTGGATGGGAGAGATCGTGAAGGGATAAGGTTGGGAAGGGAGAGATTGATAGATCTCACGTGGGACGCGTGTTGTTCACAGGAGGCGGATGATGCGTTTGAGTTTTCCGCCGGCTGAACCTAAACTTTTTCCTATTTTGATATCATCAGAATATTACATATTATTTCTACCATTTAATTCGTTAGCTCTGAGTAAGGAATTTGCAGTTGGAAGACACGAAATTCATGATAGACATGAAACAGTCGCTTGGAGCAAGCATAATAAGTTGGAAAATATTATACACCAATGCCACTTATAAGTGATAAAAACGTTTCACACAGGAAAGTCCCCCGTCTCGGCCGGCCCACGCAGTAGAGACCTCCTATACTGCGCTCTGTGCGCTGGGAGAAGATGCAGCGGCCGTTTGGGCCAGCCATGTCCGAGTGGCCTCTCTTTTAAATTTCATTTTTTATTTTTTATTTCCCGTTCCCTTTTTTCTACTTTAAATAATTTGGAACTTCGAAAAGGTTCCAAAAATTAGAAAAAAATGAGAATTATGTTACAAAATGTTTAATAAATCATAAAATGTTTGTGGATTCAAAAAATGTTCGCAATTTTATGAAAAAATGTTTTCTTATTCAAAAAAAGTTCAACATTTTGAAAACTAATGTTTGGGAAATAAAAAACTGCTCATGATTATTTAAAAAGTGTGTGTATCAAAAAGTATTAATGAGACTGAACAAAGTTTCGCCAATTCAAAAAATGTTCACGAATGGAAAAATTTCCTAAAAATTCAAAAACTATTCATCACTTAAAAATAGTTTATTCATTCAAAAAATGTTCGCTCATTAAAAAATGAACATGCATTTAAAAAATGTTTGTTAAATCAAAAAAATACTCCACCAATTTCTAAACTAATGTTTGTCCATTCTAGAAATGTTCGCCGATTCAAGATTTTTTTTTAAAATGTTCACAATTTAAAGAAAATGTTTCCAAATAGTATACAATGTTCATGAATTAAAAATATATTCTTGATCTTGGAAAATGTTCATGAGTTAAAAAAATGTTTATAATTTCACGTAATTGAGAGCGATAGTGTATCTCGATGATGCGTCAAAACTTGATCATGGCCATTGGAGCTTTTGATTTTTTTTTTCTCCCTTTGCAACGCACGAGTCATTTTGCTAGTTACCTACAATGTTTGCTGGTTATTTTGATTTGTTTGTTCCATAATACAAGGCGCACACACCATGTACATGACTGCTTCTCCCAATATAGAATTGTTTTAAATTTTCTTCATCTCTTCTCTGCCGACAATACTAAGGTATATTAACAAGTTAATACAGCCGGCAGGCCGAACTTTGAGCCATGCGCTCGTGTGCTCGCACGCCATTGTGAACCCACGCATGTTCTTTTCCTTTTCGTGACATTATTTTCAATGGAGTCCACATGTTTCTCGTCTCCTTCTTTTTTCTCGCACGTCCCTTCTGCGTGCACCCACCGGCGGTGCCACCGCGGGCTTACAACACCATCACGAGAATTTATTAACAGTCAATACGATCGTTCCGCCGACGTGCTCGGCCGTATTGACTGTTAATAAATAGTCGTCATCCATTAGGTTTAGACTGGGGTTTTGTTTAGAAAAGTTTAGGTATTGCTACTTTTATTTGTCTTCTCTCGTAGCAGCTAGTGCGACCGTCAAGACATCTGTCGGAATTCCAACTTGTGAGATTTATTCATCTAGCATATCCGCAATTTCAGATTGCTTGGCTATTATTTTCTTGCATGTTCTTCGATTTGCTTGCAGGACAAATCCTTCATGGATAGGTCGATCGCGCCGTTGGCTCGATTGATAACGCCATGGAGTTGGTTTAGCGATTGCCGTGGATATCAGTCATGTACGGTTCTTCCTGTACGGTTGGTAGCCGGATCGTGAGGGTCAAGTCCCACCCAAAATCTTAGTTATTTCTCTCTCATCGAAAGATCGGGCCCCAGTTCACATCAAGTGCTCTCCCGCCGATCGTTCCGCCGACGTGCTCGGCCGTATTGACTGTTAATAAATAGTCGTCATCTATTAGGTTTAACTCGGGTTTTTGTTTAGAGAAGTGGTATCATTTTTCAGGTTCATTGGTGAGAAATTTATAGTTTTATTAGGTTAGATTGTTTTTCAGTCCTACAACCCACAAAAAATCCAAAAAAATAGATTAGTTCATCCGCTGCACCTAGCTTTTTAGCCTTTAGCAATTTTTACATCTAGTATTTGTGTAGTTGAATTTTTGGTTGAATTCATCTAATACTAGTGCTGGTCTAGATTAGTTAGAGAGGAAATACCCAAGCCTGCAGGCAAGGTTTTTGCCTTGAGATTAAACCACTTGTATGAAAATGACCCATAGTGAATGTTGGTTGTGACACCTGTCCTTTTTTTGGTACCTGGTGGTGTTCAAATGATTTGTGTATTCAGATATTTGGTACAAAAATTTTGAAAGGGTGTGGCATTCGTTTTGGTGGGCTTAGTATTTTTCTATCGCATGTGGGGTAGGCTGATGCGTGCTGTTGTCGCTGTCACGCTGTAATTTGTGCCCTGACTTTCGATGCTTCCTCGTGTTTCGATTGGCCATTGGTTTGTGTTCTGCCCGCTGATGGCCCAGTCGATCTGTCTCTTTTTGTTCGTGCCACTGCTGGGCTGCTGATGGGCCAGTCGATCTGTCCCTTTCTGCTTTTGCCGCTATTGGCCAGTCGTTCGGTCGGTTTCTATTTGTCATCGGTGTGCATGCATGCTACGTCTGGTTGTTTGTCGGTTTCTGTTTAGAGATTTGCCCGGCATGGTCCTGGTAGTCGTCGTGATCTCGACGTTTCCAGCGATTTGCATGCTACGTTATCCCTATCATGCACTCTCTGGAACCACCGCCGCCGCTTTGTACTCTCTGGAAATCTCTACGCCGTTCCACTGTCTTCTACGTTCCTATATAAAGGCTCAACCGCTCTCTTCCTATCGTCGCAGCAACTCATCATCGCTGCTCGCTATTTCCCTGATACACCAGTGCCTGCGGCGCAGGGAATCGGCGTGCTTCGACGGAGAGCGAATGCCGTTGTTACTGTGTGTGGAGCTCGCGGCGAGGCTGCCGCGTAAGGCATCGGCGCCAGCGCTCGACATGCATCTGGAGGCTGCGCGGCAGCGCGACGAGCTGAACCATCGTTTTCTGCAACCTCCGCACCGCCGTGCTCACTATGTCCCACAAGGATAAGGCCTCCCTTCTCGCCGACGCTGCCGCCTACATCGCCACGAGCTGCACAGCCGCGTGGAGCAGCTCGAGGAGAGCAAGGAGCCGGCCGACACAAGGGGGGAGACAAGCGCGCCCCCGTGCGTCGGTGCCTCCTACATCGCTGCGAGCTGCACGGCCGCGTGGAGTAGCTCGAGGAGGAGAGCAAGAAGTCGTCCGCGGCAAGGTAGGAGACGAGCGCACCCCATTTCGTCGACATCGCCACCACGCATGCGACGAGAGCGTGGAGGTTCGAATTGCTAGGCGCGTGATGTGCTGTCCGCGGCGGTGCGACTGAGTGGCGCGCTCTGCTGGCTGGAACTGCAGGTGCAGGTCGGATGCCTGAGCCACCCGCAAGGCGTGACAGTGCAGGACGTCATGGTGGACATGGCCCATCCGTTGCAGCACGATGACGGCGCAGCCTTCTGCTTCGCGCTGCGCCAATGGCTACACCTATACGTCAGTCCCTAGCTAGAGCCTAGAGCTCGCCTGCGTTTTCTCGTGAAAAGCTTCACCTAAGAACGAGTCCATAAGAGCATCTCCAACATATGGGCCATTTTGCTTGCCGTAAATACTACGTGTCTGGCTTTCCCGTTTGTGTTGGCCTGTTTAGAGATTGCCACGTTTTCTATTGGCTTGATTTTTCATTAACAGATAACCACGTGCATGCCTTGTGCAGTTTTCAGGCTGTACCGCTTAGATGGTGTGTTCTCGATGCTCCCTCGATCGAGTGCTCTGGTTCTTTCCCGAAGCTTTTCCCCCACTCGGGGTTCTATATATATAGTGATGCACCCCGATGTTTCTCTTTGTCTTGCGTGTGATGTTATCTGATCGTCATTAGTGATGGCCCGTGATGGTTCTGGGCGCGGGTGTCCCGGTCGTCGGGGTCGCTGTTGATGGTATAATTTGGCTAGTTAATATGGATTCAATGATTTATCAAGCTGATCGGTTGATGCATTTTTTAGTATTGCAACAGGAAGTTTCATGGACGACAAAGATGCAAGTTCTAAGAAGGATCGGATGCTAAGCTAAACTATGGGCATGGAGTGCATGGTCTATATATATCTACGTGTGCGGAAAAATATGCTTAGTGCTGATGCCTATTATCCAGATTGATTTGTGACGTTGCCGGAGTATTTTATTATTTTCTTTGAAGGCTCAAGGTATTTGTACGTGTATGCTTAGAACTTAGGCTACTATATTATATGGTGATAGCGATGTGGCCGGATTATTTAATTGATAAGGCAAGGTGTGTATACGGTCAGAAGGGATCGCCATGCAGGTTAGCCTAATGTAAAACGTCAAGTACTATACATGGTAGCCCAATTAAGATGACCTGATTAGATTCTAATCGGTTTGATTTTGGAATTCAACTCGTGTACGCCAAGTTCTGCCTTGTATACGTCAAAGTCCAGCGTGCCTTATATATAAGGCCATGGCCGAGTGGAAACGCCCCCAACAATCGATCTATCAATATAAACTACTTTTTCACGTACGTCTATTTTCTGTCGCTATTTCCTGCCGAGCCCTAGCAGCCCTAGGGATTGGCGATCTTTGCCGTTTTGCGCAAGAAAGTGGCCGGTTCTCCTCCACGAAAGCGAGGAAACCTTTGTTGCTTTGCTCGTAAAGCAATCGTTCGTCGTCACGAAAGCACGACGGTTATCCTGGTGTTGCGCGGTGATTTCGCGTGCCAACACAATTGGCGACTCCGCTGGGGAAGGAAAGAAGAAGAGCTACACGATGAGTACCGAGTCCAAGAACAGGAGCGACATCGACCCGGAGAACGTCATCGCCGTCACACTCGACGATCTGTTGGAAGATGTTCGGCGCGAGCTTGAAGTGGAGCTTGAGGAAGAAAAGGTTGAGAGGTTGAAGCTCAAGTTGGCTGGATACGCGAAGACGAGGAACGACGTCGTCAAAAAGGTAGTTCCGAGCCCTTCCGATGCTCAGGTAAAAAACTCAACCGAAGAAATTGCTCATCTAATTGATGTGTCCGTAGCTAGTAAATATGGTTCTGATATGGAAAATATGACACGTACAATTACTCAAGTAGTAGCTAATAGACTTGATGAATTTAAGGAGCTGTTTAATAAAGATCTTGAAAAATGTCTACCTGGTCATGTAAGCTCATTAGTGCTGCAAGTCAATGATGAGTATTCTGGAAAAAGACCGATGCCACCAGACAGTAGCAGATTTAACAATTTTCCAAGTAACATACATACGCCTAGTGCATCGGCTAATGCTATGCAGCCTCACGTTCCTTTAAACAATAATCTGGATGGCCGGAACTATGTTGGTAGTTCGGCTAATAATTTAGTTCCTAGTACTACTGCTTCTGTTGTTTCGACTTCGGTTCCACAAAATCACAATAACAATAACCGAAGTTTTGGTTTTAATTCTAATTTGCAGCAGCCTAGTTATCAAACAGTAGCATATAGTACGCCACCACTGCCGCCTGTCGGTACCAGGGTTCCGTATGGGCGGTACCTGATTCATATTTTAGTGGGTGTCCATTGCAAACTTTGCATGCTCCAATTTCTTTGCCGAAATTTCCACCACATGTTGGTGTTTCATCTGCTCCACAAGCCAGTTCTCTACAACCCAATAATAATTTTAAGGATCAGCTTGCTAATATACTTAGAGAATTTGGTTTAGAATCTAAGGGTAGAGCACGTGCATATCAAAAACCATACCCTGATTATTTTGACTCGACACCATATCCTTGTGGTTTTAGAATTCCAGATTTTGTTAAATTTACGGGGGAAGATGGTAGATCTACTTTTGAGCATGTGGGACAATTTTAGCACTATGCAGCGAGGTCGGCACATCGGATGTTTTTAGATTAAAATTATTTCCTTTATCTCTATCCGGTACTGCATTTACTTGGTTTACATCGCTTGCTCCTAATTCTATTTCAACATGGGCACAATTGGACCAAAAATTTCATAAGTATTTTTATAGCGGTGAAACAGAACTTCGGCTTTCAGATTTAACTATGGTAAGGCAGAAATATAATAAGCATGTTCATGATTATATTAGGAGGTTTAGGGATGTCAAAAACCGATGTTTCAGCTTGACCATAGCCGAAAAGGATTTAGCCGATCTTGCCTTTTCGGGTCTACTTGCTCATATTAAGGATAAACTAGAAGGGCAAGAATTTTTAGATGTTAATCAAGTTTTGCAGAAGGCTTTGGCGCAGGAAAACCGGGCTAAGGAAGTTAAACAATAGAACCGGTTTAAAGAAAATAGAAATAAATAGAAGGATAACCATGTGGTTAACGCCTTAGATTATGATAGTGATTCGGCTAGTGAGGATGATGTTAATATATGTGTAGCCGAATGGGTTCAAGCGCCAAAGTCAAAACCTTTTGCATGTTCAGCTTTGAAACCTACACCTGCTAGAAGAGATGAAATTAAATACACTTTTGATGTTAGCAAGTGTGAAAGAATTTTTGATATGTTATTGCAGAATAAATTAATTAGAGTGAGAGAGGGTCATGTAATTCCACCTCCAGAAGAATTGGGTAGAAGAGCTTATTGTAAGTGGCACAATTCTTTTTCTCATGCTACTAATGATTGTAATGTGTTTCATCGATAGGTGCAATCGGCCATCAATGAAGGACGATTGACGTTTACAGAAGGTCCTAAGATGAAGCTCGACAGCGACCCTTTTCCTATCAATATGGTCGAGCTTGAGAGTAAAAAAATGCTTATTCGGTCGGATCAGACCGAATCCGCAAGACAAAAAAATATTGTTGATAACAGTGATCCTCCAAGGATGATCAAACCAAAAAAATCCAGAAATAGGAGTGTGGAAAGTCAACGGAGGAAGGAGACAAGCTCCAAGGCCAAAGCCGACAGTTAGCATGTTATTGGAAAAAAATACCTCACACAAGACCAACAATGTGTTTAATGGGCTCGGAGGTAATAAGCGTCCTAGATCTCCTTCTGGACCTCACAGTCATGAGCAATGGCAAGGAAGTGCATATGACCAACAGCCGTATTTTGCAATGGAGCCGACATATTGGGGTTGTGCACCTCCTATGTATCCGCAGTTTCCTCCATGGGGGTTTAATCCTTGGGCGCCATATCCTACAAGGCCGGCAGGTTATTTTCAGCCGGGATAGATCCCGCCGAGGCCTATGTTCAGACCAAACGTACATGAGAAAATGGTTCGTTTCAATGAGGAGGCTAGATCACATAACGCCATCGAGATTCGAGGAGGTCGATCACCGGTACGTAGTGCAGAGCGCAACAACTATAAGGGCAACTACAAGCGCGTATGGATGCCGGTGAAGCGCGCTGAAATTAAAACAACAAAAAATTCAGATGATTTGGATGTTGATCATGGTCTGAAAATAGCAGAACACCAGTCAGATGAAGGTGTTGTCAATTGTACAGAAACAAGCAGTGTCTCAAAAGAAGCTCTCGGTACAGAGGCGAAAAGTAATGGCGTAAAGTTGCGGCAAGCTGGCCAGTCTAATCAATTTGAAAAGCAAACTAATTCTGGGCATAACCCGCATGCTCGGCCGGATGCTATATCCTCATGTACTATTCAGAAGCCTAAATCGGCTAGCACACAAGCTGATTTGATTATAAACAATTGTTGCACAGGAACGTCCAAGAGTTTGCCTCCGAGGGGTTTCAAGTCTAATACTAGTACATCTACACGTTGGGACTCAGGCAATGTACGTGGCCAGGGATTTAATTCCAGTACCGTATATGATCAGCAGAGAAGTTTTTTGGCCAGAGATGAAATGTTTGCCAGAAAAATAGAAGTACGTCAGTATAGGCCGAAGGACCCGGGGGGCAGCCAAATTAAGTCTGTCGCGCCAGGAACTAAACCAGCACCGCAGTGGTGCCCGAATGGACTTACCCACACTCAGAAACGACGTGTACAACGACTGCGGACATTGAAAATAAAGGAAGAGACAGCTGAGAAGAAGCGCGATAGATGGTTCAATCAGGATAAACCAATGATGCCTACAAAAACTTGGAAGGAGAAGCGCATCGCAGCAGAGGAAAATAAAAATACGGATGACATCATTATTGCAGAAAATTCAGAGAATAATAAAGATGCACCAACTCATATGGATGTTAATATGGTGTTCGCATTGCCTGCTGAATTTCGCGCGCCCGAGGCAGAAATTGCCGAACTTGTTCTTGGCCCAAAGAATGCTAGATTTGAGAAACCAGAGAAGCATGGGCAGCACCTAAAGCCATTATTTATCAGAGGTCACATTGATGTAAGCCTATTGGTCGCATGCTTGTTGATGGCGGTGCAGGTGTTAATATTATGCCCTTTTTGGTATTTTCTAAACTGAATTGATAGGAGAGCGAGTTAATGAAGACCAACATGGGACTTAGTGGGTTCTCAAGAGAATTATCCGAGGCTAAGGGTGTTATTTCTATGGAGCTCACAGTCGGAAGCAAAACATTGCCGACTGCATTTTTTGTTTTCGATGTCAAAGGCCGGTATAATATTCTTTTGGGACGCGACTGGATTCATGCAAATTGTTGCATCCCTTCGACTCTTTATCAATGCTTAATTCAGTGGGTTAATGATGATGTCGAGGTGATTGAGGCGGACAATTCTTCTTGCATTGCTTTGACGGAGGCGCCAGTTGATTGTCAACACAGTGACATGCGATGTTTAACCGGTAGGGACTTATCGGATTATGATTATATCAGTATCGGTAGAGATGGTTTTGTACCTGTAAATGCACAGCCGGCTGACATAGCTCGGCTTAATGATTTATCTATATAAATGATGAATAAAGATGATAGTATTGAGTGGCTACAAAGACGCACGGAGGAGTATCGTTCCGGAAAGGGCGATATGCATGAAACAATTGAAGATTTTGATGACATGGAAAAGCTTGGACAAGGATTCTCATCGGCTGATCCACTTGAAGAAATTGATATTGGTGATGGAAGTATCCCGAGGCCTATATTTATCAAAGCTAGCTTGAAAGCCGATCAGAAAAGTAAGGTATGTTTATTACTTAAAGAATTCGTTGATTGCTTTGCTTGGAATTATACTGAGATGCCCAGTTTGAGTAGAGATTTAGTAGAACATAGATTACCTATTAAATCCGGTTTTAGGCCGCATAAACAACCTCGTAGAAGTTTCAATCCTAATTTGTATGACCGCATCAAAGAAGAGGTTGATCGGTTGTTAAAAGCTAAGTTTATTCGGCCGTGTAGATATTCAGATTGGGTTTCTAATATTGTGCCCGTGGAAAAGAAAAATACTGGTAATATTAGAATCTGTGTTGATTTTAGAGATTTGAATAAAGCTACTCCGAAATATGAATATCCTATGCCTATAGCCGACATGCTTATTAATGATGCATCGGGACATAAAGTAATTAGCTTTTTAGATGGTAATGCAGGTTACAATCAAATATTTATGGCCGAACAAGATATGTCTAAGACTGCTTTTCGTTGCCCAGGTTTTGTTGGTTTATTTGAGTGGGTCGTTATGACATTTGGGTTAAAAAAATGCCGGTGCTATATATCAACGCGCTATGAATTTAATTTTTCATGATCTTCTAGGCATTGTATTAGAAATATATATTGATGACATAGTTGTTAAATCGGATGGGTTTGATCATCATTTAGCCGATTTAAGATTAGCTTTTGAAAGGATGCGCCCGTATGGATTAAAAATGAACCCACTCAAATGTGCTTTTGGCGTGTCGGCTGGTATGTTTTTAGGATTCATAATTCATGAAAATGGCATAGAGATTGACCCTAAGAAAGTGGACGCAATTAGAAATTTGGAGGAACCCACGTGTAAAAGGGATGTGCAAAAGTTGTTAGGAAAAATTAATTACTTGAGACGATTCATATCTAACCTTGCAGGAAAAATTGAATCGTTTGTCCCTTTACTTCAGCTAAAGAATGAAGCCGAATTTACTTGGGGGGCAGAGCAACGATATGCTTTCAATAATATAATGCAATGCCTGTCAAATCGTCCAATATTGCGGGCGCCCATGTCCAGTGCGCCATTCAGGCTGTACATTGCTGCAGAAGATAGGGTGATCGGTGCGGTGTTGGCACAAGAGGTCAGCGGCAAAGAATACATCATTGCATACTTAAGCCGTCGTTTGCTCGACGCCGAAAGTCGGTACGTGTTTATTGAAAAGTTATGCTTATCTTTATACTATGCATGTACCAAGTTTCGGCCTTATCTTCTTTCTAGTACGTGTGTGGTACCTTGTCAGGCTGACGTCATTAAGTATATGTTGCAACAACCAATTCTTAGTGGTAGGATTGGAAAGTGGGATTACGCACTAATAAAATATGATTTAACATATGAATCGTTGCGTGCTATGAAGGGTCAAGTTATCGCCGATTTCATTGTTGATCATAGGATTAAAGGTGATGAAAACATCAATTATGTTAGTGTGTGTCCATGGAATCTTTATTTTGATGGATCGGTTTGTAGGGACGGGCAAGGCGTCGGTAATGTTTTAATTTCACCTAATAATGTTGTTTATGATACATCGGTCCGTTTGAAATATCCTTGCACTAATAACCAAGCTGAGTACGAAGCTTTACTGTTTGGTTTACAAACTGTAGTTGATATGGGTATAAAGGATCTAGATGCTTTTGGGGATTCGCTTCTGGTAGTACAACAAATTAAAGGTGAATTTCAATGTTTTGATGGGTTATTAAATAGTTATTTGGACCGATGTTTAGACATAATTAAATCTCTATATACGTTCACCATCCATCATATACCCAGAGAAGAAAATTATAGAGCTAATTGTTTAGCACAGCAAGCATCCGGTTATCACATTAGCAAAGGAATGTTTTTTATATTAGAAAAGCCGATGCATGCTGAGTCTATAATGTTGGATACTTTGCCATAGAGTGCACTTGGGCCAAGCACAGTTGAACAATTAGTTGTACAGTGTAGTGCAGATTCGGTGCATGAGTCACAAACGACCGAATTAGCAAATATCTTAGACCCGAGTGATCGGAGAGTTCCTCTAGTTAATCATTTAAAGGATCCAAGTCAAATGAGAGATAAAAAAATTCAGCGACAAGCTTTAAAATATACCTTATTTAACGATGAGTTGTATCCCCGAACAATCGATGGGTTATTTTTAAAATGCTTGGATTCTGATCAATCTAGAGTGGCTATGGGTGAAGTGCACGAAGGAATGTGTGGGACACATCAGTCGGCTCACAAAATGCGATGGTTATTAAAAAGAGCAGGGTTTTATTGGCCGACTTTGCTAGAGGATTGTTTTCGGTACTATAAAGGTTGTGAGGCATGTCAAAAATTTGGGAATATACAGTTAGCGCCCGCAGCTATGTTGAATCCTATAATTAGGCCGTGGCCATTTAGAGGATAGGGCTTAGATTTTATTGGTGAGATATATCCTTCGTCTTCTAAAAAAACATCGCTTCGTCCTAGATGCCACAGATTATTTTATTAAATGGACTCAAGCAGTTCCTTTGACAAATATGACTCACAAAGAGGTTATTAGTTTTGTTTTAGAGCATATTATTCATAAATTCGGTATTCCTCAAACTTTAACTACTGATCAAGGTGCTTCTTTTATGTCTCATCAATTTTGTGAATTTGCCGAAACTTTAGGAATTAAATTGTTGAATTCGTCCCCTTACTATGCTCAAGCTAACGGACAGGCCGAATCTAGCAATAAAACTTTAATTAAGCTTATCAAAAAGAAAATTGAGGAGCATCCGAAAAGATGGCATGAGGTACTTTCGGAAGCTTTATGGGCTCATCGGATATCTAAGCACAGAGCGACCCAAGTGGCACCGTATGATCTGGTATATGGTCAGGAGGCGGTGTCACCTATAGAGGTTAATTTACAAGCTCTTAGAGTGGCAAGACAAAATGATTTGTCGGCTGTAGATTATAATGATTTGATGATGGATAAGATAGATGACATTTCAGAAGAGAGATTAAGGGCTTTGCGAGAAATTGAGAAGGAGAAATTAAGAGTAGCCAAGGCTTATAATAAAAAGGTGAGAGAGAAATCGTTTCAAATAGGGGATTTAGTGCGGAAAACGATTTTACCTATTGGAACTAAAGATAGAAAATTCGCCAAATGGTAGCCGAGTTGGGAAGGCCCGTATAAAATTATAGAGATTGTTCCCGGAAATTCATACTTTGTACAATCTTTGCAGGGAGAAAAGTTGTCCAAAGCTCTCAATGGAAAATATTTGAAGTAGTACTATCCTAGCATGTGGCAGTAGGCCTGAACATGTTGTGGCCGATATGTTATTTCAAGTATCGCCCTGAGCGAGTTTGGCCGATATATTATTTGAGGTATCGCCCTAAGAAAATTTGGCTGATGTATCTTTGGACATCGCCCTGAGTAATGATATGATCGTGATCGACTTCATCTTACGGTAACTGCTATAGTATTTTTGGTCAATACAATTGTACCAAAAACAGGGGGGCATGTGTTGATGGTATAATTTGGCTAGTTAATATATGATGAGCCAAATTGATTCAATGATTTATCAAGCTGATCGGTTGATGCATTTTTAAGTATTGCAACTGGAAGTTTCATGGACAACAAAGATGCAAGTTCTAAGAAGGATCGGATGCTAAGCTAAACTATGGGCATGGAGTTCATGGTCTATGTATATCTACGTGTGCGGAAAAGTATGCTTAGTGCTGATGGCTATTATCTAGGTTGATTTGCGACGTTGCCGGAGTATTTTATTATTTTCTTTCAAGGCTCAAGGTATTTGTACGTGTATGCTTAGAACTTGGGATACTATATTATCTGGTTATAGCGACGTGGCCAGAATATTTAATTGATAAGGCAAGGTGTGTATACGGTCAGAAGGGATCGCCATGCAGGTTAGCATAATGTAAAACGTCAAGTACTATACATGGTAGCCCAATTAGGATGACCTGATTAGATTCTAATCGGTTTGATTTTGGAATTCAACTCGTGTACGCCAAGTCCTGCCTTGTATACATCAAGGTCCAGCGTGCCTTATATATAAGGCCATGGCCGATTGAAAACACCCCCAACAATCGATCTATCAATACAAACTACTTTTTCACGTACGTCTATTTTCTGTCGCTCTTTCCTGCCGAGCCCTAGCAGCCCTAGGGTTTGGCGATCTTTGTCGTTTTGCGCTGGAAAGCGGCCGGTTCTCCTCCACGAAAGCGAGGAAATCTTTGTTGCTTTGCTCGTAAAGCAATCGTTCGTCGTCACGAAAGCATAACGGTTATCCTGGTGTTGCGCGGCAATTTCGCGTGCCAACAGTCGCCCCGATTCGAGCGGCTGTTATTAATCGTGTGCGTACTAGGGGAGGTTCTGCCATTGCTCGAGGTTGTCCTACAAACAGGGTCGGCGCTGCTGGTGATGATCAACTGTTGGGAGTTCGTCAAGCGCGTCGGGGCCTTTCTGCAATCCGTCGTCCTGTGGGTTCTACAGTTGCCGGTTTGTTTGGCCTTACTATGGGTTACTTTGCTTTTTTTTTATGTGTCACTGTTGTTTATTTATGTAATTCTTTGATTTTTATTTGTAGGGGTTGGATCTAGAGCTGATAATGTGTCTGCTGATGACTTATGTCGTCGGGAGATTCGTTTGGGAAACTGACCCGTTGATCCCACAGTTGGTAATTATGTGTTCAATTGCTTTGTTTGGTTGATGTAGGTACTTTATTTTAGGCGTTGCTGATATTTTTTTTGTAGGTCATCCTGCTATTCTTTTGCCAGTTCTTCGCATATGTTCCACGGTAATTGTTTTTACGACTATATTATTGTATTGATGTGATTTTAGGCAAATTTTGCCTGTCGTCGAGGGCGGTATGAAAGAGGATATTATTGATGCATCATTTATTTCTTCTCCGCTTTGGGTATGAAAGAGGATATTATTGATGCATCATTTATTTCTTCTCCGCTTTGGCCATACATTAAAGTTCATAAACTTCATACAAATATGCGGCTTTGCAATGCTACACTGTCTTGCCAGGCACGTGTAGAGCTGGCAATGTTTTCTGGATGGGTACAAAGTATTGGTGATGGTTTCATGACAATGCGTTCTAAGGGTGATGATTCTTCTCCGTCGTGTATTTCTATTCCTAAAGATATGTTGTTATTTCCCATAATAGATCATATGGAAGCTGCTGTGGACATATACGATATGCTATATTTGAAGTATAATGATGCTGATTATTTATCACGTCGTGCTATTGTTGTCCGACCAATTCAGTTGTGGATAAAATTAATGATGTTGTCTTTAAGCATGTACTTGGAGTTTCTACGGACGGCTTGAGTTATGATTCGATATCAAAATCTATGGATCCCGTTGATGAAATATTGAACTCTATTACTACCAATAATTTTTCTTATCATAAGATTTCTCTCAAAGTTGGAGTTCCTATTATCCTTCTCAGGAATATTCCTCAATCATTGGGTTTGTGCAATGGAACACAATTGATTATTACTCGACTGGGTGACAGGGTTCTAGAAGGAGAAATTATCACTGGTTCTAATAAAGGGCAGTGTGTATCCGTTCCACGTATAGTTTTGAACTCAGCGGGATCTAAGTGGCCTTTTACACTTCGACGGTGTCAATTTCCAATAAGGTTGTCCTATGCTATGACGAACAATAAGAGCCAAGGGCAGACTTTGTCTAAGTTATGCATATATTTACGAGAGCCGGTATTTTCGCATGGACAATTGCATGTTAGCAGTATCGCGTGTTACTTCACGCAGTGGTCTCAAATTCTTGATTGAGGATGATCATGGATGTCCATCTTTTGAGACTAGGAATGTAGTTTATAGAGAGACTATCCTAAGACTGTAGATGGCGGTTAGTGTTATATCTATGACGTAGTGTGATTTTGGTGGACCAACCTGTAACTGCATGTGTGTGCTAGCCAAACCAGAATATGAAGTTGTGCTCTACATAATATATGTTTGTTGGATGAAGCTCATTTTGGTTACAAATAAAACAAGATAACAAGAAATTATAACCACATCGTATCGAACTTTGTTAGATCAAACTTTGTTTTTGTCCGCCGTATTTTTAGCCGCAAGTTCATCCGTGATCGATCTGGAAAGGTAAAAACTAAACAAATTTTCCTCCGTTTCGATTACGTTTCCACCACACAAGTCCATCCGCCTGCCGCGTCGTCGGTGTACAACGTATCTCATCTGTCATGTTCAGGTATTTATCAGTTTTTTTGTCCGCCCACTGGTAGAAAAAAGGCCTTTAGTCCCGGTTCGCAAAGGCCTTTAGTCCCGGCTGTGCAACCGGGACTAAATATGCGCGACTAAAGACCCCCCCCTTTAGTCGCGCCTCTCACGAATCATGACTAAAGGCTTTAGTCCGGTTCTCGTGGCTAACGGGACTAAAGGCCTCCTCCATGAGTTTAAATTTTTTACTAATTTTTTTTGAATTATTTCATTTTTTTTATTTTCAAATTTCTGAATTATTTTAACCTCTAATCTCTAATCACCACCCTCATCACTGCTCAATTTATCCTCTAATCTCTAATCACCCTCATAATTCCAAATCATCTAACTTCCCGAACGGTCACCCATCCTCCCACTCCCCACTGAGCACGCTTAACTTCCGGGTTCTATTCTCCTCGCTTCCAAGTCTGCACTTGTTGTTTTCCTGACAATAGTAGGATGTCAATTCTATTAACCCTCAGGTATTTAGCTTGAGCATGAAGTGACACATTTCACTGTTTGAGTTTGAAACTATTGTTTTAAAAAACAATAATTATTTAGTAACACTAATATTTCTGGAATAATTAGTTTGACCATGTTTTGACCACAGTTTGACCAGATTTGACCAAAATTTAAAAAAACTGAAATAATTATTTAGTAACACTAATATTCTAGAATAATTAGTTTGACCATTGTTTGACCACAGTTTGACCACAATTTGAAATTTTTTGAATTTTTTTGCCTCTCCAGAACTTAAAAGCCCCGTATCTTTTTTTCTGTTAGTTTTTGGGGATTCTAAAAATGTTTAACTTTTCGAGTAGATGATTTTTCATATAAAAAACTTTTTCATCCGAGTTCGTATGCAAAAGTTATGCCAATTTTAAGAATTTCCAGAGAGATTTTGCAAATAAAGTCGAAATTCATATTTGTTAATTTTCCCAACAACTAGACCACATATCACATGGAAAACTTATTTTATTTTATTTTTTTGACATTTCCATAATTTTCTTTTGTTTTTTCTAAAACTGAAAAGGCGATCCGAGGGGGGGGGGTCGCGAGACCATAATTTTCTTTTATTTTTTTGACATTTCCATAATTTCCTACGCACACGCAAGACCATAATTTTCTTTTTTGGTCTCGCCAACCGCGACTAAAGGTTCGGGCCATTAGTCGCGGTTGGCCAGACCAACCGAGACTAAAGGTCTAACCTTTAATCCCGGTTGGCCTGGCCAACCGCGATCTAAAGGCCTTCGGGCCAGCCTGAGGACCTTTAGTCCCGGTTGGCCAGGCCAACCGGGACTAAAGCCCCTCCCGTCCGCCAGCTGTCAACCGAGCACGCTGGGCCCAGATAGTTGGTCGCGGGTCTCCTCCCGAACCGCGACTAAAGACCCCTTTAGTCCCGGTTCTATTATTTCGCGACTTATGGGGCTGGACGGAAGCCTGTTTTTCCACCAGTGGCCTTGTCCGCCGATTTCTCGTGTGTGTTCTGTTTTCATACGCGCCTAGGCCAGCTGCGTCTGTGCCCCACACATCCCATCTGCCTTTAAATACTTGGTGTGCACGGGCAAGCCGTCCGCGGCTCGTGACCAAGCATCACGATTCCATCAAAACAACCATCAGATTAGCACGAGTGCCATCAGCTCTCATCTTTGGTAGTGTTAGATTGTTTGTTTGTTCCCGACTTGACAAAAAAAAAAGAGCAAGAAAAAAACAGAGAGAGAGAAAAAAAAGAAAAAATATAGAGAAAAAAGAGAAAAGGAAAAGAAAAAAAGAAAAGGAGAAAAAACAGGCCGGCTAGTCTCTGGGTTGTTCAGTTTATATTGAGGACAATATTTGTGCTGCCACTTGCTCACCGCACCATCTATCATATACTTTCGAGCTTTGTTACACAGTATCTCTTGATTATACACACTCTTTTATACTATCACATATTTTCTTCACACTTTTTCACTAGCTTGATTGAGTGTCTGGGCTTAGATTGTTTTCTCTCGTACTAGTCGACTACCAGCACTAGTTAGGAGTTTGAGCAATTATTCAACTTGCATTGCTTTTTGCTAAATTGTGCCATTGATATTGTGAGTTGAGAAGGCTTTACCAAGCTACACTTTTTCTACCAACAAGTACAGGTTCTGGCTCTACTGATTCCTGGTTATCGCTCCATCCAATCTTTATCGGTAGTTTGAAGCCAACACCAACGCGCCGATCACCACCTGTTGCATTGGTAAGAACAAGTAAGAATTTGATACTAAGCTTGAGCGTGAGCGATTTTTCTCCACCACGTCCTACTAGTTGATAGGGATTATACACTGTGTGTTTTTTCTCTTTCGCTAACAATGGCACAGGATCAACCCACACTTGAGGGCCTCACCGCGGATGTGAAAGTCACCAGCGAGCGTCTCGCCCAACTTGAGGGTGCTCAGATTGTGGCAGAACAGAGGTTCGAGGCCATTGAGGATGCACAAGGTGTTGCCAACACACAACTACTGGACATCTTGTTACGTTTGGACGAGCTGCGGACCACACCCCCCGTCAATAATAACGTTGTTCCTCACAACTCCACGGGTGTTGCCGCTACTTCACGAGCTCGACGTGTGCCCATGGGTCATCCACAACACCCCACTACTGCCACTGATGCTGCCACCATAAACCAGCACTCACAAATTCCTCCTCGCGACCACGAGCGACATGGGGACAACTACGAGGATTATTCTGGTGATGCCGAGGACGACCAAATGGTCAACCACCACAATTACCGTGCTCATCGACAACTGCGTTTCAACCGTCAAGGTATCGCACGAGGTCCACACATGTTGATGTTCGAGATTACGACCACTCTAGTGCTAAAATTAAATTTACTATGCCTACTTTCAATGGTAAATATAATCCAGACATTTATCTTGATTGGAAACTTTCAGTTGAACAAAAAATTTCATGTCATGATATTCCTGAGAACCAAAGAGTTAGGGCAGCCACTAGTGAATTTACAAACTTTGCTTCTATATGGTGGAGTGAATATTGTCGTATTAATGCGAATAATATACCTGCTACTTGGGATGCTTTAAAACAAGCTATGCGACAACGTTATGTTCCTTCATATTATGCTCGTGATAAACTAAATGAATTCCAACGTTTAAAACAAGGTAGTAGTTCTGTAGAGGATTATTATCAACAATTGCAAATTGGCTTAGTACAATGTGGATTAGTTGAAACCGAAGATGCTATGATGGCTAGATTTTTAGGTGGTTTGAATCGTGATATTCAGGATATCTTGGACTATAAGGAGTACAATTCTATTACTCGTTTGTTTCATTTTGCCTGCAAAGCTGAATGGGAAGTACAGGGACGACACAACAAGGAATGAGGTAATTTTTCCACAGGTCGTCGCACATCAGGGACCCCCACTCCTACTGTTCCGTCCATTACCGAGGCAACACCACCTATGTTGCACAATGGTGCACACCCATCAAGTTCAAAATCGGCTCCACAATCATCTGAGGCTTCAAAAGCAATATCTCTAGCACCCACCACCTCGTCTGGACGCACAAGGGACATGAAGTGTCATATATGCAAGGGTGGCGGGCACTTGATGAAGGACTGTCCAAATAAACGAACATTCATTGTGCGGGAAGATGGTGAGTACTCCTCTGCTAGTGATTTGGATGAAGATACTCGTGCTATGCTTGCCACTAATAATGCAAGTGACACTAAGGAGCATGACACGGAGGAGATACATATTAATGCTGATATGGCAGATCAGTACCCAAGCCTCGTAACCATGCGGGTACTTAGTGCCCAGATGGGGCATGCCGAGTTACATCAACGCCATAATCTTTTCCAAACTAAGTTTGTTGTCAAAGGACATTCAGTTCGTGTGATCATTGATGGTGGGAGCTGCAATAATTTGGCGAGTACAGAGATGGTCAAGAAACTTTGCCTCGCCACTACGAGACACCCCCATCCATATTACATCCAATGCTTCAACGACTGTGGTAAGTTGAAGGTAACATGTCATGTGCGACTACAATTTACACTTGGTTCATATCATGATAATGTTGACTGTGATGTTGTACCTATGCAAGCTTGTTCTTTATTGTTAGGCCGACCTTGGCAATATGATAATAGTGTCACCCATCATGGAAGAACAAATTCGTATACTCTCGTGATTGAAGGAAAAACCATTAACTTGCTTCCCATGACTCCTGATGAAATAATAATTGATGGCAAAGCTAAATCAACAGATCATACTACGCATAATATGCTTGCTATCAATTCTGAAATGTTTTCGTTGAATGTTCGAACTCCTAAACTTGACATACCGCATGCTCAGATAGTTTGTTTGCATCCCTGTAATTCATATATACACTCTGTGTGGGATAAAACGACTTGTTTGCTAGAATATATGATGCTGCCATGTGAGATAATTTATCATGATATAAACTGCAGTGTCATTACAACTTTATCTCATGCTCAAAAACTCACGCCTTTGACAAGGCATATACATGTTGCGCCTATTTTTGCTTTGCTCTATGATGGGTTTCAGGTAGATGAAAGCTGAGGACGGCTTTATTTTCAAGAAAGGGAGGATGATATGGACATGACTATTGCGGATGTGACCCAAAGTATTTCAAGAATATATATTTTCCAAGTGATTTCAAATAATAATAATAATTTACATATTATTAAAGAAGAAAGTACAACACTTTGTTTTATTATATGCAGAATCATCCAATATTTTTTCAAGGCACGTGTGAAGATGAAGTATATGCAACCATTGACAGATCCTACAAGAAAATCACACTTTTGAACCCAACACCATGTCACATGCACATGGGCCAAAGGAACTTTTTTTTTACTCAATGGTTCAAGATCAGCCACGTGGGCTGTATGATTTTGGGCTGCACCAAGTATTTCTCATGAAGCGTACAAGGCCTGGAATTCTGCCCACGTAACGACGTACTCGGCCGCCGATCGTTCCGCCGACGTGCTCGGCCGAATTGACTGTTAATAAATAGTCATCATCTATTAGGTTTAGACTCGGGTTTTTGTTTAGAGAAGTTTAGCTATTGCTATTTTTATTTGTCTTCGCTCCTAGCGGCTAGTGCGACCGTCAAGACATGTGTGGGAACCCCAACTTGTGAGATTTATTCATCTAGCATATCCGCAATTTCAGATTGCTTGGCTATTATTTTCTTGCATGTTCTTCGATTCGCTTGTAGAAAAAATCCTTCGTGGATAGGTCGATCGCGCCATTGGCTCGGTTGATAACGCCGTGGAGTTGGTTCAGCGATTGCCGTGGATATCAGTCATGTACGGTTCTTCCTGTACGGTTGGTAGCCGGATTGTGAGGGTCAAGTCCCACCCAAAATCGTAGTTATTTCTCTCTCATCCAAAGATCGGGCCCAAGTTCACATCACCCCCACCGATGACCGACCTCTGCTAGCAGCTCGGATCTCCCTCCCTCGTCGCCGTCACAGCACACCCACTACCGTTTGTAGCAATTTTTGTGCCTCCAGGTTGCAGCATCGTCATCATCCATGGCCTCGCTGTCGTTTCCCGATTGCAGCTTTTTGTGCTGCCGGTTCTAGCAAATTGGTGTTGACATCGCATGCACTCTCTTCCCGTTGCCCCAAATCCCGTCACTGGTTCCACCCTTTTGTGCCTATGTTTCCAGCATCCGCTCTTGCCCGTTGTAGCTCCCCTATCTGGCGGTTGCAGCATATGCCCTCGCCGATTCCAGCATGGACCGACATGCCCCACATTGCCAAAATTGTGATTGACAGCCTCGCTGGACGTGATTCTAGCTCAAGATGGCAACGGGGACGAAACCCGTCGGGTTTTGCTTCCCTGTCCCCATCCCCCTCCTCATTCACGGGGTCAATTTTTTGCCCATACCCGTTCCCGTTAGGTTTTCCGTACTCGCGGGAAACCCGTCCCCGCGAGCGGTAAGCAAAACTAGAAGTAGCACATGAGAAAAAATAATTTTTGAGGGACTTTTTGGGTTGAGCCTAGTGTTTAGATGCGGGAGTGTGGAGGGCTGGTGACTAGAAGTGAAATTTCAAGGGAGAGAGGCGGGATGATAGGGTTTTGTCTAGCCCATCTTTATTTCTAGGCACAGCAATCATAGGTTTCATGGGTTTGGCGGGTTTTAGGTGAGGGTACGAATGGAAATGGTTTTCACCCACGGAACCCGATAGATTTTAAATTTTAACCAATAGCGATTCCATGGGACTAGAACTTGTCCCATCCTCATCCCCTAATAGGGAAAAACCCGCGTGGATGCGGGTCTGGTCCCCGGTTTCAACTTGCCATCTTGATTTCCAGCTCATGGCCACCACAATTGGAGCAACATTGGTGATGGGTTCCAGGGCATCGTTGATTGCCGGCAAAACATTGAGATGCCTAATTTTTAAATTCTAGTAAATCCAAAACTCGTCTGAAATTTATGAAACTTGGCATGCTATCATGGAGCGGCGTCAACATGCCGTGGTAAAATTTTTGTCCCATATGGGGCAGGTTTGGGCATATGCTTCTCACAAACTGGAGCTTCCCACAACAAGCATGATGGTTTTTGGTAGGGAAAGTCCCACCTTTGAGGACGAAACAATATCCATTGCCTTTTATTGCTTTCAAATTTTTTCTCATGTCAACATAGAACAACAGGAGTATTGTGTGAATCTGTGTGATTTTTCGGGGTTCGTTTAGACATTTTTATGCATTATCTGAGTTTTCAATGCATTTATGTACATAATTCAAATTTGAACTACATGCACATGCTCCAGTGCATATAAATTGGTCGAAAAATCAAATCTGTGTCCTTGGGTGCATGCTTAGGTCCCATGTAAGAAATGAGAATGAATTTCAAACACCAGGGCACCGTTGATTGCCGGCAAAACATTGAGATGCCTAGTTTTTAAATTCTAGTAAATCCAAAACTCGTCTGAAATTCATGAAACTTGACATGCTATTATGGAGCGGCATCAACTTGTCGTGGTACAAACTTTGTCCCATTTGAGGCAGGTTTGGGTATATGCTTCTCACAAACCGGATCTTCTCACAACAAGCATGATGGTTTTCGGTAGGGAATGTCCCACCTTTGGGAACGAAACTATATCCATTGCCTATTATTGCTTTTAATTTTTTTTCTCATGTCAACATAGAACAACAAGAGTATTGTTTGAATTTTTGTGATTTTTCGGGGTTCATTTGGACATTTTTATGCATTAACTGAGTTCTCAATGCATTTATGTGCATAATTCAAATTTGAACTACATGCACATGCTCCAGTGCCTATAAATTGGTCGAAAAATAAAATCTATGTCCTTGGGTGCATGCTTAGGTCCCATGCAAGAAATGGAAATGAATTTCGAACACCAGGGCACCGTTGATTGCCGGCAAAACATTGAGATTCCTGGTTTTTAAATTATAGTAAATCCAAAACTCGTCTGAAATTCATGAAACTTGGCATGCTATCATGGAGCGGCTTCAACATGATGTGGTACACATTTTGTCCCATTTGGGCAAGGTTTGGGTATATGCTTCTCACAAACCGGAGCTTCTCATAACAAGCATGATGGTTTTCGGTAGGGAACGTCCCACCTTTGGGGACGAAAGATATCCATTGCCTCTTATTGCTTTCAAATTTTTTCTCGTGTCAACATAGAACAACATGAGTGTTGTGTGATTTTTTGTGATTTTCCAAGGTTCGTCTGGATATTTTTATGCATTAACTGAGTTTTCAATGTATTTATGTGCATAATTCAAATTTGAACTACATGCACATGCTTCGGTGCATATAAATTGGTCGAAAAATCAAATTTGTGTCCTTGGGTGCATGCTTAGGTCCCATGCAATAAATGGGAATGAGTTTCAAACACCAGGGCACCCTTGATTGCCGGCAAAACATTGAGATCCTCGTTTTTAAATTCTAGTAAATCCAAAACTCATCATGATGATTTTCGGTAGGGAACGTCCCACCTTTGGGGATGAAACAATATCCATTGCCTCTTATTGCTTTCAAAGTTTTTCCTCGTGTCAACATAGAACAACTGGAGTGTTGTGTAAATTTTTGTGATTTTTTGGGGTTCGTTTGGACATTTTTATTCATTAACTGAGTTTTTAATGCATTTATGTGCATAATTCAAATTTGAACTACATGCACATGCTACAGTGCATATAAATTGGTTGAAAAATCAAATCTGTGTCCTCGGGTGGATGCTTAGGTGTAACGCCCCGGATTCGATGCGCCAGGTGTTTGCCAGTTATTCGCCGTCGTTGCCATGTCATTTGCTTGCTTGTTGCACTTTGCCATGTCATCATCTGCATTTCATATCATGTCGTCATGTGCATTTCATTTTGCGTACGTGTTCGTCTCGTGCATCCGAGCATTTTCCCCGTTGTCCGTTTTGCAATCCGGCACTCCTATGTCCTCCGGCGTCCCCTTTTTGCCTCTTCTCTTGTGCGGGTGTTAAACATTCTCGGAATGGACCGAGTCTTGCCAAGCGGCCTTGGTATAGCACCGGTAGACCGCCTGTCAAGTTTCGTGCCATTTGGAGGTCGTTTGATACTCCAACAGTTAACCGGGTAATCGTAAAGGCCTCTTTTGTCTTGCAGCCCAACACCACTTCCAAAGTGGCCCAAAACCCATCTAAGTCCCCTCCATGCTCTCGGTCGTTCGATCACGATTGCGTGGCCGAAAACCACTCCTCATTTGGACTCCCCTAGCTCCCTCTACCTATAAATATGCCCCTCCCCCCGAAATCCCGGTCCAAACCCTAGTCCATCTCCTCCCACCACGCCGGACATGTCCGTTTCATCCCGGACGAAACTGCGCCGCCGCCCGCAGCCAATGGGAGCCCGCCACGTGTCCCCGCCGCCGCCGTTCCCACCGCGCGCCGCCGCCAGTTCAAGATCAGCCCGCCCGGGCCAGATCTGGGCCCGAGCTGCCGGCGCGCCACCGCCGTCCGCCTCCGGCGCCTCGCCCGCTCCGGCCGCCTCCGCGCGCCGCTTCGCCAGCGTCGCCCGCTGCCCGTCGGCGCGCGCCAGCGCCCGCCGCCGCCGCCGCCCGCCTCCTGGCCTCCCGTCGCCGACCGTCTTCGCGCCGCCGCCGCCGCCCGGCCCGCCGGCCCTGCCCCGCCCCGTGCCGCGGCGTCCGCCCGGCTCCTCCGTCGCCGCCCCACCGTCGCGCCTCCGCGCCTCCGTCGCCTCTCCTCCGGCCAGATCCGGCCACGGGAGGTCCGGATCCGGCAAGCCCGGCTCCCTCCGTCGCCTCTCCGGCCACCACCACGTCCATCTCCGGCGAGCATCTCCGACGTGCCTCGATTTCCGTGCAAGGTTGACTTTCCCCGAGGTCCAAAATCCACTGAGTCCCCGGTTTATTTCAACATTATTATTCCATGTTTGTTGCATCGTATCTCTGCATCTGTAGCTCCGTTTTGTGCGTGTAATGTGTCAAATTGTTAGTCTCAACGAGTACTTCATTTCATTTCATTGCATCATTTTCATTCGAGCTCATCTTGATGCCCGAAATGTTGTTGGAAGAGTGCATGTTGCTGTTAATCTGCTGAAACTGTTATAACATGCTCATTTGTCATTTTTGCCATGATTGATGTGTGCATCCTGTGAGGTTGATGTCTACATGTGTTTTGATCTATGTCATGCCATATTTTCAGAGGTGCTATCCATGTATTTTTGTGATTTGTGTGCTGAGTGCATCGAGCTTGCTAAGTAGGGTACTTGCTGTTGCTGTTTTGCTAGGCTGAATCTGTTATTTTGTGATGCCATGTAAACATGCTTCTACAAGTCATTCCGTGCATTATTCTGGAGATGTTCACTAAGGATGTTTTGTTATACATGTCTTGCTCTATCCATTCATGCCCTTGGTTGCAATTATAGCGTGATGTAGCTTGTTGTTATCTTGCTCCAAACTTGCTAAAAAATGTTGCTGTCAGCCTGTTAACATTAAGTTCAATGTTTACATGATTGTTTGCTAGTGATCCATGCACCCTATGACCTTGTTCTTGCCATGCTTAGCTTCATAAACATGTCTTCTTACTGTTGGTTGCCTTGCCATGCCATGTATTGCTCTGTGGTGAGCGATTCAAGCTCACCAACATGCATACTTATTGTTGTTCCTGCCATGTATGAATCTGTAATATAACTTGCCATGTTTACATCGGTGCCATCATATCTTCTGATCCTTTTTGGCTCATGGTCAGTAAGAGACTTTTGATCTATGCAATTAGTAGATTCATGCCACGCATTTGTTTGCCATGATAAGTTCCTGTAACATGTTGTTTGATAGCTCTAAACATTGCAACCTGATATTATTTCTGCTAAAGTCTGAAACTCTTATTATTTGCAATCTTCCCATGTCCTTTTGAGCATGTTCTAGTGATTTCTGGAGATAGCTCAGTGTTCATGTTTTGTTATGATTTACCAATACTTCATGCCCGTGCCTTTTGTTATTATGTTGGGGTGCTGTAGCATATTGTTTTGATGCTTGCAATATGCCTTGTTGCTGTTTTGGACAGATTGTTGCTATAATTTGTATAGTGTGTGTGTATTGAACCGTTGCTCCGTTTTGAGTGTGCTCTATATGAAACTTGCTTGTTTTGCATGTAGTTTCATATTATCATGTTGCATCCTTGTTTTGAGGTGTTTGCTTGATGTTTGTATGCATTTTGCATCAATGCCATGTTTAACTTGTTTTGCTCATATCTTCTAGGCCGTAGCTCCGAATCTAATGAACTTTATATGTAACTTGACTAGAATCTTGTGTAGATCATCTTGGTGCATCTTAACTTGCTGTTTAACAACTTGAACATAAGGTTTATTCAGATCTGGACCCATTTTCGAAATTTGCATATGAGGACTTACCGGAATTGTTATATGTTGTTCCCGGCCTCATTTAAACTTGCCTGGATGTGTTGTTCTTGTTTGCATCAGCTCTTGCCATGAGTAGCTTCATGTAGCTTTATCATGCATCATGCTTGTTGTGCATCATGTCTTGTCTATGTGTGCTTCTTCTCGATAGTTCCCGTTTCGTTGCGATCGTGAGGATGCGTTCGTCTTCGTGTGGTTGGTCTTCGTGGCTTCATCTTCTTCATGGACTCGTTCTTCTTCCTTGCGGGATTTGAGGCAAGATGACCGCTACCCTGGATCTCACTACTATCATTGCTATGCTAGTTGCTTCATTCTATAGCTATGCTGCGTTACCTATCTGTTGCTCATCAAGCCTCCCAAATTGCCATGAACCTCTAACCTTTGACACCCTTCCTAGCAAACCGTTGTTTGGCTATGTTACCGCTTTCCTCAGCCCTCTTATAGCGTTGCTAGTTGCAGGTGAAGTTGAAGATTTCTCCATGGTGGACAGGATTTTGGTTGGGATATCACAATATCTCTTATATTATTAATGCAACTATATATTTGGTAAAGGGTGGAAGGCTCGGCCTTATGCCTGATGTTTTGTTCCACTCTTACCGCCCTAGTTTCCATCATACCGGTGTTATGTTCCCGGATTTTTCGTTCCTAACGCGGTCGGGTGATTTATGGGACCCCCCTGACAGTTCGCTTTGAATAAAACTTGTCCAGCAAGGCCCAACCTTGGTTTTACCATTTGCCTCACCACCACCTACCTTTACCTTGGGAGTAATTAACCCAAGGGTCATCTTTATTTTAGCCCCCCGGGGCCAGTGCTTGTCTAAGTGTTGGTCCAAACCGAGCCGCCTGCGGGGCCCCCTCGGGGCAAATCGAGGTCTGGTTTTACTCGTAGCCTGTCTCATCCGGTGTTGCCCTAAGAACGAGATATGTGCAACTCCAATCGAGATTGTCGGCGCATCGGGCGGTCTTGCTGGTCTTGTTTTACCATTGTCGAAATGTCTTGTAAACCGGGATTCCGAGACTGATCGGGTCTTCCTGGGAGAAGGTATATCCTTCGTTGATCGCGAGAGCTTATCATGGGATAAGTTGGGACACCCCTGCAGGGTATAAACTTTCGAGAGCCGTGCCTGCGGTTATGTGGTAGATGGGAATTTGTTAATGTCCAGTTGTAGATAACTTGACACCAGATCCGAATTAAAACGCATCAACCGCGTGTGTAGCCGTGATGGTCTCTTCTCGGCGGAGTCCGGGAAGTGAACACGGTTTCTGGGTTATGTTTGACGTAAGTAGGAGTTCAGGATCACCTCTTGATCATTGCTAGTTGACGACCGTTCCGCTTGTTTCTCTTCTCGCTCTCATTTGCGTATGTTAGCCACCATACTTGCTTAGCCGCTGCTGCAACCTCACCACTTTACCCCTTCCTTTCCCATTAAGCTTTGCTAGTCTTGATACCCATGATAATGGGATTGCTGAGTCCTCGTGGCTCACAGATTACTACAACAACAGTTGCAGGTACAGGTTATGCGATGGTCATGACGCGAGAGCGATGTTTGCTTGTTTTTGGAGTTCTTCTTCTGCTTCTTCTTCGGTCAGGGGATAGGTTCCAGGTCGTCAGCCTGGGCTAGCAAGGTGGATGTCATTTGAGTTTCTGTTTGTGTTTTCATCCGTAGTCGGATGTTGATCTCTTGTAAGATGTTGTTGTATTCGTGTGGCATTGTATGGCTTTTGTATGTATCCCCATCTATTATGTAATGTTGATGTAATGATATCCACCTTGCAAAATCATTCCAATATGCGGGTCTATCCTTGGTGGGACCTTCATGTTCCTTTTGGATAGGGTCGCATATTGGGCATGACAAGTTGGTATCAGAGCCTCGACCGACCTTAGGAGCCCCCCTTGATTGATCGTGTAGTTTGGCCGTTGTTGAGTCTAGAAGAAAACTGTTTTCAGAGTCTAGTTATATCGGAGAGTAGGAATTCTTTTTACTCCTCTGCCCCTTCGTCGCTCTGGTGAGGATTCTTGACGTAGGTGTTTTGATTTACTCCTCTTCCCCTTCAAATTTTTCTTTAGGTTCACGCAGTTGGTTTTCCGGTAGTTGTTCCTCAGCTCTTTTATCCGGTGCATTTCTAGTCAAGGTGACTCGAGCCTCTTCACATTTGCCAAGTTCAAGCCTCAGTTGTTTTTCTTTTCCCATCCACCCTCCCTTTTTTCTTCTTGAAAACGGAGTCCGTAATCGAGTATCCTTCCTACTCGCGCGAAGTCTTTGCTTTCTTTCCTCAATTATTTCAACCGGTGTTTTCTCTTCAAGTTATTCGTCAGTTCTCCCTTCCAAGTTGTCTTTGTTTTCCCGCCCTCCCACCCTTTCTCTTCTCAGAGTTTGAGTCTCTCTCGACCATCAACTTCATTCGTGTGGAGCCTCTTCAGTCTTCCCTTAAGAATTTCAACCGATAAATTCTCGTCTCGTTCGTCATTCTTCATCTCTTTTTCTTTTTCGGTGCACTCAATTCAAGTTTTCGGGTTGATCACATTCTATTCCTTGGATCAAGTGTTTTCCCTGCTTGTTCGCCTCTCGCCAGTTTATCCTTCCGGAGTATTCAAGACATCTCAGGAGATTCTTCTGTATTACAATTAATTCGAGGTTGTCACCTCAATCAAATATTTCAATTGTTCCGGTGCATCATCTACCTCTTCAACATCCCTTTCCAACGGTGTTTTTCTTTTAGTGGGACCTAACCCACATGTCTTTTCCCAGGATCTTTACCTGACTCTTCTAATTCCCCCGGAGTTATTCTCAATTCTTTTCAAGTGTGACGTAAGAATGAATTTCATCAGTCACATGCCTTTTCCAAGATCGATTTCAAATCATTTCATTGTTGGCTCAACCTCTTCGCTTGCCATTCTCCCGGAGTATCTCAGTAATTTTGGTGGTGTTCCTCATCGTCATTTCAAGATAGAAGAAGAGTTTTTCCTCTAAATCTTGTCTGTTCTCTCGAAGATTCGCGGTTCTAGCTTCATGTTATCCACTCGAATTATTCCATTTGTCAGATATTCTTTTCATCCATCCGGAGCATTCAGGAGTTGCTTTCTCTCTCGATCATCCGGAGGCCATCATTCCAGTTATCGTTCTCTATTTATCCCGGTGCTTTGTTCAAGTGTTCTTTAATCAGCTCATGATCTCTTTGTTCTTTTGCATCTAAATCCCCTCAAGCATATTTGTTCTTCTAATTATTCCCAGTGATTCATACTCTTTCATCAGTATTTTTTTCAAATTCTTACGGGGGTTCGTTCATGATTCTTTTTCCTTGACTATCTTTTTAATCCATTCGTTCTTTTCAATCCTACTGGTGGTTCATGAAGACCTTCTCAAGTTTGCGATATGTCACTTCTCAATTCTTTTCAACAAGAATAAGTTGCATGCCAAATCCGGGTTGTCATCAATTTAATTTGGTGAAGGATAAGCATAAAATAAATCTTATTCTTAATTCATCCAAGTGAGTAATCCCTTCCTTAGGAGTTTGTTCTTGATGAATAAATTCTAGTTCCAAGTGTTTTCATCTTTTCTTTTCCGGAGTTCAATTTCCTCGGCCATCTCATTGTAACATCCATTTAAATCATCGCAAGGTTTTAATCTTATTCTTTCATCTTTCAATTCTATCTCATCATCCTTTTGTCACCGGAGTTCTCCATGGTGGTTCGTCATGATTTAATTTATTAATTCTTCAAGTGTTCATCAAGATTCTTGTTCAAGGAGTTCTAGTATCTTTTAATCTTGCATCTCGAGGTGCAATTAAATCTCTGTATCCTTTTGAAGTGGAGTTTTGCATTTCTTCGTTCTTCTCAGCTAACCAATCATTTCCGCTTGTGGTCGGAGATCACCGCATAATTTTGAGATGTTATCCATAAGACCACAACAAGCTTATTCTTTCTATTGTTGATTTTCTCAACAATTCTGTTCAATCTTTTTCTTATAAGGTTGCTTTCTATTTCATTCGTCGCACAAGTTGTCATCTTCTTCTCCGTTCTTTTCATTCAACTCTTTCAATCTTTTTCGGAGGTTTTGTGTCATGTCTTCATCAAGTATCATTCCGTCCTCTCAAGCTCGTGTTCCATTCTTCCACGTTCAACCGGAGTGCTGTCTAAATCCTTTTAGTCTTATTCATTTCTTATCTCGTTCTAACAGGAGTGGTTTCATAGTCTATCTGATTTCGTGAGCTTTCCATTCTCGTCATTCTCGTCATTCCTCTCTTCTTCTCGAGTGCTCTCGATTCTTGGTTTCCTCTCTTGAGTTCTTGTTTCACCTCATCCCTTTTTCCCTTCCGTCTCGGTCCTAAGATCTCTAGACGAGATCTCTTGTTAGTGGAGGAGTGTTGTAACGCCCCGGACTCGATGCGCCAGGTGTTTGCCAGTTATTCGCCGTCGTTGCCATGTCATTTGCTTGCGTGTTGCACTTTGCCATGTCATCATCTGCATTTCATATCATGTCGTCATGTGCATTTCATTTTGCATACGTGTTCGTCTCATGCATCCGAGCATTTTCCCCGTTGTCCGTTTTGCAATCCGGCACTCCTATGTCCTCCGGCGTCCCCTTTTTGCCTCTTCTCTTGTGCGTGTGTTAAACGTTCTCGGAATGGACCAAGTCTTGCCAAGCGGCCTTGGTATAGCACCGGTAGACCGCCTATCAAGTTTCGTGCCATTTGGAGGTCGTTTGATACTCCAACGGTTAACCGGGTAATCGTAAAGGCCTCTTTTGTCTTGAAGCCCAACACCCCTTCCAAAGTGGCCCAAAACCCATCTAAGTCCCCTCCATGCTCTCGGTCGTTCGATCACGATCGAGTGGCCGAAAACCACTCCTCATTTGGACTCTCCTAGCTCCCTCTACCTATAAATATGCCCCTCCCCCCGAAATCCCGGTCCAAACCCTAGTCCATCTCCTCCCACCACGCCGGACATGTCCGTTTCATCCCGGACGAAACTGCACCGCCGCCCGCAGCCAATGGGAGCCCGCCACGTGTCCCCGCCACCGCCGTTCCCACCGCGTGCCGTCGCCAGGCTCGCGTCAGGCCCGCCGGGCGGATCTGGGCCGAGCTGCCGGCCAGCGCGTCGCGCCGCCGTCCGCCTCCGGCGCCTCGCCCGCTCGGCCGCCTCCGTGCCGCCGCTCGCCAGCGTCGCCCGCTGCCCGCTGGCGCGCCAGCGCCTCCGCCGCCGCGCCGCCCGCCCGCCTCCTGGCCTCCCCGTCGGCGCCCGTCTTCTCCGCTGCCGCCTCCGGCCGGGCGCTGAAGGAAATATGCCCTAGAGGCAATAATAAAGTTATTATTTATTTCCTTATTTCATGATAAATGTTTATTATTCATGCTATAATTGTATTAACCGGAAACATGATACATGTGTGAATACATAGACAAACATAACGTCACTAGTATGCCTCTACTTGACTAGCTCATTAATCAAAGATGGTTATGTTTCCTAACCATAGACATGTGTTGTCATGTGATTAATGGGATCACATCATTAGGAGAATGATGTGATTGACATGACCCATTCCGTTAGCCTAGCACTTGATCGTTTAGTATGTTGCTATTGCTTTCTTCACGACTTATACATGTTCCTGTAACTACGAGAATTATGCAACTCCCGTTTACCAGAGGAACACTTTGGGTACTACCAAACGTCACAACGTAACTGGGTGATTATAAAGGAGTACTACAGGTGTCTCCAAAGGTACTTGTTGGGTTGGCGTATTTCGAGATTAGGATTTGTCACTCCGATTGTCGGAGAGGTATCTCTGGGCCCTCTCGGTAATGCACATCACTTAAGCCTTGCAAGCATTGTAACTAATGAGTTAGTTGCGGGATGATGTATTACGGAACGAGTAAAGAGACTTGCCGGAAACGAGATTGAACTAGGTATTGCATACCGACGATCGAATCTCGGGCAAGTAACATACCGATGACAAAGGGAACAACGTATGTTATGCGTTTTGACCGATAAAGATCTTCGTAGAATATGTAGGAACCAATATGGGCATCCAGGTCCCGCTATTGGTTATTGATCGAGAATGGTTCTAGGTCATGTCTACATAGTTCTCGAACCCGTAGGGTCCGCACGCTTAACGTTACGATGACAGTTTTATTATGAGTTTATAAGTTTTGATGTACCAAAGTTTGTTCGGAGTCCCAGATGTGATCACGGACATGGCGAGGAGTCTCGAAATAGTCGAGACATAAAGATTGATATATTGGAAGCCTATATTTCGACATCGGAATCGTTCCGGGTGAAATCGGCATTTTACCGGAGTACCGGGAGGTTACCGGAACCCCCCGGGGGGTTATTGGGCCTACATGGGCCTCGAGGGAGAAGAGGGAAGGAGGCAGGAGGGGGCCGCGCGCCCCTCCCCTTCCTAGTTCGAATAGGACAAGGGAAGGGGGGGCGGCGCCCCCCCTTTCCTTCCCCTCTTCCTCCTCTTCCCCCCTTCTCCTACTCCTACTTGGAAAGAAGGGAGTCCTACTCCCGGTGGGAGTAGGACTCCCCCCATGGCGCGCCCTCTTGGCCAGCCGCCTCCTCCCCCTGGCTCCTTTATATACGGGGGCGGGGGGCACCCCATGACACACAAGTTGATCTACGGATAGTTCCTTAGCCGTGTGCGGTGCCCCCTTCCACCATATTCCACCTCGGTCATATCGTCACGGAGTTTAGGCGAAGCCCTGCGCCGGTAGAACATCATCATCGTCACCACGCCGTCGTGCTGACGGAACTCATCTCCGGAGCTCGGCTGGATCGGAGGCCGGAGATCGTCATCGAGCTGAACATGTGCTGAACTCGGAGGCTCCGTACGTTCGGTGCTTGGATCGGTCGGATCGTGAAGACGTACGACTACATCAACCGCATTGTGCTAACACTTCCACTTACGGTCTACGAGGGTACGTGGACGAACAATCTCCCCTCTCGTTGCTATGCCATCACCATGATCTTGCGTGTGCGTAGGAAATTTTTTGAAATTACTACGTTCCCCAACAGTGGCATCCGAGCCTAGGTTTTATGCGTTGATGTTATATGCACGAGTAGAACACAAGTGAGTTGTGGACGATATAAGTCATACTGCCTACCAGCATGTCATACTTTGGTTCGGCGGTATTGTTGGATGAAGCGGCCGGACCGACATTACGCAGACGCTTACGCGAGACTGGTTCTACCGACGTGCTTTGCACACGTGGTGGCTGGCGGTGTCGGTTTCTCCAACTTTAGTTGAACCAAGTGTGACTATGCCCGGTCCTTGCGAAGGTTAAAACGGAGTCTATTTGACAAACTATCGTTGTGGTTTTGATGCGTAGGTGAGAACGGTTCTTGCTAAGCCCGTAGCAGCCACGTAAAATTTGCAACAACAAAGTAGAGGACGTCTAACTTGTTTTTGCAGGGCATGTTGTGATGTGATATGGTCAAGACGTGATGCTATATTTTATTGTATGAGATGATCATGTTTTGTAACCGAAGTTATTGGCAACTGGCAGGAGCCATATGGTTGTTGCTTTATTGTATGAAATGCAAACGCCCTGTAATTGCTTTACTTTATCACTAAGCGGTAGCGATAGTCGTAGAAGCAATAGATGGCGTAAACGACAACGATGCTACGATGGAGATCAAGGTGTCATGCCGGTGACGATGGTGATCACGACGGTGCTTCCGAGATGGAGATCACAAGCACAAGATGATGATGGCCATATCATATCACTTATATTGATTGCATGTGATGTTTATCCTTTATGCATCTTATCTTGCTTTGATTAACGGTAGCATTTTAAGATGATCTCTCAATAAATTATCAAGAAGTTTTCTCCCTGAGTATGCACCGTTGCCAAAGTTTGTCGTGCCGAGACACCACGTGATGATCGGGTGTGATAATCTCTACGTCCATCTACAACGGGTGCAAGCCAGGTTTGCACACGCAGAATACTCAGGTTAAACTTGACGAGCCTAGCATATGCAGATATGGCCTCGGAACACAGAGACCGAAAGGTCGAGCGTGAATCATATAGTAGATATGATCAACATAGTGATGTTCACCATTGAAAACTACTCCATCTCACGTGATGATCGGTTATGGTTTAGTTGATTTGGATCACGTGATCACTTGGATAACTAGAGAGATGTCTGTCTAAGTGGGAGTTCTTAAGTAATATGATTAATTGAACTTAAATTTATCATGAACTTAGTCCTGGTAGTATTTTGCAAATTATGTTGTAGATCAATAGCTTGCGTTGTTGCTTTCATATGTTTATTTTGATATGT
The DNA here is from genome assembly GCA_021437245.1 of Aegilops speltoides. NCBI lineage: Eukaryota > Viridiplantae > Streptophyta > Magnoliopsida > Poales > Poaceae > Aegilops > Aegilops speltoides. The sequence continues at coordinate 419,966,290 of CM038145.1, read as the reverse complement.
TCCTAGAGAAAACTGTATTGAAAGATGTTAGTAGCAATGATGCAGATTGGATCCGTGATCTGAGGTTTATCTTCATTGCTGCACAGAAGAATTATTTCCTTGATGCACCGCTAGGTGACAGACCTATTGCAGGAGCAAATGCAGACGTTATGAACGTTTGGCTAGCTCAATATGATGACTACTTGATAGTTTTGTGCACCATGCTTTATGGCTTAGAATCGGGACTTCAAAGACGTTTTGAATGTCATGGACCATATGAGATGTTCCAGGAGTTGAAGTTAATATTTCCAGCAAATACCCGAGTTGAGAGATATGAAGTCTCCAACAAGTTCTATAGCTAAAAGATGGAGGAGAATCGCTCAACTAGTGAGCATGTGCTCAGACTGTTTGGGTACTTCAATCGCTTGAATCAAGTGGAAGTTAATCTTCCAGATAAGATAGTGATTGACAGAATTCTCTAGTCACCATCACTAAGTTACTAGAACTTCGTGATGAACTATAGTATGCAAGGGATGACGAAAATGATTCCCAAGCTCTTCGTGATGTTGAAATCGACGAAGGTAGAAATCAAGAAAGAGCATCAAGTGTCGATGATTGACAAGACCACTAGTTTCAAGAGAAGGGCAAAGGGAAAGAAAGGGAACTTCAAGTGGAAAGACAAGAAAGTTGTCACTCCCGTGAAGAAGACCAAAGCTGGACCAAAGCCTGAAACTGAGTGCTTACACTGCAAAGGAAATGGTCACTGGAAGCGGAAATGCCCTGAATATTTGGTGGATAAAGAAGGATGCCAAAGCTAACAAGGGTATATTTGATATACAGATTATTGATGTGAGCCTTACTAGTGTTTATAGTAGCCCCTGAGTATTTGATACTTGTTTGGTTGCTAAGATTAGTAACTCAAAACAGGAGTTACAGAATAAACAGAGACTAGTTGAAGGGCAAGTGACGATGAGTGTTGGAAGTAGTTCCAAGATTGATATGATCATCATCGCACACTCCCTATACTTTCGGGATTAGTGTTAAACCTAAATAAATGTTATTTGGCGTTTGTGTTGAGCATGAATATGATTTGATCATGTTTATTGCAATACGGTTATTCATTTAAAGTCAGAGAATAATTGTTGTTCTGTTTACATGAATAAAACCTTCAATGGTCATACACCCAATGAAAATAGTTTGTTGGATCTCGATCGTAGTGATACACATATTCATAAAATTGATGCCAAAAGATGCAAAGTTAATAATGATAGTGCAACTTATTTGTGGCACTGCCGTTTGGGTCATATCGGTGTAAAGCGCATGAAGAAACTCCATAAAGATGGATTTTCGGAATCACTTGGTTATTAATCATTTGATGCTTGCGAACCGTGCCTTTTGGGCAAGATGACTAAAACTCCGTTCTCCGGAACAATGGAACGAGCTACTGACTTATTGGAAATAATACATACCGATGTATGCGATCCAATGAGTGTTGATGCTCGTGGCAAGTATCGTTATTTTCTGACCTTCACAAGATGATTTGGGTATATCTACTTGATGAAACATAACTCTGAAATAGTTGAAAGGTTCAAAGAATTTCAGAGTGAAGTGGAAAAATCATCGTAACAAGAAAAGAAAGTTTCTGCGATCTGATCGCGGAGACGAATATTTGAGTTACGAGTTTGGTCTTCAACTAAAACAATGTGAAATAGTTTCACAGTTCACGCCACCTGGAACACCACAACATTATGGTGTCTCCGAACGTCGTAATCGTACTTTATTGGATATGGTGCGATCTATGATGTTTCTTACTGATTTACCATTGTCGTTTTGGGGTTATGCATTAGAGACAGCTGCATTCACATTAAAAGGGCACCATCTAAATCCGTTGAGATGACACTATATGAACTGTGGTTTAGCAAGAAACCCAAGTTGTCGTTTCTTAAAGTTTGGGGCTACGATGCTTATGTGAAAAAGTTTCATCCTGATAAGCTCAAACCCAAATTGGAGAAGTGCGTCTTCATAGAATACCCAAAGAAAACTGTTGGGTACACCTTTTATCACAAATCCGAAGGCAAGATATTCATTGCTATATTCGGATCCTTTCTAGAGAAGGAGTTTCTCTCGGAAGAAGTGAGTGGGAGGAAAGTAGAACTTGATGAGGTAACAGTACCTGCTCCCTTATTGGAAAGTAGTCCATCACAAGAACCGGTTCCTGTGACAACTACACCAATTAGTGAGGAAGCTAATGATATTGATCATAAAACTTCAGATCAAGTTTCTACTGAACCTCGTAAGTCTACCAGAGTAAGATCCGCACCAGAGTGGTACGGTAATCCTGTTCTGGAAGTCATGTTACTTGACCATGATAAACCTACAAACTATGAGGAAGCGATGATGAGCCCAGATTCCACGAAATGGCTTGAGGCCATGAAATCTGAGATTGGATCCATGTATGAGAACAAAGTGTGGACTTTGGTGGAGTTGCCCGATGATCGGCAAGCCATATTGTATAAATGGATCTTCAAGAGGAAGACAGATGCTGATAGTAGTGTTACTATCTACAAAGCTCGACTTGTCGCAAAAAGGTTTTTGACAAGTTCAAGGTGTTGACTACAATGAGATTTTCTCAACTATAGCAATGCTTAAGTCTGTCCGAATCATGTTAGCAATTGCCACAATTTATGAAATCTGGCAAATGGATGTCAAAACTGCATTCCTTAATGGTTTTCTTAAAGAAGAGTTGTATATGATGCAACCAGAAGGTTTTGTCAATCCTAAAGGTGTTAACAAAATGTGCAAGCTCCAGCGATCCATCTATGGACTTGTGCAAGCATCTCAGAGTTGGAATATATGTTTTGATATGTTGATCAAAGCATATAGTTTTGTACAGACTTACGGTGAAGCCTGTATTTACAAGAAAGTGAGTGGGAGCACTACAGCATTTCTGATAAGTATATGTGAATGACATATTGTTGATCGGAAATAATGTAGAATTATTCTGCAAAACATAAAGGAGTGTTTGACAGGAGTTTTTCAAAGAAAGACCTCGGCAAAGCTACTTACATATTGAGCATCAAGATCTATCAAGACGCTTGATAAGATTTTTCAATGAGTACATACCTTGATAAATTTTTGAAATAGTTCAAAATAGAGCAGTCAAAGAAGGAGTTCTTGCCTGTGATGCAAAGGTGTGAAGTTGAGTAAGACTCAAGACCAGACCATTGCAGAAAATAGAAAGAGAATGAAAAGTCATTCCCTATGCCTCAGTCATAGGTTCTATAAAGTATGCTATGCTATGTACCAGACCTATTGTATACCTTGCTCTTTATTTGGCAAGGGAGTACAATAGTGATCTAGGAGTAGATCACTGGACATTGGTCAAGAATATCCTTACTGAGGACTAAGGAAATATTTCTCGATTATGGAGGTGATAAAAGAGCCCGTCGTAAAAAGTTACATCGGTGCAAGCTTTCACACCAATCCAGATGACTCTAAGTCTCAATCTGGATACATACTGAAAGTGGGAGCAATTAGCTAGAGTAGCTCCGTACAGAGCATTGTATACATAGAATATTTGCAAAATACATGCAGCTCTGAATATGACAGACCCGTTGACTAAGCTTCTCTCACGAGCAAAACATGATCACACCTTAGTACTCTTTGGGTGTTAATCACATAGCGATGTGAACTAGATTATTGACTCTAGTAAACCCTTTGGGTGTTGGTCACATGACGATGTGAACTATGGGTGTTAATCATATACAGATATGAATATTGATGTTAAATCACACGGCGATGTGAACTAGATTATTGACTCTAGTGCAAGTGGGAGACTGAAGGAAATATGCCCTAGAGGCAATAATAAAGTTATTATTTATTTCCTTATTTCATGATAAATGTTTACTATTCATGCTATAATTGTATTAACCAGAAAGATGATACATGTGTGAATACATAGACAAACATAACGTCACTAGTATGCCTCTACTTGACTAGCTCACTAATCAAAGATGGTTATGTTTCCTAACCATAGACATGTGTTGTCATTTGATTAATGGGATCACATCATTAGGAGAATTATGTGATTGACATGACCCATTCCGTTAGCCTAGCACTTGATCGTTTAGTATGTTGCTATTGCTTTCTTCATGACTTATACATGTTCCTGTAACTATGAGAATTATGCAACTCCCGTTTACTGGAGGAACACTTTGGGTACTACCAAACGTCACAACGTAACTGGGTGATTATAAAGGAGTACTACAGGTGTCTCCAAAGGTACATGTTGGGTTGGCGTATTTCGAGATTAGGATTTGTCACTCCGATTGTCGGAGAGGTATCTCTGGGCCCTCTCGGTAATGCACATCACTTAAGCCTTGCAAGCATTGTAACTAATGAGTTAGTTGCGGGATGATGTATTACGGAACGAGTAAAGAGACTTGCCGGAAACGAGATTGAACTAGGTATTGGATACCGATGATTGAATCTCGGGCAAGTAACATACCGATGACAAAGGGAACAACGTATGTTGTTATGCGGTTTGACCGATAAAGATCTTCGTAGAATATGTAGGAACCAATATGGGCATCCAGGTCCCGCTATTGGTTATTGATCGAGAATGGTTCTAGGTCATGTCTACATAGTTCTCGAACCCGTAGGGTCCGCACGCTTAACGTTACGATGACAGTATTATTATGAGTTTATAAGTTTTGATGTACCGAAGTTTGTTCGGAGTCCCGGATGTGATCACGGACATGACGAGGAGTATCGAAGTGGTCGATACATAAAGATTGATATATTGGAAGCCTATATTTGGAGATCGGAATCGTTCCGGGTGAAATCGGCATTTTACCGGAGTACCGGGAGGTTACCGGAACCGCCCGGGGGGTTATTGGGCCTACATGGGCCTCGAGGGAGAAGAGGGAAGGAGGCAGGAGGGGGCCGCGCGGCCCTCCCCTTCCTAGTCCGAATAGGACAAGGGAAGGTGAGCGGCGCCCCCCTTTCCTTCCCCTCTTCCTCCTCTTTCCCACCTTCTCCTACTCCTACTTGGAAAGAAGGGAGTCCTACTCCCGGTGGGAGTAGGACTCCCCCCTTGGCGCGCCCTCTTGGCCAGCCGCCTCCTCCCCCCTGGCTCCTTTATATACGGGGGCGGGGGGCACCCCATGACACACAAGTTGATCTACGGATCGTTCCTTAGCCGTGTGCGGTGCCCCCTTCCACCATATCACCTCGGTCATATCGTCGCGGAGTTTAGGCGAAGCCCTGCGCCGGTAGAACATCATCATCGTCACCACGCCATCGTCTTGTGGAACTCATCTCCGAGCTCGGCTGGATCGGAGGCGGAGATCGTCATCGAGCTGAATGTGTGCTGAACTCGGAGGCTTCAGACGTTCGGTGCTTGGATCGGTCGGATCGTGAAGGCGACGACTACATCAACGCGTTGTGCTAACGCTTCGCTTACGGTCTCACAGTGCGTGGGCGAACACTCTCCCTCTCGTTGGTATGCCATCACCATGATCTTGCGTGTGCGTAGGAAAATTCTTGAAATTACTATGTTCCCCAACAGGCGCCGCCCCGCGCCTCCGCCTACGACCAGCCCCGGCCCCGCCAACGCGCCCGCGACGTCCGCCGGCTCCCTCCGGTCGCCGCCCCACCATTGCGCCTCCGCGCCTCCGTCGCCTCTCCTCCGGCCAGATCTGGCCACGGGAGGTCCGGATCCGGCAAGCCCGGCTCCCTCCGTCGCCTCTCCGGCCACCACCACGTCCATCTCTGGCGAGCATCTCCGATGTGCCTCGATTTCCGTGCAAGGTTGACTTTCCCCGAGGTCCAAAATCCACCAAGTCCCCGGTTTATTTCAACATTATTATGCCATGTTTGTTGCATCGTATCTCTGCATCTGTAGCTCCATTTTGTGCGTGTAATATGTCAAATTGTTCGCCTCAACGAGTACTTCATTTCATTTCATTGCATCATTTTCATTTGAGCTCATCTTGATACCCGAAATTCTGTTGGAAGAGTGCATGTTGCTGTTAATCTGCTGAAACTGTTATAACATGCTCATTTGTCATTTTTGCCATGATTGATGTGTGCATCCTATGAGGTTGATGTCTACATGTGTTTTGATCTATGTCATGCCATATTTCTAGAGGTGCTATCCATGTATTTTTGTGATTTTTGTGCTGAGTGCATCGAGCTTGCTAAGTAGGGTACTTGCTGTTGCTGTTTTGCTAGGCTGAATCTGTTATTTTGTGATGCCATGTAAACATGTTTCTACAAGTCATTTCGTGCATTATTCTGGAGATGTTCACTAAGGATGTTTTGTTATACATGTCTTGCTCTATCTATTCATGCCCTTGGTTGCAAATATAGCCTGATGTAGCTTGTTGTTATCTTGCTCCAAACTTGCTAAAAATGTTGCTGTCGGCTTGTTAATATTAAGTTCAATGTTTCCATGATTGTTTGCTAGTGATCCATGCACCCTATGACCTTGTTCTTGCCATGCTTAGCTTCATAAACATGTCTTCTTACTGTTGGTTGCCTTGCCATGCCATGTATTGCTCTGTGGTGAGTGATTCAAGCTCACCAACATGCCTACTTATTGTTGTTCCTGCCATGTATGAATCTGTAATATAACTTGTCATGTTTACATCGGTGCCATCATATCTTCTGATCCTTTTTGGCTCATGGTCAGTAAGAGACTTTTGATCTATGCAATTAGTAGATTCATGCCATGCATTTGTTTGCCATGATAAGTTCTTGTAACATGTTGTTTGATAGCTCTAAACATTGCAACCTGATGTTATTTCTGCTAAAGTCTGAAACTGTTATTATTTGCAATCTTCCCATGTCCTTTTGAGCATGTTCTAGTGATTTCTGGAGATAGCTCAGTGTTCATGTTTTGTTATGCTTTACCAGTACTTCATGTCTGTGCCTTTTGTTATTATGTTGGGTTGCTATAGCATATTGTTTTGATGCTTGCAATATGCCTTGTTGCTGTTTTGGACAGATTGTTGCTATAACTTGTATAGTGTGTGTGTATTGAACCGTTGCTCCGTTTTGAGTGTGCTCTATATGAAACTTGCTTGTTTTTGCATGTAGTTTCATATTATCATGTTGCATCCTTGTTTTGAGGTGTTTGCTTGATGTTTGTATGCATTTTGCATCAATGCCATGTTTAACTTGTTTTGCTCATATCTTCTAGGCCGTAGCTCCGAATCTAATGAACTTTATATGTAACTTGACTAGAATCTCGTGTAGATCATCTTGGTGCATCTTAACTTGCTGTTTAATAACTTGAACATAAGGTTTATTCAGATCTGGACCCATTTTCGAAATTTGCATATGAGGACTTACCGGAATTGTTATATGTTGTTTCCGGCCTCATTTAAACTTGCCTGGATGTGTTGTTCTTGTTTGCATCATCTCTTGCCATGAGTAGCTTCATGTAGCTTTGTCATGCATCATGCTTGTTGTGCATCATGTCTTGTCTATGTGTGGTGTGTTTACCATGTTGTGTGCTTATTCTCGATAGTTCCCGTTTTGTTGCGATCGTGAGGATGCGTTCGTCTTCGTGTGGTTCGTCTTCGTGGTTTCATCTTCTTCATGGACTCGTTCTTCTTCCTTGCGGGATTTCAGGCAAGATGACCGCTACCCTGGATCTCACTACTATCATTGCTATGCTAGTTGCTTCGTTCTATCGCTATGTTGCGTTACCTATATGTTGCTCATCAAGCCTCCCAAATTGCCATGAACCTCTAACCTTTGACACCCTTCCTAGCAAACCGTTGTTTGGCTATGTTACCGCTTTCCTCAGCCCTCTTATAGCGTTGCTAGTTGCAGGTGAAGTTGAAGATTTCTTCATGGTGGACAGGATTTTGGTTGGGATATCACAATATCTCTTATATTATTAATGCATCTATATATTTGGTAAAGGGTGGAAGGCTCGGCCTTATGCCTGGTGTTTTGTTCCATTCTTGTCGCCTTAGTTTCCGTCATACCGGTGTTATGTTCCCGGATTTTTCGTTCCTAACGCGGTCGGGTGATTTATGGGACCCCCCTGACAGTTCGCTTTGAATAAAACTTGTCCAGCAAGGCCCAACCTTGGTTTTACCATTTGCCTCACCACCACCTACCTTTCCCTTGGGAGTAATTAACCCAATGGTCATCTTTATTTTAGCTCCCCCGGGCCAGTGCTTGTCTAAGTGTTGGTCCGAACCGAGCCGCCTGCGGGGCCCCCTCGGGGCAACTCGAGGTCTGGTTTTACTCATAGCCTGTCTCATACGGTGTTGCCCTGAGAACGAGATATGTGCAGCTCCTATCGAGATTGTCGGCGCATCGGGCGGTCTTGCTGGCCTTGTTTTACCATTGTCGAAATGTCTTGTAAACCGGGATTCCGAGACTGATCGGGTCTTCCTGGGAGAAGGTATATCCTTCGTTGATCGCGAGAGCTTATCATGGGCTAAGTTGGGACACCCCTGCAGGGTATAAACTTTCGAGAGCCGTGCCCGCGGTTATGTGGCAGATGGGAATTTGTTAATGTCCGGTTGTAGATAACTTGACACCAAATCCGACTTAAAACGCATCAACCGCGTGTGTAGCCGTGATGGTCTCTTCTCGGCGGAGTCCGGGAAGTGAACACGGTTTCTGGGTTATGTTTAACGTAAGTAGGAGTTCAGGATCACCTCTTGATCATTGCTAGTTGACGACCGTTCCGCTTGTTTCTCTTCTCGCTCTCATTTGCGTATGTTAGCCACCATACTTGCTTAGCCGCTGCTGCAACCTCACCACTTTACCCCTTCCTTTCCCATTAAGCTTTGCTAGTCTTGATACCCATGGTAATGGGATTGCTGAGTCCTCGTGGCTCACAGATTACTACAACAACAGTTGCAGGTACAGGTTATGCGATGGTCATGACGCGAGAGCGATGTTTGCTTGTTTTTGGAGTTCTTCTTCTGCTTCTTCTTCGATCAGGGGATAGGTTCCAGGTCGGCAGCCTGGGCTAGCAGGGTGGATGTCGTTTGAGTTTCTGTTTGTGTTTTCATCCGTAGTCGGATGTTGATCTCTTGTAAGATGTTGTTGTATTCGGGTGGCATTGTATGCCTTTTGTATGTATCCCCATCTACTATGTAATGTTGATGTAATGATATCCACCTTGCAAAAGCGTTCCAATATGCGGGTCTATCCTTGGTGGGACCTTCGTGTTCCTTTTGGATAGGGTCGCATATTGGGCGTGACATTAGGTCCCATGCAAGAAATGAGAATGAATGGCAAACACCAGGGCACCGTTGATTGCCGGCAAAACATTGAGATTCCTGGTTTTTAAATTATAGTAAATCCAAAACTCGTCTGAAATTCATGAAACTTGGCATGCTATCATCGAGCGGCATCAACATGACGTGGTACAAATTTTGTCCAATTTGGGCAGGTTTGGGTATATGCTTCTCACAAACCGAAGGTTCTCACAACAAGCATGATGGTTTTCGGTAGGGAACGTCCCACCTTTGGGGATGAAAGATATCCATTGCCTCTTATTGCTTTCAAATTTTTTTCTCATGTCAACATAGAACAACATGAGTGTTGCGTGAATTTTTGTGATTTTTAGGGGTTCGTCTGGACATTTTTATACATTAACTGAGTATTCAATGCATTTATGTGCATATTTCAAATTTGAACTATATGCACATGCTCCAGTGCATATAAATTGGTCGAAAAAACAAATATGTGTCCTTGGGTGCATGCTTAGGTCCCATGCAAGAAATGGGAATGAATTTCAAACACCAGGGCACCGTTGCTTGCTGGCAAAATACTGAGATGCCTCATTTTTAAATTTTAGTAAATCCAAAACTCGTCTGAAATTCATGAAACTTGGCATGCTATCATGGAGCGGCATCAACATGCCGTGGTACAAATTTTGTCCCAATTGGGGCAGGTTTGGATATATGCTTCTCACAAACCGAAGGTTCTCACAACAAGCATGGTGGTTTTCGGTAGGGAACGTCCCACCTTTGGGGACGAAACGATATCCATTGCCTCTTATACCTTTCAAATTTTTTTCTCGTGTCAACATAGAACAACTGGAGTGTTGTGTGATTTTTTGTGATTTTTAGGGTTCGTTTGGACATTTTTATGCATTAAATGAGTTTTCAATGCATTTATGTGCATAATTCAAATTTGAACTACCTGCACATGCTCCATTGCATATAAATTGGTCAAAAAATCAAATATGTTTCCTTGGGTGCATGCTTAGGTCCCATGCAAGAAATGGGAATGAATTTCGAACACCAGGCACCGTTGATTGCCGGTAAAACATTGAGATGCCTCGTTTTTAAATTATAGTAAATCCAAAACTCGTCTGAAATTCATGAAACTTGGCATGCTATCATGGAGCGGCATCAACATGCCGTGGTACAAATTTTGTCCCATTTCGGGCAGGTTTGGGTATATGCTTCTCACAAACCGGAGCTTCTCACAACAAGCATGATGGTTTTCGATAGGGAACGTCCCATCTTTGGGGACGAAATGATATCCATTGCCTCTTATTGCTTTTAAATTTTTTTCTCGTGTTAACATAGAACAACAGGAGTGTTGTCTGAATTTTTTTGATATTTCAGGGTTTCATTTGGACATTTTTATGCATTAACTGAGTTTTCAATGCATTTATGTGCATAATTCAAATTTTAACTACATGCACATGCTCCAGTGCATATAAATTGGTTGAAAAATCAAATATGTGTCCTTGGGTGCATGCTTAGGTCCAATGCAAGAAATGGGAACGAATTTCAAACACTAGGGCAACATTGATTGATGGTAAAACATTGAGATGTCTAGTTTTTAAATTCTAGTAAATCCAAAATTCTGTTAACCATTCGCGTGACGCCACGTGTCTTGGTTTTAATGGCTGTAGGAGGTGTCGTGCGGACAGCTGCTTGACCTTGACCGAACGGGAGGCGTGCGAGCGCCGTCCGGTGTGCAAGCTGGCCGAGAGGCGTGCAAGCTGTCCTCAATTGTGCAGGCTGACCGGGAAGCGTGTGAGCTGTGCTCTGCGCATGCTCACTGGGAAGGGAGTCCTTTGACTTCCATGGTTGCCCGCCTTGCTCGCATCCTCTGCATTAATGGCGCCCAAGCCGCAGTTTAATTCGCTTTTTAAATATAAAACACTCGTCGCAAACGTTTTAGTTAGAACACCCGTGTACAAACCGACAACTTCCCCAGGAAGCCAAGAGAAAATATGCCGAGCAGGATTTCTGCAGCTCTTGATCGCAAATGTTTTAGATAGAACACCTGTATGCAAAGTGAGAGTAGCGCTGGATTTGTGCATCCCTTCAACGCAAACGGATGTTTTGGATTACCCGTGTGCAACCACGTACAAACAATTTGGTAAGATTTGTCAATCCTTGTAACACTGCGATTTGTCAAAATATGAAGCTAAAAATCATTAGTAGTATCTAATTTTTTCAACTACAATTCGGTAATTAAGCATAGATTTCATTCATAGATTAAGCAGTCGTTCTTAATTTATACAAACAGTTCAACTCGATAGGTGAACTGGCCAAATTTTTTCCCAATTGTTGCCAACCATGTACTGAAATAGCTAGTTCAACTATATATACTAGCTAATTTTAAGTACGTTGTACAGTTCCACCATATCTATAGTCAGAAGAACTGAACAAAATAGCTTCTAAATACTACTACTACTACTACTACTACTACTACTTCTTCAGAGGGGCTTTGTACTACTTCCTACTTCCTCTCCTCTACCGAGAGCGCTCAGTAAGAGGCGGAGTAGGAGGAGCCTACCGACGAGCTGGGCAACCGCAATGCGGTGCCTGCCGCTAATGAAGCTTCAGTGACGCTCACCTCGAACACCCTCTGCCGCTCCAGAAGACCCCTCTCAAAGCGGTGGTTCTCCTCGTAGATCTCCTGATTCCTCGCCTCTGAGGTTGCGTGTGCTGCGGCCACGACGGCGGTAAGGCTCTTTGCGTGCTCGACGATGCGCTCCTCCTTCCGCAGAAACTCGGTGTAGCGTGCAAGGTCGTTGACGCACGTGGGGGCATCCACCTCCGCCTCCCGCCTTCGGGCGGGGGTGGCAGAGTGGGTGATGACCCCGGCGGTCGACGGTGGGCTGGCGGCCACAGCGGCTGACGACGGGGTGGCGGCCACGACCACCACCTCCGCCGCCGCGCGGCGGCGGAGCGGGTGATGGCCACAGTTGCCGGCAGTGGGGTGGCGGCCATAACGGCCACCTCCGCCTTCAGGCCGCGGCGGTAGGGCGGGCGATCGCCCTGGCTTTCGATGGTGGGTGGCGGCTACGACGGCCGGCAACAGCTGCCAACGGGCACCGGCGGCGGAGCGTGTGGTGGGTGTTCCGCGCACACCCAACAGGGACGCCACACGCACTACACTACGCCGGGGACTGCGCCGCCGCCACTGTGTAGCCTCCTAGCTGGAGCTATCCTCTGATGACGGCGGAGTGGCTGAGCAATGACGACGGACCGGTGCCATTAGCGATTGTGGGAGAAGCGGATGAGATAAGCTACAGGGAGGGAGGGGAAAATACGACGCAGGACTGGTCGTGAGGGTTTTTATAGCAGGCCAGTAAGCACTGGGATTTTGGGGGATTTCACTGAGTCAGGCGGGAAGCTTGCGCGGGAACCTGCGAGGTTGTGCGAGAACGGGCTCATCGACGATTCCTTGGCGTAACCGTTTGGCAAAAAGAACGCCCCCGCACACTGCGCAAGCTTGAGCTGTAAGCCGTCTGCGGCAGCGGGGTGACAAGACATGCGAGAGGAGGATGAAAGGCCACGTACACATACGGTTTATAAAAAAATGTTTGCCATTTAATTACCTACTATACCACCATCCTGGTTTATAAGTATGATTTAACTAATAAAATACAAATGCATGTGGCCAAAGATTATATAGTTGGATTTGTATTTGAACATAGTTTCCAATTATATAATTTTTAAAACATGCATTAACATTTTGTTGGTTAAATTTGAGGGCAAAATATGGAACAGAATATAAAGAAGACTACATACTAGACGGAGGTGGTCCGCTCTCTACGTAGCGACACAACTGTCGGCCGGCTTGTAGGCGACCATTTCATGCGTGTTCAACTACTCTATGTGTATGGTTTCTTGTGGTTCAGGCGGCCGTGACGCGCTCTGCTCGCGTCCCGCCACGCGCGCTCTGCTCTCGCGTCCCTCCGGGTGCTCTGCCCTCGTCCCTCCACGCGCGCTGCTAGTGTTTGGGGCCGGCGCACGATCACGCACATTCGTGTGCAAGCGGTTGCGCCGGGTGCGACATGACGATTTAGTTACCCGCTGCAAAAACTGCCCTGCGGACGCACCGAGAATCCACGCCGCCCGGCCCCCATTTATTCCTGCAGCCATTTACCTTCATCTCTCGTCTCACACGACACAATAAGCACACCCAGAGGACACATACAGAGAGGACATTCATCGATTCCAATGGTGCTCCCCGTGGCTCCAATGACGCTCCCAGCGGCCGACGATGAGAACGGCGGGCAGTTCACCACGCACCACATAGTGGACACCCACGTGAGGGGGAAGGCCCTCTCAGTGGTGTACACGAACGATCCGGTCTCAACGGAGAACTCCATCCAAACTATGGAGCAGTTCCTTGCCGAGGACAAGTACCGAGTGGTCGGCTTCGACCTCGAGTACACCATCGCTCGTGCCGGGCACGATCAGAAGGTTGCCGTTGCCCAGTTGTGCGTGCGATATGACGCCCTCATCTACCACTTCCACCTTGCCACAAGGCCTTGCGAGCGTTTCTCCAGGTTTATCAACAACTCCGACTACAGTTCCGCTACGGTGGACACCACCAACGATCTAAAAGCGCTCAAGGTTTCGGACTTGAAATGCCCGAATCTTGTCAACATCCAGCACCACTACAAGGTTTGGGGCAGCGACAAAAATAAACTAAACTCCCTGGTTGACCTTGCCTCGGCCATCATCGACCCCTACTACGCGAAGATGAAGGAAGAGAGCAATAAGGACAAGAACGCCTTGCACAGTGTGTGGCATAAGAGACTGGATGAACACCATGTCAAGTACGCGTCCATGGACGCGTACACAAGCTACGAGATGTACAGGCGGATCATTGACATGAGAAAATGTCTTCTTCCTGACAAAGACGAGGGACCGAGCCACATAGCAGTGGCAGGAGCGTCACAAGAAGTAGATGATTAGACGATCGTTTCTCCTACTTTAGCATGCATGCAATTGTTTATTGAGGTGTGTGCGAATGATCTGTATAGTCACTTATGTAATTGGATGTTTACTTCAGTTATATATATATATATAGACGCACACACATGTTATTTTACTGGAGACAGAACAATTCACACGGCTTATTAGCAGCAATCATCTGTGCTATTATTGATCTTCGCACACATTTCAGATTACGGACCTGTTTGCCGCGTATCACACACATCTTGTTCAGCTGAACCGTTTTCATTGTGTTGCCTAATCACACACAGTTCATCCCAGTGAATCGTATGTTGTATATCGCACACGCCTTCATCTGGCTGCCCGTTTTTTTGTGCCTCCTCATCCCAAACAGTTAATTGAGTTGAACCGTATGCCCTTCATCGCACACGCAACTAAATTCTGAAGCGTGTTTGATGCATCTGTCATCGCAAACATTTTGCACATTTTTAAAGGTTTTTTTACACCACCGTTTGCGATTATGGCATCACACACAGTTTCGTCGAAGGGTCTCTGATCGTAGTGTCGCGTTTGGCCATCCTGCAGTAGTGCCAATAGCAGTTTTAGAAATTTCTAATAAATCCTAGAGGCTCACGCAGCTCATTCATGCAAGGCAAAAGGTGGAACTAAAGTTTAGTCCCATATTGCTAGTTTGGTGGGAGTTGGACCTCCTTATAAGGGAGGATGTTTTCCCACATGTATGAGCATCAGAACACGAGGGGCATTCACGCATGCTCCTCTCCACCGCCCGCCACACCACGCCTCGTCACGATGCGCCACGGGTTGCTGGAATGAGCCGAGCTGATGTCTGAATTTTTGCCACGCACGACTAGTATATGAAAGGTCATACGAAAGCTGAAAAGATTTTTCGATAGTGGTGATTGAATGCGAACGGTGCAACTTTTCGGCTGCTGTCTGTTCACTTCGTCTTCGTCCTTTCATTTCACCTTCCTACGCTGCCCTCTCGCCTCTCTCTCTTGTGCCTATAAAAGGGAGGTCGCTCCTTTCTAGAGATGCACACCAGAACTTCTTCCTCCTCTCGCCAACAGTTCCAATCTCTGAGCTACTGTTGTCTTCCTCATCCTGGCTTGCGGCGTGCACCGCGAGTCGGGACAGTAGGCCTTCGAAACCGTACCTCTTTGAGTTCTGTATGGGAGAAGGGTGATAAGGTTTTTGGGGAGAGCTTCGCACGACTACTGACTTTCTTCGTCACGGACGCCCCGAACTCCGCCGACTACTTCCCCGACGACGACTTCTTCCCCAACGTAGACAACCTCCTTGACGACATGGCTAGCGAGGACACCGACACCAAGTCTAGTTCTACTGCTGCTGCTATCCCATGCATGTTCTTACTCTTTCTGTTAGAGGTCTTGTCACAATTCCTTGTTCTAGTGTTTTCCCTGGATATGTTAAGTTCTACTTCATATATGTAACTTGCTCTACTATCAGCTCTAGATATGTTCGATTCTATTTCATATTTGCATATGTTATTTATCTTCTCTTTGTCAGATTGCATGACTTATTTTATCTCTGCTATTTTAGTCATGCTTTATCTAATATTTGAGTTAATAAAATTATATGGTAAGTTGCTCATATTTCCAACAACTTCTTCAGATCGATTCAAGAGTTCAACGATTAAGGTCGCGGCCCCGGAGCATTGTTCTTTGGGCACATGCACGAAGTCATTCCGGCTATCATCGACAAGGTCAAGTCGGCTTCGATATAGGAGTGCCAACATCAATGACTTATAGCCTCATTCTAGCGGCGCAAGTGGTTGTTCGGTGGTTTATAGACCTTGAAGTAATTTTTATTTTGTTTTGGGTGCTTTCTTACTTCTAGTGTCCTTTAAATAACGGATCTGAGTCATTCCACAAATAAAAATATTAGAAACCAAGGGCATCTTACTATGATATTAGTGCTACAATGGAAAGGCAATTAGACACCGAATGACCCGTAAAGACTAAAACTACAAAAAAAAATAATAGCCTTCTTCTTCCACCGATTTTATGTAGCCTACCGAACATTAAAAATTGCACTGAACCAACAATAAAGGAAGGGACACCTTGAAGTGGCCTCACCATATTAGGCCTTAGAGACCACAATAGTCACTTGCCGCTTGGGACGAGATCTAGAAATCGTAAAAGAAGCATCCGTTGAAGTATCATCCTAGACAATATTGCCACAAAGTTTTTCTGTTTTTGTTTTTTGAAAAACCACAAAGGTTTCTATTTTCTGTGATTAAGTACTACATAATCAAATTATACTACATACGGTAACAACTATTAAAAAATTAATGAGATTTATTTTGCGCAAATAAACTAATGACACTTGCCAATCTATCTAGGTTGCTAGAGTATGGAGCACTGCAGAAAACTATTAAGCCATCCAATTCATGCTGCATTGCAAGATTACTCTACTTCACATGTATGTTGTGTGCAATGTCTTTAACTTCACTAGGCTCTGTAACTTTGAAGCTCCCTCAGTCAATCCAGGTCTTCAATTTGAGATTCAATGCACAATTTTGACCAGTTAGTCGCTGGAATATGTGGAAGGACTTGGCGTGTGGTGGACTTGTGTGGGGATTGTGGGTCTGGTTTGTCAACGAGGGGAGGGGCTGGTCTATTTTGAGTTTTTGATCAAGCCAGGCGTGAGCGCCTTGACAGAGCAGAGGCGAGGGCTGGTAAGGCCTTTGGGATGGTCGATGTTGGTGGCTTGGGTGTCGTGATGGGCGCGCCGTGATGGTGGACTTGCTGTTGGAGGCAAAATTGATAAATTTGACCTCAAAGCGAAAGTATTTCACAACTAAACTGTTTTTGAAAATATTTCACACTACTGACCCTTTTGTGCAGCGCTCGACAGCAAGACACTGCATTCTACTGTGTAACTCCTTATAGCTAGGCACTGCACAGTGTAGTGCAACTCCTTACAGCTAGGCGCTGCATAGGTTTGGAGCTTGAGTTTTATGCGCTGCACATTTAGGGGTCAGTTCGATGAAATACTTTCAAAAACAGTTTAGTTTGTGAAATAGTTTTGTCCTAAGGTCAAATTTGTGCCTTTTGCCGCTGTTAAAGGAGCTCGGACGCTACGGTTCGACGTCCTTTGCCTCCTTCGGCCGTCTGTGGGCCGCTGATGACGGGGATATCCGTCATCCCTGTGGCCAGCGGCATTGAAACAACACTCATGTTCAGCGTGTGACGTGCTGGCGAACGAGCCAGCACACACCCCTCCCCCCCCCCCACACCGCGCCCCTTTTGGGTAGGCCCAATCTTTCTAATTTGATTTTCTGCTTTTTGTTTTTTGTTTTTTCTTCTTTAAATTAATTCAGAATTTCAGAAAAGTTCCAAATTTCAAAAAAGTGAACCTTGGGAAAATGTTCCAGAAATCATAAAATGTTCGTGATCTAAAAATACTACATGATTTAAAAATATGTTTACGTATTGAAACAATGTTTGTGCAATTGAACAAAAAGTCGTGAATTACACTTTTTTCATTAATTTTCAAAATATTCAAAACAATGTTTCAGGAATTTCAGAAATTGTTCCCAATTTTTTATGAACTTTTCACAATTCTATAATGGTTCTCTAATAGAAAAATCATGAATTCAAAAAAATCAAAAACAAAAATGCTTATTTCAAAAGTTGTTCCCGAATTTAAAAACAATGTATGCCTATGCAAAATGTTTGTTCATGAGTTCCAAAAAATGTACACAGTTTCAAAAATGATCGCAATTTTTATAAAAATGCTAGCGATTTCGAAAATATGATGAAATGTTTTGAGTTTGATGAACAATTTTTTTTGAAACATGTTCACACCGATTTGAAAAACTGTTGACCAATTTTGAAAAATTGTTCCCGCACTTCACGAAATGTTCATTGTATTTGGAAAACAAAGAAGGGAAACAAAAAAAAAGAAAAGAAACAAGAAAATTAAAAGATAAGAGGAAATAAAAAGGAAGAATGAAAATGAAAAGGCAAAGGAAATTACATAAAATGAAAAAAGAAAATTAAAACCGCAGGGAGAAACAAAAAAAGGGTTAAACATTTTCCGGAATCGGAATGGAGCTAGTTTGGGCCAACCCAAATTCTGTATGGAGAGTTGGGGGGGGGGGGTAAGACGTCCAACCAAGGTGACCGCAATGTCATTGATCACAATGGTGCCGACACTGACGACCACGCGCATTGGTCGTAAGGTGATAGCGACAATGACGCGCACGACATGGGCGATGATCTCGGCGAGGACATAAACAACGAAGAGCATAGTGACGACGACAATCAAGATGATGGTCATGGTCGCGACGATTATGCCAACGACGCGGATGCCGACGAGCCGACATCTACAACGCAAGTGACTCTACCGTCTTCCTCACGTGCATCGATGTCGACACAATTTCTATCGCCTTCTTCGCAAGCCACAATAGATTCTTCCGGGCTTCGTCGCTACAAGACCCTCAGAAAGTCTACAGGTACACAAAGCCAGTTACACTCGAGTACTCCAGACTATGTTTGCTCGGAGTTGCGGAGCCGACGAACTTCTGAGAGGCGAGCAAAAGTTCTAGTTGGACTTACGCCATGGATGAGGAGTTGAAGGCGATTGAGAGCAAGGCCACGTGGACTTTGGTAACCCGACATCCAAACCAAAAGGCTATAGGTTTGAAGTGGGTTTACAAATTAAAGAAGGACATGAACGGTGCAAACGGTGCCATTGTGAAGTACAAGGCAAGACTTGTCGCAAAGGGCTACGTACACCGTCAAGGAGTTGACTATGAGGAGGTGTTTGCACCGGTTGCTCGAATCGACATGATGAGGGTGCTCCTATCTTTGGCATCACAAGAGAAATCCATCTCTCTTCCACACTCCCGTGACTAGCTCGAGGAATCCATCTCTCTTGCACGGCAGATGATGCGCTCCAGGACCTGAGGCATCTTGAGCGATATGTTAATTTTTTCTCCCGTCGCGACACACAAGCATATTTTCTGGTAAATATGAAGAAAAAGACAGTGGGGGTTGCAAAAAGTACTAGTGATGATTGTAGATACAAAATTGTTGATTTTATTAAGTAGTGAGTCTGAGTAACTATTACCTTCTTGCCTCCCCTTTGAAAAGAGGAGATAAGAGAGACCATGTTAAAGTTGCTGATGAATTTTAGGAACGGGTTCGTCGGCAAACGGTTACATCAAGAAAGTCATGTGAGGAGATGAAATCTCAACTATTAGATGAAGTTGAGAATGTCTAAATAAAACCAATGTTGAGCTTCAAAACAATTTTATGACAAAACTACGTCTATACTAAATATTTGGCAAATGCATCAGAAATTATGAGTTACTAGTATTCCTTCTGGGTGTTCTTCTTCTGAGTCTTGAGCCTCTCGTTTATTTCTTCAATTGAGGCAATGGCAGGCTTAGGCCGGAGCCATACGCGTGTGCCATCACCGCCCCATCTGGAACACATCCACTGCACGTCTTTGGTCTCACCATTGATGAGGTTGCACCTATACACGCGATTTTTTGTCGAAAGAGACCACCTGTCGAACGGAATTGCCAAAAAAGACCCCCTTTGAATGAAATAGACAAAAAAGACCCCCTCGGCCGTGGCGGCAGGCGCGCCAGGCGACACGTGGCACCTGCCGCCACGGTGTCAGGCGGCAGCCCCTGCCGCCACGGCGTCAGGCGGCAGCCTACGGATAACGGGGAATCGCCTGGCGCGACGGAACGGCATGGCGCTGTGGGCCCCGGCCGCCTCAGTGGCTGGCGGCAGGACTGTAGCAGCTGGCCCTGCCGCCTCGCCGGCTGGCGGCAGGCCTGTGCGCTGGCCACTCTCTAGTACTCCCTCTCGATGCCCGCCTGCTGGTTGCGCTGTGTACTAGTAGTTTTTGCGTAATGAACGCCTCACAAGTCCTCACGGGTAAACTGACCTGTCCTTTGATACTACGTATCGTTGCACACTTCCATTTGTTAGTTTATTTTGGCAGGGTTTCTATATTTTTTGCAGGGGATTTGCATTTCCTAGTGCTGCGTCCGTCGCTTCTTTTCTTATTGCTTCGATGGTCAGCGCACAGGCCTGCCGCCAGCCTGCGAGGCGCAGCTGCTACAGTCCTGCCGCCAGCGCCTGAGGCGGCGGGGCCCACCACGCCACGCCGTTTCGTCGCGCCAGCTGATTCCCGTTATTCGTAGGCTGCCGCCTGACGCGGAGGCGGCAGGGGCTGCCGCCAGGCACCGTGGCGGCAGGTGCCACGTGTCGCCTGGCGCGCCTGCCGCCACGGCCGAGGGGTCTTTTTTGTCTATTTTATCTGAAGGGGGTCTTTTTTGCCAATTTCGTTTGACAGATGGTCTCTTTCGACAAAAAATCTATACACGCCACGAAATAAAACAAAGTAAACACACCCGCCACGCACGCCCAATTCTGCAGCATCCACGGCGAAGCTGGCTGGGGAACCGAGGAACAGGACTCGGTCAACCAAGCTCCGGCCGTCTCTCGCCACCCAGCGCATCCTGCCGGCTCCGCCGTCCGCCCCTTCCAGCGCATGCACCGTCACCGATGGCGCACGCGGAGGCAAGTCGCCGCCGGCCCCGTTGTCCTCGATTCGGACGTTTACCCGCATCACCTCGCCATGGGATGCCAAGAGGTAACTGTCATAGCGCATGCTTTCCTCATTCGCATCCCATTGCCATGTCGGATCATGCACGATGTCTTTGTGGTCGCCCTCCACCAAGAGACACCACGAGAGCCTGCCGGCACAGGCTATGACCTTGCCGTCGTGATACACGGCGACATGGCTATGGCTTACATGTTGAAAATCCAGCTTGACCGTCCATGCCGCATCACCAGGGCGTAAGATAGCTGCAGTGAAGGTGGGACTGTGCTCGACCTCACGGGTAAACTCAGTAGAAGAGGTGTAGAGAAGAACGGTGCCGTCGCCACAGACGATGCATCTTGGGTACTCCATCGACTGCCGGATCCGGCGGCCATCATCCGGGAACGATGGCAGCGTCGACACGGCTCCGGTGGAAAGGTCGTGGAGTCTCGGCCTAGGGCGCGGTGTGAAGAGCCATGCGGCCGTGCCATCGGCGCTGGCCACACAGTTCTTGTTGCGGTCACGCGTGGATCTTGAGAATGCGCTCGGCGGAACCTCCATGACCTGGTTGAAGGGGCTCGACTTGGCCTCGGACCCGTAGTCGACGACCGAGTGCAAGAGAAGGCCCTGGCACGGCGCCAGGAGCCACGGCTGGAACGATGGCCGTGCCGCCGCGGCGTGCTCCCGCCATGGTTTGCAGATGGCGTTGAAGCGGATGAAGTCAGCGGCGTCGTGTAGGCGGCCGGAGACCTCGCCAAGCAGCTCCGGCGGGAGGTCTGCCCACTGGCGGCTGGGTGGCGCGAGCCTGGCCGACATGATCGATCGACTCCGTCGTGTCTATACGACTTTGTACGCTGCCTACGCTGCTACGCATCTCCTTTTGATCCAGAACGAAAACAGATTCGTGGATACCGGTT
Organism: Aegilops speltoides; assembly: GCA_021437245.1. Taxonomy (NCBI): domain Eukaryota; kingdom Viridiplantae; phylum Streptophyta; class Magnoliopsida; order Poales; family Poaceae; genus Aegilops; species Aegilops speltoides. The sequence goes on along the minus strand of CM038145.1, from coordinate 419,944,590 downwards.
GCAAACTTTGATCCCGTACATATCCTTTCGCGGCTCTAAGGCATTAGTTCTTAGGGGCACGTGAACAAAGACTTCCAGTTGAAATTGACTGCATAATGTTGGCTCCAGTATGGGAGCAGCGACAACGGCACGTCGGCGGCTCGTTCTGCCTGCGACAGTTGTCGTTTGATGGTCTATCTTAATATAATTTTATTATGTTTAAGGTAATTTGTAGTTTTGCTGAATCTTTATAATAGATATATCATTTTGCAAAAACAAATTATAATACTTGAGACCGAAGCCTGATGAAAAGAAAAAGATTGCATCATAGGAGGAAAAAAAAGCAATAACTTATCTGACTCGATTGAAATTTAAAGGCGAGAATGATTTTCCAGCAATACAAGGTCGTGGAGTCCTCCTAGGTCAAGTACGGTCCAAGAAAGAATCAAAAGGGCGAATCGATCCCGTTGCATTGCCTGACTGGGACACGATAAAAATGAAGGGCGACATTATTGATTGCAATTTTTGTTGATAGCTTACCAAGATGGGGCGACATTAATTTCATATAAAAAGGTCACGGAGTCCTGATACGTCAAGTACGGTCGAGGAAAGAATCGAAAGGGTGAATCGATCCGGTTGCATCGCCTTCCCTCGACTCGATGGAGTCCATCACAGCTCCCACGTCGGAGTCGACGAAAGCCGCGGCTACCAACCGGCCGTGGGCCTATCTCTCACCGGAGCTGCTCGCCGACGTCTGCGCCCGCCTGCATGACGCAATGGACTTCGTCCGTTTCCACGCCGTCTGCCAGCCGTGGCGCCACGCGCAGCAGTCGCAGCTCTCACCGGTGGAGACCCGCCCGCACCAAACGTTCCAGCCATGGCTCCTCTCGCAGCGCATCGGACACATCATCAACTCTCACGTGATCTACTCCGGACGTGTCTCTTCCGAGCCCCCGCGGAGCGGCAGCAACAATGGCATCGTTCTTGTGGAGCCGGCCGAGTCATCTGCCGGCGACGAAAGGAACTGGGTGGCCAGCGCGGACGGCAGGTTCGCCTGGCTCTTCGCTGGGGGTTCCGAGCCAACACTCTTCAACATTGTCACCGGAGAAGTCAAGCCTCTGCCTCCCTTCGCGGACCAGGATGACAACAACGGGATTGGGCGACGGCTGATGAATCCCCGTGGCATCGTCTATGGCGACGGCACCATATTTCTCTATAGCTTTGATACCGAGTCAGCCCGCAGGTACTATCGGTATCATCCTGGCTTCACGGCAGCCATCCTACGTCCTGGTGACACGGCATGGACGGTCGTGGAAAACTGGTTGAATATGCGGACAAGCCACCACGCATGCGCCGCGTATCACGACGGCAAGGTCCTTGTGTGGGCCAGCGTGTTCTTCTGGTGCATCTTGACACCAAACTTCGGATTCGGAGGCAATGGCGGAAACAATGCCGGTGTCCACCTTGAGACGACGTGGGATAAGCTTGAGGAGGAATATTATGAGCGAGATCAATGCTATATTCTCGAGTCCCGGGGCGAACTGCTGTGGGCGTCCGTGCTAGTCGAGCACAAAGGACGCCATGATGATGCCGAGGGCATCATGGCGTCCAAGCTGGCGGTGAGGGTGCATGCCCTAGAACATGAAGTGGATGGCAGTGACAAGATGCGGTGGGTAGAGAGGGACGACCAGGACTTGGACGATCGTGTCATGTTTCTCGGGTCCCCGGCAAGCTTCGCCGTCGATGCGACCGAGCTGGGCCTGGATGGTGGGTGTGTCTACTTTGTCTACAACCATCGCGTGTTCAGGTACAACCTCGTCAATGGCAAAGCCAACTCTGTGGAGTGGATGTCCACCGCCGGTACGGGTTCCGACAAGACGCGGGGGCGTGGCGGGTGTCAGGACTCTTAAGTGAACCCAGCACTGTCATGGTCGCATGGACACTTCGTCAGTGTTAATACTGTTTATTGTTGGCCGGAATAAGCCGCAGCGCCAATGTCGGACACGTTGGGCACGTGTATGGGCGCGCGCCGGGCGTGTCAGGCGCGGCGGGACCGCGGTGTAGGCGTGCATGCATGCGTGGGGTGCATGGGCGTGTCCGTGCACCAGTGTAGTACGTGTGTATGTTGTTGGCGAGAGGGGGGGTGCGTCGGACTCGGTCCTTGGGCGGGCGCGCACGACCTGGATATGTGCGTGCATGTCGCGGGCGTGGACGGCGGGGGCCAGACCGGGCACTCAGACGTGGAGTGGGATGTGGGTGTGTGCCCAGTGGGTCCCAGGGTATAAGTACCCCGTGCGCTGTAACAGATAACATCGAGTACGTGCTCGAGGGAGTAGTTAGGCTGTTGGTAGCGATCTGTGGAGCTGGCCGCGTTCTGGGCGCGTGGTGCGCATCGTGCGCTAGCGGGGCAGATCGAGCGGAGGTAGCTGCTTGTTGTACGTCGGGAGGTGGGATGCGGTGTGTACATGCACACGCGCAGGTATAAAAAACCCCAGACCTGATATAGCCAAGAGGGAAGTTGCCGTGGTGTAGCCTGTGAATACAAAGAAGAGGTTGGGGCATTCGTGCGCTGGCCGGAAAAAAATTCTTGTGTCCTGTGTCCATCTTCTTCTTCCACTGACTCAGAGCTGTGAGTGAGAGGGCGAGGAGAGCTAGGGCAAGGCCACGACACCAACAATTGGTATTCAGAGCCACAAGGTTCGAGGGGAGGCCGTGGCGCGCGGTGGCATCCGCGGCTAGCGCGGCGTGCGCGGCCGACATGTAGGCATCGACTGCGGCACGCGGCGAGCGCGTGGCGACGGCAACGCGCAGCGAGTCCACGGCGGTTCGGTGTGATGTCGTTCGCGCGAAGGGCACGGACGAGGAGGTCGCGAAGGACTTGTGTGGTGGCGCAGAGGTCGCAACGGCTTGGCGCGACAACCGTGGAGGCGCGTGGCACAGAGACGCGGCGTGGCGGCGCACGGGACTGCGGGCTGCTGCAGCGGCAGCGAGTGGCGGCTTGTGCCGGAGAGGCAGCGGAGGCGTACATGATGACGAGGTGACGACGACGAGTCAGGGCCCCTGTCGGCAGGCCGTGCGGCGAGGCCACGGCTTAGGGGGTGAGTGTTGGCCGGAATAAGCCGCGGGCCAGTGTCGGACACGTCGGACGCGTGTATGGGTGCGCGTCGGGCGTGACAGGCGCGGCGGGACCGCGGTGTAGACGTGCGTGCGTGGGTGGTGTGCATGGGCGTGTCCGTGCACCAGTGTAGTGTGTGTGTGTGCTGTTGGCGAGAAGGGGGGGGTGCGTCGCAGTCGGTACTTGGGCGAGCGCGCACGACCTGGACATGTGCGTGCATGTCACGGGCGTGGACGGTGTGGACCGGACCGGGCGCTCGGACGTGGAATGGGACGTGGGTGTGTGCCAAGTGAGTCCCAGGGTATAAGTACCCTCGGTGCGCTGTAACAGATGACATTGAGTACGTGCTCGGGGGAGTAGTTAGACCGTTGGTAGCGATCTGTGGAGCTGGCCATGTTATGGGCGCGTCGTGCGCGTCGTGCGCTAGCCGGGCGGATCGTGCGGAGGTAGCTGCTTGCTGTACGTGGGGAGGTGGGATGCCGTGTGTACATGCACACGCGCAGGTATAAAAACCCCAGACCTGATGTAGCCAAGAGGGAAGTTTCCATGATGTAGCCTGTGAATACAAAGAAAAGGTTGGGGCGTTCGTGCGCCCATGGCGCCGTTCGTGCGCCGGCCGGAAAAAAAATTCTTGTGTCATGTGAGAGGGCGAGGAGAGCTAGGGCAAGGCCACGGCACCAACAATTGGTATTCAGAGCCACAAGGTTCGAGGGGTGGCCGTGGCGCGCGGTGGCATCCGCGGTGAGCGCGGCGTGCGCGGCCGACATGTAGGCATCGGCTGCGGCGCGCGACGAGCGCGTGGCGACGGCAACGCGCGGCGAGTCCACGGCTGTGCGGTGTGATGTCGTTCGGGCGAAGGGCACGACGGTCGTGGAGACGAGGACGCCGCGGAGGACCTGCGTGGTAGCGCAGAGGTCGCAACGGCTCGACGCGACAACCGTGGAGGCGCGTGGCACGGAGAAGCGGCGTGGCGGCGCATGGGACTGCGGGCTGCTGCAGCGGAAGCGAGCGGCGGCTTGTGCCAGAGATGCAGCGGAGGCGTACATGGCAACGAGGCGACGATGACGATCCATGGCCCCTTTCGGCAGGCCGTGCGGTGAGGTCACGACTTAGGGGGTGAGTGTTGGCCGGAATAAGTCGCAGGCCAGTGTCGGACACGTGGGACGCGTGTATGGGCGCGCGCCGGACGTGACAGGCGCGGTGGGACCGTGATGTAGGCAGGCGTGCGTGCGTGGGGCGCATTGACATGACCGTGCACCAGTGTAGTGTGTGTGTATGCTGTTGGCGAGAACGGCGGGGGGGGGGGGGTGCGTTGCAGTCGGTCCTTGGGCGGGCACGCATGACCTGGACATGTGCATGCATGTTGCGGGCATGGACGGCGTGGGCCGGACCGGGCGCGCGGACATGGACTGGGATGTGGGGTGTGTGCCCAGTGAGTCGCAGGGTATAAGTACCCCCCGTGCGCTGTAACAGATGAAATCGAGTACGTGCTCGAGGGAGTAGTTAGGCCGTTGGTAGCAATCTGTGGAGCTGGCCGCGTTCTGGGCGCGTGGTGCGCGTCGTGCGCTAGCCGGGCGGATGGTGCGGAGGTAGCTGTTTGTTCTACGTGGGAAGGTGGGATGCAGTGTGTACATGCACACGCGCAGGTATAGAAAACCCCAGACCTAATGTAGCCAAGAGGAAAGTTGCCGTTGTCGTGGTTCTAAGTCTGACAGTAGAGTGGGGGGTAGGTATGGAGAGGCAAGGTTCTAGCTATGAAGAGGTTGTAAAACACAAGGGATGTACGAGTTCAGGCCCTTCTCGGAGGAAGTAAAAGCCCTACGTCTTGGAGCTCGGAGGCGGTCGAGTGGATTATGTGTATATGAGTTCTGGGTGCGAACCCTTACACTGTGGAGGGTGGCTTATATAGAGTCTTGGGACCCCAGCCAACCCACGTAATGAAGGGTTTAAGGTACATTAAGTCCGGGGCATTACTGGTAACGCCCCACATAAAGTGTCTTAACTACCATAAAGTCTACTTAACTACTGACCGTTACTGTACAGAGTGCCTCTTGACCTTCTGGTGGTCGAGTGAGTCTTCATGGTCGAGTCCTTCAAGTCGGTCAGTGGGTTCTTCGTGGAGTCATTTGGAAGGTGATCTCTTCTAAGGGTGTCCTTGGGCAGGGTACTTAGATCAGGTCTATGACCCTACCCTAGGTACATGACTCCATCATTAGCCCCCGAATGGATTGAGGCTTGAGTGAGGAAGGAGTTGATGTTGTTTCCGATCGGCCTTTGCATCTTTGGTCATGCGTTGTTTTGAACCAAGAATCTCTTTGTTGATAGTGAGCAACTTTTCTTCAGTCGACTCGATCCATTCTTTTCTTTCGTCGAGTGATCTTTTGGACTTTGCCGATTTCCGAGCGACGGATCGCAGGAAATCCCGCGTCTGACAGACCGATCTGCCGTTCGCGGATTCTGCGGGATATGAAATTTGGGGAAGCGCGCGAAGCGGGGCGGACCGCGGCGCTCGGATGGGATAGGGCATAGACGCCTCGATCCTCGCGCTGCTTTTTTCGCCACGTATCGCGTCTGCGCAACTGTTTCGGGATATGATTAGATCGACCGGGCCCACCTGTCATCCACTCGGAAGGGATCTTGTAAATGCGCCCGGTGAGGGTTTTTGAACAGTGCCTCAGCATTCCCTCTCTGCTCTCCTCGTCTCCGCCCAACGCGCCTGCTCTCGCCTCCGCACAACTTCTCCTCGCGCGTCTCGCCGGCAGCCATGGTGAAGAAGACGGCGGCGCTGGAACGCGCGAAGAAGGCGTCGGCGACGGAGAAGGCGAAGGGGAGATCCACCAGCCGCGGCGGGTCTTCGTCGAATCCGTCTGCCCGAGCGGCTGGGTCGAGGAGCTGGATCGGTCAACCATCACGGAGAAGGATCTCCTCGACATGGCCAACGACGGTCTGATCCCCCACGGAGCTGCGAGACTTCCGGGGAAAGAATGGCAGCCCCAGCCGGCGGAGGGTGAGTGCGCGCTTCTGGCTACCCACGACCGCGGATTTTCTTTGCCACCGAGTGTTTTCTTCCGTGATTTTTTGAACTTCTTTGGAGCCCAACTCCACCACTTCACCCCGAACTCTATCGCCTATCTTGCCGCGTATGTGTCCATGTGTGAGAATTTTCTGGGCTGTCGACCGCACTGGGGCTTGTTCAACCACATATTCACGTGTCGCTCTCAGACCGTGAAGAAGGCGAGCCCAGGCGACGAAAAGACCCAAGTTGTCCAGATGTGTGGTGGTCTGGGGATCCAGATGAGGAACAAGAGCACCTTCCCGGCCATGTCATTCCCCGAGTCGGTCAGAGGCTGGCAGTCGACCTGGTTCTACTGCCAGAATGAGCCGACGCCGGGGTAGTCGAGTGGACTCCCTGAGTTTACCATGGACCGAGTGAACAAACCTTCTTCACTGAAGGTGATTCCGGAGGAGAAAGCCGACGTGAAGATGCTGATGGAGCGTGTAGTTCAGCTGGTTCGAGATGGAGTAACTGGTATGGATCTCTTGGAAGTTTTCCTTAGGCGGCGTATCCAGCCTCTTCAGTTCCGGAGCCATTGCATGTGGTTGTACTGCGGGACTGAAGATGAGACTCGGGTCCACCCAGAAGCAGTCGACGATGCCACGTTGGAAAGGTGGATGGCTGCGGTTACTGGGAACAAGGATAACCCCCGTGGAGCCATAAGGATTCCTCCACTCGACCATCACAGCGTTCCAGACAAGGTATGTTCGCTCTTTCTTCCATTGTATTCTTGTCATATTTATTTCTGTTCTCTCCGCAAATCGGTCGATTGATCTTTGTCTCGATGTCTATCAGGCCCTCACCGAGCTGTACTCGATGCCCAATGGAGCTCAGGCTCCGACTGAAGAGGGAGAAGCCAGCGGGGGCGAGAGCCAGGAGGAGTGGGACTCGGACGCCGCCGAAGATGATGATGATGATGATGATGATGATGATGATGATGATGATGATGATGAGGAAGAAGAGGAGGGGGAGGAGGTTGCTCCGCCGCGCTCGGAAAGGTGGTCGAAGCTTGCCCATGACCCTGTGACTGAACGTGGCAAGGGGGTTGCGACTGTCGCGCAGTCGACCAAGCGCCCTCGGACCACTTCCCCGGTGCCAGTGAAAAGCGCGAAGCGATCCGAGGTGGCCTGTCAAAGCCGACCAAGCTCCTGCCAAAGATGAAGGTGTCCATCCCCACCATATCAGGGTAAACATGTTGCTTAAGTCTTCTTGTTTTGTGTGATCTTTATCTCTGACTGACACTTGAATTAACCGACTGATTCTTTGGAATTGCAGTGCTGCTACTTCTGAGACTTCAGCCAGGGCTGACGACCATGAGATGGAGGATGCAGCAACTTCAAACCCTGGTACTATACTTCTTAATTCTGTTTTTAGTCGATTGACTCTTCGTCCCTAATTTCTGATTATTTTCTGTAGTCTCATCCAATGTCGTTATCACTCTTCCTGATGATGATGACGATGAGGAACCACTGAAGCACAGGAGGAGCAGGAAGCGTTTGCGGCGAGGTGGCCCAGGATGTGTGGCGCCGAGACTCTGGTCGCGGAGGAGGAGAACACCACTCGACACACCGTGTCTTTCGCGTGCCGTTGGCGAGTGCTCATCCTGCTTCGTCGAGTGCCGCACAACCTTCTCTCTTCACGACGCACCACATCCCGAGAGGACCAAGCTAAGCGCTGCGAAGGAAGCTATCATGGCGAGGGGTCATGATGGAGCAGTGAAGGCCATCCGGGAAGCAAGTCAAGCAGCTTATGGCGCCAGCTCCGCCCTTCAAAGCAATGTTGGTCGATCGACCATCACTTGTTCTATTAGGATATCTTTGTCAAAACTTTTCTTTCCGGAATCCATAGCGATCACCTTTGGGTGTGTTATTTGAAACTCCGTGTTAGCGGGGGCACGCTGAGTGCACCCACTGGGTGTAGTCCCCAAGGCTAAGGTCGACTGCTGGCAGTCCGCCTTAGGCTTTATAAGTAAAGTATTTCCGTCGTTCAACTGAGGCGAATGGATTTGTCAAACCGGTGGGGGGAGCATTTGTGGCGCCCGATTTAATCGTACACTAATCATGCATAAGCGTGTGCGATCAAGATCGAGGACTCACGGAAGATATCACAACACAACTCTAAAAACATAAATAAGTCATACAAGCATCATAATACAAGCCGGGGCCTCGAGGGCTCGAATACAAGTGCTCGATCGAGAGGCGAGTCGTGGAAGCAACAATATCTGATACGGACATAAGTTAAACAAGTTTGCCTTAAGAAGGCTAGCACAAACTGGGATCTGATCGAAGAAGCGCGAGGCCTCCCTTTGGGATCCTCCTAAACTACTCTGGTCGTCGTCGGCATCACCGCACGTAGTAGGCACCTCCAGTGTAGTAGTAGTGGTAAATCGACGGTGGCGTCTGCTCTGGACTCCAGCATCTGGTTGCGACAACGAGAAAAGAAAGGAAAGGGGAAAAAGGGGGGAGAAAGCAACCGTGAGTACTCATCCAAAGTACTCGCAAGCAAGGAGCTACACTACATATGCATGGGTATATGTGTAAGGAGGCCATATCAGTGGACTGAACTGCAGAATGCCAGAATAAGAGGAGGATAGCTAATCCTGTCGAAGACTACGCTTCTGGCAGCCTGAAAGTGCAACTAATCCCCAGGTGGTTTTGGTAATTGATAACAACATATATATCATTGAACTAATCATTTCTTGAGAATATTTCAGAAAGTTCAGTGATATGGGTATGGCAATGACTGATGATGTGGACCCCTCAAAATGCTAAGGAAAACATTGGCAAAAGCTCAAGACTCCATTTTTGGTTTAGTGATCCAAGATCACATTGAGTCCATAGGAAAGCCAATACTATTAAAAGGGGTGAGGTTATGATGATGATCTGGTTGCTCTAAGTGCTTAGTGATTTATCTCTCAAACTATCAGCAATCTTTCATTCCAACATAAACTCATAAGTAATCTCGGTCCCACCGATTCCAAACTCACCACACCGAGATGAACCACCTCAGCCATATAGCCAAACCCTAAGAATCTCGGATTTTCCGATTCCAAACTCGGTCATTCGAAATTGGTGTTGCCAAGCTTCGTAACATACGTACTCAAATCGATGTCACCGAGATGAGAAAGTCGGTCCCACCGAAATTGGCAAACCCTAGACTTTGGAAGAATCGGACTAACCGAGATTGTATTTTCGGTCCCACGAAAATCCCAACGTTCTAAGATTTGAACTTTCGGTCTCACCGAGTTGTCAACCGGTCGACCAAGATTGGTCAAATTTGTGTAGCAGTTGGATTTTGTGTGGAGGCTATAAATACCCTCCACCTCCTCTTCATTAGTGGAGAGAGCCATCGAAAGAACTACCACTCCTACCTTACATTTACGAGAAGAAAACTACCTACCCTTGTGTTGAGATCAAGTTGCTCCACTCCCACCATATGAACTTGATTTCTAGCCTTCCCAAGTTGCTTTCCACTCAATCCTTCCTCCACCACAGCCAAATCGGTGAGGAGAGTTGAGTGTTGGGGAGATTATCATTTGAAGCACAAGAGCAAGGAGTTCATCATCACCAACCCCATCTATTACCTTTTGGAGGTGGTGCCTCCTAGATTGGTTAGGTGTCGCTTGGGAGCCTCCGTCATGATGTGGAGTTGAACCAAGGAGTTTGTAAGGGCAAGGAGATCGCCTACTTCGTGAAGATCTACCCCGAGTAAGGCTAGTCCTCCGTGGGCGTAGGCCATGATGGCATAGACAAGGTTGCTTCTTCGTGGACCCTTCGTGGGTGGAGCCCTCCGTGGACTCGCGCAGCCGTTACCCTCCGTGGGTTGAAGTCTCCATCAACGTGGATTGACGATAGCACCAACTATCGGAACCACGAGAAAAATCTCCATGTCACCAACTTGCGTTTGCTCTTCTCCACCTCTCATTTACTATACGTGCAATTTACTTTCCGCTGCCACAACTCTAGAAATGCATGTGTAGGGTGATACTTGACTTGGTTGTCATTGTGAACTTGCTAAGAAACTACTCCAATCAAAAGGCAAAATTTTAAGTTGTCAAGTAGTCTAATCACCCCCCCTCTAGACATACTTCCGATCCTACAAGTGGTATCGAGCTTTGGTCTCCATTGGATTGGTTTCCATTGCATTGGACTCCATAAGCTTGGTTTCACAACCTAGGAGAGTATGGCGTCTAGTGAGGTAATTTCGTAGAGGTCCTTACTTTGATGGTTCAAACTTTGCTAGTTGGAAGCATAAAATGAAAATGCATATTCTTGGACATAACCCTGCCGCATGGGGCATTATTTGTGTTGGCTTGCAAGGTGAGTTCTTGAAGAAGGAAAAGTTCGGATCGCGAAGCTCTGCGGATGAGTTGCGGATGTTCTGAACAATGCTCAAGCTTGTGACATTCTCTTCAATGCTTTGTGTCCCGAGGAGTTCAACAAGATCAGCCGTCTTGAGAATGCAAAGAGATTTGGGATACTTTGGTGAAATGCACGAAGGTACCGAGTCCGTGAAGGAATCAAAGCTAGATGTTCTTCAAGGTCGACTTGACAAGTTCAAGATGAAGGAAGGTGAAGAATTCGCTGAAATGTATTCTAGGCTTGCTCTCATCACCAATGAGATGGCAGGCTTAGGAAGCGAAGAAATGACCGACCGATTCATCATCAAGAAGATTCTCGAGCTTTGGATGGAAAGTATGACACCGTGTGCACTTTGATCCAAATGATGCCAAACTACAAAGATCTCAAGCCTACGAAGTCATTGGAAGGATTGTTGCTCATGAGATGACACTTAAAGATAAGGAAGAGCTTCACAACAAGTCAAGTGGTGCTTACAAAGCTGCAGTTGAAGCTCCCACATCCTCAAGTGACAAGCTAGTTTCCAATGAAGAAATAAGCCTAATGGTGAAGAACTTCAACAAATTCTACAAGAGTAGAAGCAAGGAAAGAAGCTCAAAGTCTAGATCATATGATGAAAAGAGATCTTCTAGTCGTGATCGAAACTGCTACAATTGTGGAAGACCGGACACTACTCAAATGAGTGTTCGACTCCCACAAGAGAAGAGAAGAATCTCCAAGAAGAAGAAGCTCAAGAGAAGAGTCGCCGAAAAGAGAGAAGGAGTAGAGATGATCGTTATGAGCGAAGATCCTCTCGGAGAAGCAAGGATTCGGAAAGGAAAGACAAGTCATCAAGGAGCTATACAAGAAGAAAACATCAAGCTCATGTTGGTGAATGGGTTTCGGCTCCGACTCAGACAATCACTCGAAAGAAGCTATCACTCCAACTCCGAATCTGATCAAGATGAAGGTGTTGCGGTCTTGCTCTCGTGTCCTCCAACTCCAACTCCTATGACATATTTGATTCACCAAATGAGGGAATTGGAAGATGCTTCATGGCAAAAGGCCCCAAGGTATCACATCCTGAGTTTATTGACTTTGATAGTGATGAGGATGACTTGCTTGGTGAAGATGAGCTTTTACATGACAAATCTAGTGAGCTTAGTAATGATGAACATGCTAGTAGTCTTTATAGTCGAGAAGAGTCGAATGACAATGCTATGAAGGAGATTGAGCGTCTAACTAAAGAACTAAACACTCTTAAGTTAGCTCATGAAACAACTCAAGAAGATCATAGAGAGCTCCTAAGATCTCATGAGAAGCTACAACGAGAAGCTCAATCTAGAGCAAGAACATGAGTTTCTAAAAGCTATCAATGGCGATCTTGAAAGAAGAGTTCTTCATATCTTGCCAAACGACTTCTCTTGTCTAATTTCTTGCCACCTATCAAAACTAAGCATGACAAGCATAAGAAAAATTCTTCATCTAGTAGTAACAATAATCATGCTAAATCAAATGTTGTTACTTCTAGTAATTCTCTTGATTCCACTAACAATGTTTCAAGCCAAGTTTCACTTGAGCAAGAAAATAGTCTATTGAAAGGGATTATAGAAAGGTGTCTACAAGAGTCTTGCGGAAGCAAAAGCTTTGAGAAATTGTTCGCAAACAAGGAAGACACGGAAGAATCAAGGAATTGGTTTTGAGCGAAAGTTCAACGCCGAGGGTGTTGAATGGGAAGAAGGTCAATATCCCACTCCAAAGTTTGTCTCTCAAGAGGAGAAGTATGATCCTACTTCTTCCAATGAGGAACAAGCTCAAGATGACCTTCCACCACAAGACCACAAGCTAAAAGGCAAGGACAAGCTTCAAGAGGAGATTGATGCATTCATTGAAGCACCCAAGGCCATGGTCAAGTGGGTTCCCAAGGCAACTTCAAGTTCTACTTCAACAAGCTCAACTACTACCCCAAGGATTCCCATCAAGATGATGTGGATCGAAGAAGAAGAACTAGAGAGTTCTTGAGGGTGACTCCGCCAATATACTTCACTCACATTCATTTTGGCAAGGACTTGTGCAATCAACTTCCACATCTTGCACTAGTTCATGGAGTCACAAACCCTCATGTTGGTAAGTCAAGGGACAAGGTAATCATTGCTTTCATGGACATCATCTATTGTGAACTTCAATCTATGTCCATGGATATTCTTGTTTGTTCCTTGTGGGACTAACCCATGTAGGTATTGAAAGTGCCGAATCCAAAGGATTGCTCCCAACTCTTGATGATCTTCATCAACATTGAGCATCCACATCTTCAACATCTACATGAAGTCTTCAACGACAACCCAAGGTTAGTTTGACCCTTTAAAGGGGTTCTCACATCAAGGGGAGCTTTGCTCTAAAGAAATGAGCTAAAGCATCTTCTAATGATGTGAACACATCAATGCTTTATGGAAAAGTGGTAACCCCACTTGTGCTTAAGCGATGAGTATGACCTATGATCAAATGTTCTCATTTGACTCCTAAGTCAATATACTCATATATAGATGACCTAGTCATCGCCAAATTGTGTGCTAGCTGTTAGTGTTTTGTTTGTGCATGTTTGACACATATTTCATTTGCTATCTTATTGTGTGAGCATGTTGGATGCATGATTTTATTCATTCGAGGACATCCATTTGTTGCTTTGGTCTTTTGGCTTTCTTTCTTTTGACCAAATGGATGGACAAGAATGCCTAAGTTCCTCCCCTAGCTATCTATGCTTTCTTGTCTCAAACTCTATTCATGCTTATATCACAAACTTTGAACAAGACTTTTTCGGACAGACCGAGTGAGGAGCACTCGGAGCCACCGATCCGTCAAAAGCCTAACTTCCAAAACCTTCTAAGTACTTTCGGTCAAACCGATATACTCAAATCGGACAGACCGAAATCACTTGGATTGATCTAGGTTTTCACCTCGGTGAAACCGAGTTTCAAATTCGGCGTGACGAAGTGTGTAATCGCACGCGATTAACCATCTCGGTCCCACCGAAGTTTTCAAACTTCGGTCCCACCGACAACCGAAGGGTATATATACTCGAGGAAAGAGCGTTGATTACTTCTTCAAGCGCTTCGCCCTCAAACCCTTATTTGCCGTCGCCTTGGTCTCCGGATCGTCTCCGCCGTCGCTTTGTGCGCCGCGCGCTGGTCTCCATCGCCGTCAGCGGTCCTTCTCATCGCGCCGTTGCCGCCGTAGTGAAGCTCCACCGCATTGGGTGAGTTTCATCCTCTCGTGCTCAACCGCTGATTCAATGCACGTTAGGCGTTGCCAAGTTTCTTGCCAAGATTGAGATCTCCTATCCAGCCGTTTAGGTCATAGAACAAATTTCGAGTGAAAATTTTAGGGTTAGGTTTCGCGAACACATCTCGGTGTGACCGATTCGACATTTTCGGATGACCGATTTGGCCTCTGGCCACAGACCGCACTTTTCGGTGAAACCGAGTTGTGCAAATCGGTAAGACCGAAGTGAAGATTCAGTGAAACCCTAGTGTCTCGGCTAGACCGAAACCCATTTCGGTCCAACGAAAGTGGTGTATGTGGTCTGTTTAGACACTTCGGTTTCACGAATTGATAGACTCGATCGGACCGACATGTATTCTGTGAAAACCTAAAACTAAAGTTTGAACTCATTCTTTTGCAAAATCCTCTGCGGTTTGTGATAACTCTTCTATTACGCCTATACCTATTCTATTCACGGGTTGTCGGTCATATCGATGGAAGTGACAAGTCGAGAACAGTGCGAGATGCGGTTGAGATTCAGAGGCAGCTACAAGTCCGAAGCAAGCAGTTTTCAGATGATGGAGAGAAGCACTCCAAGTGGACTACTGCACTGCTACCAGGGCGAAGGAAGAGAAATTCGATGAGGAGGATTCAGACTTTGTTGCAGATGAGGAAATAACTTCTAAGCCAAAAGGCAAGTGGTTGCCAAGAGCTATCAAGGGCAACAATCAAAGAAAGGCACAAGCAAAGTGACAAAATCCTCATTGCCACGAAGCTCAGCATGGAAGAAACCTCAAGCAAGATCAAGAAGACTTCCAAGAGGAAGAGGAAAGTTCATGAAGAAGGCGATGATGATGATGATTACGATGAGGAAGCACCTCAGCCTCCTCGAAGCGAAGTTGATGGGTGATGCCATCGAGGCAGGAGCACCCACAAAAGCTAAGCAATCAGCTCCAAGAAAGGCAGCCCAAGCCAAACCAGCTGCCAAGCCAAAGAAGACTGTGAGGAACATACCGCTTGAGAGAAGAAGAAGGACAATGTGCCACTGCAGAATCGATGTTGAGGCTCATGTTTTGCTCAAGCTCGACACGAAGCTGCGAGTTCATAATGAAGCTCATCCTCGAGCTGAAAATATGAAAGAGAGGAAGGATAAAGGTCTCGAGGCTATGGAGGCAAGTTGATCCATATGCCACCAGGAGAAGAACAGCGATTGACCCAAGATTCCACACAAGAGAGCAACAAGACTTTTATGAGGCAGTGCTCATGGATAAGAAGCCAATTATTCTTGACACGGATATGTAGACCGGGATTACATCGACGGTGAAGAGCACAGAGACTACTTCCCACATGTGCATGAAAGCTTCACTTGCTTGTGGGATTGCGAGTTCATTGGTCGAAATTATTTGCTTGGAGCGATGAGATGATCATGCAGTTCTATGCCACCGCACACTTCTATCCGGATGGCGAATTGTATGGATGATGGAAGGAAGAGATTCCATTCTCTTGTTGAAGAATGGAGAGCATTGCTGAATGCACTGTATCAAGGGATGATGATGTTGATGTGTATGGCATTCGAAGAAAAATCACGAGTCAATGAAGAACATGTACAATGAGGTAAAGGAGAAGGATGTAGAGATATGGAAGCTTGGTTCGGTCTATTATCTTGAGCAGGTCTCCCAACCACCAACACCATTACGAGGCATACTTTGATGCCTAAGTCAGGGACCACCGCATGATAAGAGGGTACTCTATCAACATGCTGCACATTCTAGATCGAAGACACCTTTTAAGGTGATGGACACGATAGTTGAGACTATCAAGAGGACATGCAGCAGACGACTGTAAGAGGTCGTGTGGGTTTGCTCCGCATATTGGATGCTCATTAATGCCAAGTTTGGCACGGACACCTACATGTTGGATAGACCCCACTTGCCACTGCAGCCTGAACATGAGGATAACGAGGTTGTGATGACCGAGGATGCTCCCACATCCGTAGAAGGACATGCTAAGTCTGAAGCTGCCAAACAAGCTAAAAGTGAGAAGGAAGCAAACAAAGCCCAAGAGCGTTGCAGAACAACTTCTTGAAGCCACTCAGAGAATTGAGCTACGCCTGGCCAGCATAGTGCAGTCTCAGGAGAGCCTTGAGAGGATAGTTGAGGATAAGTTCCATGCTCTGGACGTCAAGCTGACTGAAGTGCAGGTCACCGTCAACAAGCTTGAGGCAGACATCGAGGAAGCTAAGAGGGAGAAGGCAGAACTCATGAGAGAGATGGAAGGTGATATGGTCCAGGATGACTATGAGCAGCCTGCTCCAGTGCCCACAAAGCCCAGATCAGCTGCTATTCCAGTGTCAGACCCCAGGGCTACTACATCAGCACCTCCTACAGCTCCGTCGGTTCGGCACCACTTGATATCCACTCCTCCAGCTCCACAGACTTCAGCGAAGCTTTGCAGATGCAGCTATCTCCACTCCATCGACGCAGAGCAGAGCCGCCGCAGAGTCTCGAGTGACGATTAGCTCTATACCTTCGAACTTTTGGTAACTTGTTGCCAAAGGGGGAGAAATTGTATAGATCATAGGACTTCGAGAGAGAGAGTGCTCGCTTTTGCTCTTTCGTTTGCGGTTTTCCTTGAGATACTTTTGAGTTCTTTGAGATACTTCGTGTGTTTGATACTCGTTTGCTCTATCTTGATGAGTGCTTGATCATCTTGTGCTTAATGTGTGCTTGATGCCTATCATATTCCATTCATATCTTGTATGATCATTTACTCATGTCTTGGTGATTGGGTGCATGTTATTCATTCTTATCATTTTGTGCGCTCCACCAAGATGTATGTGACATGGAAGAGTAACCCATGATCCTAATCGATTGTGCATTTGCATTCAAGCGCAAATCTTAAATAATGCACAAATTTAGGGGAGCTCTTGCTTATCACATACTTCTCAAAGCGACGATGTTATTCATTGATTATATCATTTGTCGAAGCTTTGATCTATATGTTGTCATCAATTACCAAAAGGGGAGATTGAAAGTGCAACTAATCCCGGTGGTTTTGGTAATTAATAACAACATATATATCATTGAACTAATCATTTCTTGAGAATATTTGAGAAAGTTGATTGATATGGGTATGGCAATGACTGATGATGTGGACCCTCAAAATGCTAAGGAAAACATTGGCAAAAGCTCAAGACTCCATTTTTGGTTTAGTGATCCAAGATCACATTGAGTCCATAGGAAAGCCAATACTATTAAAAGGGGTGAGGTTATGATGATGATCTGGTTGCTCTAAGTGCTTAGTGATTTATCTCTCAAACTATCAGCAATCTTTCATTCCAACATAAACTCATAAGTAATCTCGGTCCCACCGATTCCAAACTCATCACACCGAGATGAACCACCTCAGCCATATAGCCAAACCCTAAGAATCTCGGATTTTCCGATTCCAAACTCGGTCATTCGAAATTGGTGTTGCCAAGCTTCAGAATCTACGTACTCAAATCGGTGTCACCGAGATGAGAAAGTCGGTCCCACCGAAATTGGCAAACCCTAGACTTTGGAAGAATCGGACTAACCGAGATTGTATTTTGGTCCCACGAAAATCCCAACGTTCTAAGATTTGAACTTTCGGTCTCACCGAGTTGTCAACTTCGGTCCGACCGAGATTGGTCAAATGTGTGTAGCAGTTGGATTTTGTGTGGAGGCTATAAATACCCTCCACCTCCTCTTCATTCGTGGAGAGAGCCATCGAAAGAACTACCACTCCTACCTTACATTTCGAGAAGAAAACTACCTACCCTTGTGTTGAGATCAAGTTGCTCCACTCCCACCATATGAAACTTGATTTCTAGCCTTCCCAAGTTGCTTTCCACTCAATCCCTTCCTCCACCACAGCCAAATCAGTGAGGAGAGTTGAGTGTTGGGGAGATATCATTTGAAGCACAAGAGCAAGGAGTTCATCATCACCAACCCCATCTATTACCTTTTGGAGGTGGTGCCTCCTAGATTAGTTAGGTGTCGCTTGGGAGCCTCCGTCATGATGTGGAGTTGAACCAAGGAGTTTGTAAGGGCAAGGAGATCGCCTACTTCGTGAAGATCTACCCCGAGTAAGGCTAGTCCTCCGTGGACGTAGGCCATGATGGCATAGACAAGGTTGCTTCTTCGTGGACCCTTCGTGGGTGGAGCCCTCCGTGGACTCGCGCAGCCGTTACCCTCCGTGGGGTGAAGTCTCCATCAACGTGGATTGACGATAGCACCACCTATCGGAACCACGAGAAAAATCTCCGTGTCACCAACTTGCGTTTGCTCTTCTCCACCTCTCATTTACTATACGTGCAATTTACTTTCCGCTGCCACAACTCTAGAATTGCATGCGTAGGGTGATACTTGACTTGGTTGTCATTTTGAACTTGCTAAGAAACTACTCCAATCAAAAGGCAAAATTTTTAAGTTGTCAAGTAGTCTAATCACCCCCCCTCTAGACATACTTCCGATCCTACACAGCCTCCGTCTTGCAGCATGTAGAAGAGAGTAGATTGAAGTCCTCCAAATAGCATCTCCAAGTAGCATCTCCAAGTAGCATCGCATAGCATAATCCTACCCGGCGATCCTCCCCTCGTCGCCCCGTGGAAAAGCGATCACCGGGTTGTCTGTGGAACTTGGAAGGGTGTGTTTTATTTAGTATCCGGTTCTAGTTGTCATAAGGTCGAGGTACAACTCTGGGTCGTCCTTTTACCGAGGGACACGGCTATTCGAATAGATTAACTTCCCTGCAGGGGTGCACCACATAACCCAACACGCTTGATCCCATTTGGCCGGACACACTTTCCTGGGTCATGCCCGGCCTCGGAAGATCAACACGTCGCAGCCCCACCTAGGCACAACAGAGAGGTCAGCACGCCGGTCTAAAGCTAAGCGCCGACAGGGTGCAGGCCCATCGCCCAATGCACACACCTGCGTTGCGTGGCGGCCGGAAGCGAACTAGCCCCTAATACAAGCGCAGCTTACGTTCCAATCCGGCAGCGCCGCTTCGATTCGGCCGACGTCAAGAAGGCTTCGGTGATACCACGGCGTCGGGATACCCATAACTACTCCTGCGTAGATGGTTAGTGCATTATAGACCAAATGGCGGACTCAGATCAAATACCAAGATCTCGTTAAGCGTGTTAAGTATCCATGAACGCCGAACAGGCCAGCCCACCTGTCTCCTAGGTGGTCTCAACCTCTGCCTGTCGCTCCGCCACAAAAGTGTGATCGGGGCCGTCGGGAACCCGGGCCCACCTCTACTGGGATGGAGCCACTGTCCTTTCGGCCCCTCATCAGAATCACTTGCGGGTACTCAATGAGTGACCCGACTTTAGTCACCATCTGTATAGTATGTATGTATGTATGTATGTATGTAGTATATACCCGTGATCACCCTCAAGTGATCACGCCCGATAGTATAGCAAGGCGGTGATCGACAAGAGTGTAGGGCCAATGATGATAAACTAGCATCCTATACTAAGCATTTAGGATCATGGTAAGGTATCAATGATTGTAGCAACAATGACAAAGCTATGCAATGAGAATAGGAGTAATCAAGCGGTAACATGCTACACTACTCTAATGCAAGCAGTATAGAGAAGAATAGGCGATATCTGGTGATCAAGGGGGGCTTGCTGGTTGCTCTGGCAAGAAGGAGAGGTCGTCGATGTAGTCGAACACAAGGGTACCGGCATCGGTCTCAGGGTCTACCGGAAAGTAGTAACGGAGGGGGAACACAATAAATAACAGAGCAATCAAATGTAACAAAAAGCAAGAAGCGGTAATACGTTGTGCTAGAGGTGACCTAACGTAGGGATAGGTGATACCGATGAAGGGGGGGAAACATCCGGGAAAGTATCCCCGGTGTTCCGTGTTTTCGGACCGGTGAACCGGAGGTGAAATGTTGCAGGTTCACTATGCTAGGGACGCGTGGCGAATGAACGGGCTGCGTATCTGGATTCGTCTCGTCGTTCTGAGCAACTTTCATGTACAAAGTTTTCCCATCCGAGCTACGGTTTATTTTATATTAATTTTTAAAGTTTTAAATCATTTTAGAATTTATTTAATTAATTTAAACTAACATTATCCAGAACAGTGTTTGTCGACGTCAAGATGACGTCCAAGATCAATGTGGGGTTGACTAGGTCAAACCGACGCAAAGGCGTCCCGGTGTCATTATTTGTTAACTAACCTATGATTAATTAAATAACCTAAGTGATTAGGTTAATCTAATTAGGATTAATTAAGTTAATTAACTACTTAATTAATTAATTAACATTTTATTTATTATTACTTTTTAAAAAATTCTTTAATTCTTTTTTTAATTAAAAGCGTTTTGGGGGTGGGGCCCCATGTCGTGGCCCTGTGGGAGGCTAACAGGCTAACAGGCAGGCGCCTGATTCTGGCACCGAGGCGGAAGGCGACAGCGCCAGCCCGACAGGTGCCGAGGCAGCGAGAAAGGGCGGGCGCGGCCCGGCAGCGGCCATGGCCGCCGGCCGAGCAGGCGGCGCTTGTTTCGGAGAGGGTCGCCATGACAGACGACGGTCGCCAACGCAGCGAGTGGGGGGGCGGCGCGGCGGTGTGGCGTGTGGGGAAAGCGCGGTCACCACGGGCACCGGGCGCGAGCGGCGTCGTCTGACGGGCGGCACAGCACGGCGACGGGCAAGGAGGTGGGCACGGTCACGGTGACCGCGACCACTGGCCGGAACTCCGGCGACATAGGGCCGCACAACGGAACGACGAACAAGGGGGGAGACAAGGGGAATTGGCATGGTGCTCACAAGGGGAGGCAGAGGTCGGGGCAATGGGCTTGACGGAGGTCGGGGACGACAGCGACGTTGGGGACGAGTAGGCGACGGAGAGGACGACGGGGAGGCAGTCCGGCGATGGCGATCTGGGCGGCGGTGACGGGGTCGGGGAGGCGACGAGCAACAACGTCGAGGCGGCTCCAGGGCATGGTGGCGCGATGATGGCGAGGTCTGGCGACGGCGGGGCGACATCGGGGATGGACGCCGGCGTCGGGCTCGGGGCGACGGGAACGGGGTCGCCCGATCCCGATCCAGTCGGGGGGGGGGAGAGTGGGAGGAGTGAGTGGGGATCATGGGATTAGGGTTTGCGGTGTGGTGAGGGGATAAGGGGGCGTGGACGGGCCGGTTGGGCCGGCCGGCAGCTGGGCCGGAGCCCAGTAGGGGGAGGAGGTGTCTTTTCCTTGCTTTCTTTTTTTTTTGATCTGTTTTCTTTTCTTCTTTTTATTTTTATTTTCTGTTTTGTTTTATTTCATTTTAAATTATCTAGGCACTTTATAAAAATGTGTTTATTACACCATATTTAC
The DNA here is from genome assembly GCA_021437245.1 of Aegilops speltoides. Taxonomy (NCBI): domain Eukaryota; kingdom Viridiplantae; phylum Streptophyta; class Magnoliopsida; order Poales; family Poaceae; genus Aegilops; species Aegilops speltoides. The sequence continues at coordinate 419,923,487 of CM038145.1, read as the reverse complement.
TTAAGCAAAATATGGCACCGCCCGAACATTTAGTTTTAATATCTGAAAATCTTTATTGTTTGCCTTTATTTTAATTTTGAAATTTGAACTGGTTTCAAGCTAACGCGAGATCAGTAACAGTAATCAAGGTGACGTGGCATCATTAGCAGAGGTACACTGTAGCTTGATTACCCGGGCGTCACAATTCTCCTCCACTACAAGAAATCTCGTCCCGAGATTTAAGAGGGGGGCTAAGGGGGAAAGGTCTGGTTACGAAATTCTAACGTATCTTCTCGGTCTTGGCTGCCCCTTTGAAAAGGTTGATCCCTTTCGTTGATGCCTTCATTTCTCTGCTTCAAGTCACCATGATCAAGTCGTCACCCTTTCTTCGGGATCTCCGTCGTACTTACGAAAGGATAAGAAGGGAACTCCGGGAGAACGGACCCTTGTAAGGTTGACTATCTAGTAGATAACATCGGGGAAGGTGGCGGAAAGTAACTCTCGAATTGAACAAATGAAATACATCGAGAGTAAGGTACGAAGGTACAATAAGAGGTTCCAAGCGGGTAGATAGTTGCTCGAAGTCTGAACCAGAGTGAGAAAGGGGTTCAGAGTAGCGAGAGTAAGTATTGCGTTTGATACCAGACTAGATCACTAGGACGGTGGCCCGTGAATTACATACGAGGCCACGCGCGAGGAATAACTTTGGGAATAGGGGGTGTACAGGACAGTCAGGTTTCGATCCTGTGGAACTGTGGGTTATGTGCCCACCATGTGGTTTTTTTTTATAGGAGTAGTGACATCTTGCATGGTCATGATAGCAAGGCATGTCAGAGAGTACCATGTCAGTTATGTCGGCAAAAACGTTGGTACCAAGGGCGAGGGACGAAGAGAACCATTTTCCTGCTCGTTGCACGAGGCTGACCAATAGGCAACATTCTCGTCCATCGGTGGCTACCGGAATGTCATCAACAGTAGAAACGGGGTCTCACTGACAGAGTTGTACATCGAGGTGTTTACATAAGCAGTGAATTATTACTGCTTAGATTATATAGATCACAATAAAGGTCGAACAGACCAATGGAAAGGAAAATGTGATCATTAGGTTAAACAGAACAATGGAAAGGAAAAATGTGTTTAAACACATATTTCAGGGGTATATCCTTCCCAAGGACAAGCAGAGCATGATATCCACGATAGGATATAACGTAGAAAATCCTCTAGGTGAGGGGAGAGAATTTCATGACGTTACCCATACAACGGTGTTTGGATAATTGAGCAGGAAACATTTAGCATTGGGCTTCAAATGTTCTTGTTGAAAATCAGAGTATAACCGACATGCTTCGAGATAGCATTGACATGGTCATCAGGTGAAGATCAGACTTTGGAAACTCAAAGGATCCATCAGGAACAACTTATAGAATAAGTCTCACAATTTCCTCATGGAAGAATGGATAACCTTGCTGAAAAGGAATTTATAACAATAGTTCCTCCGGCCAGGTGTGCTAAGCACGACATCACCTTACCGGGTCACATAAAGACCATTGTTATAACTCTTGGAAATATGTTCCAACCATCATATCTAACCGAGAGTCAGATCTGATTGGTGTTTGGATACCTCAGGCTCAAGATGCCTGAGAAGAAAAGGTGCGACACAAAGTAATGAGGTGACATCGTAAAATTCTCAGGGAACGAACAATGGAAGAGAGTTCCAAAACAAGAGTTCATCATTAAACCAAGGAGAGGAAGATGAGGTGGCTGATGGACTCAGCAAAAATTCATTGAGATTTCCATAAAGATGGGTTCCCACAATTATGCGGACAAGGAGATAACATTTGTCAGATCTGATGATATAATGATGTATGCTCGAGGGAAACATACACAATTAAACATTGGTTGAAAAGGGCACCCGAAATATGGGCTTAGGTAGCATGATCAATGTTAGAATGGCGATTCAATAACCAAAAGACTTAGAATGGAGTTATTGACCATTCACTTCAAAGCAATAGGGTTGCTAGGAATTTTGAATTCGCACATCATAGTTCAATTGTCGGTATTCCGGTTAGAAACAACACGGGGACCAAGAAAGAAGGTGATGGAGAGAAGTATCACTATTTCAAGAATTCTTAAGAGGTGGAGCAATCCTCACAACATTCTTGATAGAAAGGACAGTAATACTTCAAGGCAGAACACAACATTAGCTGGAGAGCAGGTTGCATTCATAATGTGGACAAGCTCGCGATGAAAGGAAGTCAAGGGTGTTGTCGATGATAATAAAAATCATCGAGGGCAAGGAGGGTACTTCTCATCATCAACACAGTTAACATCTCGGAAGAAGTCAAAGTGTTGAAGGTGATCCGACACAATTGTCGAGAGATTTCATGAAGGTGTAATAGATCGGCGATGACAACAAGTCAAAGGAATGATGAAGCGAAAGGTTATTGAAACCACTAGTACAATACAAACTTGAAATCAAAGATTGTTGTTCAAGGCGAAATGATATGCCGAGGACGATCGTCGTAAGCTTAGCTATCGTCGGAAGTTGTGCTACGGGAATTAGGACCAGGTAGCACAGTTAAAATTTAGCACGGTAATGATATAGCCGATCAGGCTAGGAATGGCGTGATCTGGTACAAACTCGTAAGTAAAGAAGATTACTAAAAGTTGTTGAACCGTAGTGCGGACTCGGTTCAGTTATCGGTGTCTTTGAGTGTTTAATAACTCAGAGCCCGTGAAAAATTGGAATCAGTGAGAGTGTAGCACTTGATGAAGAACTCGTAAGAAGTTATGCAGTTCCGTGGTAATCTTGAGACACCAGGGGGGTAATACTCGACAACAAATCAAAGTAGAGGTTGGACTGGGGTATTACTCTGCAGGAGGCAAGTGCTTAAACTTACCCAAGAAATGTGATCAAAGAAGAACAATATGGTCGGAACCATAGCTGCAAGGGATCCAATTTAATGACACCAGAAGAATTGCCCAAAGGATTAAATATTTTGCAAGAAGCTTCCATGATAAGTTCCACATCAGGTCCATGGGCATGAACACAAAGTTCAAGGTCGACTCCCACTTCTTTAATGCACAACTTTTCATTCACTTCTCGCTTTGATAAAGGCATTAGTGTTGAAAGTTTTACCTGGTGAAATACCAGACGAGTATGACTCGTGAAAACTTCCGAGTTCACACATATAAAGGAAGGCATAGGTTCAAGCCATCGGGGCTTCTTAGAACATATACCACGAACTTTAGGAGTAATTAACACAAACTCGATAGTAGAGCAAGTTCAAAAGAAGATGATACAATTTACCAAAGGCATTATATACCCATGGAAAGGTTCTCAAGGTTATTCAATATGAAGGACACTGTCGGATAGAATCCAACAAAGGAACCGATGGTCCACAAGGGATCTGATGTGAGCATCGATAATCAACCAGAGGAAGAAGAATGCACGGACATCATATTATAGAACCTCTGAACAATTCGATGCTTAGATAACAAAGGAATTATGATTTCCAGAACAAGGGATCAGAAGCAGACGCTCTGATTAAGGATGGATAAGTTGGATAGACCAGAGGCACAATTGACGACAAATAGTTTGGTCGAGAACGAGCTCATGTTCAAAAATGATGTCTGAGCCGGAAAGATAATTTAAAAGGATCAACTGATGATTGCATGATTTCACACACATGTTGAATCGATAGGATCAAAATGATCGTGTCAAAGGATACTAATGAATATTGCTACACATATGGAAAGCATCCATATTGCAAGCAGACAAGTATTTGTCGAGCAATGGTTTGAAGAGGATACTCGGAAGATCGGTTAGTATTTCCAAGTATTTTGAAAAGCATATGAACAACTGGGGATAAGCGGATACTCGATAAGTGCGAGAATTATCCGTACGGGTATTCAGGTGACAAAGAACAGCAAGGCAATAAGCTCAAAGGATTATCGAAACAATGACGAGTATTTCGGGGTATCTTGTAATAACAAGACCAACTAGGGATGAATGTAAGAATAACGACTGCAAATAGTTATCCATAAGGGTTGACAGTGGAAGGGGAATTGCAAACGCGATAAGACAAGTTCTCGGGTTAACTGCAGAGAGTATCTTCAGGGTCTTCATGTGCAGTGAGCGATCCTCGATAATAAGGGGCTCTCCGGGTGAAAGTGATAACGAGATCCTAATGTTAGATTTAGCAAAATTCATTTAACCCGAATAGAAGAGAGATCAGAGTCCCAGAGTAAAGGTCGAGGAGTAAAAGATCCTACTACCACCCAATGGCGACGTGTGCCCGTAAGACATACAGCCATGTTAGTAAAAGTTTTGTATTGACTAGACTCGACTTCGGCCAAGGAGTATAGAAGGGGGATTCCTACAGGCAGTCGGCTCTGATACCAACTTGTGACGCCCCCGATTTAATCGTACACTAATCATGCACGCATAAGCGTACGATCAAGATCGAGGACTCACGGAAGATATCACAACACAACTCTAAAAACATAAATAAGTCATACAAGCATCATAATACAAGCCAGGGGCCTCGAGGGCTCGAATACAAGTGCTCGATCGAGACGAGTCAGCGGAAGCAACAATATCTCGAGTACGGACATAAGTTAAACAAGTTTGCCTTAAGAAGGCTAGCACAAACTGGGATCTGGATCGAAGAGGTGCAGGCCTCCCGCAGGATCCTCCTAAACTACTCCCGGTCGCCGCCGGCAGCCCGCACGTAGTAGTAGGCACCTCCAGATGTAGTAGTAATCGCCGCCGACGGTGGCGTCGCTCCTGGACTCCAGCATCTGGTTGCGACAACCAGAAAGAAAGGAAAGGGGGAAAAGGGGGGAGAAAGCAACCGTGAGTACTCATCCAAAGTACTCGCAAGCAAGGAGCTACACTACATATGCATGGGTATATGTGTAAGGAGGCCATATCGATGGACTGAACTGCAGAATGCCAGAATAAGAGGAGGATAGCTAATCCTGTCAAAGACTACGCTTCTGGCAGCCTCCGTCTTGCAGCATGTAGAAGAGAGTAGATTGAAGTCCTCCAAATAGCATCTCCAAGTAGCATCTCCAAGTAGCATCGCATAGCATAATCCTACCCGGCGATCCTCCTCGCCGCCCGCGGAAAAGCGATCACCGGGTTGTCTGTGGAACTTGGAAGGTGTGTTTTATTAAGTATCCGGTTCTAGTTGTCATAAGGTCGAGGTACAACTCCGGTCGTCCTTTACCGAGGGACACGGCTATTGAATAGATTAACTTCCTGCAGGGTGCACCACATAACCCAACACGCTTGATCCCATTTGGCGGACACACTTTCTGGGTCATGCCCGCCTCGGAAGATCAACACGCCGCAGCCCCACCTAGGCACAATAGAGAGGTCAAGACGCCGGTCTAAACCTAAGCGCCACAGGGTCCGGGCCCATCGCCCAATGCACACCGCGACGCTGCGTGGCGGCCGGAAGCGTAACTAGCCCCTAATACAAGCGCAGCTTACTTTCCAATCCGGCGCGCCGCTCGATCGCCGACGTCAAGAAGGCTTCGGTGATACCACGACGCGGGATACCCATAACTACTCCCCGTAGATGGTTAGTGCGTATAGACCAAATGGCCGACTCGGATCAAATACCAAGATCTCGTTAAGCGTGTTAAGTATCCGCTGAGCGATGAACAGGCCAGCCCACTGCCTCCTAGGTGGTCTCAACCTGCCCTGTCGCTCCGCCTAAAGTAACAATCGGGGCCGTCGGAACCCGGGCCCACCTCTACCGGGATGGAGCCACCGTCCTTTCAGCCCCTCATCGTAATCACTTGCGGGTACTCAATGAGTGACCCGACTTTAGTCACCATCTGTATAGTATGTATGTATGTATGTAGTATATACCGTGATCACCCTCAAGTGATCACGGCCCGATAGTATAGCAAGGCGGATCGACAAGAGTGTAGGGCCAATGATGATAAACTAGCATCCTATACTAAGCATTTAGGATTGCGGGTAGGGTATCAATGATTGTAGCAACAATGACAGGCTATGCAACAGAATAGGAGTAATCAAACAGTAACATGCTACACTACTCTAATGCAAGCAGTATAGAGAAGAATAGGCGATATCTGGTGATCAAAGGGGGGGCTTGCCTGGTTGCTCTGGCAAGAAGGAGAGGTCGTCGATGTAGTCGAACACAGGGGTACCGGCATCGGTCTCAGGGTCTACCGGAAAGAAGTAACGGAGGGGGAACACAATAAATAACAGAGCAATCAAATGTAACAAAAAGCAAGAAGCGGTAATACGTTGTGCTAGAGGTGACCTAACGTAGGGATAGGTGATACCGGTGAAGGGGGGAAACATCCGGGAAAGTATTCCCGGTGTTTCGTGTTTTCGGACAGATGAACCGGAGGTGAAATGTTGCAGGTTCACTATGCTAGGGACGCGTGGCGAATGAACGGCTGCGATTCGATTCGTCTCGTCGTTCGAGCAACTTTCATGTACAAAGTTTTCCCATCCGAGCTACGGTTTATTTTATATTAATTTTTAAAGTTTTAAATCATTTTAGAATTTATTTAATTAATTTAAACTAACATTATCCGTAAGCAGTGTTTCTTGACGTCAAGATGACGTCGCTAGTCAATGTGGGGTTGACTAGGTCAAACTGACGTGTGGGTCCCAGCTGTTATTGACTGTTAACTAACCTAACAGATTAATTAAATAACCTAAGTGATTAGGTTAATCTAATTAGGATTAATTAAGTTAATTAACTACTTAATTAATTAATTAACATTTTTATTTATTATTACTTTTTAAAAAAATTCTTTAATTCCTTTTTTTAATTAAAACGTTTTGGGGCTGGGGCCCCCATGTCATTGGCCCCAGGGGAGGCTAACGGCTAACAGCAAGCGGGCGCCTGATTCACGGCACCGGCGGAACGCAGGCGACAGCGCCACCGACAGGTGCCGCGAGGCAGCGGCAAGGCGGGGCGCTGCACAGCCTGGCGGCTATGGCTGGCCGAGAGGCGGGCTTGGTTATCGGAGAGGGTCGCCGCGACAGACGACGGTCGGCGAACGCAGCGAGTGGGGGGGCAGACGGCGGCGGTGTGAGCGTGTGGGGAAGGGCGCGGTCACCACGGGCACTGGGCGCGAGCGAGGCGTCAGTACGGGCGGCACAGCACGGCGACGGGCAAGGAGGTGGGCACGGTCGCGGTGACCGCGACCACTGGCCGGAACTCCGGCGACATGTACGCACAACGGAGCATTTAACAAGGGGGAGACAAGGGGAATTGGCATGGCGCTCACAGGGGGAGGCAGAGGTCGGGGCAATGGGCTTGACGGAGGTCGGGGACGACAGCGACGTTGGGGACGAGTAGGCGACGGAGAGGACGACGGGGAGGCAGTCCGGCGATGGCGATCTAGGCGGCGGTGACGGGGTCGGGGAGGCGACGAGCAACAACGTCGAGGCGGCTCCAGGGCATGGTGGCGCGATGATGGCGAGGTCTGGCGACGGCGGGGCGACATCGGGGATGGACGCCGGCGTCGGGCTCGGGGCGACGGGAACGGGGTCGCCCGATCCCGATCCAGTCGGGGGCGGGGGAGAGTGGGAGGAGTGAGTGGGGATCGTGGGATTAGGGTTTGCGGTGTGGTGAGGGGATAAGGGGGCGTGGACGGGCCGGTTGGGCCGGCCGGCAGCTGGGCCGGAGCCCAGTAGGGGGAGGAGGTGTCTTTTCCTTGCTTTTTTTTTTGATCTGTTTTCTTTTCTTCTTTTTATTTTTATTTTCTGTTCTGTTTTATTTCATTTTAAATTATCTAGGCACTTTATAAAAATGTGTTTATTACACCATATTTACTTAAGCAAAATATGGCACCGCCCGAACATTTAGTTTTAATATCTGAAAATCTTTATTGTTTGCCTTTATTTTAATTTTGAAATTTGAACTGGTTTCAAGCTAACGCGAGATCAGTAACAGTAATCAAGGTGACGTGGCATCATTAGCAGAGGTACACTGTAGCTTGATTACCCGGGCATCACACACGCTGAGTGCACCCACTGGGTGTAGTCCCCGAGACTGTGGTCGACTGCTTGCAGTCGATTACAGTCTTAAAGAATACGTCTTTTTTTGGGGGGGGGTCAACTGGTCGACTCTGTCTTCAATAGGATTAGTGGCGGCACGCTGAGTGCACCCACTGGGTGTAGTCCCCGAGACTACGGTCGAATGCTTGTATTCGGCTGTAGTCTTAGAAACACATGATTTTTTCTTTTCCACTCGGAAGTGAATTATCTTTGACATTTTGTCGATTGGTTCTTCGCAGAAATCCTGTGACCTTGCGGCTCATTACACTGAGCTGGAAAACAAGCACATCCAGCTCGAGCTGGATTTGAAGCTGGTTCAGGAGAATCTGACGAAGGCAAAGGAGGAGACCAAAGGTATGTTTGGTGAGACCTCGACGTCTGCTTTTTTCCTTTGTTTGTTTCAAAATCTGATCTTGCTGTAACTTGCAGGTAAGGTGAAGGACGCCCAGAAGAAAAAAGACCTTGAGCTAGCTGAGAAGATCAAGCTTGTTGACGAGAAGTTAGCTTCGGTCACCAAGCTCGAACAAGAAAATACCAATCTGAAAGCTGCTCTTGGGATCGCCAACAAGGAAGTCAGTCGACTGAAAACTGACAAAGCTGCCCTGACCGACATAGTCAGTCAGTTGACTAGGAAGAAAAATGATCTGGAGGCCTTCCTGAGTGGACTTGCCAAGAAGTTGTTCCTTATGCTCGAAGGTAATCCTTTACGCTCGACAATCATTTTCAACTGTGATCTTTCCATTCGACCATTGTCTTGACTCGGTGATTGTCTTTGCAGAATTTTGTCAAAACTTTGAAGAAGAGACTAGCCAGCTGGAACCAAACCTTGACCCCGTCAATTCTCCGGTGAACGATGAAGTTGCCATGAATGTTTTCCGACTGGAGTCCCGTGTTGCAGCTGTTGTGGACTATCTCGCAAGGCTGAAGGTCGCCACCTCTCGCATCGACTCAACGCTCTGGCCCAGGGAGACACTCCAGAACGACCTCGAGTCACTGATGGCTCCACTGAACACGGTTCCTGATCGAGTGCAGGAGTGGAAAAAGTCCTCGGCTCGGTGCGGTGCAGATGTTGCTCGTATCCGCCCGAGTCCACCGCAAAGATCGCGAGAAGACAAGTGGCGGCTCTCCGGTGGCCAACACCAAGAAACACGACTTCAGGTCCTTCATGGAAACCTTCATCGCTGCTGCCACTCGGATCACAGACGGAATTGACCTTGATGAGTTCGTTGCACCTTCCAGCCCTCCACAGGAGGGGTAAAAAACTTCTTTAAGCTCGACACTTTAAATTAGCCTCGGTATGCCGAGTGAATTTGTACCCGATAAACCTTAACAGGCTTAGCGCCTGAGCACTTTCAGTTCCTTTAGGTATCGATCTGAACTTGAATTTGATGTTTGAATATGATTGATTTTGGCTCAAAAATGTCTTTTGCAGGTTCAAAGCAAGACACTTACTGCAGTCGACTTGTTCCTCGATTCACTTAGGCGAGCGCTGGGCTGCAGCTAAGCCCCCGAGTGAGAGGTTTGCTATACAGTCGGCAGGATTTTTTGTAACTTAGGCGAGCACTGGGCTGCAGCTAAGCCCCCGAGTGAGAGGTTTGCTCTTCACTCGGTAGGATTTTTATACCTTAGGCGAGCACTGGGCTGCAGCTAAGCCTCCGAGTGAGAGGTTTGCTCTTCACTCGGTAGGATTTTTATATCTTAGGCGAGCACTGGGCTGGAGCTAAGCCCCCGAGTGAGAGGTTTGCTCTTCACTCGGTAGGATTTTTATATCTTAGGCGAGCACTGGGCTGCAACTAAGCCCCCGAGTGAGAGGTTTCCTCTTCACTCGGTAGGATTTTCACGTTGTACTTGTGGCGAAGCTCAGAGGAGAGGGTCGCAGTCGACCTGCACCTCGTCCTCCTTACGGGCACACATTTTACTTATGGCGTAGCTCAGAGGAGAGGGTCGCAGTCGACCTGCACCTCGTCCTTCTTGCGAGCGTACGTTGTACTTATGGCGTAGCTCAGAAGAGAGGGTCGCAGTCGACCTGCACCTCGTCCTCCTTGTGAGTGTACGTTGTAGTTATGGCGTAGCTCAGAGGAGAGGGTCGCAGTCGACCTGCACCTCGTCCTCCTTGCGAGCGTACATTGTACTTATGGCGTAGCTCAGAGGAGAGGGTCAAAGTCGACCTGCACCTCGTCCTCCTTGCGAGCGTACGTTGTACTTATGGCGTGGCTCAGAGGAGAGGGTCGCAGTCGACCTGCACCTCGTCCTCCTTGCGAGTGTACGTTGTATTTGTGGCGTAGCTCAGAGGAGAGGGTCGCAGTCGACCTGTACCTCGTCCTCCTTGCGAGCACACATTGTACTTAGGCGAGTGTTTAAACTGCAGCTAAGCCCCCCGAGTGGGAGTCTGGCTTGCCACTCGGTGGGATTTATATAACTTAGGCGAGTACTTGGACTGCAGCTAAGCCCCCGAGTGGGAGTCTGGCTCACCACTCGGTAGGATTTTTATAACTTAGGCGAGTACTTGGACTGCAGCTAAGCCCCCGAATGGGAGTCTGGTTCACCACTCGGTAGGATTTTTATAACTTAGGCGAGTACTTGGACTGCAGCTCAGCCCCCGAGTGGGAGTCTGGCTCACCACTCGGTAGGATTTTTATAACTTAGGCGAAACGGATTCGCAGCTAAGCCCCCGAGTGAGAGTCTGGCTCACCACTCGGTAAGGATTTTTTTTACAAACTTAGGCGAAGCGGATTCGCGGCTAAGTCACCCACTGGAGGGGAAATTTTATTGGACAAATAAAAAATGACAAAAATTATGGAGAAATTATGACACTATTATTTTGTAATCCATGAACTACAGAAGTACTTTATTACAACTCATCCGAGTGAAAACTTTAAGTGTAAAATGGGCGGAGTAGTTCCGCGTTCCAAGCTCGGGGCTCGTCGATATTGTGTCCGACGTTGTAAAGACGGTACGCCCCGTTGTGGAGAACCATGGTGACGACGAAGGGCCCTTCCCAAGAAGGAGCGAGCTTATGCTATTTCTGCTGATCCACTCGGAGTACTAAATCCCCTTCCTGGAAGGCTCGACCCCTCACATTTCTGGCGTGAAAGCGACGCAGGTCTTGTTGGTAGATGGTCGATCGGATCAGAGCCATCTCCCTTTCTTCCTCTAAAAGGTCGACTGCGTCCTGCCGCGCTTGCTCAGCTTCTGCTTCGTTGTAGAGTTCAACTCGAGGAGCATTGTGGAAAAGATCACTCGGCAAGACTACCTCAGCTCCGTAGACCAAGAAGAATGGAGTTCTTCCGGTCGACCGATTAGGTGTGGTCCGCAGTCCCCAAAGCACCGAGGGAAGTTCGTCGACCCACGCTCCAGCCGCATGCTTGAGATCACGATCATCGGGTTTCAATCCTTTGAGGATCAGGCCATTGGCTCGCTCGCTTGTCCATTCATTGCGGATGGGCGATGAAGCGTAGTCGACTCGTGTGCCTTGAGAGTTGCGAAAATCTGAATTCCTCCGAGTCAAAGTTTGACTCATTATCCGTAATGATGCTTGTGCGGGACTCCATATCTGAATATCGGTCGCCTCGATGAAGCTAACAGCGAGTACGGCGTCAAGGTTCTTGATTGGCTTAGCTTCAATCCACTTGGTGAACTTGTCGATCGCCACGGTACATGCGTGAAGCCACTTCGACCTGTTCTCAAGGGACCGACCATGTCCAATCCCCATCTGCGAAAGGCCGACGAGTGGAATGGTCTTTGAGCGACGCAGCTTGTGTGACATATTTGAGTAGAACTGACATCCTTCGCACTTGTCCACTATTTCCTTTGCCATTTCATTCGCCTTTGGCCAGTAAAATCCGGCTCGGTATGCTTTGGCCACGATGGTCCGAGAGGACGCATGATGACCACAGGTCCCCGAGTGGATATCATTGAGAATGATTCGACCTTCTTCCGGCGTTATGCACTTCTGACCAACTCCAGTCGCGCTCTCTCTATACAACTGTCCTTTGATAATGGTAAAGGCCTTGGATCCACGGACGATCTGTCGAGCCTCTTCCTCATCCTCTGGGAGCTCTTTTCTCAGGATATACGCGATATATGGAATTGTCCAGTCGGGTGTGACTACCAAGATCTCCATAACCAAGTCGGCCACTTCTGGAACTTCTACCTCAGTCGGATCTGTGGCACTCTTGGGCTGCGGGGTTTCTTCAGTGAAAGGGTCTTCCTTAACTGACGGAGTATGAATATGCTCCAAGAACACGCCACTCGGAATGGCTTCTCTCTTGGAACCTATCTTTGCCAGATCATCAGCTGCTTGATTTTTCAGTCGGGGTATATGATGGAGCTCTAACCCCTCAAACTTCTTTTCCAGCTTCCTCACTGCATTGTAGTATCTAGTCATGGCTGGGCTTCTCACGTCCCACTCCTTCATCACTTGGTTGACCACTAAATCTGAATCGCCATAGACCATCAGGCGACGGACGCTGAGTGAAATGGCCATGCGCAATCCGTATAAGAGGGCCTCATACTCTGCCTCATTGTTGGAGGAATCAAAGTGAATCTGGAACACATATCCGAGCTTATCTCCTCTGGGGAAACCAGGACAACCCCAAAGACGGAACCATTCAACATCTTAGAGCCATCAAAGAACATGGTCCAATGCTCGAGTGAACTTCAGTCGGCTGTCATTGTTCAATCCACTCGGCGAGGAAATCTGCTATTGCACAGGACTTAATGGCTTTCTTTGCCTCAAACTTGATATCAAGGGAAGAAGTTCAATCGCCCATTTCGCCACTCGACCAGTTGCATCTCTGTTGTGCAAAATCTCGAAAGTGGAGCGTCACGACGATCGTGATGGAATGATCGGAGAAATAATGAGCAACCTTCTTCGTGGTCATGTATATTCCATACACAAGCTTCGATAATGAGGGTATCTCTGCTTGGATGGAGTCAAGACTTCGGACAAATAATACATCGGGCGCTGAACTTTGAAGGCTTTTCCTTCTTCTTCCGCTCGACCGTAAGCCTTGATCGATGACTTGTCCTGTGGCTGCGATATAAAGCAACAGAGGCTCTTTGCTGATTGGAGCAGCAAGCACCGGCTGGGTGGAGAGCGAGCTTTTAGCTCGCAAACGCTGCATCGACTTCGAGTCCACTCAAACTTGTGCGCCTTCTTCATCATCGGTAAAGAGGCAATGCCTTTTCACCGAGTCGTGAGATGAATCGACTTAATGCGCCAAGCATCCAAGAAGCTTCTAGACATCGTGCACTTTCGCCGTATGCGTTTCATTCGGAGAATAGTGCCGATCTTCTCGGATTAGCATCGATCCTCGCTCGAAACAAGAAAACCGAGTAACTTGCCACGGGAACTCCGAATGTGCACTTTGATGGATTGAGCTTGATATCATACCTTCCGAGGTTGGCAAATGTTTGGCGAGGTCGGTGAGCAGGTCAGAACCTTTTCGTGACTTGACGACGATATCATCCATATACGCTTCCACATTCCGACTGATTTGAGTGAGCAGACACTTCTGAATCATTCGCATAAATGTGGCTCCGGCATTCTTAAGGCCGAATGGCATGGTGATATAGCAGAAGCACCCGAATGGAGTGATGAAAGCTGTTTTTGTCTCATCGGGTCCATATAGACGGATCTGGTGGTATCCGGAATAAGCGTCTAGAAAACATAATCTCTCGCACCCCGCGGTCGAGTCAACTATTCTCGAGGAAAATGATCTTTTGGGCAGGCCCGATTGATGTGCTTGAAATCAATGCACATTCGTAGCGAGCCACTCGGAGTGGTATATCTCCCGGATAAATCCTGCCGCCAACAGTCTAGCCACTTCCTCACCAATACACTACTAGGGAAAAGCCTATACACAGAATCTTAGCAGCAGCGCGGTTCAAAATAGAGCGCTGCTGCTAAGTAGTTGTAGCACGGGTTACGTAAACTCGCTGCTGATAAAGATTTAGCAGTTGCGCGCTCGACCAGAAACGCGCTGCAACAAATATCGACCGGCGGTGTTCCCCCAACTCTAAGTAGCAGTAGCGCGGTCGCAATAACAGCGCTACTGCTAAGTACGTAGTAGTAGCGCGGTTTCCTCGAGATCGCTGCTGGTAAGTTTCAAATTGCCACAATTTTTTGTCCCAGTTAGCAGTAGCGCCTTACCGCAAAGCGCGCTGCTGCTAAGTTCTTAGCAGCAGCGCGTTTTATCTCCCGCCTCATTGCTAACCCCACCAACCCCCAACCCGTCCCTCCCCCCCTTTCCTTTTTCCCTTCCCCTACCTCCCCCTCTCCTCTCTTCCCTCCACCACATGCTCCCACTCTCACTCTTCTTCTTCTCAATACTTCTCCCCCATTACTCTCTCTCTCTTCTCTATCCACCTTCTCTCTCTTCATTACTCCTACATAACTACACCACCTCCATTAATGCATCTCCTTTCTCTTTTTCCTTCCCCCTCCACTAGTTGAAGTTGTCTCCTTCCAAATTAGGTAGCTAGGTAGATGTAGGATTTAGTTTAGTGACCTATTTGCCCCCTAACTAGATCTATCTTTGTCAAGAAGAGCTTTGTGCACTTTTGATCTCCCTACAACATCTCATCTCCGGCCATCGAGATAGAGGTGATGAAAATTTCATGCTTTTGCAAAATGGAAATGTGTTTATGTGTGTGTGATATGTTTGTGGAAATTGTGTGTGTGGCATGAGTTGGCCTTAAATTGTGCTTTTGAGTTGCCTATGTTTTGCGAAATGTCGATTTATTTCCGTTTGGTGAATTTGGGCAAACTCTAGATCCATATATGTCCTATTTTTAGGGAAGGTCATGCCAAATTTTTTATGACTTTGATGCATGCATGCATTTTTACAATCAATTTTTTATTATTACCATGCAGAGTTGGCGATGGTCGATTGGAGCGATGGTGGACAGGTGGTTGCGATCGGCGGTGCAAGACATGAAAGAAAATAACCGGACAGAGGTTTTATGTCCGTGTCGAAAATGCAAAGGAATAGTTTGGCTCGACCCCCATGGCGATGGTCGTGTCGAGCGCACCTGCTCATGACTGGTTTCATGGATGGCTATACTCGGTGGATAATTGAAGATGAGGATGACGATGTTGAGGATGCCGACGGGCAGGCAATGATGACACGGGCAAGACGAAGAGATGATCGATAATGGCGGCGGGGAAGAGGCGGACATGGCGGCGGAGAAGGGGCGGACATGGCGGAGGAGAAGGGGCGGACATGGCGGCGGAGAGAACGACATGGACTCCACGCAGCAGAGTTAAATCGGTACTAAGTTCAATTGTGCGGGACCCTCATGTTCAAGCATTGCGCAAGGAGAGGCAATCTTGAGAGAGCTGCTTCTAGAGAGGAGGCTAAGCTGGAGCAACGGTGGTAGACTCGAACACTCCATTGTATGATGGTTGCAATCCTGAGGTGACCTGGTTGAGTTTCACGCTCCAACTCCTGAAGATGAAGGCTAAAAACAAATGGACCGACACTAGCCTCGATGAGCATCTCATGTACCTAAAGGATGTTCTTCCCGCGGGTAATCTATGTCCTACTAGTGTTGATGAGGCCAAGAAGATCGTGTGCCCTCTTGATCTGCCACACATTAGATACCATGCATGCATCAACGATTGCATAATTTATCGGAAGAAGCACGAAAAAACAAGCTGTCCGGTGTGCAATGCTTCTCGATACAAGAAGGCCGGAAGAAATGTCCCCGAAAGTTGTATGGTACTTACCGATCACTCCCGTCTCTAGAGGTATTTTGTAGATCCCAAGGAAGCAAAGCTAATCTTGTTGGCACACGGAGAGGAAGAAGCCCGACGATGGAGATGATCGAAGCTGAGACACGTGAAGGATGGAAGCCGGTGGAGAGCGTTGAACAGCTTCTATCGGTATTTTGAATGTGATGCAAGGAACATCGTGCTCGGCGCGTGTACCGATGGCATGAATCCGTTTGGCAACCAGAACACCAACCATAGTACATGGCCCGTGTTTGTATGGATGTACAACCTCCCCCCTGGTTGTGCATGAAATCAAAGTACATTCACATGAGCATGCTTATTCAAGGGCCGAAACAACCAGGAAATAATATTAATTTGTATCTGGGGCTACTTCAAGAGGAGTTAGACACGTTATGGAAAACACCGGCCAAGACATGGGACGCCAGCAAAGGTGATTATTTCAACATGAGAGCGCGCTGATCACGACAAAGGCAGGACTATCTCGATTACGGATATGTGGCGGCCGGTGTGCCATGGATATTGCGGATGCACGCGGTGCATGGATGATACAACGTCTCGGCAGCTAACGTCAAGGAAAGATGGCGGTCAGGAAAATCGTGTACATGGGGCATCAAGATGGCTTGAACAGACGACCCGTGGAGAAACCGTGGAGATCTATTCAATGGTCACGCTGAGCATCGAGGACCTCCGTAAGCGGAGCGGTGCCGAAATCGATGAGCTGTTGAAAACTGGAATGAGTGCCCCGCGCCGAAAGACGATGAGAAAGGCGCCGAGCCGCTGCTGAAGGTATGGAAGGCGAGGTCGTGTGTTCGGGACTTGGAGTATCGCACAAACTCGATACACCTCATTGCCTTGATCAAATGCATATCTGTAAGAATGTCCTTGAGAGCTTGCTCGCAACAACGATGAACATGCCGGATAAGACCAAAGATGGGCGAAGGCAAGAAAAGACTTGCAAGATTTGAAAATCAGGGAAGATCTGCACATGCCGCCCGTAAAATGTCGACGAGACAGAGACGGAGACAGAGGCACGGGAGAAGAAGGGCAAGAAATTAAAGAAAGACGATTATTGCCCCTCTTGCTTCACCTTAAGTCAGCTGAGATCAATCAATTCTTTAAGTGCCTTACGGAGTGAAAGTTAGTTCGATTCATCGTGGCAAGATAAGCGAGATATCTAGACACGGACAAGAAAAGGTTCAGCGGGATGAAGTCTCATGACTGTCATGTGATGATGACGCAGATACTACTGTTGCCCTTAGAGGATAATGGACAAGCACGTCCGTGACACGCTTATTGGTCTCGCAACTTTTTGACTTCATCTCTCGAAAGTCGATCGGTGTGAAGCAGCTCCAAAGGCTACAGGAAGAGATCGTTGTGATCTTGAATGAGCTTGAGATGTACTTCCGCCCGCGTTCTTCGACGTGATGGTGCATCTGTGTGTCCATATTGTGGATGACATAATAGACCTAGGGCCGTCATTCCTGCACAACATGATGCCGTTTGAGAGGATGAATGGGATCATCAAAGGATTCGTTCGTAACATGTCCCGTCCGGATGGAAGCATCGTCCAGGGCTATTTGGCACAAGAGTGCATCTCTTTCTGTGAGAATTTTCTATATGGCGCAGACCAGCCGCCTGGTGTTAGTGTTGGTTTGCCCGTTAACAAGCACGATGGGAGGCTCGAAGGAGATGGTCACTGCAACGGTCGCAGGGAACTGCACGTGGCATACTCAGATCGACGCAGCGACTTTGATAGAGCAAACTTGGTAGTGCTACAACACCTAGACGAGGTAGATCCTTTCGTGGCCTTCGCACAAAGAAATTATCGCAAAGAAGTATCGTGACCGGGGTATGCGGGGACGGACGCCGAAGTTACTAGAGAGCAAAACTCCACTTTCTGCATTGGTTCAAAGAGCATATTATTGCTAATCCCGGAGGAGGGCTCTAAGGACGGATTGCTCATATCGCCTTAGCACATGACCCCTCGCCCAACCTCGTAACCTATCGGGCATATGATATCAGCGGATACACGTTCTACGGAGGCAAAAGATATGGGCAAGTGATGATCGAGAACTCGGGGTGACGATGGAATGCATGACCGGCGGCGACAACGCACAACCGAGCGATTTTATGGAAGGGTCGAGGAGATCGGGAGCTTGACTACTGGACTGCACAACACGACGATGTTCCGTGTCGGATGGGCTAAGAATGTCGAAGAGAAAGCCGGATGTTCACTACCATGACTATACCCGACGCCAAGAGCGCTACCGTGAACGCTATCGCAAAAAAGGAGCCATGGGTACACGCTAAGCACGTGACACAATGCTTCTTCATAATCGACCAGCGCAATCCCAGCCGTGTTGTCGTGAGGAGAGGCAAAAGGAACATCATTGGAATGGATGGAGTCGCCAATGAGGAAGACTATGATCAGACGGCAACCCAATGAGGGAAGATGGCGATGATGATGAAGTATCGTCAAAGAAGAATCAATACTACATTACCTAAGAAAAATCGTACTCCATGGAAAAGGCAAAGTCACAATGAGGGTCTCAATTATTCTTGACGAACAAGAAGGGAAAGAAGCTGACTCAAAAGAAAACGTCGACCGAGGAAGCGTATGTTATGGGTCCAATGATGTGTAATATATATATGTTCCTATTTTGTATACACACTTAGCCATTATTATGCATGGGTCCAATGATGTGTAATATATATGTTCCTATTTTGCATACATATTTAACCGTCAAATGATGCAATATATATCGCCCTCC
This sequence comes from Aegilops speltoides, assembly GCA_021437245.1. NCBI lineage: Eukaryota > Viridiplantae > Streptophyta > Magnoliopsida > Poales > Poaceae > Aegilops > Aegilops speltoides. The sequence continues at coordinate 419,904,943 of CM038145.1, read as the reverse complement.
CTTCGTTCACTGCCCTCAGGAAATAAAAGTGGGAGTAGTAGCGACGGCAGTAGTAGCGTGTTTCTAATAAACCTCTGCTGGTACGCACCATAGTAGTAGCGAGTTTCCTATAAAGTGCTGCAGCTACAGATCATAGTAGTAGCGCGTTTCTCTGAAACCGCTGCAGCTACAGAATATAGTAGCAGCGCATTTTGACATAACGCGCTACTGCTACGTCCACTTAACCCAAAATTCGCACTCGCCCAGCTTCATCCCGCCATTTCCCCAAATCCCCTCTCTCTCCGCCCCCATCGCTCCGCCCGCGCGACCCGCCCCAGCGCTCACCCCGACTCACGGCGCCAGGCTAGCCCGGCGCTTCGCCCGTCTGGCCCTCGACCCGACTCGGGCGCTCGCCCCGACCACGCCGCCGCCCTCGCCCCGACCCAGCCGCTCGCCCCGACTCGGCCGGCGCTTCGCCCGACCTGGCGCGCTCGCCCCCGACCCGTCGGCCCTCGCCTCCCTCCTCTCCCCTGCCGGCCATCGTCGGGCCTGCCTCCTCGCCCCTGCACTCTCTGTAAACCCCCTCTCTGCTAGGGTTCTTCATGTTAATTAATTAGGTTATCTATTTAGTTATGAATTAGCTGAATTTATATGGAAATTTGAACTGGACATGTGATATGTGCATATGTCATGTTTTGGACATGTCATGTTTGGAAAATGATCCGAGTGGCCTATGTTACGCCGGAATGTTGATTCATTTCCGTTTCGGTGAATTTCAGGCGCTCGATATGTCCATTTTTTAGCAAAGGTCATGCCGAAATTTTCCGTGAATAAAGGCATGATTTGTGCTACATAGTTGGCATATCGAGTGCTGGCACATAGATTTCTTTTTATGTCATTTCTCATTTATTCATACTTTTAGAAATAAATGAGGCCACTTAATCATAGGAAACATGTCGAACAACGAAGAAACTGGGCCTTCTGACCAAGATGAAGACGAGATGGATTATGAGGGTGAACAAGAGTACCTCGACTATTTGACTGCTAAGCAAGGTTTGCAGGTCGGCCTCGATGATGGTACTGACGCCGACATCGACACCGACGGTGCCGGCACCGATGGCGGCGCCGAGACCGATGGGGAAGATACCGGCAGGGAAGGTACCGGCCCCGATGACGATACCAAAAAGAGGAAGCATAAGAAGCAGAGGATACGAAAACCTAACAAACTAGGGATTGGACGACTTGTGATCACAAAGATGGCACTGGCAAGTTTGAGCCGTTAGAGCGGAAGAACCTCGCAAGTGCTATGGGAACCAAGTAGGATGCATCCTACGGAATGCGTGAGCATCAAAGGCGATGACTTAAGGAGTAAAGAACATTTGACGCAGATTGCTCCTAACGAAGTTGCACAAGAGATTCAAGTTCCCGACGGGATGATAACATAGAACAACCGTGGGATGATCCGAAGATGAAAAAGATTAACAATCACGCCATGGGCATGTTCAGCAATGATTTGGCCTCCTGGAAAGGGAGGGTGAAACGAGCTATTGAGGCTGATGAACCCCTGTCCAAGATTCGGAGGAAAATCCGACACTTACGGAAGAGGAGTTGAAAAGTTCAAGGACACTTGCGCTACCGAGGCACCAAGGCTAAGGCTGCGAAATTCAAAAGCCTTTAGCAAAGGAACACGGAAGCATCGCCTCGGAAGCCGTGGCTACCTCGGTAAAAGGCCCATATGGGATAAGGAGGACGCGGGCGTGAAGCCGCGGGTCTCCTGCACCCCTTCGCGAAGTTCACCAACCCCTTGGAGCATGACTTCATCGGGGCCCGCTACAAGTGGGACAAGGAGAAAAGGTTTTTACACGGACAAGATCACGAGGAAATTGATTAGACTATGGAGAAGCAACACCGCTTGCAGCCGAAAGCCCTACTTCTCGGTGAGGCCCAAGTGGGACACCCTCTCAACCGGCCTTGAGCGAACTTAAGGGACTCCCGTTGGACCAGCGGCCGCAATATGGTCATGTGCATGGTCTTTGCCGAGACGGCGCCACGTGGAAGGTGTTTTACAACGACGGCCCGGAGGCCAAGAAGCGAAAAAGAAGTTTAGTCGGCGGACATCGGCGCAAAGGTGAAGCTTGCGGTCGAGAAAAAAGCAGCCGAGGACGAAAAAAGCAGCCGAGGACAAATATGAGTTGCTACATGAGCGGTCAATGCAGCTATAATCGCTGCGAAATGATTTCGCTACTAACTTGGTTCGATTATCATCAATCTGGCGAAGGAAAATCGCACAAGGCGGTACATGATTTCCGATGCCCGGTTTAAATCATGAGCAACTCCATGAACAACAACACCATCGCACCATCACTTGCTCAAGCAACCGGGCCTCCTCTCGCAGCCGCCGTCCGCTCATAGCAGCCCGTCCTCGGTCTCAAAGCGCTAGGTGGGCCTTCGTCTTTGGCTGAGCTCGACGCCGTCACGGTAATTACATGTCGCACCAACATATATATATATATATATATATATATATATATATAGATAATATTCCATTTTTGTTGCCTTTCGGTTGTTTTACACCACAGACATATGTGTTTGCAGTGAAAGAAACCCCATGCACCATACTCTACTTGATCAAAGGCGAGAAGGTGGGCGTGGGAAAGGGATGATAATGGACCCCTCTCAACGCACATTCCACAACCAGCCGATCCCGCTGGGCACTTGAGGTTAGCTTGACCGGTGTGAAATCGGGCACGAGGATTTGCCTCCTCGAGACAGCATGTGGGAGCGGACGACGAGACACCGCCATGGATTGGACGCTGCAAGGGTTGGGTGCTGCTATGGCGAAGAATCTTATTAAATGCGGAGCTGGCCGAGAGCACACCAATAACTACCACACATCAACAAGCATGTGCGGAGACCACCACCCCACCTACGCAATTACCAGCTCTGTAGTAGTGCCGGGTGAGAGCGGCGGACGACATGATGAAGGGGGTGCAATAGTCTTGGCTGATGTAATTTCTCTGTAGAGACGAGAGAATGGATGATGAGACGGAGGTCGACCCTATGGATTACCTCAATACAAACGCGTATGAGTGTGACATAGATATGATGAGTCAACCATATGACGAATCGGGCTATCAGCTTGCTAATGAGGATATGGATGATATGCCCGGGCAGGGCCGTACCATGGAATGCAAAAAGTCTCTCTTCATGAAATCCTCACAGGACACGCCTGAAGATGCCGCCTCAACACAGGCTCAACTAGCCGGGCGCGAGGGTCGTACAGTACTTAGCCCGGGAACACTTGGGCAGGGGTTAAGGAAGGGTCTGGAAGGTGTGCCCAAGAAAAAGGAGAGGAAGAGATCGGGAAGGTGCGCCTCCAAACAAGCCAGAGCACACAGCAGCCAGACGATGCATTCTGAAGAGCGTGTACCCGTGAAAGGTGCGGTCATGTTCCATCTCACGGGCGAGCCGATGCTACCGCCGAAACCGCTGGAGGCACTATCAGGGGATCTCAGGAGACTGCACGACCATGTCGCCGTCGAGAAAAGCCTACTAGCCTCAAAGGATCCGGGATATCCGACATCTGCGGCTCGTGTGCACGAGGGAAGTGCTACGTCGACCACGGCCCGCGGAGGTGTTCTTCCTGCGGTTTGACCATATCTTTGAGATGTTTCTAACAAGGCGACTTGATTTTACTATCGTCCGCCTTTTTGCGCTACATATGAGCTCCGTCTGAAGAGTGAAGAAGTCTCGCAAATCTGTGTGGCGGATCCGTACTACTTGCACGAGTCTTTCTTGAGTCTCGGCGACTTTGAGCGTGAAACTGCTAGGGAGTACCTCCAAAACTTCATGGTACAAAATAAGGACCGGGAAATTGTCCTCGTGCCTTATCATCCAAAGTAAGTCAGTTCCGGACAACCCTTTCGTACATTTCAATCATTCCTTCTCTCTCATATGGGGAATAATTTGAGGTGTCTTTTCCCCGCAGCAATGGGCGCGCCGTCCTTATCGTTCTTTACCCGCAAGTCTCCCACGCCGTGTATTTTGACCCTTCCAGAGACTACGAGAAAAAGGACTACACCCACATAATGAATATTCTAGATGATGCTCTCCAAGGCTTCAGCTTTAGAGGTGGCCACGTGCATATCAGGAAACAAAGGAACAAGAAGATGGGTTTCACGCATAAAACTAACTTCTCCTGCATCCATGTCCCAAAACCAAGCAAGAAGGATGGATTCTACATCGTCCATCTCATGATTCAGTTCAACACGGATCACCAAAAGCTTCGCATTAACAGCAGAAATGATGATCATATCCACAAGTGGCTAGAATCTCATGGAGAAGCGAATTATAAACTTAGAGATGACTTCTTTCGCATCCAAAGCGACATTGCGACGATCATCATGAAAGAAGTCGTCGATGAGAAGGGGATGTTCCACCATGGCCCTATATCGCGAGCTGACGTCCGAACTCGCATAGGCATGCAATGTCTAGACCTCACGCCGTTCAAGCAGCTAGGATTCGTCCTCGATGATATGGAAGGATGGAACTTCTAGTGATTTATGATGCCGATGATGATGATATGTGTCGGTTGAACTTGTATAGTTTTTGTAGCGATGAAACTTTGTGATGTCCACGGTCCCTGCCGAACTTGCGTAACGCTACTTTGTTAGTTTGCGTACGATGACCTGCGTACCTCTAGTTAATTAATTTGCGTACTGTATATGTTGCATCTAGTTTCTAACCTTTCTTTTTTGGTGTTGCTCTAATATATTTTGTTGCATATATATGATTGTACATCCTCTTCATGAACATGCATCTCTAACAGGTACCTAATTTCTTGATGGCGAGATGGAAATGCTATGTCGTGTACAAAGGGAAGGTTCCGGGGGTGTACAACGAGTGGCATGAGTGTCAGGCGCAAGTGAATGGGTTCACGGGTGCCAGCCATAAAGGCTTCAAAAGCAGACAAGAAGGAGAAGCTAGTTACTTGAGGTTCACGCTAGTGCAAGAGAGGACTCAGAATCGCCACCTCATGTCTTGCATGGTTCCGCTCTCACTCATAGTGATAGCACTTCTTGCGTATACCTTTGTTTAGATGGATGACGTTGTTGTAGTTGCAAGTATTCGAGACTTGCATGTATTGCAATTTTCGAGATGATGACAAGATATCACTTTGTGTTGGATGATGATTATGAAGAGACTATTTGTATGTACATGCTATGATTACATTTGTGGTCTTGCAGGCATTTGTATGTGTATCATGATGACATTTCTATGTGCTAAAGATTCTTCTACAAAGCGGTTCAAATACAAAACAAATATGCCAAAAAACTACTTAAATTAGCGATGGCGAGTGTACAAAAGTTAGCAGCGGCGCCTCAATAGCGAGAGCGCGTCCAACCAAAAGCGCTTAGCGCTACTAGCGATAGCGAAGCTTCCCTCAAAGCGCTGCTGCTACACTTGTGTAGCGAAGAGAGCGGGCGCACGCAGCATCTTGCTATGAGTTAGCTGTACCGCCGTATTAGTAGCGCGGGTACCCGCGCTACTGATACATCTAAAACCCGCGCTGCTGCTAGCCTTTTCCCTAGTAGTGATAGCCTTTCTCTTCTGGACGGCGGACCGCCGAAGATGCTCTTTAACTGGTTTTGCTGATGAGTCGACTCTAAGGCGATGCTCATCCAGTCCCCTGGGAACACCTGGCATGTCAGCTGGCTTCCATGCAAAAATGTCCCAGTTCTCACGGAGGAACTGGATGAGCGCTTCTTCCTATTTCGGGTCGAGTGTTGTGGAGATGTGGGTCGGGGCTGCATTGGGATCGGTCGGGTGAATGTGGACAGGCTTCGTCTCACTGGACGACTGAAATGCAGATTCTGTGGCGGGCTTCTTGGATTGCAGCAAATCACTTGGATCTGCGCTTTGCTTATATTCTTCAAACTCGACCGCTGTCACCTGGGAATCGGCAATCTTTGAGACCTTCTGAAAGCACTCTTCTGCCTTTTTCCGATCACCAGTGACAGTGATCACTCCTTTGGGGCCGGGCATCTTCAGTTTGAGGTACACGTAACATGGTCGAGCCATGAACCGTGCGTAAGCTGGTCTCCCCAAAATGGCATGGTATGCACTCTGAAAATCCACGACCTCAAACGTCAACTTCTCCTTGCGAAAATGTTTTGAATCACCAAACACCACGTCGAGCTATTTGGCGAGTGACTCGGCTTTCTTTCTAGGTATAACTCCATGAAAGCTCATATTCTTTGGTGCTCGATCTGGACATCGGAATGCCCATTCCTTTCAGTGTGTCTGCATACAACAAGTTCAGCCCACTACCACCGTCCATCAGCACTTTTGTCAGTCGAGTGCCTTCGACAACTGGATCGACCACCAAAGCTTGCCTCCCAGGAGTGGCAATATGAGTCGGGTGATCAGATTGGTCGAATGTGATGGGTGTTTGGGACCATCTCAGATAACTTGCTTTTGCTGGGGCAACCATGTTTACCTCACGGTTAATGACTTTCAGTCGACTCTTGCTTTCCACATCTGCAAAGATCATCAGAGTGGAGTTGACATGCGGATATCCTTCCTCAATGTCCTCCTTGTCTTCGGCCTTGTCCGACTCCTTTTCCTTGTCCTTAGATTGTTTTCCTTGAAACTGCTGGATCAGGAGTCGACATTGGCGAGTGGTATGCTTTGGGTAAATGATATTGCCCTCTTCATCTTTCTTCGTGTGGATGTGAAACGGCATATCCATCACGTCGTTCCCTTCCTTATCCTTCACCTTCTTAGGGTTCCAGGATCCTTTAGGTTTCCCTTTGAACTTTCCCTGAGTCACGGCTAGAGCCTCTCCAGGAGCTGCTGGTTCGGCCTTCCGCTTCTGTTTCCGACTGGTGTTTCCCTTCTCCGACTGACTCGGCTTGTACTTGCCGCTTCGGAGTCGGTCTTCTTCTTCGCCGTTGGCGTCCTTGGTAGCAATCTCCATCATCCGACTCAGGGTCATGTCTCCGGTTCGACCAAATTTCATACTCAATTCTCTGTTCTTGGCGCCATCCTTGAAGGCGCAGATCGCTGATGATCGAGACACATTCTCCACAAGTATGGTGCAAAGTGATCCATCTCTGAATATACTCTCGAGAGTCTCATTGGTCTTCGCACACAGACTTGCAGCTCATCAATCCAGCTGGCTGGTTGCAAGTTCCTTCAAGCGTTTCGACAAACACTCGGGACAGATCTTCCCAAGTGTAAATGCTGCTAGGAGGTGGCGATTCAACCACACTCTGGCAGAACCTTCCAACATGAGGGCAAATGCTTCATGGCCACCTCGTCATTCCCACCACCAATCTGAACCGCCACTCGGTAGTCTTCAAGCCAAGTTTGGGCTTAGACTCACCAAAGTGAACTTCTTGACTCTGTTGCCAACCTGAAATTGGGGGATCACTGCGGCTCGATAGCCCTGCTTTGAAACATTCTCGACCGAAACATGCACTCGACTGCTTGTGGGCGCATCTTTGTCGGGCCCGCCCCGATGGGCTCTATTCCGGTCGACCAAGCCTTGCACGATAATGGATCGCGCGTCGAAGCCTGGTTCCCTGCGGTCAACTGGAGCTCTTCGCCCCGTACTGAGCTGACGCCTGTCATCTTGCTGCCGAGGAGCATAAGACCCACCCCTCGGAGGGGAAGTGGGAACTCGACGCCTATCATCTCGGTCGTGTCGGTCTCCATACTGGTCTCGCCGATTCTCGCGCCCTTCACGCCGCGGAGGCGATCTGGGATCGTGGAGCCGGTGAACCGTATTCGCAGCGATGGATCGACCGTGAATTACATTGCGCGATCGCGACACGGCTGAATTCTGGTCCCGCCGCCGGAGCAAATCCCTGATCTGCATCAGGCCTCTGCCAGCTTCCGACTGAGAGGCCTGGATGGACTCTGCTATACGGGTCGCAGCTGCTAAATTCTGGATTGGGGTTCGATATACCTGAGTCGGCGGGAAGAGTTGACGTCGATTGGCGTCAGGAACTCGTTGCCGCGCACGCTCGTCGAGTGCTCGCTGAAGATTCTGTTGGGGAACGTAGTAATTTCAAAAATTTTCCTACGCACACGCAAGATCATGGTGATGAATAGCAACGAGAGGAGAGTGTTGTCCACATACCCTTGTAGACCCGGCGGAAGCGATCTGGCGTAGAGGAAGTAGTCGACGTTCTCCTCGCGATCCGACCGATCCGGCGCCGTTACTCCGGTGCCCCGAGTTCTTGACACACGTACAGCTCGATGGCGTCCCTCGTACTCGATCCAGCCGAGTGTCGAGGAGAGTTCCACAAGACGACGGCGTGGTGACGATCTTGATGTTTCACGGCCAGAGGGCTTCGCCTAAGCTTCGCGACGGTATAACCGAGGTGGAATATGGTGGAGGGGGGCACCGCACACGGCTAAGGAACGATCCGTAGATCAACTTGTGTGTCCTAGGGTGCCCCCTGCCCCCGTATATAAAGGAGCAAGGGGGAGGGGGCCGGCCGGCCAAGGGAGGCGCGCCAGGGAGTCCTACTCCCTCGGGAGTAGGATTCCCCCAATCCTAGTTGGACTAGGATTCCCGGGGGAAAGAGAGAGAGGGGGCGGCCCCTTTCCTAGTCCTAGTAGGACTAGGGAAGGGGAGGCTGTGCCACCTAGGGCTGGCCCTTCTCCTTTCCACTAAGGCCCACTATGGCCCATTTACCTCCCGGGGTTCCGTAACCTCCGGTACTCGATAAATTCCTGTTTTACTCGGAACCATTCGAACTCCAAACATAGGCTTCCAATATATCAATCTTTATGTCTCGACCATTTCGAGACTCCTCGTCATGTCCGTGATCACATCCGGGACTCCGAACTTCTTGGTACATCAAAATACATAAACTCATAATAACCATCATCGAAACCTTAAGCGTGCGGACCCTACGGTTCGAGAACAATGTAGACATGACCTAGAACTATTCTCGGTCAATAACCAATAGCGGGACCTGGATGCCCATATTGGTTCCTACATATTCTACGAAGATCTTTATCGGTCGACCGCATAACAACATACGTTGTTCCTTTGTCATCGGTATGTTACTTGCCCGAGATTCGATCGTCGGTATCCAATACCTAGTTCAATCTCGTTACCAGCAAGTCTCTTTACTCGTTCCGTAATACATCATCTCACAACTAACTCATTAGTTGTTATGCTTGCAAGGCTTCATGATGTGCATTACCGAGAGGGCCAGAGATACCTCTCCGACAATCGGAGTGACAAAACCTAATCTCAAATCGCCAACCCAACATCTACCTTTGGAGACACCTGTAGTACTCCTTTATAATCACCCGATTACGTTGTGACGTTTGGTAGCACCAAAGTGTTCCTCCGTAAACGGAGTTGCATAATCTCATAGTTACAGGAACATGTATATGTCATGGATAAAAGCAGTAGCAACATACTAAGCGATCGTGTGCTAGGCTAATGGAATGGGTCATGTCAATCAGATCATTCTACTAATGATGTGACCTCGTTAATCAAATAACAACTCTTTGTTCATGGTGGAAACATAACCATCTTTTATTAACAAGCTAGTCTAGTAGAGGCATACTAGTGACATGTTGTTTTGTCTATGCATTCACACATGTATCATGTTTCCGGTTAATACAATTCTAGCATGAATGATGAACATTTATCATGAAATAAGGAAATAAATAATAACTTTATTATTGCCTCTAGGGCATATTTCCTTGATCTCCCACTTGCACTAGAGTCAATAATCTAGATTACATAGTAATGATTCTAACACCCATGGAGTCTTGGTGCTGATCATGTTTTGCTCGTGGAAGAGGCTTAGTCAACGGTGCGCAACATTCAGATCCGTATGTATCTTGCAAATCTCTATGTCTCCCACGGACTAAGTCCGGATGGAATTGAAGCGTCTCTTGATGTGCTTGGTCCTCTTGTGAAATCTGGATTCCTTTGCTAAGGCAATTGCTCGAGATTGTCACGAAGATTTTCATTGAACCCGATGCACTAGGTATGACACCTAGATCGGATATGAACTCCTTCATCCGACTCCTTCATTAGCTGCTTCGAAGCTGCTATGTACTCCGCTTCACATGTAGATCCCGCCACGACGCTTTGTTTAGAACTGCACCAACCGACAGCTCCTCCGTTTAGTGTAAATCGTATCCGGTCTGCGATTTAGAATCGTCCGGATCAGTGTCAAAGCTTGCATCAACGTAACCGTTCGATGAGCTCTTTGTCACCTTCATATACGAGAAACATATCCTTAGTCCTTTTCGGTATTTCGGGATGTTCTTGACCGCTGTCGATGATCCACTCTGGATTACTTTGGTACCTTCCTGCTAGGCTTATAGCAAGGCACACATCAGGTCTGGTACACAGCATTGCATACATGATAGAGCCTATGGCTGAAGCATAGGGAACATCTTTCATTTTCTCTCTATCTTCTGCAGTGGTCGGGCATTGAGTCTTACTCAACTTCACACCTTGTAACACAGGCAAGAACCCTTTCTTTGCTTGATCCATTTTGAACTTCTTCAAAAAATTTTCAAGGTATGTGCTTTGTGAAAGTCCAATTAAGCGTCTTGATCTATCTCTATAGATCTTAATGCCCAATATGTAGGCAGCTTCACCGAGGTCTTTCATTGAAAAACTCTTATTCAAGTATCCCTTTATGCTATCCAGAGATTCTATATCATTTCCGATCAGCAATATGTCATCTACATATAATATCGAAATGCTACTGAGCTCCCACTCACTTTCTTGTAAATCTGAGGCTTCTCCAAAAGTCTGTACAAACCCAAATGCTTTGATCACACTATCAAAGCGTTTATTCCAACTCGAGATGCTTGCACCAGTCCATAGATGGATCGCTGGAGCTTGCACACTTTGTTAGCTCCTTTGGATCGATAAAACCTTCGGTTGCATCATATACAACTCTTCTTCCGTAAATCCATTCAGAATGCAGTCTTTACATCCATTTGCCAAATTTCATAATCATAAAATGCGGCAATTGCTAACATGATTCGGACGGACTTAAGCATCGCTACGGGTGAGAAGGTCTCATCGTAGTCAATCCCTTGAACTTGTCGAAAACCTTTTGCGACAAGTCGAGCTTTATAAACGATAACATTACCGTCAGCGTCAGTCTTCTTCTTGAAGATCCACTTGTTTTCTATTGCTTGCCTATCCTCGGGCAAGTCAACCAAAGTCCATACTTTGTTTTCATACATGGATCCCATCTCAGATTTCATGGCCTCAAGCCATTTTGCGGAATCTGGGCTCACCATCGCTTCTTCATAGTTCGTAGGTTCATCATGATCTAGTAGCATGATTTCCAGAACAGGATTATCGTACCACTCAGTGCGGATCTTACTCTGGTTGATCTACGAGGTTCTGCAGTAAACTTGATCTGAAGTTTCATGATCAACATCATCAACTTCCTCACTACTTGGTGTAGGTGTCTCAGAAACCGGTTTCTGCGACGAACTACTTTCAAGTAAGGGAGAAGGTACTATTACCTCATCAAGTTCCACTTTCCTCCCACTCACTTCTTTCGAGAGAAACTCCTTCTCTAGAAAGGATCCATTCTTAACAACGAATGTCTTGCCTTGGATCTGTGATAGAAGGTGTACCCAACTGTCTCCTTTGGGTATCCTATGAAGACACATTTCTCGATTTGGGTTCGAGCTTATCGGTTTGAAGCTTTTTCACATAAGCATCGCATCCCCAAACTTTAAGAAGCGACAACTTTGGTTTCTTGCTAAACCATAGTTCATAAGGTGTCGTCTCAGCGGATTTCGATGGTGTTCTATTCAGTGTGAACGCGCCGTCTCTAGAGCATAACCCCAAAGCGATAGCGGTAAATCTGTAAGAGACATCATAGATCGCACCATATCTAGTAAAGCACGATTCGACGTTCGGACACACCATTACGCTGTGGTGTTCGGGTGGCGTGAGTTGCTAAACTATTCCGCATTGTTTCAAATGTAGACCAAACTCGTAACTCAAATATTCACCTCCACGATCGGATCGTAGAAATTTAATTTTCTTGTTACGATGATTTTCAACTTCACTCTGAAATTCTTTGAACTTTTCAAACGTTTCAGACTTATGTTTCATTAAGTAGATATACCCATATCTGCTTAAGTCATCTGTGAAGGTGAGAAAATAACGATATCCGCCACGAGCCTCAACATTCATCGGACCACATACATCCGTATGTATGATTTCCAACAAATCTGTTGCTCTCTCCATAGTACCGGAGAACGGTGTTCTAGTCATCTTGCCCATGAGGCACGGTTCATAAGTGCCAAGTGATTCATAATCAAGTGACTCCAAAAGTCCATCAAGATGGAGTTTCTTCATGCGCTTTACACCGATATGACCTAAGCGGCAAGTGCCACAAATAAGTTGCACTATCATTATCAACTCTGCATCTTTTGGCTTCAACATTATGAATATGTGTATCACTACTATCGAGATTCATCAAAATAGACCACTCCTCAAGGGTGCATGACCATAAAAGATATTACTCATATAAATAGAACAACCATTATTCTCGATTTAAATGAATAACCGTCTCGCATCAAACAAGATCCAGATATAATGTTCATGCTCAACGCAGCACCAAATAACAATTATTTAGGTCTAAAACTAATCCCGAAGGTAGATGTAGAGGTAGCGTGCCGACCGCGATCACATCGACTTTGGAACCATTTCCCACGCGATCGTCACCTCGTCCTTTCCCGGTGTTAAGCTAATCGTAGTCCTGTTTGAGTTGCAAATATTAGCAGCAGAACCGATATCAAATACCAGTGCTCTGCGAGCTCTAGTAAGGTACACATCAATAACATGTATATCACATATACCTTTGTTCACCTTGCCATCCTTCTTATCCGCCAAATACTTGGGGCAGTTCCGCTTCGGTGTCGACCGCTTGCGGTAGAAGCACTCAGTTTCAGGCTTAGGTCCGGACTTGGGTTTCTTCTCTGAGCAGCAACTTGCTTGCTGTTCTTCTTGAAGTTCCTTCTTCTTCCCTTTGCCTTTCTTCTTGAAACTAGTGGTCTTATTGACCATAAACACTTGATGCTCCTTCTTGATTTCTACCTCCAGCCTTTAGCATTGCGAAGAGCTCGAGCATAGTCTTTACTAACCCTTGCATATTATAGTTCATCACGAAGCCTTTGTAGCTTGGTGGCGGTGATTGAAGAATTCATCAATGACACAATCATCGGAAGATTAACTCCCAATTGTGTCAAGTGATTGTAGTACCCGGACATTACGAGTATATGTTCACTAATGAACTATTCTCCTCCATCTTGCAGCTATAGAACTTGTTGGAGACTTCATATCTCTCAATCCGGGCATTACTGTTGGAATATCAACTTCAACTCTGGAACATCTCATATGCTCCATGACGTTCAAAACGTCGTTGAAGTCCCGGTTCTAAGCCGTAAAGCATGGCACACTGAACTATAGAGTAGTCATCAGCTTTGCTCGCCAGACGTTCTTAACGTCGTCGGCGGTTGCATCAAGAAGAGTTCTGGCACCTAGCGGTGCATCGGGGCGTAACTCTTACGTGCAGCAATGAGGATGATCCTCAAATTACGGACCCGATCCGTGTAATTGCTACCATCATCTTTCAACTTTGCTTTCTCGAGGAACGCATTAAAATTCAACGGAACAACAGCACGAGCCATCTATCTACAATCAAACATAAACAAGCAAGATACTATCAGGTACTAAGTTCATGATAAATTTAAGTTCAATTAATCATATTACTTAAGAACTCCCACTTAGAAAAACATCTCTCTAGTCATCCAAGTGATCACGTGATCCAAATCAACTAAACCATAACCGATCATCACGTGAAATGGAGTAGTTTTCAATGGTGAACATCTTATGTTGATCATATCTACTATATGATTCACGCTCGACCTTTCGGTCTCCGTGTTCCGAGGCCATATCTGCATATGCTAGGCTCGTCAAGTATAACCCGAGTATTCTGCGTGTGCAAAACTGGCTTGCACCCGTTGTAGATGGACGAGAGCTTATCACACCCGATCATCACGTGGTGTGCAGGCACGACGAACTTTGGCAACGGTGCATACTCGGGAGAACACTTCTTGATAATTTAGTGAGAGATCATCTTATAATGCTACCGTCAATCAAAGCAAGATAAGATGCATAAAAGGATAAACATCACATGCAAATCAATATAAGTAATATGATATGGTCATCATCATCTTGTGCTTCATGATCTCCATCTTGCAGCATCACCATGATCACCATCGTCACCGCGCGACACCTTGATCTCCATCGTAGCATCGTTGTCGTCTCGCCAAACTTATGCTTCTCGACTATCGCTACCGCTTAGTGATAAAGTAAAGCATTACAGAAGCGATTGCATTGCATACAATAAGCGACAACCATATGGCTCCTGCCGATTGCCGATAACCGGTTACAAAACATGATCATCTCATACAATAAAATATAGCATCACGTCTTGACCATATCACATCACAACATGCCTGCAAAAACAAGTTAGGCGTCCTCTACTTTGTTGTTGCAAATTTTACGTGGCTGCTACGGGCTTAAGCAAGAACCAGTCTCACCTCGCATCAAAACCACAGCGATACTTCGTCAAATAGACTCCGTTTAACCTTCTCAAGGACGGGCGTAGCCACACTCAGTTCAACTAAAGTGAGAGAGCAGACACCCACCAGTCACCTTTAAGCAACGAGTGCTCGTGGCGGTGAAACCAGTCTCGCGTAAGCGTCACGCGTAATGTCGGTGCAGGCCGCTTCATCTCACAATACCGCTGAACCAAAGTATGACATGCTGGTAGGTAGTATGACTTGTATCGCCCACAACTCACTTGTGTTCTACTCGTGCAAAACATCAAACCATAAAAAAACTAGGCTCGGATGCCCTTTGTTGGGGAACGTAGTAATTTCAAAAATTTCCTACGCACACGCAAGATCATGGTGATGAATAGCAACGAGGGGAGAGTGTTGTCCACATACCCTTGTAGACCCAAGCGAAGCGATCACAGCGTAGAGGAAGTAGTCGACGTTCTCCTCGCGATCCGACCGATCCGGCGCCGTTACTCCGGCGCCCGAGTTCTTGACACACGTACAGCTCGATGGCGTCCCTCGTACTCGATCCAGCCGAGTGTCGAGGGAGAGTTCCACAAGACGACGGCGTGGTGGACGATCTTGATGTTTCACCGGCGCGAGGGCTTCGCCTAAGCTTGCATGACGGTATAACCGAGGTGGAATATGGTGGAGGGGCACCGCACACGGCTAAGGAGCGATCCGTAGATCCAACTTGTGTGTCCTAGGGTGCCCCCTGCCCCGTATATAAAGGAGCAAGGGGGGGGCGGCCGGCCAAGGGAGGCGCGCCAGGAGTCCTACTCCCTCCGGGAGTAGGATTCCCCCAATCCTAGTTGGACTAGGATTCCGGAGGGGAAAGAGAGAGGGGGGGGCCCCTTTCCTAGTCCCAGTGGGACTAGGGGAAGGGGGCCTTGCGACCACCTAGGGCTGGCCCTTCTCCTTTCCACTAAGGCCCACTATGGCCCATTTACCTCCCGGGGTTCCGTAACCTCCAGTACTCAGTAAATTCTGTTTTACTTGGAACCATTCGAACTCCAAACATAGGCTTCCAATATATCAATCTTTATGTCTCGACCATTTCAAGACTCCTCGTCATGTCCGTGATCACATCCGGGACTCGAACTTCTTGGTACATCAAAATACATAAACTCATAATAAGCATCGCCATCGAAACCTTAAGCGTGCGGACCCTACGGTTCGAGAACAATGTAGACATGACCTAGAACTATTCTCGGTCAATAACCAATAGCGGGACCTGGATGCCCATATTGGTTCCTACATATTCTACAAAGATCTTTATCGGTCAGACCGCATAACAACATATGTTGTTCCCTTTGTCATCGGTATGTTACTTGCCCGAGATTCGATCGTCGGTATCCAATACCTAGTTCAATCTCGTTACCAGCAAGTCTCTTTACTCGTTCCGTAATACATCATCTCACAACTAACTCATTAGTTGTTATGCTTGCAAGGCTTGATGATGTGCATTACCGAGAGGGCCAGAGATACCTCTCCGACAATCGGAGTGACAAAACCTAATCTCAAAATCGCCAACCCAACATCTACCTTTGGAGACACTTGTAGTACTCCTTTATAATCACCCGATTCGTTGTGACGTTTGGTAGCACCAAAGTGTTCCTCCGTAAGCGGAGTTGCATAATCTCATAGTTACAGGAACATGTATATGTCATGGATAAAAGCAGTAGCAACATACTAAACGATCGTGTGCTAGGCTAATGGAATGGGTCATGTCAATCAGATCATTCTACTAATGATGTGACCTCGTTAATCAAATAACAACTCTTTGTTCATGGTCAGGAAACATAACCATCTTTTATTAACAAGCTAGTCTAGTAGAGGCATACTAGTGACATGTTGTTTTGTCTATGCATTCACACATGTATCATGTTTCCGGTTAATACAATTCTAGCATGAATGATAAACATTTATCATGAAATAAGGAAATAAATAATAACTTTATTATTGCCTCTAGGGCATATTTCCTTCAGATTCTCCAAACGAGCGCGTTCGGCCAAATTGGCCAAACGTGCCTCCTCCAAGGCGCGAGCCTCGGGGGTTTCTCCTGCGATGGGAGTATGCAGGGCATCCATGTTCCTGCGGCGAAGTTCCTCTCTTTGCAGAGAGTCGAGTGGCTCGGGCTGGTACTCTTCGTGGTCTCGTGCGGGGTCGTCTCCGCCGCCTGCCCCGCCCTCATGGGCGAAGCCAGGGGGACTGCGAGGTCCGTTGACCATCAGGATTTGCACCGCCGGATCAGATGCAGTCTCTACGGAGCCAGTTGACAGATCGAACAGGCCGTAGAGAGATTCGTCGGGCTCGATTGCCGCAACTTGGGTGGTGGCCGTCTGGCGAGCCACCGCGTGTCTCACCCACCGCTGAAGCCTCGACCGACCAGAGCGCTTGCGCTGACGGGAGACCGGGAGGGTGGTCGATAGGGGAGTCGACCGATACGGGTCGGCGGTTATCGCAGCAGAACGCCGCGGACACATGCTCGAAAATCGCGCGCATCATCGGACGGGAGCACATCAACGTCGAGTGGAGCCTCCACGAGCGGCGGAGTCGTTGGCGGCGAAGGTGAGCGCCGAGACGGATCTCCCGACCCTCGACCAAAACTCCAGCAGTCATCATGATGAATATACTCGGAAGAATCGCAACTTCTCCAAAAAATCGCTAAAACACCGGCCCCACGGTGGGCGCCAACTGTCGTGGTTCTAAGTCTGACAGTAGAGTGGGGGGTAGGTATGGAGAGGCAAGGTTCTAGCTATGGAGAGGTTGTAAAACACAAGGGATGTACGAGTTCAGGCCCTTCTCGAAGGAAGTAAAAGCCCTACGTCTCGGAGCCCGGAGGTGGTCGAGTGCATTATGTGTATATGAGTTACAGGGGTGCGAACCCTTCTGCCTGTGGAGGGGGGTGGCTTATATAGAGTGCGCCAGGACCCCAGCCAACCCACGTAATGAAGGGTTTAATGTACATTAAGTCCGGGGCGTTACTGGTAACGCCCCACATAAAGTGTCTTAACTACCATAAAGTCTACTTAACTATTGACCGTAAAGATCAGAGTGCCTCTTGACCTTCTGGTGGTCGAGTGAGTCTTCATGGTCGAGTCCTTCAAGTCAGTCGAGTGGGTTCTTCGTAGGTCGACTGGAAGGTGATCTCTTCTAAGGGTGTCCTTGGGCAGGGTACTTAGATCAGGTCTATGACCCTACCCTAGGTACATGACTCCATCAGCCGTGATGTAGCCTGTGAATACAAAGAAAAGGTTGGGCGTTCATGCGCTGGTCGGAAGAAAAAATTCTTGTGTCCTATGTCCATCTTCTTCTTCCATTGACTGAGAGTTGTAAGTGAGAGGGCGAGGAGAGCTAGGGCAAGGCCACGGCACCAACAATTATACCACTGAAACATTCACTATTTATATTTTTTCTATGACTTGAAAGATGTCTGTGGGAATTTAAAATTACAATCCAAATTGAAATAATTTCTTTTGAGATCTTTTGAATTATGATTTGATTTTATATTAATTTTACTCTCATTTTTCCTCTGTAAATTCCTTCTCCTTTTTTTTTGCGGAAATCCTCTGGAAATTCCTTAAAGTGACTGCTAAGGAGTTTTGAATCCAATTTGAATGACCCAAAAATCAATGGAACTTAAAATAAACAATATACTTACCAAAAAATAGAGAAAATATTTTTGGTATCTTAAATTAGATTGTATGCAATAACTTTTAGAATTAATGAAGCAATCACAAAGATTATACAGTTAAAACAAGTGAGATATGGTCTATTTAGACAAAAACTGCATAGATTTTTCCCTTTAGTAAACGTGATGCAATTTTGTCTAAACAATTCTTTATTTATCATACTTTAAAAGTTTGACTTCAGATCACCCTTGAATTTCAATTAATTTGGAGGCGGTAACGTAGGATTTGTACACCACATGGATGCATGCCTCATCTCTTATATCCATAAAAATCATAAATTTTGATTTGCTTTCAAAAAAAGAAAATAATTTAAATGATCTTTAAATAGATAAGTATTATTTAAATTTCCTAAACTGGAGTGAGGTTTTCTCTTTTGGTTAAAAAGAGAAAAGACACCCCCACCCCCAAGCCCCTCTCGTGCCGCTCCCGCGAGCGATTGAGAGGGTGAACCCTAGCCGTCGCCGAACCACCTCCCATCCCTCCTTTCCCTCCCCTCGCCATCGTCAGAGTGTGTAGTGGGACGAAGCCCGTTGGCTTCGGTAGCGGCGGGGCCTTCTCTCCCCTCCCCTTGTTTTAGGACGGCGCGGGACGATACACCGTTCTGGCGCTTCCTCCTGGGCACGGCAGTGCAAGGGCGGGCTCCTACAAACACGACCCGGGTGGCCTCCCATTAGCGTGGATGGTTGGCGCGCATCAGGAGCCCTCGTCTGAAGCGCTGGCATGGCTATCAGGTGGTGGTGCATGCGAGGGCGCGATGCAGTGGTGGTAGATCTAACGCACGGCGGTTACCTGCTGCGTGAGCTAGGAGCGATGCGGCTTGCTGACCCCGGGGTCGTCGGTGTTGGGGAACGTAGCAGAAATTCAAAATTTTCTACGCATCACCAAGATCAATCTATGGAGATTCTAGCAACAAGAGAGAGGGGAGTGCATCTTCATACCATGGAAGATCGCGATGCGGAAGCGTTACAAGAACGCGGATGAAGGAGTCGTACTCGTAGCGATTCAGATCGCGGTTGATTCCGATCTAAGCACTGAACAACGGTGCCTCTGTTTTCAACACACGTACAGCCCGGGGACGTCTCCTCCTTCTTGATCTTGCAAGGGGAGAGGAGAAGTTGAGGGAGAACTCAGACAGCACGACGGCATGGTGGTGATGGAGCTCGTGGTTCTCCGGCAGGGCTTCGCCAAGCACTACGGAGGAGGAGGAGGTGTTGGAGGAGGGAGAGGGCTGCGCCAGGGGAAGGGTGCGGCTGCCCTCTCTCTCCCTCACTATATATAGGGGGAAGGGAGGAGGTGGAGGCGCCCTAGGGTTCCCTAAGGGAGGGGCGGCAACCACAGGGGAAACCCTAGATGGGTTTTGGGCGCCCCCACCCCCTAGGAAACTTGCCCCCCAAGCCGGGAGGGGCGGCTGCCCTAGGGGTCGCACCCTGACCTCTCCTGGTTACGTGAAATGGGGTGGGAGGGGCGCTCAGCCCCTTAGTGGGCTGATGTGCCCTCTCCCCTTGGCCCAGAAGGCCCCCCAACGCTTGTCGGGGCCTCCGAAACCCCTTTCGGACACGCTGGTCATCACCTGGTACCCCCGGAACAATTCCGGACTCCAATACCCTTCGTCCAATATACCGATCTTCACCTCCGGACCATTCCGGAGCTCCTCGTCATGTCCAGGATCTCATCCGGGACTCCGAACAACCTTCGGTAACTACAAACTATTTCCCATAACAACTCTAGTGTCACCGAACCTTAAGTGTGTAGACCCTACGGGTTCGGGAACCATGCAGACATGACTGAGACACCTCTCCGACCAATAACCAATAGCGGGATCTGGATACCCATATTGGCTCCCACATGTTCCACGATGATCTCATCGGATGAACCACGATGTCAAGGATTCAATCAATCCCGTATGCAATTCCCTTTGTCAATCGGTATGTTACTTGCCCGAGATTCGATCGTCGGTATCCCAATACCTCGTTCAATCTCGTTACCGGCAAGTCACTTTACTCGTTCCGTAATGCATGATCCCGTGACTAACTACTTAGTCACATTGAGCTCATTATGATGATGCATTACCGAGTGGGCCCAGAGATACCTCTCCGTCTCACGGAGTGACAAATCCCAGTCTTGATTCGTGCCAACACAACAGACACTTTTGGAGATACCCGTAGTGCACCTTTATAGCCACCCAGTTATGTTGTGACGTTTGGCACACCCAAAGCATTCCTACGGTATCCGGGAGTTGCACAATCTCATGGTCTATGGAAATGATACTTGACATTAGAAAAGCCTTTAGCAAACGAACTACACGATCTTGTGCTATGCTTAGGATTGGGTCTTGTCCATCACATCATTCTCCTAATGATGTGATCCCGTTATCAATGACATCCAATGTCCATGGTCAGGAAACCATGACCATCTGTTGATCAATGAGCTAGTCAACTAGAGGCTCACTAGGGACATGTTGTGGTCTATGTATTCACACATGTATTGCGGTTTCCGGTCAATACAATTATAGCATGAATAATAGACAATTATCATGAACAAGGAAATCCAATAATAACCATTTTATTATTGCCTCTAGGGCATATTTCCAACAGTCTCCCACTTGCACTAGAGTCAATAATCTAGTTCACATCACTATGTGATTGTAATGAATCGACACCCATGGGGTTTGATCATATCTCGCTTGTGAGAGAGGTTATTAGTCAACGGATCTGAACCTTTCAGATCCGTGTGTGCTTTGCAAATCTCTATATCATCTCCTAGATGCAGCTACCACGCTCTATTTGGAGCTATTCCAAATAACAGTTCTACTATATGAATCCGGTTTACTACTCAGAATAATCCGGATTAGTGTCAAAGTTTGCATCGGCGTAACCCTTTACGATGAACTCTTTTACGACCTCCATAACTGAGAAAATTCCTTAGTCCACTAGTTTTTTTAGGGCAAGTTAGTCCACTAGTTACTAAGGATAAATTTGACCGCTGTCCTATGATCTATTCCTGGATCACTCTTGTACCCCTTGACTGACTCATGGCAAGGCACATTTCAGGTGCGGTACACAACATAGCGTACTATAGAGCCTACGTCTAAAGCATAGGGGATGACCTTCGTCCTTTCTCTCTCTTCTGTCGTGGTCATGTCTTGAGTCTTACTCAATATTCACACCTTATAACACAGCCAAGAACTCCTTTGCCGATCTATTTTGAACTCCTTCAAAATCTTGTCACGGTATGTATTTATTTGAAAGTACTATGAACCGTTTTTGATCTATCCTTATAGATCTTGATGCTCAATGTTCAAGTAGCTTAATCCAGGTTTTCCATTGACAAACACTTTTCAAATAACCCTATATGCTGTCCAGAAATTCTACATCATTTCTGATCAACAATATGTTAATAACATATACTCATCAGAAATTCTATAGTGCTCCCACTCACTTCTTTGGAAATACAAGTTTCTCATAAACTTTGTATAAACCCAAAATCTTTGATTATCTCATCAAAGCGTATATTCCAACTCCGAGATGCTTACTCCAGTCCTTAGAAGGATTGCTGGAGCTTTGCATACCTGTTAGCATCTTTTAGGATTGACAAAACCTTTTGGTTGTATCACATACAATATTTCCTCAAGAATATCATCAAGGAAACAATGTTTTTGACATCCTATCTGCAAGATTTCATAAATCATGCAGTAACTGCTAATATAATTCCAATAGACTCTTTAGCATCGCTACGAGTGAGAAAGTCTCATCGCAGTCAACTCCTTGAACTTGTCGGAAAACATCTTAATGACAAGTCGAGCTTTCTTAATGGTGACACTTACTATCATTGTCCGTCTTTCTTTTAAAATCCATATGTACTCAATAGCCTTATGACCATCGAGTAGTTCTGCCAAAGTCTACACTTTGTTTTCATACATGGATCCTCTCTCGGATTTTATGGCCTCGAGCCATTCATTGGAATCCAGGCCCACCATCGCTTCTCCGTAGCTCGTAGGTTCATTGTTGTCTAGCAACATGACCTCCAACACAGGATTACGTACCACTCTGAAGCAGTACGCATCCTTGTCGACCTACGAGGTTTGGTGGTGACTTGATCCGAAGTTTCATGATCACTATCATAAGCTTCTACTTCAATTGGTGTAGGTGCCACAGGAACAACTTCCTATGCCCTGCTACACACTAGTTGAAGTGATGGTTCAACAACCTCATCAAGTCTCCACCATCCTCCCACTCAATTCTTTCAAGAGAAACCTTTCCTCGAGAAAGGACCCGTCTCTAGAAACAATCACTTTTGCTTACGGATCTGAAATAGGAGGTATACCTAACTGTTTTGGGTGTCCTATGAAGACGTATTTATCCTCTTTGGGTTCGAGCTTATCAAGATGAAACTTTTTCACATAAGCATCACAGCCCCAAACTTTCAAAAAACGACAGCTTAGGTTTCTCTAAACCATAGATCATACGGTGTCATCTCAACGGAATTACGTGGTGCCCTATTTAAAGTGAATGTGGTTGTCTCTAATACCTGACCCATGAACAATAGTGGTAATTCGATAAGAGACACCATGGTATGCCCCATATCCAATAGGGTGCATCTATGATGTTCGGACACACCATCACACTATGGTGTTCCAGGCGGTGTTAGTTGTGAAACAATTTCCACAATGTCTCAATTGTGTACCAAACTCACAACTCAGATATTCATCTCTATGATCATATCATAGACATTTTATCCTCTTGTCACGAAGATCTTCAACTTCCCTCTGAAATTACTTGAACCTTTCAATAATTCAGAATATACTCAACATCTACTCAAATCATCTGTGAAGTAAGAACATAACGATATCCACTGCATGCCTCAGCACTCATTGGACTGCACACATGAAAATGTGTTACTTCCAACAAGTTGCTTTCTTGTTCTATCTTACTGAAAATGAGGTTTTGCAGTCATCTTGCCCATGTGGTATGATTTGCATGTCTCAAGTGATTCAAAATCAAGTGAGTCCAAACAATCCATCTGCATGGAGTTTCTTCATGCGTACATACCTATAGACATGGTTCACATGTCTCAAACTTTTCAAAAAACGAGTGAGTCCAAAGATCCATCAACATGGAGATTCTTCATGCGTTTTATACCAATATGACTTACATGGCAGTGCCACAAGTAGGTGGTACTATCATTACTATCTTATATCTTTTGGCATGAAAATGTGTATCATTACGATCGAGATTCAATAAAACATTCATTTAGGTGCAAGACCATTGAAGGTATTATTCAAATAAACAGAGTAACCATTATTCTCCTTAAATGAATAACCGTATTGTGATAGACATAATCCAATCATATCTATGCTCAACGCAAACACCAAATAACAATTATTTAGGTTTACCACCGATCCCAATGGTAGAGGGAGCGTGCAATGTTTGATCACATCAATCTTGGAAATACTTCCAACACATATCGTCACCTCGCCTTTAGCTAGTATCCGTTTGTTCCGTAGCCTTTTATTTCGAGTTACTAATAATTAGCAACTGAACCAGTATCTATTACCATGGTGCTACTAGGAGTACTAGTAGAGTACACATTAATATAATGTATATCCAATATACTTCTGTCGACCTTGCCTGCCTTCTTATCTACCAAGTATCTAGGGTAATTTTGCTCCAGTGACCGTTCCCCTTATTACAGAAGCACTTAGTCTCGGGTTTGGGTTCAACCTTGGGTTTCTTCTGTTGGAAATATGCCCTAGAGGCAATAATAAAAGTATTATTATATTTCCTTGTTCATGATAAATTGTCTTTTATTCATGCTATAACTGTATTATCCGGAAATCGTAATACACGTGTGAATACATAGACCACAATATGTCCCTAGTGAGCCTCTAGTTGACTAGATCGTTGTGATCAACAGATAGTCATGGTTTCCTGGCTATGGACATTGGATGTCGTTGATAACGGGATCACATCATTAGGAGAATGATGTGATGGACAAGACCCAATCCTAAGCATAGCACAAGATCGTGTAGTTCGTTTGCTAGAGCTTTTCCAATGTCAATTATCTCTTCCTTAGACCATGAGATCGTGTAACTCCCGGATACTGTAGGAGTGCTTTGGCTGTATCAAATGTCACAACATAACTGGGTGACTATAAAGGTGCACTACAGGTATCAACGAAAGTGTCTGTTGGGTTGACACGGATCGAGACTGGGATTTGTCACTCCGTATGACGGAGAGGTATCTCTGGGCCCACTCGGTAATGCATCATCATATTGAGCTCAAAGTGACCAAGTGGTTGGTCACGGGATCATGCATTACTGATGCAGTAAAGTGACTTGCGTAACGAGACTGAACAAGGTATTGGGATACCGACGATCGAGTCTCGGGCAAGTAACGTACCGATTGACAAAGAGAATTGTATACGGGGTTTGATCGAATCCTCGACATCATGGTTCAACCGATGAAATCATCGTGGAACATGTGGGAGCCAACATGGGTATGCAGATCCCACTGTGGGCTATTGACCGAAGAGTCGTCTCGGTCATGTCTGCATGTCTCCCGAACCCGTAGGGTCTACACACTTAAGGTTTGGTGACGCTAGGGTTATTAGGAAGACTTGTATGTGATTACCGAATGTTGTTTGGAGTCCCGGATGAGATCCCGGACGTCACGAGGAGTTCCGGAATGGTCCGGAGGTGAAGTTTTATATATGGGAAGTTGTCATACGGACACCGGAAAGTCTCGGGGGCATATCGGTATTGTACCGGGTCCACCGGAGAGGTTCGGGGTCCACCGAGGGGCCACCTCCCGGAGGGCCACATGGGCAAAGGGAGGATCCAGCCTGGAGGGCTGGGCGCCCCCCCCTTGGGCCCATGCGCCTAGGGTTGGGGGGAAACCCTAAAGGCGCCCCCCCTTGCTTGGGGGGCAAGTCCCCCCTCCCTGGCCGCCGCCCCCACTCTAGATCCCATCTAGAGGGGTCGGCCCCCTTGCCCCTTCCCCTATAAATAGAGGGGTGAGGGGAGGGCTGCTGTACACATCCCAAGGCGGAGCCTCTCCCCTCCCCAACACCTCTCCTCCTCCGTTACGTGCTTGGCGAAGCCCTGTCGGAGTACTGCTGCACCAACACCACCACGCCGTCGTGCTGCCGTTGGAGCTATCTTCCTCAACCTCTCCTTCCTCCTTGCTGGATCAAGACGGAGGAGACGTCGTCCATCCCGTACGTGTGTTGAACGCGGAGGTGCTGTCCGTTCAGCACTTGGTCATCGGTGATCCGAATCACGGCGAGTACGACTCCATCATCACCCTTCCCTTGAACGCTTCCGCACCCGATCTACAAGTGGTATGTAGATGCAAACTCACTCCCTTGACTCGTTGCTTAGATGAACTCATAGATGGATCTTGGTGAAACCGTAGGAAAAATTTTAATTTTCTGCAACGTTCCCCAACAGTGGCATCATGAGCTAGGTCTATGCGTAGTTCTCTATTGCACGAGTAGAACACAATTTTGTTGTGGGCGTGGATCTTGTCAACTTGCTTGCCACTACTAGTCTTTTCTTGCTTCAGCGGTATTGTGGGATGAAGCGGCCCGGACCAACCTTACACGTACGCTTACGTGAGACCGGTTCCACCGACAGACATGCACTAGTTGCATAAGGTGGCTGGCGGGTGTCTGTCTCTCCCACTTTAGTTGGAGCGGATTCGATGAAAAGGGTCCTTATGAAGGGTAAATAGAAGTTGACAAAATCACGTTTTGGTTATTCGTAGGTAAGAAAACGTTCTTGCTAGAACCCAATTGCAGCCACGGAAAAGATGCAACAACAATTAGAGGACGTCTAACTTGTTTTTGCAGCAATTGTCATGTGATGTGATATGGCCAGAAGTTCTGATGAATGATGAATGATATATTGTGATGTATGAGATCATGTTCTTGTAATAGGATTCACGACTTGCATGTCGATGAGTATGACAACCGGTAGGAGCCATAGGAGTTGTCTTTATTTTTATATGACCTGCGTGTCATTGAAGAACGCCATGTAAATTACATTACTTTATTGCTAAACACGTTAGCCATAGAAGTAGAAGTAGTCGTTGGCGTGACAACTTCATGAAGACACGATGATGGAGATCATGGTGTCATGCCGGTGACAAGATGATCATGGAGCCCTGAAGATGGAGATCAATGGAGCTATATGATATTGGCCATATCATGTCACTACTATATAATTGCATGTGATGTTTATTATGTTTATGCATCTTGTTTACTTAGAACGACGGTAGTAAATATGATGACCCCTTACAAGAATTTCAAGAAGTGTTCTCCCCTAACTGTGCACCATTGCTACAGTTCGTCATTTCGAAGCACCACGTGATGATCAGGTGTGATAGATCCTTACGTTCACATACAGGGTGTAAGACAGTTTTACACATGCAAAACACTTAGGGTTAACTTGACGAGCCTAGCATGTACAGACATGGCCTCGGAACACGAAGACCGAAAGGTCGAACACGAGTCGTATGGAAGATACGATCAACATGAAGATGTTCACCGACGATGACTAGTCCGTCTCACGTGATGATCGGACACGGCCTAGTCGACTCGGATCGTGTAACACTTAGATGACTAGAGGGATGTCAAATCTGAGTGGGAGTTCATTGAATAATTTGATTAGATGAACTTAATTATCATGAACTTAGTCTAAAACATTTGCAAATATGTCTTGTAGATCAAATGGCCAACGCTCATGTCAACATGAACTTCAATGCGTTCCTAGAGAAAACCAAGCTGAAAGATGATGGCAGCAACTATACGGACTGGGTCCGGAACCTGAGGATAATCCTCATAGCTGCCAGGAAACAATATGTCCTAGAAGGACCGCTAGGTGACGCTCCCATCCCAGAGAACCAAGACGTTATGAACGCTTGGCAGTCTCGTGCTGATGATTACTCCCTCGTTCAGTGCGGCATGCTTTACAGCTTAGAACCGTGGCTCCAAAAGTGTTTTGAGCATCACGGAGCATATGAGATGTTCAAAGAGCTGAAACTTGTTTTCCAAGCTCATGCCCGGGTCGAGAGATATGATGTCTCCGACAAGTTCTATAGTTGTAAGATGGAGGAAAAAAGTTCTGTCAGTGAGCACATACTCAAGATGTCTAGGTTGCACAACCGCCTGACTCAGCTGAACATTAACCTCCCTGATGAGGCGGTCATTGACAGAATCCTTCAGTCGCTCCCACCAAGCTACAAGAGCTTTGTGATGAACTACAATATGCAGGGGATGGTAAAGACCATTCCTGAAGTATTTTCAATGCTGAAGTCAGCAGAGGCTGAAATCAAGAAAGAACATCAAGTATTGATGGTCAATAAGACCACTAAGTTCAAGAAGGGCAAGGGCAAGAAGAACTTCAAGAAGGACGGCAAGGATGTTGTCGCGCCCGGTAAGCCAGTTACCGGGAAGAAGTCAAAGAATGGACCCAAGCCTGAAACTGAGTGCTTTTATTGCAAGGGGAAGGGTCACTGGAAGCGGAACTGCCCCAAATACTTAGCGGATAAGAAGGCCGGCAACACCAAAGGTATATTTGATATACATGTAATTGATGTGTACCTTACCAGTACTCATAGTAACTCCTGGGTATTTGATACCGGTGCCATTGCTCATATTTGTAACTCACAGCAGGAGCTACGGAATAAACGGAGACTAGCGAAGGACGAGGTGACGATGCGCGTCGGGAATGGTTCCAGGATCGATGTGATCGCCGTCGGCACGCTACTTCTACATTTACCTACGGGATTAGTTATAAACATTAATAATTGTTATTTGGTGCCAAGTTTGAGCATGAACATTGTATCTGGATCTCATTTCATACGAGATGGCTACTCATTTAAATCCGAGAATAATGGTTGTTCTATTTATATGAGAGATATGTTTTATGGTCATGCCCCTATGGTCAATGGTTTATTCTTAATGAATCTCGAGCGTAGTATTACACATATTCATAGTGTGAACGCCAAAAGATGTAAAGTTGATAACGATAGTCCCACATACTTGTGGCACTGCCGCCTTGGTCACATTGGTGTCAAGCGCATGAAGAAGCTCCATGCTTATGGACTTTTAGAGTCTCTCGATTATGAATCATTTGACACATGCGAACCATGCCTCATGGGCAAAATGACCAAGACTCCATTCTCCGGAACAATGGAGCGAGCAACCAACTTGTTGGAAATCATACATACCGATGTGTGCGGTCCAATGAGCGTTGAGGCTCGCGGAGGATATCGTTATGTTCTCACTCTCACTGATGACTTGAGTAGATATGGGTATGTCTACTTGATGAAACACAAGTCTGAGACCTTTGAAAAGTTCAAGGAATTTCAGAATGAGGTAGAGAATCAATGTGACCGAAAGATAAAGTTCCTACGATCAGATCATGGAGGGGAATACTTAAGTCACGAATTTGGTACACACTTAAGGAAATGTGGAATCGTTTCACAACTCACGCCGCCTGGAACACCTCAGCATAACGGTGTGTCCGAACATCGTAATCGCACTCTATTGGATATGGTGCGGTCTATGATGTCTCTTACCGATTTACCGCTATCATTTTGGGGATACGCTCTAGAGACAGCTACATTCACTTTAAATAGGGCACCTTCTAAATCCGTTGAGATGACACCGTATGAATTATGGTTTGGGAAGAAACCTAAGCTGTCGTTTCTAAAAGTTTGGGGATGCGATGCTTATGTCAAGAAACTTCAACCTGAAAAGCTCGAACCCAAGTTGGAAAAATGCGTCTTCATAGGATACCCTAAGGAAACCGTTCGGTATACCTTCTACT
The DNA here is from genome assembly GCA_021437245.1 of Aegilops speltoides. Lineage (NCBI taxonomy): Eukaryota > Viridiplantae > Streptophyta > Magnoliopsida > Poales > Poaceae > Aegilops > Aegilops speltoides. The sequence goes on along the minus strand of CM038145.1, from coordinate 419,875,786 downwards.
TAAGATCCGAGGGCAAGATCTTTGTTGCCAAGAACGGATGCTTTCTGGAAAAAGAGTTTCTCTCGAAAGAAGTAAGTGGGAGGAAAGTGGAACTCGATGAAGTACTACCTCTCGAACGGGAAAGTAGTGCAGCTCAGGAAACTGTTCCTGTGATGCCTACACCAACTGAAGAGGAAAATAATGATGATGATCAAGGTACTTCGGATCAAGTTGCTACTGAACTTCGTAGGTCCACAAGGACACGTTCCGCACCAGAGTGGTACGGCAACCCTGTCCTGGAAATCATGTTGTTAGACAACGGTGAACCTTCGAACTATGAAGAAGCGATGGCGGACCTAGATTCCAACAAATGGCTTGAAGCCATGATATCCGAGATAGAATCCATGTATGAAAACAAAGTATGGACTTTGACAGACTTGCCCGATGATCGGCGAGCGATAGAAAACAAATGGATCTTTAAGAAGAAGACGGACACGGATGGAAATGTTACCATCTATAAAGCTCGACTTATCGCTAAGGTTTATCGACAAGTTCAAGGGATTGACTACGACGAGACATTCTCTCCCGTAGCGAAGATGAAGTCCGTCCGAATCATGTTAGCAATTTACGCATACTATGATTATGAGATATGGCAGATGGACGTCAAAACAGCATTCCTTAACGGACATCTTAAGGAAGAGCTGTATATGATGCAGCCGGAAGGTTTTGTCGATCCTAAGAACGCTAACAAAGTATGCAAGCTCCAGCGATCCATTTATAGACTGGTGCAAGCATCTCGGAGTTGGAACATTCGCTTTGATGAGATGATCAAAGCGTTTGGGTTTATCTTGAGACTTATGGAGAAGCCTGCGTTTACAAGAAAGTTAGTGGGAGCTCTGAGCATTTCTCATATTATATGTAGATGACATACTCTTGATGGGAAATGATATAGAACTTTGGACAGCATTAAGGCCTACTTGAATAAGTGTTTTTCAATGAAGGACCTTGGAGAAGCTGGTTATATATTAGGCATCAAGATCTATAGAGATAGATCGAGGCGCCTCATAGGTCTTTCACAAAGCACATACCTTGATAAGATTTTGAAGAAGTTCAAAATGGATCAGTCCAAGAAGGGTTCTTGCCTATGTTGCAAGGTGTGAGATTGAGCTCGGCTCATCCCGACCACGGCAAAAGATAAAGAAGAGATGAGTGTCATCCCTATGCTTCAGCCATAGGATCTATTATGTATGCCATCTGTGTACTGACCTAATGTAAACCTTGCCGTAAGTTTGGTAGCAAGGTACCAAAGTAATCCCGCAAGGAACACTGGACAGCGGTCAAGAATATCTGAAGTACCGAAAAGGACAAAGGACATGTTTCTCGTTTATGGAGGTGACGAAGAGCTCGTCAGAAGGGTTACGTCGACGCTAGCCGACACGATCCGATGACACTAAGTCACAAACCAGATACGTGTATATGTTGAATGGTGTGGAGCAGTAAGCTGGTGCAGCTGCAAGCAGAGCGTCGTGGCAGGATCTACATGTGAAGCGGAATACATGGCAGCCTCGGAGGCAGCACATGAAGCAATTTGGGTGAAGGAGTTCATCACCGACCTAGGAGTCATACCCAATGCGTCGGGGCCGATCAAACTCTTCTGTGACAACACTGGAGCTATTGCCCTTGCCAAGCAGCCCAGGTTTCACAAGAAGACCAGGCACATCAAGCGTCGTTTCAACTCCATCCGTGAAAATGTTCAAGATGGAGAAATAGATATTTGCAAAGTACATACGGATCTGAATGTCGCAGATCCGTTGACTAAACCTCTCTCGCGAGCAAAACATGATCAACACCAGAACTCTATGGGTGTTCGATTCATCACAATGTAACTAGATTATTGACTCTAGTGCAAGTGGGAGACTGTTGGAAATATGCCCTAGAGGCAATAATAAAAGTATTACTATATTTCCTTGTTCATGATAAATTGTCTTTTATTCATGCTATAACTGTATTATCCGGAAATCGTAATACACGTGTGAATACATAGACCACAATATGTCCCTAGTGAGCCTCTAGTTCACTAGCTCGTTGTGATCAACAGATAGTCATGGTTTCCTGGCTATGGACATTGGATGTCGTCGATAACGGGATCACATCATTAGGAGAATGATGTGATGGACAAGACCCAATCCTAAGCATAGCACAAGATCGTGTAGTTCGTTTGCTAGAGCTTTTCCAATGTCAAGTATCTCTTCCTTAGACCATGAGATCGTGTAACTACCGGATACCGTAGGAGTGCTTTGGGTGTATCAAACGTCACAACGAATCGGGTGACTATAAAGGTGCACTACAGGTATCTCCGAAAGTGTCTGTTGGGTTGACACGGATCGAGACTGGGATTTGTCACTCCGTATGACGGAGAGGTATCTCTGGCCCACTCGGTAATGCATCATCATATTGAGCTCAAAGTGACCAAGTGGTTGGTCACGGGATCATGCATTACGGTACGAGTAAAGTGACTTGCCGGTAACGAGACTGAACAAGGTATTGGGATACCGACGATCGAGTCTCGGGCAAGTAACGCATCGATTGAAAGGGAATTGTATACGGGTTTGATCGAATCCTCGACATCGTGGTTCAACCGATGAAATCATCGTGGAACATGTAGGAGCCAACATGGGTATCCAGATCCGCTGTTGGAGAGTCATCTCGGTCATGTCAAGCATGTCTCCGAACCCGTAGGGTCTACACACTTAATGTTCGGTGGCGCTAGGGTTATTAGGAAGACTTGTATGTGATTACCGAATGTTGTTCGAGTCCGGATGAGATCCCTGACGTCACAAGGAGTTCGGAATGGTCCGGAGGTGAAGTTTTATATATGGGAAGTTGTCATACGGACACCGGAAAGTCTCGGGGGCATATCGGTATTGTACCGGGGCCACCAGAGAGGTTCCGGGGGTCCACCAGGAGGGGCCACCCCTCCCAGAGGGCAACATGGGCCGCAAAGGGAAGGGATCCAGCCCCTGGAGGGCTGGGCGCGCCCCCACCTTGGGCCCATGCGCCTAGGGTTGGGGGGAAACCCTAAAGGGGGCGCCCCCCCTTGCTTGGGGGGCAAGTCCCCCCTCCCTGGCCGCCGCCCCCACTCTAGATCCCATCTAGAGGGGTCGGCCCCCTTGCCCCTTCCCCTATAAATAGAGGGGTGAGGGGAGGGCTGCTGTACACATCCCAAGGCGCAGCCCCTCCCCTCCCCAACACCTCTCCTCCTCCGTTACGTGCTTGGCGAAGCCCTGTCGGAGTACTGCTGCACCAACACCACCACGCCGTCATGCTGCCGTTGGAGCTATCTTCCTCAACCTGTCCTTCCTCCTTGCTGGATCAAGACGGAGGAGACGTCGTCCGTCCCATACGTGTGTTGAACGCGGAGGTGCTGTCCTTTCAGCACTTGGTCATCGGTGATCCGAATCACGGTGAGTACGACTCCATCATCACCCTTCCCTTGAACGCTTCCGCACCCGATCTACAAGTGGTATGTAGATGCAAACTCACTCCCTTGACAGATGAACTCATAGATGGATCTTGGTGAAACCGTAGGAAATTTTTTAATTTTCTGCAACGTTCCCCAAGATCTTCACTAGAGCAGCAGCTAATTTGCCGTTTCATGAAGTATCCCTTCTTGCCCTTGCCCTTCTTGAAACTAGTGGTTTCACTAACCATCAACAATTGATGCTCCTTCTTGATTTCTACTTTCGCGGTGTCAAACATCGCGAATATTTCAAGGATCATCATATCTATCCCTAATATGTTATAGTTCATCATGAAGCTCTAGTAGCTTGGTGGCAATGACTTTGGAGAAACATCACTATCTCATCTGGAAGATTTACTCCCACTCGATTCGAGTGATTGTTGTACACAGACAATCTGAGTACAAGCTCAACGATTGAGCTTTTCTCCCTTAGTTTGTAGGCTAAGAAACTCGTCGGAGGTCTCATACCTCTTGACGTGGGCACGAGCCTGAAATCCCAATTTCAGCCCTTGGAACATCTCATATGTTCCGCGACGTTTCAAAAAACGTCTTCGGTGCCACAATTCTAAACCGTTTAACATTATTGAACTAGCATGTAGTCATCAAAACGTGTATGTCAAATGTTCACAACATCCACAGACGACGTTCGAGGTTCAGCACACCGAGCGGTACATTAAGGACATAAGCCTTCTGCGCAGCAATGAGGACAATCCTCAGTTTACGGACCCAATCCGCATAATTGCTACTATCAACTTTCAACTATATTTTCTCTAGGAACATATCTAAACAGTAGAACTAAAGCGCGAGCTTACGACATAATTTGTACAGACCTTTTTGACTATGTTCATGATAATTAAGTTCATCTAATCACATTATTTGATGAACTCCCACTTAGATAGATGATGTCTACTACACAACCTTCTTCTTGTAGACGTTGTTGGGCCTGCAAGTGCACAGGTTTGTAGGACAGTAGCAAATTTCCCTCAAGTGGATGACCTAAGGTTTATCAATCCGTAGGAGGCATAGGATGAAGATGGTCTCTCTCTAGCAACCCTGCAACCAAATAACAAAGAGTCTCTTGTGTCCCCAACACACGCAATACAATGGTAAATTGTATAGGTGCACTAGTTCGGCGAAGAGATAGTGATACAAGTGCAAAATAGATAGTAGATATAGGTTCTTGTAATCTGAAATAATAAAAACAGCAAGGTAGCGAGCGATAAAAGTGAGCGTAAACAGTATTGCAATGATAGGAAACAAGGCCTAGGGTTCATACTTTCACTAGTGCAAGTTCTCTCAACAATAATAACATAGATAGAACATATGCCAAGCCCTCAACGTGCGACAAAGAGTCACTCCAAAGCGACTAATAGCGGAGAACAAACGTAGAGATTATGGTCGGGTACGAAACCACCACAAAGCTATTCTTTCGGATCGATCTATAGAAGAGTTCGTACTAGAATAACACCTTAAGATACAAATCTACCAAAACCCTAATGTCACCTAGATACCCCATTGTCACCTCAAGTATCCGTGGGCATGATTATACGATATGCATCACACAATCTCAGATTCATCCAACCAACATAAAAGTACTTCAAAGAGTGTCCCAAAGCTACTACCGGAGAGTCAAGAACGTGTGCCAACCCCTATGCACAGGTTCCCAAGTGTCACGAAACCCGCAAGTTAATCACCAAAACATACATCAAGAGGATCAATAGAATAACCCATTGTCACCACGGTTATCCCACGCAAGACATACATCAAGTGTTCATAAAAGACTCAATCCGATAAGATAACTTCAAAGGGGAAACTCAATTCATCACAAGAGAGTAGAGGGGGAGAAACATCATAAGATCCAACTACAATAGCAAAGCTCGGGATACATCAAGATCGTGACATAGAGGAACACGAGAGAGAACACGAGAGAGAGAGATCAAACACATAGCTACTGGTACATACCCTCAGCCCCGAGGGTGAACTACTCCCTCCTCATGATGGATAGCGCCGGGATGATGAAGATGGCCTCCGGTGAAGGGATCCCCCTCCGGCAGGGTGCCGGAACGGGGTCCCGATTGGTTTTTGGTGGCTACAGAGGCTTGCGGCGGCGGAACTCCTGATCTATCTTCGGTTCTGGAAGTTTTAGGGTACGTAGGTATATATGGGTGCATGGGGTACGTCGGTGGACCTCCGGGTTGCTCACGAGGTAGGGGGCGCGCCCTCCACCCTCGTGGGCAGCCCGGGACTCCCCTGGCGTGCACACCAAGCCCATCAGGTTGGTTTCCTTCCAAAATTAACTTCTCCATTTGATTTCGTTCCGTTTTGACTCCGTCTGATATTCCTTTTCCTCGAAACACTGAAATAGGCATAAAACAACAATTCTGGGCTGGGCCTTCGGTTAATAGGTTAGTCCCAAAAATAATATAAAAGTGGATAATAAAGCCCAATATTGCCTAAAACAGTAGATAAAAGTAGCATGGAGCATTCAAAAATTATAGATACGTTGGAGACGTATCAATAGACATCCCTCTAGTCATCTAAGTGATACATGATCCGAGTCAACTAGGCCATGTCCGATCATCACGTGAGACGGACTAGTCATCATCGGTGAACATCTTCATGTTGATCGTATCTACTATACGACTCATGTTTGACCTTTCGGTCTCTTGTGTTCCGAGGCCATGTCTGTACATGCTAGGCTCGTCAAGTCAACCTAAGTGTTCCGCGTGTGTAAATCTGGCTTACACCCGTTGTATGTGAACGTAAAAATCTATCGCACCCGATCATCACGTGGTGCTTCAAAGCAACGATCTTTCGCAACGGTGCACAGTTAGGGGGAACACTTTCTTGAAATTATTATGAGGGATCGTCTTATTTACTACCGTCGTTCTAAGCAAATAAGATGCATAAACATGATAAACATCACATGCAATCAAAAACTGACATGATATGACCAATATCATTTTGCTCCTTTTGATCTCCATCTTCCGGGCTCCATGATCATCATCGTCACCGACATGACACCATGATCTCCATAATCGTGTCTCCATGAAGTTGTCTCGCCAACTATTACTTCTACTACTATGGCTAACGGTTTAGCAATAAAGTAAAGTAATTACATGGCGTTGTTCAATGACACGCAGGTCATAAAATAAATTAAGACAACTCCTATGGCTCCTGCCGGTTGTCATACTCATCGACATGCAAGTCGTGATTCCTATTACAAGAACATGATCAATCTCATACATCACATATCATTCATCACATTCTTTTGGCCATATCACATCACATAGCATACCCTGCAAAAACAAGTTAGACGTCCTCTAATTGTTGTCTGCATGTTTTACGTGGCTGCTATGGGTTTCTAGCAAGAACGTTTCTTACCTACGCAAAAGCCACAATGTGATATGCCAATTGCTATTTATCCTTCATAAGGACCCTTTTCATCGAATCCGATCCGACCAAAGTGGGAGAGACTGTCACCCGCTAGCCACCTTTATGCAACAAGTGCATGTCAGTCGGTGGAACCTGTCTCACGTAAGTGTACGTGTAAGGTCGGTCCGGGCCGCTTCATCCCACAATACCATCGAAACAAGATAGGACTAGTAACGGTAAGCATATTGAACAAAATCAACACCCACAACAATTTATGTTCTACTCGTGCATAGAATCTACGCAAAAGACCTAGCTCATGATGCCACTGTTGGGGAATGTAGCAGAAATTCAAAATTTTCTATGCATCACCAAGATCAATCTATGGAGATTCTAGTAACAAGAGAGAGGGGAGTGCATCTTCATACCCTTGAAGATCGTGATGCGGAAGCATTACAAGAACACAGATGAAGGAGTCGTACTCGTAGCGATTCAGATCGTGGTTGATTCCGATCTAAGCATCAATCAACGATGCCTCCGTGTTCAACACACGTACAGCCCAGGGACGTCTCCTCCTTCTTGATCCAGCAAGGGGAGAGGAGAAGTTGAGGGAGAACTCCGACAGCACGACGGCATGGTGGTGATGGAGCTCGTGGTTCTCCGGCAGGGCTTCGCCAAGCACTACGGTGGAGGAGGAGGTGTTGGAGGAGGGAGAGGGCTGCGCCAGGGGAAGGGTGCGGCTGCCCTCTCTCTCCCTCACTATATATAGGGGGAAGGAAGGAGGGGAGGCGCCCTAGGGTTCCCTAGGGGAGGGGCGGCAGCCACAGGGGAAACCGTAGATGGGTTTTGGGCGCCCCCACCCCCTAGGAAACTTGCCCCCAAGCCGGGAGGGGCGGCTGCCCTAGGGGTCGCACCCCGACCTCTCCTGGTTACGTGAGATGGGGTGGGATGGGCGCTCAGCCCCTTAGTGGGCTGATGTGCCCTCTCCCCTTGGCCCATGAGGCCCCCCAACGCTTGCCGGGGCCTCCGAAACCCCTTTCGGACACGCTGGCCATCACCTTGTACCCCCGGAACACTTCCGGACTCCAATACCTTTCGTCCAATATACCGATATTCACCTCCGGACCATTCCGGAGCTCCTCATCATGTCCGGGATCTCCGGGAATCCGAACAACCTTCGGTAACCACATACTATTTCCCATAACAACTCTAGCGTCACCGAACCTTAAGTGTGTAGACCCTACGGGTTCGGGAACCATGCAGACATGACCGAGACACCTCTCGGCCCAATAACCAATAGCGGGATCTGGATACCCATATTGGCTCCCACATGTTCCATGATGATCTCATCGGATGAACCACGATGTCAAGGATTCAAGCAATCCCGTATGCAATTCCCTTTGTTAATCGGTATGTTACTTGCCCGAGATTCGATCGTCGGTATCCCAATACCTCATTCAGTCTTGTTCCCGGCAAGTCACTTTACTCGTTCCATAATGCATGATCCCGTGACTAACTGCTTAGTCACATTGAGCTCATTATGATGATGCATTACCGAGTGGGCCCAGAGATACCTCTCCGTCTCACGGAGTGACAAATCCCAGTCTTGATTCGTGCCAACCCAACAGACACTTTCGGAGATACCCGTATTGCACCTTTATAGCCACCCAGTTACGTTGTGACGTTTGGCACACCCAAAGCATTCCTTCGGTATCCGGGAGTTGCACAATCTCATGGTCTAAGGAAATGATACTTGACATTAGAAAAGCTTTTAGCAAACGAACTACACGATCTTGTGCTACGCTTAGGATTGGGTCTTATCCATCACATCTTTCTCCTAATGATGTGATCCCGTTATCAATGGCATCCAATGTCCATGGTCAGGAAACCATGACCATCTGTTGATCAACGAGCTAGTCAACTAGAGGCTCACTAGGGACATGTTGTGGTCTATGTATTCACACATGTATTGCGGTTTCCGTTCAATACAATTATAGCATGAATAATAGACAATTATCATGAACAAGGAAATACAATAATAACCATTTTATTGTGGCCTCTAGGGCATATTTCCAACAGTCGGATAGGGCTGCTGATGGTGGTGGTTTTTGGGCTCTTCTCACGGGCGTGGAGGCAGGGCAGAGGTTAGTGGGTGGTGACCATGGTGTTGGACGGAGGTTACGAGACTTGCCTGGCAGAGCCGATGGGGGGCATGGCTGATCGGCGACCGAAGTTGTCCGCTGCCATGAGCGACCCCTTTTGGATTGGAAGTTGTCCACTCAGATAGGGCGGCGTCTGCCTTTTCCGGGTGCGTTTACTGGCAGTGGGCTGGTGATGCACATTTGCCGCCATATCATGAGTTTGACGTGGTTCCCCTACCCGAGGTGGGTTGCTCTTCACGTCAATTTTGGCGCGCGGTTGCCTCGGAGTTAGGCTTCTTGGCTCTAGGTCACTATCGGTTAAGCCAAGGTGGGAGCTTGCAGGTCGGTTGGGGAGGAGTCTTCATGTTGTGGTGTCGGTGAAGCTTCGTGGAGCTGGTGGACGAAACAACTTTGTGCCAACTGTTATATCAGTGCTTCAACCCATGGACTTGGCGTCGTCTAAGTTGACTACTCGACGATGGCCGTTGGCAGTCCTGTGTCATGTCCCCCCCTTGTCCACCGGAACTGGAGGGGACAATGGCTCAATGACTGATGACAGGCTTTTCCTACCGCGGTTTGGGCGCTATGAAGCAGGCGGTTGGCGATATGTCATGGCATGGTTGTCGGGGCAGCAGCAGTAGACGGTGGTTTGCATGCATGGTTTGCTCTCTGGCAGCCACCATGGGGCAGTGGTGGCTGGATTTCTTGGCAGTGTGGGAGGTAAGAGGTATAACGGCGGTTGGCCCGGGCTTGCTGTCGTGGGATTTGTACCCACCATGCTTGTCCTGGAGTACTCGTGGTGGCACGAAGGAGCGGCTAGGGGAAAGCTCGCTGCATTATCGTCGATAACGGTGAAGCTCGCAGGGCCACTTTTTTTCTTGAAGATGTCGTCGTGGTGCTCCTCTTCATGTCTAGGTTTCATGTGAAAACCTTTATGCGGTGGACTCTGTAGCGGCGCCACTTTGCGTCGTTCTTCCTCTTGAGGGCGTTGTCATGGAGCTTAGGTGTTTTAGGGCTTAGCGGGCGCGGCATTGTACTCTGATCTTCCTAAGTTACTTTCAGTAGCATAGTTACGTGCGTGCTACTTGATCTATTACTATAGGATAGGCTTTGTGAGAGGGTTGCATCATCACATTATATCGTTCGGCCATGTACGTTATTCCGTTGTTGCTTTATACCGAAAAAGGGTTTCCCCCGCTTTGTATTCCAAAGCACCAACCAACAGTACACACCGCGACGCTGGGGCGAGCAGCACAACAAGCCCAAAGACAGAAAAGAAGAAGAAACAAATGCCAACAACGGCAGCTCGACTAAGCGCGGAACGCCCGCCACCGCTGCGCCCTCCAAAAACAGCCCACCACAACCCGAAGCTCCGAGTGCCGCGTACCATGCAGCACCTCCAAGAAGGTATGCATGCCGATCACGTGGCCGCCCAAACGAGTCCTAGGATTTCCCCCGGTACGCGGAGGAAAGTGGGGGATGGTTACCACCGACACCCTTCAAGAAGGAATGGTGGCACCCGCCGGTGTCACCGCATCGGAGCCGGACGAACCGGCAAGGATTTCTCCCGCACACCAAACACCACCGCCCATCCGGAGCTTACCATCCAAACCATCGCCCAATGCGCCATCGCGGTTGTGCTGCCACCCATTCCGTCTCACTACGAGCACCAACACGAGGACGAGAGGACCGGAGAGAAGCGACACGTGACGAGAGAAGCAGCACCAAGGCCGAGCGGGAGGGAACCACCTCCATCGCCGTCGTGCGAGAAGCCCGCGCCTCCGGCACCGTCGCGGTAGCCGACCGGACACGGCAGCGGGGCGTACCACGCCACCCCTGGCCCGGCCAGACCCAAAATGGGCCCGCTAAGCCCCACCGGCCGTGCTGCAGCAGGCTGCCGTCGGCACCGCCAGCACCCCGTCGCACAAGCCGCTCCCCCGCCTCCCGGGAATGAAGCCGCCGACCCGCCCAGGTCCAGATGGGCCCGTAGGGCCTAGATCTGGGTCAAGCCCCGCCACTCGGACGTGCCGCTGCGCCACCCCGCCGCCCAGCCGCCCGCCCGCTCTGCGACGAGGGACCCCGCCGCCAACTAGACCGCCGCCGCCTAGGAGCACCCCGGTGTAGCTCTGCCCCGCGGCGGAGAGCCACCGGGAGGGGAAGGTCAGGAGTGCCGCCGCCACCAGCGACCCCGGCGGTGGGGAATAAGGGGAGAGGGGGGCTGGATGGGGGAGAGATCGGCGCGCGGTGTGTAAGCCTGTTTCAAAATTGTGGGGTTATTAGTCTATAAATCTAAGGACTTCTGCAAAATTTTGTATTAATCGAACAGGATTTTCAAAAAACCTGCACGATCAATTTAAAATGACATTAATTAGAGTCTGTCTAGCACACATCTAGATGTGACACAATTATGTCACATCTAAGCTGATTTTCATTCTGTTTGTGGTCTATCTTTTTGTTCTAGTTTGTTTCGTTTCTTGTTGCCGCATTATATATTTGTGGGAGTTTAGATGTGACATCCTTAAAAGAACATCTAGATATGAATTAGACAAACCGTTAAATATAAATTATATAGTTCAAAAAACAAGTTTGATTCAATGTAGGATTAGGAATCGGAGTCCCGCTGAGTCTACAAATCAGTTGACCACAGGTTACACGCAGCTCTACTACATATGGTTGCGATCGACTGACTGCATCGTCGTAATTGTTCGATCGATGGAGTCCGTCGTCGTCGACGCATCGGAACCCGCGTGTCCATGGGTCTTTCTACCGATGAACCTGCTCCTCGACGTCTCCGGCCGCCTGCATGACGCACGCGACTTCGTACGCTTTCACGCCGTCTGCCGGCGGTGGCGGAACGCATCACCGGCGGCGGCCCGCCACAAGTTCTTTCCATGGATGCTCTCGCAGCACCCCGGCCGCGGCGTGCTCATGCACATCCCCGTGTTCTACTCTGGGAGCGTCACTCCCGAAGCGATTTCGACCTATCACCGCTGCTACGACAGCAACGTTCTCCCGTCGCTCGACGACACAGCTTGGGTGGCCGGCCCGAACGGCGAGGCCGTCTGGCGCTTCGATTGGCATCCCAAGCCAACACTCCATGACATTGTCACCGGAGCCATCTGCCCGTTGCCGAACTTCCCCGCTGACAACTATGAGATCGTGCGGCGGCTGGGGAACCCCCTTGGCATCGTGTATGGCGATGGCACTGTTTTTCTGTACAGCTTTGACGAACTAAATATTTATTACATGACTGGCTTCACGGCGGCCGTCCTGCGTCCGGGTGACACGACATGGGTGATCATGGAAAAGAGGTTCTATGGGTCGGCGACATACAATAACAACTGTGCCGCATATCACGATGGCAAGGTCTTTGTGTGGACGCGCAAACACTTCTACTGCTTCATGGCACAGAATTTAGCAAACAATGGTGGTGACATAGACGGCATCAGGCTCGAGATGACGGAGGATAGACCCCAGCACAAACGTTACATGCGCTACTACAACTACGTCTTCGAGTCCTGCGGCAAGCTGTTGTGGGCGTCCGTCTTACTCGAGCATGAATGGCACCATAAAAACATGGACACCTTGTCCACCAGTGACCCCGTTGTACCAACGCTAGCGGTGATGGTGCACGAAGCGGAAGAAGAAGTGGACGGTGGCAAAATCAAGACGCGATGGGTGGAGAGAGATGGCCGGAGTCTGGGTGATCATGTCATGTTCCTTGGGTCCCCCACGAGCTTCGCTGCAGACTCCACCCAGCTAGACATGGACGGTGGATGTGTCTACTTTGTCTTTTTACATTGCTTGTACAGGTACAACTTCATCACTGGCGAAAACAAACTCGTGGAGTCGCCACGTACCGGATGGATTTCCCCTGATGCACACCTGTGGCTCCGGCCACGACCTGTGATTTCTCCTGTTGAAGAAATTCAAGAAAGACTTAGGATCCGGCCAAACAAAAAAGAAGACCAGAAAGGAAAAATGTCTGCAATTCAGTGCGTGTATAAGTGGTTTTCAGGTATTTTGTAGTACATGATGAAGTTTTATCTTCAAATTGTTTGCAGAGTTTCGACTGATTTTGATATCATCGAAACATAAGCATTATTTTCTTCACAGTTTAACTTTTAGTATGGAATTGCGGTTAGGAGATGTGAAATTCATGGTAGAGAGAAACTGGATGCTTAGAGGAAGAACTGCAAGGGGCTTGTAGCCTGCTTATGTGACATTTTGCCTATGAAAACGAGACATGAAAAAGTAATGCGAGTTGACTCTCATGCAAGAACCCACCTTTTTGTGTGCTCCTATGCTAATGCAGTCTCCCCTAAACTTACTTTTTTTTTTAAATATCAAGAGAGGATAGTTTCATAGTTCGTCGTCCCTTCATCCACACACTTCGAGCTACCACTAATATAAAAAGAGGAGCCTTCTTGGCGTGCTCCTGTGACTAACTCGAGGAATCCATCTCTCTTGCACGAGGATGACGTGCTCCAGGATCTGGGGCGTCTTGAGCGATGTGATATTTTTTTCCCCGCACAACGCACGAGCATATTTTCCAGTAAATATGAAGAAAAAGATAGAGTGGAGGTTGCAAAAAGTACTAGCGATGATTATAGATACAAAATTGGTTGACTTATAGGCTGGCTATTACGGTTTACTGACATGGGTTGATCTGTCGAGATTATCCAAAGATTGACTTCTAATACCCCCTCCCCCTCCCCTCCCCTCGAATTCAACGGGTGGGTTGTGTCCCCAGTGTATAAACCCACTATGAAACAACCGTAGATCTATCTTTAGGGCATCTCCCAACGAGACACTCAAAGCTCCGGTATATGTTTGGATAGTGGTGTCAGGACCACTTTTGTGAACTTCTGTTATTCAATGGATACCCCTATCAGTCCGTGGAGCAGTCCGGACATCCTTTTCTCCGTGAACCAAAAGCAAATTTGCGGCTGGTTTGGGAGTGTCCACGCATCCTCTTGACCAACAAAAAGCAATCATGTAGTGCTCCTCTCGTTTCTCTCTCTCCACATGCATGGTCCTTCTTCTCTCCTTCCAACCGGACACCACACCACAATATCTCACCAAAAGCAACCACATGCTTGACCCTTCTCTCCTCTCTCTCCTTCTAAACAGACAAATAAGGTTAAATTTGTGAATAAGCGCTGGATGGCTCCCTCCTGCATCATGTCTGTGAATCATCTCCGGACATAAAAATGGCATTTGTGGTGTCTGATTTGGGGTCAGCCACGAAGATGCCCTTACTCTTCTAAATAACATGGCAAGTGCATATAGTCATAGCACACCTAGAATTTTTTGTAAGTTGTGACATGTAGTTTTTTTTGTGGGGGAAGTGTCACAACAACGGTCCCCACCACATTGCTCCCCAATCGCATCTCTCCCAATCCCTTCTGCACAATGGGGCTCCTTTCTAGAATTTTTTGTAAGTTGTGATTTAGAAACTCACATGCAGTTTTTTTTCTCAGAATTATTTGGATGAAATTGAGATTTTAGTTCGGAACCAAATAATTTTAAGTTGACAAAAATTTCATTTTCATTAAGTTGCCAACTTTTATTGTAAACTACCCCCTCCGTCCGGAAATACTTGTCGTGAAAATGGATAAAAGGGGATGTATCTAGATGTATTTAAGTTCTAGATACATCCATTTTTATCAATTTTGATGACAAGTATTTCGGACGGAGGCATGTAACACTTGTAAATTTCCCCCGCAAAAGAAAACACTTGTAAATTCGTTAAATGAAACGCGGAGTAAATAAAACACCGGAACGGAAGTTGTAAATCAGATAATAAGCTTTGACTCGTATCCTGCACGGTTTGGTTCTGGATGCCGAGTGTCTGGATGTGTCTATGAGTTAAATCTCAATTCCTTCTGCACGGTAAGGTATATAGAGATCGTGCACGATCGAGACGCGCCGAGATCCATGTATGTGTTGCACTTGCGGCCGTGCTTGACTGATCTCTTTTCATCGTTTTGAATCGACGCCTGAATCCCCACCCACCGCCGGCATGATGCGGGAGCCCAGCCCGTGGGCCGGCCTCCCGCCCGACCTGCTCCTAGACATCTTCGGTCGTCTGCGCAAGTGCAACGTTGTTGCCTTCGTCCGCTTCCACGCCGGCTGCATGCCACGACGAGTAATCAGCAGCAGGAACGCCATACTCGATAAACAGTAGTAGCCAGCAGCAGCACGGCCGCGCGAGGTACAAATAGCAGTATGCTAGGAGCCAGCAGCAGCAACACCATGCACGTGCAAGGAGACAGCTACAGTAGTGGTGCAATGCATACTCCACCACGCATGACGATAGGCTGGTGCGCGCCAGCTGCCGGGTGGCTTAGCCCAACTCCAGCGCACGACAACAGACGTCCGTTTTCCCCGGTTTCTGTCCGTTTGGGGCGGCAATGGTGTAGCACATGTCCATTTGGTGGCCGTGTCGATGCGCCCAACGTGTGGCCGCACCCTAAAATCATGTCGGAGTGGACATCTGATATAACAAAAATCGCAAAACTCAGAAATGCTGAAAAAATGAAATAATACCCAAACATAAGATTAAAACATAATCAAACATTATAGTCTTCACGGCCTCCACAGTGCTTAGAACATAATTAACATAAAAACTAAAACAAAGGACAAGGGCCTCCCGTCGATGCCGTGCCCGTCAATGCCATGCATGTTGCCGTCTCACACGTCGCCGTTGTCGTCGCCGGCGCCAGTGAGGTCGACATAGGGCGGCGGCGTCCAGAGGTGGGACGCGCCTGCACCACCTTCCCCCGTGGCGACGGCTCGCGCTCCGGTGACTGCGGCGGCGTGAGGCACCACCCGGCCCCCACGGTGTCGACCATGTCCATGGCCGTGCACGACCAACTCCACCACTGGCCCACTAGGCCCGGGTGGCGCGGCGACGAGCTGCTCCTCCAGGACCTCCTCCTTCACATCCTCCTTGACATCCATCATCTCCAGCTCCGGTACGGCCATGTCGCCGGCCGCAGAGAGGGCCAACATGGTGTCCAGGCCCTCCCATTGGCGCTCATCGTGCGTGTTCATGGAATCTTCCATGACACGTTGAATGAGTCGGGACGCCTCCTCCTCTGTCATGCGAGGAGGTGGCAGTGGCGATGGAGAGGGCGAAGGCGAAGGCGACGGCGTCGGCGTGATGCCGTGCACCCACATGCGCCCGGGCACCTGGGAGGACTCGGAACACGCACTTGGCGTTCTGTACGTGGCCGCCGCGGGTCCGATGAGCTACCGGCAAAGTACGATGCGCGCTCGGTGTCGTGCTCGTCCCGAAACCAAGTGTCCCACAGTGCGGAGTCGACGGCATACCTGGGGTTGTAGTATAGGTCGTCAGGCAGGAGGTGACGGCGGCGGTCGATCTCCTCACGGCCGGCACGGCCGCTCGTCGGGACCGGCGGGATCGGCACCTGATCCACAGACAGATGCCAGTTATTGGGTAGGTGAACGTCGCTCCAGGGGGGCGGCGTCCTGGTTTCCAAATAATGCCAGCAAATATCCGGGTGGATGTAGTGCTAGTCGCGTGCGCCGGCGACCAGAGAGGCGGTGCCGGGGGCCCTCCGTGGGGGTGGTGCGGGCTCTGAGCTAGCGGCACGGAGGCGGCCGAAGGACAAACCAGCCTCGTGGTCGTGCGCCCCCTTGCGTCCGGTTCTCCACCACACCATGGCGGCCAGCGGCCGGCGAGCTCGAGCAAGGGGAAGGGAGAACTAGGGTTTCGGTGTCGGGTTTCCAGGAGGCAGGAGGACCGGAGTGGGACCGTGGACTGTGAGCGGTTAACGTCTTCCCATTAAGAAGGACGGTGACCGCCCGCCTGGGCGGATGACAGAAGGGGCTGGCTGCGCGTGCGCAGTTAATTTGGGTGGTCGAAGGTAGGTGGCTGCCTGCCACGCAGCCCCGTTGCGAACGAGAGACGCGTCTATTCGTTGTCCGCCTGGAACCAAACCAGGCGCATGTTTGCGCTAGAAATGGGTCGGGCTGGACACAAAACAGATAAGATGGATCCAGGCCATGCGCGCTGGGCCGTGGGGTTTGTCCGTTTTACCTCAAACGGACAGGGCCTAACGGAATAGGATTGTGCGCTGGAGTTGGCCCTAAATTAAACGTGGACGGAGCCTATTTGGGGCAACCAGGTAACGGAGGCACTGGCATGGTGCTCCGGGACAGCTCTCGGGATGTCATTTTCACTTCGTGTCGTTGTCGGTGTCAAAACCGGCGGATCTCGTGTAGGGGGTCCCGAACTGTGCGTCTAGGCGGATGGTAACAGGAGACAAGGGACACAATGTTTTTACCTAGGTTCGGGCCCTCTCGGTGGAGGTAAAACCCTACTCCTGCTTGATTAATATTGATGATATGGGTAGTACAAGAGTAGATCTACCATGAGATCAAGAAGGCTAAACCCTAGAAGCTAGCCTATGGTATGATTGTTGTTCGTCCTACAGACTAAAACCCTCCGGTTTATATAGACACCGGAGGGGGCTAGGGTTACACAGAGTCGGTTACAATGGTAGGAGATCTGCATATCTGTATCCCCAAGCTTGCCTTCCACGCCAAGGAAAGTCCCATCCGGACACGGGACGAAGTCTTCAATCTTGTATTTTCATAGTCTTGGAGTCCGGCCAATGATGATAGTTCGGCTATCCGGACACCCCCTAGTCAAAGACTCCCTCAGTAGCCCCTGAACTAGGCTTCAATGACGACGAGTCCGGTGCGCATATTGTCTACGGCATTGCAAGGCGGGTTCCTCCTCCGAATAATTCATAGAAGATTTTGAACACCAGGATAGTGTCCGGCTCTGCAAAATAAATTCCACATACCACCGTAGAGAGAATAATATTTACACAAGTTCAATTTGCTGACGTATTTCGTGGCATGACGTCACACCACGGCCAAGCCTTTACTCGAATTGTTTTTATTGTTCCACCTCAGCGCGTTTAGCGAAGTGGTTTCCTTGGCACATCTTGTCAAAGCAGAGATCGTGTCCCCTTATTAAGGGATTCTCATCAATACGGACGTGGATAACCCAACCGCGCCATTGATTGCGGCGCTTGGGAGATAAACGAGTTTTACAGGGCTGGTGGGGACGCATAGTTTCGTCTGCCCATATATAAGGGGATAAGGATCCACCTTTCTACCTAGGCCTTCTTACTCCTTAGCCTATCCATCTCCGCGCACTCGAGCTCCAGCGCCCAAGTCTGCACATCTCACCTCCATCCTCTCCAACCATGTCCGGAGGGGGAGGCAAGTGGATGGCCTCCTCCGTCACGGAGGGGCACATCAAAAAGTTGCGCAAGGCCGGATATTTGTCCAGCGATATCACAAGACCGGCTCCCCGACGCTGGGCAGCTCATCCCCACCCCTGGGCCCCATGAGAGGGTGGTGTTCCTTCCCCATTTCCTCCGCGGACTCGGCTTCCCACTCCACCCATTTGTCCAGGGGCTCATGTTCTATTATGGCCTGGATTTCCATGATCTGGCCCCGAATTTTATCCTCAACATCTCGGCGTTTATCGTCGTGTGCGAGGCCTTCCTCTGCATCCAGCCCCACTTCGGCTTATGGCTCAAGACTTTTAATGTCAAGCCGAAGGTAGTGGGCGGCCGCCAAGCGGAATGCGGAGGCGCCATGGTGGGCAAGATGCCCAACGTCACCTGGCTCTAGGGCGCATTCGTGGAAACCATCAAAGGGTGGCAGTCGGGGTGGTTCTACGTCACCGAGCCGCGTGACCCTAAATGGGCAGCGGCCCCCGAATTCAGATCTAGCATCCCCACACGGTTCACCTCTTGGAAAGAGAAGGGCCTAACGTGGGGCGATTCGGATGAGTTGACCGGACTCCAGTCCTGTGTCCAAACCCTGGTGAACAAAAAGCTCAAGCTTGTCAACGTAGTCCAGGTCATGCTCATTCATCGGATTCTCCCGTGCTAAAAGTGGGCTTTCAACTTGTGGGAGTTCGATCCGGCGCAGCACCAGACCTTGAGCAGGCTCTTCCACACTACGTACGAAGAGGCCTAGAGGGTGCTGTTCAAGGGCGCCGAGGCTCCCGCATCCGCTACCGAAGATCACGGATTCAGCTCGCAGCGTCAAGCCGGCGAGGTAAGCTGTATTACCCTTTACGGGACACATGTTTTCCATAGTTTGACCCTATGTGGGATCTAAACTCCCATTACCTTTAACAGGCCTGGCAGAAGACGTCCGGACAAGTTGACTGTCCGGCTCCCCTTCCAGAAGACCCAACGGATGCCCGATTGACGGGGCTGCTGGTCCCGGCGCCTTACGTGGTGCCGGAGAAGAAGGCCACGGGAACCCGGAGGAGTTCACGGCGCCAGGTGTTATCGGACTCATCGTCCGATGACTCCGAGGCGGACTCCTCCCACGATGACGAGGAGGAGAAGAAAGAGGCCTCTCCCCCAGCGGGGGGAGAGAAGAAGAGGAAGGCTTCCCCAACGGGGGAGCCGAAGGGTCCAAGAAGGGAAGGAACCTTCTTTCGGACTGTTCCACCAACGCCGACGACGGCGAAGAGGAGTGGCCCTGGAGGACCAAGCCCCTGGCGAGATCGTAAGTGTCCGGATTCCAGAATAGCTTATGATTTTCCTTTCGTCGCATAGTGTCTTCTAACGCCGAACATAACCATGTAGCCCGCCCAAGGATAACCTTCCCGCTTCGTCGAGCAGGTCCCTGGGTTCGTCGGATGTGAATAGCGCTTCACTTCCGACCGCCTCCTCCCCCCGTGACGCAGACGATGCCGAGGCGGGGTCCCAGAAAGGGACCAGCCAGGAGGAGGAGGCCCCGGAGGTGCTGCAGGGCAGCCTCCCGAACTTTGGGACGGACTCCGCACCGGAACCTTTGGTGGTTCCGGAGTCCGGCGGATGGCCCCTTCGTAAGAAGGGCGAGACAGCGACGCCGGTGACCTCCGTCAAACCCGGAGGCGCCGGATAATTTGCTGGAGGCGCTCAACGGCGCTGCATCAACGAGGAGCACCGCACTGTTATGAGTGCGGTGATTCAGAAAGTTCAGTCAGCCAAGAGCGGGCTGACCGAAGCCTGCACCAGCCTTTTAACAGGCTTTGAGGTAAGGATTTTAAGATATGTAAAATAGTACCGCATAGACAGTAGCCCCTGATGCTCTGTTCGGTGTTCGGAAAGAAAAGCCGAACCGAGGATCTAAAAAGATATACGCAGGAGTCTAACACAAACATGTCAATATGGGAATGCAAGCTGCGCTGCTGACCTCTGCCGCACTGACTGCGGAGGTCAATGCCTTGAAGCAGAGCCTCGAGCGGTCCGAGAGCGAGCTCGGCCGTGCCAAGAAGCAGCTCGAGGACACGGAAGGTAAGTAACACCTTATTAAAGTTGTACCTTATAGAAAAGGATTTGGTTGCAAAAAATGACAGGAATAACGTGGGTATTCCTGGGGCTACGAACGAGGTGGCGACCCTGAAGGAGGTGGTGTCCGCAGCCGAATGCAATGCGGCCGTGGAACGCACCGAGTGAGAGAAGCAGGAGGCGCGGGTGGCGGAGGTGCGGCAAGAGCTCCAAGCTCTCGTGGAAAAACACGAGAGTTTGGAGCGTGACTCGAAGACTCGAGAGTCCGAGCTCGCGTCGGCTCTTGAGAGTGCCAAAGCCGCTAAGGCCGAAGCCCAAAAGGCCCTCCAGGAAATCGAGGCAGTAAAGAAGATAGAGGCGGGTAAGGCATTCTTCATGCAAAGCAAGCATGTAGAAGTGAATTACTTATTACTTACCTGAATTCGGAGCTCTCCAGGAGCGTTCGCAGATCTGCCCCGTAGCGTGTTCGATGCTGCCGCGTTCTACAGACCGAGGAGGGGAGCTCGACGGAAAAGGTGTTCTGGTCTCAGTATGCTGAGGCCGGACCTCCTGTGCCCCTGATCGACCAGCTAAAGCAGCTGGTCGAGCTCCACAAGGTGGCCGAACAGGCCATGAAGGGCATCATAGTTCGGCTGTGGCCCAAAGAAGCCATGCCTGGGAGCTACTTCGGTCTGGTGTGGCGGCTGGTGGACGCCTGTATTGAAGGTGCCCGTCGGGCCCTTGCCCGCGCTAAGGTGCATGAAGGAAATATTCCCTAGAGGCAATAATAAAGTTATTATTTATTTCCTTATTTCATGATAAATGTTTATCATTCATGCTAGAATTGTATTAACCGGAAACATGATACATGTGTGAATGCATAGACAAACAATATGTCACTAGTATGCCTCTACTAGACTAGCTTGTTAATCAAAGATGGTTATGTTTCCTAACCATGAACAAAGAGTTGTTATTTGATTAACAAGGTCACATCATTAGTAGAATGATCTGATTGACATGACCCATTCCATTAGCTTAGCACACGATCGCTTAGTATGTTGCTACCGCTTTTATCCATGACATATACATGTTCCTCGTAACTATGAGATTATGCAACTCCTGCTTACGGAGGAACACTTTGGTGCTACCAAACGTCACAACGTAATTGGGTGATTATAAAGGAGTACTACAGGTGTCTCCAAAGGCGATGTTGGGTTGGCTTATTTCGAGATTAGGTTTTGTCACTCCGATTGTCGGAGAGGTATCTCTGGCCCTCTCGGTAATACACATCATGAAGCCTTGCAAGCATTACAACTAATAAGTTAGCTGTGAGATGATGTATTACGGAACTAATAAAGAGACTTGCCGGTAACGAGATTGAACTAGGTATTGATACCGACGATCGAATCTCGGCAAGTAACATACCGATGACAAAGGGAACAACGATGTTGTTATGCGGTCTCGACCGATAAAGATCTTCGAGAATATGTAGGAACCAATATGGGCATCCAGGTCCCGCTATTGGTTATTGACCGAGACGTGTCTCGGTCATGTCTACATTGTTCTCGAACCGTAGGGTCCGTGACGCTTAAGGTTTCATGGACGGTTATATTATGAGTTTGTGTATTTTGATGTACCGAAGAAGTTCGAGTCCCGGATGTGATCACGGACATGACGAGGAGTCTCAAATGGTCGAGACATAAAGATTGATATATTGAAGCCTATATTTGGAGTTCGGAATGGTTCCGGTGAAATCGATTTTACCGAACACCGGGGTTACGGAACCTCCCGGGGCTATTGGGCCTTAGTGGGCCACGAGGGAGAAGAGGAAGGGCCGGCCGGGGCAGGCGCGCGCCCTCCCCTAGTCCGAATAGGACAAGGAGAGGGTGCGCGCCCCTTCCCTCTTCCCTCCCCCAATCCTACTCCAACTAGGAAGGGGGAGTCCTACTCCCGGTGGGAGTAGGACTCCTCCCGCCGCCTCCTCTAGGGCTGGCCGCACCCCCTTGCTCCTTTATATACGGGGCAGGGGGCACCCTAGAACACACAAGTTTGATCTACGGATCGCCTTAGCCGCAGCGGTGCCCCTCCACCATATTCCACCTCGGTCATATCGTCGCAAGCTTAGGCGAAGCCCCGCGCCGTAGTACATCAAGATCGCCACCATGCCGTCAGGTCGACGAAACTCTCCCTCCCCAAGCTCTATCGATTGGAGCCCGAGGAGCGCCATCGAGCTGTACGTGTGTCAAGAACTCGGGGCGCCGGAGTAACGGCGCCGGATCGGTCGGATCGCGAGGAGAACGACGACTACTTCCTCTACGCCAGATCGCTTCGCCTGGTCTCACGAGGGTACGAGACAACACTCTCCCCTCTCGTTGCTATGCATCACCATGATCTTGCGTAGCGAGGAAATTTTTGAAATTACTGCGCTCCCCAACAAGTGGCATCCGAGCCTAGGTTTTTATGGTTTGATGTTTTGCACGAGTAGAACACAAGTGAGTTGTGGGCGATACAAGTCATACTACCTACCAGCATGTCATACTTTGGTTCAGCGGTATTGTGAGATGAAGCGCCCGACCGACATTACGCCAGACGCTTACGCGAGACTGGTTTCACCGCCACGAGCACTCTCGCTTAAAGGTGATTGGCGGGTGTCTGCTCTCTCACTTTAGTTGAACCGAGTGTGGCTACACCGGTCCTTGAGAAGGTTAAAACGGAGTCTATTTGACGAAGTATCGCTGTGGTTTTGATGCGAGGTGAGATTGGTTCTTGCTTAAGCCCGTAGCAGCCACGTAAAATTTGCAACAACAAAGTAGAGGACGCCTAACTTGTTTTTGCAGGGCATGTTGTGATGTGATATGGTCAAGACGTGATGCTATATTTTATTGTATGAGATGATCATGTTTTGTAACCGGTTATCGGCAATCGCAGGAGCCATATGGTTGTCTCTTTATTGTATGAAATGCATCGCTTCTGTAATGCTTTACTTTATCACTAAGCTGTAGCGATAGTCGAGAAGCATAAGATTGGCGAGACGACAACGATGCTACGATGGAGATCAAGGTGTCGCTACCGGTGACGATGGTGATCATGGTGGTGCTGCAGAGATGGAGATCACGAAGCACAAGATGATGATGACCATATCATATCACTTATATTGATTTGCATGTGATGTTTATCTTTTATGCATCTTATCTTGCTTTGATTGACGGTAGCATTATAAGATGATCTCTCACTAAATTATCAAGAAGTGTTCTCCCGAGTATGCACCGCTGCCAAAGTTCGTCGTGCCTAGACACCACGTGATGATCGGTGTGATAAGCTCCACGTCCATCTACAACGGGTGCAAGCCAGTTTTGCACACGCAGAATACTCAGGTTATACTTGACGAGCCTAGCATATGCAGATATGGCCTCGGAACACGGAGACCGAAAGGTCGAGCGTGAATCATATAGTAGATATGATCAACATAAGATGTTCACCATTGAAAACTACTCCATTTCACGTGATGATCGGTTATGGTTTAGTTGATTTGGATCACGTGATCACTTAGATGACTAGAGAGATGTCTGTCTAAGTGGGAGTTCTTAAGTAATATGATTAATTGAACTTAAATTTATCATGAACTTAGTACCTGATAGTATCTTGATGATCTATGTTTGATTGTAGATAGATGGCTCGTGCTGTTGTTCCGTTGAATTTTAATGCGTTCCTTGAGAAAGCAAAGTTGAAAGATGATGGTAGCAACTACACGGACTGGGTCCGTAATCTGAGGATTATCCTCATTGCTGCACGTAAGACTTACGCCCCGGATGCACCGCTAGGTGCCAGTGCCTGCTTGCAGGAGCAACACCAGATGTTATGAACGTCTGCGCGAGCAAAGCTGATGACTACTCTATAGTTCAGTGTGCCATGCTTTACGGCTTAGAACCGGGACTTCAACGACGTTTTGAACGTCATGGAGCATATGAGATGTTCCAGAGTTGAAGTTGATATTCCAAATGTAATGCCCGGATTGAGAGATATGAAGTCTCCAATAAGTTCTATAGCTGCAAGATGGAGGAGAATAGTTTCGTTAGTGAGCACATACTCGTAATGTCCGGGTACTACAATCACTTGACACAATTGGGAGTTAATCTTCCGGATGATTGTGTCATTGACAGAATTCTTCAATCACCGCCACCAAGCTACAAAGGCTTCGTGATGAACTATAATATGCAAGGGTTAGTAAAGACTATACCGAGCTCTTCGCAATGCTAAAAGCTGCGGAGGTAGAAATCAAGAAGGAGCATCAAGTGTTGATGGTCAATAAGACCACTAGTTTCAAGAAGAAAGGCAAAGGGAAGAAGAAGGAACTTCAAGAAGAACAGCAAGCAAGTTGCTGCTCAGAGAAGAAACCCAAGTCTGGACCCAAACCTGAAATCGAGTGCTTCTACCGCAAGCGATCGGTCATCGAAGCGGAACTGCCCCAAGTATTTGGCGGATAAGAAGGATGGCAAGGTGAACAAAGGTATATGTGATATACATGTTATTGATGTGTACCTTACTAGAGCTCGCAGAGCACTGGTATTTGATATCGTTCTGTTGCTAATATTTGCAACTCAAACAGGACTACGGATTGCTTAACACCGCAAAGGACGAGGTGACGATGCGCATGGGAAATGGTTCCAAAGTCGATGTGATCGCGGTCGGCACGCTACCTCTACATCTACCTTCGGGATTAGTTTTAGACCTAAATAATTTTTATTTGGTGCCCGCTGAGCATGAACATTATATCTGGATCTTGTTTGATGCGAGACGGTTATTCATTTAAATCAGAGAATAATGGTTGTTCTATTTATATGAGTAATATCTTTTATGGTCATGCACCCTTGAAGAGTGGTCTATTTTGATGAATCTCGATAGTAGTGATACACATATTCATAATGTTGAAACCAAAAGATGCAGAGTTGATAATGATAGTGCAACTTATTTGTGGCACCGCCGCTTAGGTCATATCGTGTAAAGCGATGAAGAAACTCCATATCGATGGACTTTTGGAGTCACTTGATTATGAATCACTTGGCACTTATGTAACCGTGCCTCATGGGCAAGATGACTAGAACCCGTTCTCCGGTACTATGGAGAGATCAACAGATTTGTTGGAAATCATACATATGTATGTATGTGGTCCAATGAATGTTGAGGCTCGTGGCGGATATCGTTATTTTCTCACCTTCACAGATGATTTAAGCAGATATGGGTATATCTACTTAATGAAACATAAGTCTGAAACATTTGAAAAGTTCAAAGAATTTCAGAGTGAAGTTGAAAATCATCGTAATAAGAAAATTAAATTTCTACGATCCGATCGTGGAGGTGAATATTTGAGTTACGAGTTTGGTCTACATTTGAAACAATGCGAATAGTTTCAGAACTCACGCCACCCGAACACCACAACAGTAATGGTGTGTCCGAACGTCAGAATCGCATTTTACTAGATATGGTGCGATCTATGATGTCTCTTACAGATTTACCGCTATCGCTTTGGGGTTATGCTCTAGAGACGGCCGATTCACATTGAATAGAACACCGTCAAAACCGCTGAGACGACACCTTATGAACTATGGTTTAGCAAGAAACCAAAGTTGTCGCTTTCTTAAAGTTTGGGGATGCGATGCTTATGTGAAAAAGCTTCAACCTGATAAGCTCGAACCCAAATCGGAGAAATGTGTCTTCATAGGATACCCAAAGGAGACAGTTGGGTACACCTTCTATCACAGATCCGAAGGCAAGACATTTGTTGTTAAGAATGGATCCTTTCTAGAGAAGGAGTTTCTCTCGAAAGAAGTGAGTGGGAGGAAACTAGAACTTGATGAGGTAATTGTACCTTCTCCCTTACTTGAAAGTAGTTTGTCGCAGAAACCGTTTCGAGACATCTATACCAAGTAGTGAGGAAGTTGATGATGTTGATCATGAAACTTCAGATCAAGTTACTACGTAACCTCGTAGATCAACCAGAGTAAGATCCGCACAGAGTGGTACGGTAATCCTGTTCGGAAATCATGCTACTAGATCATGATGAACCTACGAACTATGAAGAAGCGATGGTGAGCCCAGATTCGCAAAATGGCTTGAGGCCATGAAATCTGAGATGGGATCCATGTATGAAAACAAAGTATGGACTTTGGTTGACTTGCCCGAGGGTAGGCAAGCAATAGAAAACAAGTGGATCTTCAAGAAGAAGACCGACGCCGACGGTAATGTTATCGTTTACAAAGCTCGACTTGTCGCAAAGGGTTTTCAACAAGTTCAAGGGATTGACTACGATGAGACCTTCTCACCCGTAGCGATGCTTAAGTCTGTCCGAATCATGTTAGCTATTGCCGCATTTTATGATTATGAAATTTGGCAAATGGATGTAAAGACTGCATTCTGAATGGATTTCGAAGAAGAGTTGATATGATGCAACCGAAGGTTTTATCGATCCAAAGGAGCTAACAAAGTGTGCAAGCTCCAGCGATCCATTTATGGACTGGTGCAAGCATCTCGAGTTGGAATAAACGCTTTGATAGTGTGATCAAAGATTTGGGAACATATGCACTTTTGGAGAAGCCTCTGTATTTACAAGAAAGTGAGTGGGAGCTCAGAGCATTTCGATATTATATGTAGATGACATATTGCTGATCGAAATGATATAGAATTTCTGGATAGCATAAAGGGATACTTGAATAAGAGTTTTCAATGAAAGACCTCGTGAAGCTGCTTACATATTGGGCATCAAAATCTATAGAGATAGATCAAGACGCTTAATTGACTTTCACAAAGCACATACCTTGACAAAATTTTGAAGAAGTTCAAATGGATCAAGCAAAGAAAGGGTTCTTGCTCGTGTTACAAGGTGTGAAGTTGAGTAAGACTCAATGCCCGACCACCGCAGAAGATAGAGAGAAAATGAAAGATGTTCCTATGCTTCAGCCATAGGATCTATCATGTATGCAATGCTGTGTACCGCACTGATGTGTGTCTTGCTATAAGCTTAGCAGGAAGGTACCAAAGTAATCCAGAGTGGATCATCGACAGCGGTCAAGAACATCCTGAAATACCGAAAAGGACTAAGGATATGTTTCTCGATATGGAGATGACAAAGAGCTCATCGTGGAACGGTTACGTTGATGCAAGCTTTGACACCGATCCGGACGATTCTAAATCGCAGACCGGATACGATTTACACTAAACGGAGGAGCTGTCGGTTGGTGCAGTTCTAAACAAAGCGTCAGAAGGGATCTACATGTGAAGCGGAATACATAGCAGCTTCGAAGCAGCTAATGAAGGAGTCTGGATGAAGGAGTTCATATCCCATCTAGGTGTCATACCTAGTGCATCGGGTCCAATGAAAATCTTCGTGACAATATCGAGCAATTGCCTTAGCGAAGGAATCCAGATTTCACAAGAGGACCAAGCACATCAAAAGACGCCTCAATTCCATAAGGGATTTAGTCCAGTGGGAGACATAGAGATTTGCAAGATACATACGGATCTGAATGTAGCGCACCCGTTGACTAAGCCTCTTCCATTTAACAAAACATGATCAACACCAAGACTCCATGGGTGTTAGAATCATTACTATGTAATCTAGATTATTGACTCTAGTGCAAGTGGGAGATCAAGGAAATATGCCCTAGAGGCAATAATAAAGTTATTATTTATTTCCTTATTTCATGATAAATGTTTATCATTCATGCTAGAATTGTATTAACCGGAAACATGATACATGTGTGAATGCATAGACAAACAATATGTCACTAGTATGCCTCTATTAGACTAGCTTGTTAATCAAAGATGGTTATGTTTCCTAACCATGAACAAAGAGTTGTTATTTGATTAACAAGGTCACATCATTAGTAGAATGATCTGATTGACATGACCCATTCCATTAGCTTAGCACACGATCGCTTAGTATGTTGCTACCGCTTTTATCCATGACATATACATGTTCCTGTAACTATGAGATTATGCAACTCCTGCTTACGGAGGAACACTTTGGTGCTACCAAACGCCAAAACGAATCGGGTGATTATAAAGGAGTACTACAAGTGTCTCCAAAGGCAGATGTTGGGTTGGCGATTTCGAGATTAGGTTTTGTCACTCCGATTGTCGGAGAGGTATCTCTGGGCCCTCTCGGTAATACACATCATCAAGCCTTGCAAGCATTACAACTAATAAGTTAGCTGTGAGATGATGTATTACGGAACGAGTAAAGAGACTTGCTGGTAACGAGATTGAACTAGGTATTGATACCGACGATCGAATCTCGGGCAAGTAACATACCGATGACAAAGGAACAACGATGTTGTTATGCGGTCCGACCGATAAAGATCTTCGAGAATATGTAGGAACCAATATGGGCATCCAGGTCCCGCTTATTGGTTATTGACCGAGACGGTCTCGGTCATGTCTACATTGTTCTCGAACCGTAGGGTCCGCACGCTTAACGCTTTGATGACGGTTATATTATGAGTTTGTGTATTTTGATGTACCGAAGAAGTTCGAGTCCCGGATGTGATCACGGACATGACGAGGAGTCTCAAATGGTCGAGACATAAAGATTGATATATTGGAAGCCTATATTTGGAGTTCGAATGGTTCCGGTGAAATCGGATTTTACCGAACACCGGGGTTACCGGAACCCTCCAGGGCTATTGGGCCTTAGTGGGCCACGAGGGAGAAGAGGAAGGGCGGCCAGGCCGCGCGCCGCCCTCCCCTAGTCCCAATAGGACAAGGAGAGGGGGCGCGCCTTCCCTCTTCCCTCCCCCCATCCTACTCCAAATAGGGGGAGTCCTACTCCTGGGAGTAGGACTCCTCAGCGCGCCTCCTCTAGGGCCGGCCGCACCCCCTTGCTCCTTTATATACGGGGCAGGGGGCACCCTAGAACACACAAGTTTGATCTACGGATCGTTCCTTAGCCGTGCGTGCCCCTCCACCATATTCCACCTCGGTCATATCGTCGCAAGCTTAGGCGAAGCCTCGCGCCGGTAGTACATCAAGATCGCCACCACGCCGTCAGGTCGACGAAACTCTCCTCCCCAAGCTCTCACTGGATTGGAGCCCGAGGAGCGCCATCGAGCTGTACGTGTGTCAAGAACTCGGGGCGCCGAGTAACGGCGCCGGATCGGTCGGATCGCGAGGAGAACGTCACGACTACTTCCTCTACGCCAGATCGCTTCGCCGGTCTCACGAGGGTACGAGACAACAGTCTCCCTCTCGTTGCTATGCATCACCATGATCTTGCGTGTGCGTAGGAAATTTTTTGAAATTACTGCGTTCCCCAACAGTGCACTGGGGCAAGATGGACGCCAAGAAGCTTGTGACGGACGCGCCACCGCCGGGCAAGGAGTATTGCACGCCCGAGATGTATTATAAGGGTGTCCTGAAGGGTGCCCGTGTTATTGCGGGTGAATGCTCCAAAGATGTAATTTTTTAGTAGACTCTCATTTTGTTATTCTGTGCGCTGAAAACTTTGTTCGTATGCGCTAAGCAACGCTTGTTAATTTAAAATATTACCTTCTGTGCGGCCGTTTATCAAATCTGAGAGATGGCAAGTCATTGGCTTCGGCCCCCATGCCACGAGTGCTGGGGTGTTCGGGATAAACTTGAGCGCTCTTGTTCCCATTTTTTGGTCCTTCTAGGGAGGCGCTCAACACAACGAACGAGGCAACCAGACTTATAATGCTTGAATACTCTCACTTAGCCATAGAATTCTATAATTTTAAATTTCGGCGAAGCCCCTAGTGTTTGGAAGGCCGAATTTGGGGCGCTATCCACGCCTGGGCCGGACAAAGCCGGCTCCTCGCTCTAAGCGGCATAAGTCTTTAGGGACTTGAAAAGACCTCTCGAACAGCGACCAGCTCTCGCTTTATCATGACGGTCAGTTTTAGCTTTCTCCACCGAGGTGCTCGACCCAGCTCAACTGGGCACAATCGCAGTGGTTCTCCCAGCCGCTACCTTAGCCGATATAACGGAACGAAGGTACCAAAACATGGGAGCCGCAAACCCAACTATTGACCCAAGACATGATTCGAGCCGATGCATATAATGCTATAAGTTCGGGTGCCGACTTGTGAAAGTGTTCGGACTTATCACACCATAATTTGGGGAACTTAAGCCCTGGTGTATTTGGCCGCACTAAAGCGCACGGGTGCAACATGTCATAAGTGAACATATATAAAAAGGAATGCAATGATAGGCGAAAAGCGATGCATTGTTTATTGAAAAAATACTGCAATGAAGGCAGAACGATACAAATAGTGCGATAAGCAAGGGGTGGGATTGTTTAACATGTCCCCTTCCAGGGGTAGGCTGCGGAATGGTATGTAAAACAGGTATAATGCTCGTAATGGAGACCACCTGGATACTCGTCGTAGCCTTTCTGCTTCTCTGGTTGTTGCATCGTGATTGCGGCAGATCTACCGCCGGACAAGGCTTCTGGAAAGAGGAGTCCTGAGAATAAGAAGAAAAAAAAGAATGACAAATTTGGGAGCCCTTGGTGTGGTTGATCCGCACTCTGGGCATGCCGTGGTCATGCCCCTCCCCGTATGCCCATGGTATCTCCAGAGCGTAGTGATGTACCGTGGTACTGGTCTCGCGATTTCGCGAGGGCTGGGTTAGCCGCATTGCTACGCTGCGTGCTCGAACGCGCTAAGTGGTCTTGTTGTAGGTTACTCCGGCGCGCTGATAAGGTCCGGCCGCTAACAGCCGGACTCGAGAATTGCCTTAAGAGGCTACTCAGATTTCCGCCGCGAGAGCCGCTGTATGCTCCTCCGCTCGAGAGAGCGCTCGTGTTTCCGCTGACCGTGATGATGACTCGAGGGCCTCGCATCTTGAGCTTCGGTATGCGAAGTGCGACACCGCATTGAACTTTGCAATGCGGTTCGTCCGAAAGCAAAGGCATGATTGCCGCCATGAACGGGACTATGTCAAGATTAAATCCTCGCTCGAAGTTATCCGGGATCCAAGACCACTTCAAGTGTGACTGAGCCAGACAATTGGCCTTCACACCTGGTATGATGCCTTGAAGGTCGCCTTTGTGGGTTTAATCCTTGAGGGTTCTATGCCCATCTTGCGACCGATCCCGATAAAGCAGGTTCAGATCGCTGCCGGTCCATCAGACTCTAGTGAGGTGAAACCACGACGATTGGGTCTAGAACCACGCGCGAATCCGCCGTGGCGGATATCGGTGGGTGGTCCTTCGATCAAAAGTGATCGGGCAGGATGACCACGGATTGAACTTTGGGTCGACCGCTCCATCGCAGATACGCCCTCGAGCGCACGCTCGCCTCCCTTTGGGTATGTGGGTTGCGTATATCATGTTCACCGTCCGCACTTGTGGGGGGAAACCCTTCTGTCCTCTATTGTTCGGCGGCCGTGTCTCCTCCTCGTCATCGCTATGCAGCCCCTTGTCGTTGCCTTCGGTGATTAACTTGCCTGCCTGCTTGAACACCCAACAATCTCTGTTGGTGTGATTAGCTGGCTTTTCGGGGGTGCCGTGTATCTAGCACGAGCGATCGAGTATCCGGTCCAAATTGGATGGGCCCGGAGTAGTTCTTTTGAATGGCTTTTTCCGCTGACCGGGTTTAGAGCCTTTGAATCCGGCGTTGACTGCCATATCTTCAGTATTATTGCCGTTAATGCGGCGCTTGTGCTTATTGCGACGCGACCTGCCATTGCTGTCTTTGGTATCCGAACTACCAGAGTTTTTGGTTAGGTTGTTACTGCGGGCTAGCCAACTGTCTTCTCCCGCACAGAAGTGGGTCATGAGTGATGTGAGGGATTGATTTCGGCTTTTCCTGTCCTAGGTGCCGGGCAAGCCATTCGTCGCGGATGTTGTGTTTGAAGGCTGCAAGCGGCCTCTGCATCTGGACAGTCGACGATTTGATTTTTCTTTGTTAAGAACCATGTCCAGAATTGTCTCGCCGATTCGTCTGGCTGCTGAATTATGTGGCTTAGGTCATCGGCGTCTGGTGGTCGCACATATGTGCCCTGGAAGTTATCAAGGAATGCGTCTTCCAGGTCCTCCCAACACCCAATTGATTCTGCTGGCAGGCTATTGAGCCAATACCGAGCTGGTCCTTTAAGCTTGAGTGGGAGGTATTTGATGGCGTGAAGATCATCACCGCGGGCCATGTGGATATGAAGGAGATAGTCCTTGATCCAAACCGCAGGATCTATTGTGCCATCGTAGGATTCAATGTTCACGGGTTTGAA
Source organism: Aegilops speltoides (assembly GCA_021437245.1). Taxonomy (NCBI): domain Eukaryota; kingdom Viridiplantae; phylum Streptophyta; class Magnoliopsida; order Poales; family Poaceae; genus Aegilops; species Aegilops speltoides. The sequence continues at coordinate 419,843,213 of CM038145.1, read as the reverse complement.
CCCTTCGGGGATTTGATGATCCATTACTTCATCAGTGAAGCATAGTGGGTGTGCGGCGCCTCTGTAATGGGCTATATCACGACGCAGCTCAAACGAGCTTTGTCTACTGTGTTCGGCCCGGCCGGGATTGCTGTATCCGGCATGACGGTTGTCGTCGCGTATCGTGGGGCGCCCACACGATCCGTAGATCGATCTTATTTGTCTTGCCTTATCCTCCAATATGTCTCGCAAGTCCGGCGCGTTCCCCCGTGACTTTGTACTTTTCAAGCGACGCCGGGGTATGGCTTTAGTGGAGGGCCTAGAGGCCTCTCTCCGTCATGGGTTACGAGGTGGCCGGTCGGCCGACAGCGCTGGTGATGTAGGTTTATGTGCTTCCTCTCTACTCGGGGCAGCAGCTTGCGTTTGGGGTAGCTTTTGGAGGGGCGTTCGAGTTCATACTCTTCGGCCGCAAGGACTTCAGTCCATCTGTCGGCTAGCAAATCTTGGTCAGCTCTAAGTTGTTGCTGCTTTTTCTTGAGGCTGCTTGCCATGGCTATAAGCCTGCGTTTGAAACGCTCTTGTTCGACGGGATCCTCAGGCACGACAAATTCGTCATCGTCGAGGCTTGCCTCGTCTCCGAAGGGAGGCATGTAGTTATTGTCCTCTACCTCTTTGTCTGCCGCTCTCTCACGAGGGTTGGCTTCTCCATCCTCCTGTGCTGAATCTTACTGGAGGGGGTTGTCTTCGGCACTGTCCGGGGTGTTATTATCTCCGGTGCCGGAATCTCCATTCTTGCTATGGCGGGATTTAGAGCGGCGCCGCTGACGCCGACGCTTAAGCTGGTTCTTGGAGGGGTCGTCCTCCGCTGTTCCATCGCCATTCCCATCCTTTGAGATGTCCACCATGTATATGTCGTATGATGAGGTGGCTTTCCAGTGCCCTGTAGGCGCTGGTTCTTGGTCGTCTCCGGCATCGTCGTCCATACCGTCGATGTCTTCGGAGTCGAAATCTAGTATGTCGGTTAAGTCATCGACAGTGGCTACGAAGTGGGTGGTGGGTGGGCTTTGAATTTCTTCGTCGTCCGCATCCCAACCGTCTTGGCCATAATCCGGCCAGGGCTCTCCTGATAAAGAGAGACACTTTAGCGAATTCAGGATGTCGCCGAAATGCGAGTGCTGAAAGATGTCCACAGCGGTGAACTCCATGATGGGCGCCCAATCGGGTTCGACTGGCAGGGGCGCGGAAGGTTCGGGGTCTGGCGAAGAGTCCGACACCTTGGAGTCACGAGCTTCACAAGGGACAGGGTCGGTATTCGGCACTATCGCCGTAGGGGTAGCAGCCCCCGAGGCGGTGTCCAGCCACGCATCCTCGATCGGCGTAGTCGGCTCCGAGCTAAGGGTCGGAGCGACTCGTGCGGCCTCCGTGGCAATCGTCCGCAGCAGATCTAAATCATGCCCATCGTGATAAAGGCGGCGCGCTTAGGTCTGTGGCTTGAATCCGTCGAAGATCAAGTCTCCGCGGATGTCGACCGTATAGTTCAAACTTCCAAATCTGACCTGATGGCCAGGGGCATAGCTTTCGATCTGCTCCAGATGGCCAAGTGAATTGGCCCGCAGTGCAAAGCCGCCGAATAGGAAGATCTGTCCAGGGAGAAAAGTCTCGCCCTGGACCACGTCGTTGTTGATGATCGAAGGAGCCATCGGGCCTATGGGTGACGACACAGAGGAACTCTCAATGGAAGCACCAATGTCGGTGTCAAAACCGGCGGATCTCGGGTAGGGGGTCCCGAACTGTGCATCTAGGCGGATGGTAACAGGAGACAAGGGACACGATGTTTTTACCCAGGTTCGGGCCCTCTCGGTGGAGGTAAAACCCTACTCTTGCTTGATTAATATTGATGATATGGGTAGTACAAGAGTAGATCTACCACAACATCAAGGAGGCTAAACCCTAGAAGCTAGCCTATGGTATGATTGTTGTTCGTCCTACGGACTAAAACCCTCCGGTTTATATAGACACCCGAGGGGGCTAGGGTTACACAGAGTCGGTTACAATGGTAGGAGATCTACATATCCGTATCACCAAGCTTGCCTTCCACGCCAGGGAAAGTCCCATCCGGACACGGGACGAAGTCTTCAATCTTTTATCTTCATAGTCTTGGAGTCTAGCCAATGAAGATAGTTCGGCTATCCGGACACCCCCTAGTCCAGGACTCCCTCAGTCGTCATCTATTCACATGTGATAATGCACATTCTGCTGAACTTGAGGCACGCAAGGAGGGAATTGTGTTGGCACAGGGATGGCGCTCACTTCCGTTCATCATCGAAACAGATAGCGCTGAAGCTACTGCAATGATCTCGAGCACCTCTGTTGATAGGTCACAACATGCTGCTCTTGTTCATGAAATCTCAGTTTTGATCAGTGAAAAAATAGCATGCTATAGTGTTTTGAGAAATGTCTCGCTAAAAAAAATCTTTGTACAGTGTCTCACTAATAGCATGGTAATAGCATATTTTTAGGTCGACACTATTTTTTCATAGCACGTTATTTTTTTCATTGGTTTTGATGAGAGGGGGCAGAGAGATTAAATCTACAGTATTAAGAGGGACTGTAACCATGTAAGCCATGAACTAGCTCAGATTGGCAGAGGTCACTAGTAGAAAACCTACCTTTGATCTGGAGCATTAGTTCCGGCCGGGTTTGGACCCGGAACTAATGTGATCATTAATCCCAGTTCCAACGGCTAGAAGTGGACGGGGGCACGGCCCCCTTTAGTCAAGGTTCAAATGGAACCTCTAGTCCCGGTTGGTGGTACGAACCGATACTAAAGGAGTTGCAGCAGGTTGGGGTACCTGCAAGCCCCTTTAGTCCTGGTTTAGTCACGGTTAGTGATACCAACAGGGACTAAAGATATCCCTATGTAAAGCTGCTTCGTCCAGCCCGAGTCCAAGCTTCTCTTTTCTCTCCTCTTTATTTCCTTCCCCTAGCTCGAGCTCATCCTCCATTTTTGTCAAGATTTGTCAAGATTGAAGGCACCCCATCTATCCTAGGGTTCTAAAAGGTTAGCAACTTCATCCTTCAATCTCACATTGCTAGTTTAGCTTGTTCAATGCTCTATAACTATAGTGATTTGGTGGTTTTGGTTTGGGAGTAATTATGTGAGAGTTTATTTGATTTTTATGCAATTCGAGCTCAACCGGGACTAAAGATTGGTGACACCAACCGGGACTAAAGATGCTCCAGCCCCTGACGCGCGCTCGCGGCCACGTGGAGGGACTTTAGTCCCAGACTGTAGCCAACCAGGACTAAAGGGTGGGAGCCTTTAGGCTAGTCATAGTGGGGAGTAACTTAGACTAGTAACATGCATATGTTACTAGTCTATGTTACTACCTCCATAGTGGGTAGTATTATAGATGTGGTAACATAGAGTGCTTTATTTATTACTTTGTAGACTCATTTTACATTGAAAACCACTATGTGATGGTAACATATTATGTTACTCCATTTGATCTCTCCTCATTAATTACTTGCCACATCATATTTTTTGCCTATGTGGCATGCATGTTACTACCTATGTTACTCCCACTATGAGCAGCCTTAGTCCCAGTTTCGTCGTCCCGGTTGGTGATCCGGGACTAATGGCCCTTACCAACCGAGACTAAAGCTCGTTTCTTCACTAGTGGGTGAGATTAAGAGGGTGCTTGGATACGTTTTAGTCCCATGACTAAAAGTAGTGAGACTAAAACTTGCTAGCCTCACCCATGCTTGGATCCAAATACTAAAGAGACTAAAATCAAGTTATTGAGCATTTATTATTCTCCAAACCCTCCAATCCCGAACTCGAATGTGTTAAAGGAGAGGAATTAAATGAGGAAATAGAGGGCTAATACATATTAGTAGGTTTCCTATGACTAAATATTTTTAGCCTCAAGACTAGTCCTAGCCTCTCTTTAGTCAGGGGTGCTTGCAACTTTAGCCTCTAAGGCTGGTTGTAATGGGGAGTATCATATACTAGTATCATGCATATGATACTAGTATATGATACTACCTCTCTAATGCATAGTATCATATATTAGTATCATGTAGTACTCTATTTATTGCAATGCATGACACAAAGTAGCATATCATTTAATATGATACGGTATCATGATATGATACTACACCATCTCTTTCTTCATTTAATGCTACGACACCTCATCAAAATTGCCTAGTTGGTATGCATGATACTAGCTATGATACTATCATTATGACCAGCCTAAAAGAGACTATTTTTAGTCAGACTAAAAATAGTCCCTTGGATCCAAGCACCCTCTAAGATGGCCGCCTAATTACGGCAGGGCCCTAAAAGGGGTGTAAAACTGTGTGGACTATATCGTGGGAGTGAGGGCGTACATGCAGATTTACGTGCGGGTGCTGTCCATAAAAGAATTATGGGTTTGACTATTAACGAATCGATATTAATTAATATGAATTGACTCCATTAACATAATGGATAATAGGATGTGGCTCAGATGGTAGAGCACTATACGCCGAAGGTATAGAGGTCGGGGGATCGATACCTCCCATCTCCAAAAAAAATTATCTATTCTTCTCTTGTTTTCCCTATGCTTTTTTTTATTTTGAAACTCTGTACGTCTCCCCATGACCTTTTGAGCTGGCTGTGGGCACATTTTTGTTGGAAAAAGAAGGATCGATACCTCCCATCTCCAAAAAAAATTATCTATTCTTCTCTTGTTTTCCCTATGCTTTTTTTATTTTGAAACTCTGTACGTCTCCCCATGACCTTTTGAGCTGGCTGTGGGCACATTTTTGTTGGAAAAAGAAGGATCGATACCTCCCATCTCCAAAAAAAATTATCTATTCTTCTCTTGTTTTCCCTATGCTTTTTTTATTTTGAAACTCTGTACGTCTCCCCATGACCTTTTGAGCTGGCCGTGGGCACATTTTTGTTGGAAAAAGAAAATCGGTCGCCCACATAGTCACCTGAGCTGTCACCCCATTGCCTCCCTTCGCGGATGGGATCGAGCGGAGCAGCACATGGGGAAACCCCATGGCGTAGGGCGACGGCGCTGCTTTTCTGTACAGCTTTGTGGGACTCAATATTGACATTGCTTCACGGCAGCCATCCTGTGTCGGGGTGACACGGCATGGATGATCATGGAAAAGAGGTTGTGTATGGGTCGCCGACATACAATACCAACTGTGCCGCATATCCACCATGGCAAGGTCTTAGTGTGGATGCGCAGACACATCTACTGCTTCATGACACAGAATTTAGCAAACAATGGTGGTGAAATAGTCGGCATCAGGCTCGAGAAGACGGAGGATAGACCCGAGCACAAACGTCACATGTGCTATTACAACTACGTCTTCCAATCCCGCGGCAAGCTGTTGTGGGTGTCCGTCCTACTCGAGCGTGAATGGCACGATAAAAACATGGACACTTTTTTTTTCGAAAAGGGGTTCTCCCCGGCCTTGCATCAGAGTGATGCATATGGCCATCTTTTTAACCAAATAAAAAGGTTCCAAACAAGGTGCCAAAGTCTTCAACAGTAAAAAAACTGAAAAGAAAACTCACACAGAGCCAAAAAGGGCTAGAAATACAAACTAGCCAGACAAAGACGCCATAATCGGCTGGCTAAAGATAGATAGGTAAACTAATTGCATATCCTATTACATGACCGTCATCCAAACCGGTTGAAGATATCCCGAGCTACCATCTCCCAGCGGATGGATCCAGTAACCAAATGCTCCCCGGCCTCCATCGGAGTGAGTAGCGACCACGAACGAATCAATGCCGTGGCTCGGAAAATAACCTGCAAAAAGTGAATACATGATGTTCTGTTAAAAACCAAATCATTTCTGCAATTCCAAATAGTCCACAACAAAGCGCAAACTCCAACACGAATATGTCTCGCTAAGTCAGGCTCAATCCCATTAAGCCATGTCCCAAATAACGTGTTGACAGAATTCGGTGGAGTAACATTAAAAGCAATGTGGACCGTCCGCCAAACGACCTTGCCCAACGGGCAATCAAGAAAGAGGTGTTTGATCGTCTCATCCCGATCACAGAAACTACACTTAGTAGGTCCTGTCCAATTACGATTTATCAAGTTGTCCTTGGTTAAAATAACTTGTTTATGAACAAACCACATAAACACTTTTATTTTCAATGGAACTTTGACAGCCCAAACATGCTTGAAGGTAGGAATGGAGTTCGAATTAATAACATCAATATACATTGATTTAACCGTGAAAACTCCAGACCTAGTCAGTTTTCAGCGTAATTCATCAGGTTGTTGAGAAAGTTGAACCTCCATCAGTCTTCTAACTAGACAGAGCCATTCTTCCCAACGATTGCCCGCTAACGACCGTCTAAACTAAATATTAAGGGGGATAGATTGAAATACCATTGCAACAAACACCTAGCGTCGTTGAACAATATGATATAAAGACGGATATTGAATGGCCAAGGGTGTGTCTCCGAGCCAAGTATCCTCCCAGAACCGTGTACTGGCGCCGTTGCCAATGACAAACTTTGTCCTATTAAACAAGGATTGTTTGACTTTCATCAGTCCTTTCCAGAAAGGTGAGTCAGTCGGCCTGACTGTGACCTGGGACAAGGATTTTGTCTGTAGGTACTTGCTGCGAAGGATTTGCGCCCACGTGGCATCAGTCTCAGATGACAACTTCCACAGCCACTTACTGAGAAGGCATCTGTTCTTTACTTCGAGATTCTCAATACCAAGACCCCCTTGGTCTTTCGGTCTGCAAATGATATCCCATTTAGCAAGCCGGTATTTTCTTTTTAGTTCATCACCCTGCCAAAAGAAACGCGATCGATAGAAGTCCAGTCTTTTTTTGACACCAACTGGGACTTCAAGGAACGATAGGACAAACATAGACATACTCGTGAGCACCGAATTAATCAGAATTAATCGGCCTCCATATGACATGAGCTTGCCCTTCCAGCAACTTAGTTTCTTCTCAAATCGGTCTTTGATGCACTTCCATTCTCTGTTTGTCAGCTTACGATGGTGGATTGGGATACCTAGGTAAGAGAAAGGTAAATCCCCCAACTCGCTCTTTGGCTCTACCAAAGCAGAACAACTCGCTCTTATGAAAGTTAATCTTTAACCCGGTCAATTGTTCGAAAAGGCATAACACCTCCTTCATATTTCTCGCCTTGGCCAAGTCATGCTCCATAAAGATGATTGTATCATCAGCGTACTGAAGAATGGATAAACCTCCATCAACAAGATGAGGTACCAAGCCACCTACTTGACCATTCTCCTTAGCCCTTCCTATCAAAATCGCTAACATATCAACCACAATGTTAAACAGGATAGGGGACATTGGATCTCCTTGTCTTAGGCCTTTATGTGTCTGGAAATAATGACCAATATCGTCATTCACTTTAATTCCCACACTCCCTTTTTGCGTAAATGATTCAACCTGGCAGCGCCATGCTTCATCAAAACCTTTCATACGCAATGCCTGTTGGAGGAAAGGCCATTTGACCTTATCGTACGCTTTCTCGAAATCCACCTTAAAAATTACTCCATCTAATTTTTTGGAATGGATTTTATGGAGCGTTTCATGAAGGACAACCACCCCTTCAAGGATGTTTCTGTCCGGCATGAAAGCAGTTTGGGACTGTTGCACCACAGAATGCGCAATCTGTGTGAGCCTATTAGTCCCGACCTTGGTAAAGATTTTGAAACTAACATTGAGAAGGCATATCGGCCTAAACTGCTCAATTCTCACATCATCTGTTTTCTTAGGAAGCAGCGTGATAGTTCCAAAATTCAGGTGAAATAAGTGAAGCTGTCCAGCGAACATATCATGAAACAAAGGTAGCAAATCCCCCTTAATAATGTGCCAGCACTTTTTGTAGAACTTGACCGGGAATCCATCTGGTCCAGGAGCCTTATTATTTTTCATCTCTGCAATAGCATCAAACACTTCCTTCTCCGAGAATGGGGCAACCAGAATATCATTATCAGCAGCCGATAGTTGTGGCACATCCTCAGTCCTGGACTCATGGAGAGACACACAATTATCCTCCGGAGGTCCAAATAACTGCCTATAATACTCGGTTATATAGTTTTTTAGGTTGTCCTGTCCTACAACAGTGCCCTCATCTTGTTCAAGCTGGAAGATTCTCTTCTTTCTGTGCTTACCATTAGCAATCAAGTGAAAGAATTGAGTATTCGCGTCCCCCTGGACCACTTTGTGGACCTTAGCCCGCAAAGCCCACTTCAATTCTTCCTCGCGGAGAAGTTCTTTCAACCTCTTCTCTGCCTCATTTTTATCCTGAAGCTCAACTGGCAGCAAAATCGTGGATTCGGCCTTTAAGTCTAGGGTCTGTATAAGAGAAAGGAGCCTATCCTTTTAAATCTTGTACACCCCACTAAGGTGCTTAGCCCAACCCCGTAAGAAACTTCTCAAATTCCTAATCTTATTCTGCCAACGCTCGACCGCAGTCCTACCTCCTGCACCCTTAGCCCATTCCCTGGCAATCAGGTCCAAGAACCCTTCACGTTCGAACCAGGCCATCTCGAATGAAAAGGTGTTCTTGTTTCCCACGTGGTTCGGCTCCCCTGAGTCCACGAACAAGGGCGTGTGATCGGATACGCCCCGCGAGAGAGCTTGAACCGTAACAAGAGGGAACTTATGTTCCCACTCCACGCTCGCGAGAACTCGATCAAGCTTTTCGTAAGTCGGATTTGGCATAGCATTAGCCCAGGTAAACTTTCTACCAGAAAGCTCTATCTCCCTCAGATCCAAGCTTTCAATAATGGTATTGAACATAAACGACCACCTGCAGTCAAAATTATCATTATTCTCCTCCTCTCTCCTCCTAATGATATTGAAATCAACCCCAACTAAAATTGGAAGCTGCTCGGACCCACAGATTCGAACAAGGTCCGCCAGAAACTCCGGTTTAAGCTCGGGCTGTGCGGCACCATAAATCGCCACCAACGCCCAGTTGAACCCATCAACTTTAGACCTGACTCGAAACTTAACCGCGAAGTCTCCCATCACTACACTTCGGACCTCAAGCGAACCACATCTCACACCCAGCAAGATACCACCCAATCGTCCCCGCGGAGGGAGGCAATGCCAGTCAAAATCAACACCACCCACAAGAGAGGAAAGAAACTGGGGCGCAAAGTTATCTCTACCAGTTTCCGAAAGAACAATAAAATCTAAACGATGCTCCAGAGATGCCTCAGCAAGAAACCTTCTTTTAGCCAAGTCTTTCTGACCTCTGCTATTCCAAAAGATTCCTTTCATATTTCATCATGAAATTTTCTAGTAGTCCGAATCCTAGCACTCCTACGAACTGCAGAGTCGGGATAAATCTTCCGTTTCCACTTGCGCTTTGGTTTACTAGGTTCTGTCACCCGGTCCTCATAACCGGGCTCAATGGTACTAACAATTGCATTATCTAGGGGCATATCATCATCCTCAGACTCATGATTGGAGGGTGCTAGATCCGCACACAGGTTATCTAGCACTCTGACCCCTAACGCATCGATCTCATCATCATTCATGGGTTTTACCGCTGCGAGATTACGAATAGTCTCTAAGGCACGCTCCACCTCCAAATCTAACATATCATTCACCGATTTGGAAATCTCACTATCAGTAGCCCCTAGTGAAACTCCTAATTGATTTGCATTATTTATAATTTCCTCATTAGAAAAATGCAATAAAGAATTAGATATGTTGACGGACATACCAGTAGAGATCTCAGCATCATGAAGCTTGGCCGCCCTCATAGCGCACCTCTGCTGCATGTCATCAACCTCCGGAAGCTCCAGAACGCGAGCACTCATCCGTCTCCCCATCGAGACTGGGTCAGGGATCCCGCCAAAGGCAACGACCTCCTCCCTAGTAAAGCCCCACGCGGAATCCCTCAAAGGATCAACCGAGGTTACCGGAGGAGGCGGCTGAGGGCTCCCATGCCCCTCGGACGAGTGCCCCACACCGAGGCCCAGGGCCATGGGCACGACGGGAGAGAGGATGACAGGGGCCGCCTGCCCTAGCCCTCCTCCCGCCCCACCCCTCGGCGCTGAGACGGGCGTCGTCGTCGATGGAGACGCGGTCCTCCTGACCGCCGAAGAGGGAGGAGGAGCCAGGGCCGCCTGCCCCAGGCCTCCCCCTCCCATCACCACTGGAGGCGCAGGCGCCGTCGCCACGACCGGAGGAGAAAGAGTCGAGGCCTCCTGCCTCGGGCTACCTTTCCCAGCACCATCCAACGTCATCGATACTGGCGTTGCCGGCATCGAGATAGGGAGGAGAGAAGTCGAGGCCCTCTGCCCCGAACCCCCTCCCCCAAGCTCCACCTCGGAAACAGTCGTCATATCCGGAGCCTCGACCACAGGTGAAGCAAGGGAAATGTGAGCAACCACTGGCTCTACCTCCCCAACTCCATCCAAAGCCCTCGCCGATGAAGCCATCACCAGGCGTCCAGCCAAGGATCCGCCAGCACCCTCGAACTCCAACAAAGGGAGCGTATGTTCAAACACATCATCAGAATCCACCCGGTCACTCCAAAGTCTGGGAGGGGCCGAGGCTGGCTCAAAGGACCCAAAACGCAACAAAGTCATGGGCACAATTGGTGAGGGCGCCGGCTCAACCCCGGTCCCATCCCCGGTCAACTGAGCATCATGGCGAGCACCGTTAGACCCCTCTCGAGTCGAGTCATCAGGCGGCGCCCCCTTGGCACCCGCCCCGTCGTCACCCTCGTGCATATCAACATCATTCCCATTAATCGCCTCAGCAAACAGATCCGTGTCTCGAACTCGATCTCGAGCAGAAACACCTCTCCTCGATAAGTCCAGTTGACCACATCGGGCACGCATCAATATCCGAATGCTCACTAAAACCGGCCACCCATGAGCAGTGAAAGCCATATCCACTTTCTCCGCCTTGCCAACCATAATACCCATACTGGCCACAACTCGAACATCCTGCAAAGGCTTAGATGGAGCCCCCGAAAACCTCAACCAAACCTGCGTAAGTGGCTTTCCCTTAGGCTCCACCTTCTTCCACTCATTAAACTCCAGAATGCACTTAGTGCCAGGCACTCTACATAAGCCAAAGCTCAGAAGTCTCTGCAAATCATCCACAGTGGGGAAATCAACCTTAAAAACATTAGCCTCGAGAGGAACCAGCTCCCATTGGAAGTCTCCCGATGCCAGCTCTTGAAGCCGCCGCACAATCTGAGCCACACTTACCGCGCCCTGGGTAGCTTTGACAACCCCGGTGGTCAAGCTCATTGTCTCCTCTGGAAGCTCTCTCGTGGCCGGTGACTCAAAGAACATTAGCTCAGCACAATATACCCTGTCAGAGCCGGAGCTTGGTGACGCAATAACGGGCAACCCCCCGAGGCATGAGCTGGCTTGCCACACGACTCACACAGCTCGGCCACGCACTCAGCAATGAAGTGGCCTTTCTCACCACACCGGTAGTACAACATCCTTTCCTTTCTACGCGCCCACTTGGACGCCCTCTCTGCATCAGACCTGACGGTAGCCTCAGCCACAGTCCCAGTCGCAGGAACCTCAACATTGGCCAAGGCAGTCACCACATCCATCGCCTAGGGAGGTAGATCCGTGGACTGAGCGTGGTCGATCTCCACCTCTGACGCCGCATGGTCCACAATTGCAGGAGGCGGAGGCTGTCGGCGATACCTCCAACGGCCCCCACCCCGACCACCACGATGTACATGAAAGCCACCTCTCTGGCGGTGGTCTGGACCTGAGGCTCCCTCGACAAAACCACCTGGAGGGCCGAGAAACGGCCTCTCAGAAGACTCGTCACTCTGCCAGGCATAGCCTCGACCGCCTCCCGAAGACGAGGAACCACGGTGCTTTCCGACTCCATATGCATCAACACCATCATCCCCCCACTGACCTCGGGGCGGCTCATCTCTAGCTGTCGAGTTATGCCTCGTCTGTGAAGGTCCCGAACGATTCTGAGCCGGCCTCGCAACGTAGTGAGGTGGAGGCGCAGCACGAGGCTGACCGCCGACAGGTACCGGCACCACCGGTCTCGGACCAGAACCGCCGCCCCGACCCGTAGCAATAACCACGGGAGGCGTCGGCCCCGTCGGTCGGGGTCCAGCGAGGCCACCTCTTCCCGCCGGCACCACAGGCGGCCTGGCTGCCGCAGGCACAGCCGGCCGAGGCTCGAAGTTGCCGCCCGCGCGCCCCAAAGCAATGGCGGAGCGGCAGGACCTCGCCCGGCGCTGGCAGCACCCAAACCACCGGAGGCAGCGCCAAGCCCAGCGCCGGCGGCCCCACGGCCTACGCCCCGGGCGGCGGCGGCACTACTGCCCTAGACCGGTCTCTGGCAGTAGCCGTCTGGGGTTTCTTTGACGGCGGCCCTCCCGTCCCTCGTCCCGCCATGGCACAAAGGGGAGGAATCCGTCGAGCACGGCCAGGGCCGCAAGGAGGAAGCACTGGCGTCCCGTTCCAGCGAACCCTAGGACGATTCACGAACACGCTCGCACGGGAACTCTCGATCTCCTCCGTGCATGCAGGGATCACGTCGATACTAGTGGGGTTTGGTATAGCCTAGGCCTCATACCCAGCTATCCCCGGCCCAACTAGTCGCGCGTGAGTAACCGAAGAAACCGGCCCAACTCGACCCAAAAGCTGGTTCAAACGAGCTTCTCGTGCCGCTCGGATCCCGATCGACGTCAACGACGGCACGGCAGCCGCCGCCGCCGGCAACGATCCGGCTCCCATCCGGCGATCCGGCCTCCTCCTCTTAACCACAGTCCAAGAATCCGAATGAATCAAATCGAAAAGCGTGAGGTTTGGGAGCCGTACCTTAGGTAAAGGGCCCTTCCAAGGCCTGACCGTCGTCGCCACCGTTCTCCGGTGAACGACGTGTCGCACCATCTCCTTCCTCTTGTCCGGATGAAGCCCGATCCGTGCCGGATCCTCCACCGGCAAGACCTAATCGAAGGTTGTGGCCACCTCATCTTTGTGATAACCTGAATGGAAGAAATCACAAATCAAATCCGATGGAGTCAGCACCGGCGGTGAACCCCCGGGATCCTCTCCGTCCCCGTCCGCATCCTCGTTGTCAGATCCCATCAGGGGCCAAAAACGGCTGCCGAGCCCGCCCGGGCCGCCGCCGCGGGAGGACGCGCCTTGACGGTCGCCTCTGCGGTCGCCCGAGGAGTCGCCCTCATGTTCGCCCGAGGAGTCGCCATAAAAAAAAGCATGGACACCTTGTCCACCAATGACCCCGTACCGGCGCTAGCGGTGATCAGTGGGCGGTGGCAAGATCAAGATGCAAATGGGTGGAGAGAGATGGCCAGAGTTTGGGTGATCATGTCCTGTTCCTTGGGTTCCCCACGAGCTTCACTGCAGACTCCGCCCATCTAGACGTGGACGGTGGGTGTGGTGTACCTACTTTGTCTTTTTACATCAACTTTCCCACCGGGAAAACCAAACCTGTGGAGTATTCACGTACCGGATGGATTTCCCCTGATGCACACCTGTGGCTTCGGCCACAAACTGTGATTGCTCCAATCGAAGATAGTCAAATAAGACTTAGGATCCAGCCAAACAAAAAAAAAGACCAATACAAAAACGAAAAATGTGTGCAATTCAGTGCGTGTATAAGTGGTTTTCTGGAATTTCGTAGTACATAATGAAGTTTTGTCTCCAAATTGTTTGAAGAGTTTTGCCTGATTTTGATATCATCATAACAATAAAACATTATTTTCTTTGCAGCTTAGTTTATTAACTTTGCGGATGGAATTGCGGTTAGAAGACGTGAAACTCGTGGTGGAGACAAATTGGACACTTAGAGGAATTATAATAAGTGGCTTATAGCCCGTTTACATGGCATTTTTGTATGAAAAAAGACAGACATTAATAAACGATGAGACTCGACTCTCATGCGAGAACCCACATCTTTGGGTGGTTCTATGGAAATGCAGTTGAGGGAGTCCTGGATTATGGGGTCCTCGGGTGTCCAGGCTGTGTAGCATGGGCCGGACTGATGGGCCATGAAGATACAAGATAGAAGGCCTTCCCTCGTGTCCGGATGGGAATCTCCTTTGCGTGGATGGCAAGCTTGACGTCTGGATGTGTAGTGTCCTTTCTATATAAACCGACTCTGTACAACCCTAGGCCCCTCCGGTGTCTATATAAACCGGAGGGTTTAGTCCGTAGAGGATATCACAAATCATATAGACTAGACATCTAGGGTTTAGCCATTACGATCTCGAGGTAGATCGACTCTTGTAACCCCTATACTCATCAAAGTCAATCAAGCAAGAAGTAGGGTATTAACTCCATCATGAGGGACCGAACCTGGGTAAACATCGCGTCCCCTTGTCTCCTGTTACCATCGATCTTCAGACGCACAGTTTGAAAGCCCCTACCCGAGATCGGCCGGTTTTGATACCGATATTGGTGCTTTCATTGAGAGTTCCACTGTGTCGTCGATGGCGGGATCGATGGCTCGCCTTGTCATTAAAGACAACATTACCTCTGGAGGGGCCGTAGCTTCGGGACAGGTCCTCCAGCTCGGCGGTTTCACCATCGGCGCTCGCGCGGCCATTAAGCCAAAGGCAGCCCTCGAAATCGCTAAACATCGTCTTCACATCGCCCTTGAACACCCAGAAAAGATGGATCCAACAGATGTCTCGTCATTAAACGAGCTACTAGATCGCATCGCCGCCCTGGGAGTTGGAACAGACTACGATTGGATTGGGCTTAAACCCGATCAGAGGGAAATCAGGTCCCCGCCGATCACCCATCTGGTAGCGGTGATGGAGGAACAAGCCGAGAATACTTCTCCCCCTAAGTTCAGAACAAGCTATGTTCGGATTTCCGAGTCCTGCGAGCCGGATACCCATCTTTGGGAGGAGACCTCATGTCCTCCGGACATAGAACCGGGCGTTGCGCCCAAAGGCCGCCAGGACACTTTGGATCTTGGGTCGGTGACCTCGCAAATTCTTCAAAGTACGGATGCAACAGTGGGTCAGGGTTCAGATTTTAACCCGCCCACCCACCACAAGCAATATTTCCCAAGTAATTTTGGTCCTCTAGATGTATGCGACCTAATGTATGTATGCCAGCAACCCGAGGAAATCGTCCATCACTTTTGGGCCAGATTCCTCCTTGTTAAAAACAAGATCAAAGATTGCTGCGATGATGATGCGGTTTTAGTATTTTGTCGCAACTGTACGGACGAGGGAATCCTTAACGCCCTCAACCACCGCCGCATACTGCACTTTGCAGATCTGCCACATATCGTACAGAAGTACTGCGCAATGGAAAGCGCCCGGAAGGCCCAGACAGCTCGGTGGGAACCTCCTATCTTCAAGCAGCCCACCGGACGGACAAAAAGGTTGCATCCTTACGCGGCATCTGATCATCATCTCATGGACAAAAAAGTCAAGCCCTTCACGGGACACAGAACTAGGGCTGGAAAAAAAGCTCGAAGCTCGCGAGCTAAACAAGTAGCTCGTGACTCGGCTCGAATCGACTCGAACTCGAAGAATAACGAGTCGAGCCGAGCTTTAGTTTAAGATCGTTTATAGACCAAGTTAAACGAGCCAATCTCATGAGTACTCGTATAACTCGTTAGACAATTGCTCTAGACCTGCTAATGTCCCTAGTCTGTGTAGGGATGAATTCGTGTGCTCTTGAGTAATACAATCCTTTTACCCCCCGCAAAAAAAACTCGTTAGACAATAGATCAGCCACTCCCAATACAAAGAAAGATCAGCCACTAAACAGCCTATGTCCCATGCGCACAACCCAAGGCCCAGCCGTTGAAGGCCAAGCCTCCTAGGAGACTCATGCGTTACAAGAAAATTACAATTGTTTAGTGATATATATGTTTAATATATACATAATCATTTTTATCATATTTGAGGGTTTTATGTTTATATCTTTAACGAGCTTAACAAGCTAACCGAGCCAGCTCGCGAGTTATACGAGTCGAGCCAATCTTGGGTTTGAGCTTGTTATAGTAACGAGTCGAGTCGAGCTAGCTCGTTAACGAAACAAGCTCTAGCGAGTCGAGCCGAGCTGGCTCGACTCGGCTCGAATTCCAGCCCTACACAGAACTGTCCTTGACGACTTGCTCGACAAACCCTGTCAGATACATATGACGCCGAATACTGAACCAAAACAAAGCCTTCGGGCATGTTGGGTACTCTGGCAGGTGGCTAAGAGCGGCAAGGCCATCCTCACCAACATTACTCCAGAGAGGCACTCTTCGGAGGATGCCGAGCTCCAAGTTTTCACGATCTTCGAGACCTTTTCTTCCAACAACCGGGGCAAAAGGGCATTACGCAACCTTGCCGAAGTCAACCAGGTAGCCATAATAAATCCTTGGAACGACATGGCGATAACTTTCATCGCCGATGACGAGCCAAGGGCCAGATCAGTCCGAGCACCAGCCGCCTTGGTCTTAAACCCAACAGTGGATGGCTTTCGGCACACCAAAGTGCTCATGGACGGCGGCGGCGGACTGAACCTCATCTATGAAGATGCGCTCCAAAAAATGCAGATGGACAAAAGTCGCATTTAGCAAAGTGGCACCATTTTCCGAGGCATCATCCCCAGTCAAGAAGCACGAAGCTCGGGGAAGATCAAACTCAATGTCGTATTCGGCACGCCGGAGAACTATAGGTCCGAAGAGTTGCTCTTCCACGTGGCACCATTCAACAGAGGATATCACGCCCTGCTTGGGCGAGACGCATTCACATGCTTTCAAGTCATACCCCATTACGGGTACACGAAGCTCAAAATGCCAGGGCCCAATGGAGTTATCACTAGCACTAGTGATCCAGATATATCACTCCGCGCCGAAAATAAAACTACATCCCTGGCCCTCGAGGCGCTATCTGAGGCCCTCGCGGCCGAGGAACTAACCAATCTGCGCTCTACAGTGGACACGGACGATGTAATCCTCGACAAGAGGCCCAAATCCACTTCCTTCAAGCCGACAGACGAAATAGTCAGATTTCAAGTACACCCAACGGATCCTAATAAAACATAAGCCATTGGAGCACAGCTAGATCCAACGATCGACTCCGCTCTAAGAGCGTTCCTGCACGAGAAATGGGACATCTTTGCCTAGCATCCTTCGGATATGCCAGGAATCCCATGCAGACTGGCCGAACGCAACGCCAACATAATAAAGGGGTTCAAACCAGTCAAGCAAATGTTGCGGCACTTTTCCGAACCCAAGCGACAAGCTATGTGGGAGGAGCTAGCCAAACTACTTGAAGCCGGGTTCATCAGAAAGATCAAACACCCGGACTGGCTAGCAAACCTGGTCATGGTGCCAAAGAAGGACAAATCCTGGCACCTTTGTGTGGATTTCAAAGACCTCTACAAGGCCTTCCATAAGGACCCCTTCCTGCTGCCCCGCATTGACCAAATAATTGACGCAACTGCAGGACACGATTCACTGTGCTTCCTCAACGCATACTCCGGATCCATCAAATTCAGATGAAGGAATCCGATCAGGCCGCAACGGCATTCATTACTTCGTATGGACCTTTCTGCTTCAACACTATGCCTTTCGGACTCAAAAACGTCGGCACCACTTACCAACGCATGATTCAAACATGCCTGGAAAAACAAATTGGCAAGACAGTGGAGGCATATGTAGATGATGTAGTCATCAAAACTAAACATGTCGAATCATTGGTGGATGACTTGCGCCTTACATTCGACAACCTCCGAACATATGACATACGGGTCAATCCAGAAAAATGTATTTTCGGCGTTCCAGCCGGAAAGCTGCTCGGGTTCATTGTCTCCAATAGAGGAATCGAAGCAAATCCGGCCAAAATTCGAGCCCTCTCACAATTGGCAACGCCAACAGACCTAAAGCAGGTCCAAAAACTAGTTGGGTGTGTGGCAGCCTTGAGCCGCTTTATCTCTAGATTGGGAGAAAAGGCACTGCCGCTTTATCGCCTGCTCCGACGTACCGACCAATTTGAGTGGACGCATGTGGCAACAGCCGGGTTGGAAGAAATAAAAACTTTGTTCAGAAACAATCCAATCTTTGCCGCACAAAACATCAGGGAACCTATGCTATTGTACATATCTGCAACTCACCAGGTGGTGAGCGTTGTGCTCGTCGTCGAACGAGAGGAAGAGGGACACAAATTCCCACTCCAAAAACCAGTATACTATGTACCGGCGGTTCTTACACCATGCAAATCCCGATACCCGCCCTATCAAAAGATAGCATAGGTTGTCTGCATGGCATCTCGGAAGCTGTGGCAGTACTTTTAAGAGTGCTCGATCACGGTGGCTTCTGATGTACCACTCAAGGACATCATAAACAATCGAGACGCCACCGGGCGCATTGCCAAATGGGCTATCGAGCTCTTACCATTTGAAATATCGTACAAGCCACGCCGAGCTATTAAATCTCAGGTGTTGGCCGACTTTGTCACCGAATGGACAGAAGCAGAACTCCCTAAAGAGTACAGCAGATACTCCAACTGGGTAATGTACTTCGATGACTCCAAAATGTTTGTCGGATTGGGGTCTGGAGTCATCCTAACATCCCCTACAGGAGACACAGTCCGTTATGTGTTACAAATCATGTATACATACTCCAATAACATGACCGACTATGAGGCACTATTGCATGGTCTCGGGAAGTCCGTTTCTATGGGCATAGAATGCCTCATGGTGCGTGGGGATTCGAACCTTGCGATATCTCAAATAAATGGAGAATTCGATGCAAAAGATCCAAAGATGGCAGCCTACCGCAATGCCGTACTCAAAATATCATCTCGGTTTGAGGGGCTCAAGTTCCATCATGTGGCTCGAGACAATAATCAAGCAGCGGACATCCTTGCTCGAATGGGCGCTAAACGCAACCCCGTCCCGCCTAACACCTTTGTGGAAAGGCTCTTCAAGCCATCCGTGGTATGGCAGGACGAGAGCAGAAATACCAGTCCAGCGCCAATCACACCCCTGGATGCCGAACACGATTTAGATATCATCAGGGGCTCGGGCACCGAACAAACACCTTTCGCCCATATAATCATGGACGTAATCGCTGCATGGACCGAACTCTTCTTAGCCTACCTTAATAGGCAGGAGCTCCCTGATGACCAGAACGAGGCCCGTCACATAGTCCGACGTTCTAAAGCCTACAAAGTTCACGAAGGAGAACTCTACAAGAAAAGCACTACTGGAGTCCTTCAAAGATGTATCTCCCAAGAGGAGGGGCGGCAGCTCTTGGCTGAAATACATGCTGGTCTCAGCGGCCATCACGCTGTAGCTTGGGCCCTCTTAAGCAAGGCCTTTTGTACATGTTTTTTCTGGCCCGCGGCCCAAGCAGCATTGTCAATCAAAGCCATGTGCCGCCCACCGCCCTAAGAACAATCCCCATTACCTAGCCTTTCGTGGTCTAGGGGCTAGACATGGTCGGACCCCTTAAAGAGGGAAGCCATAAGAAGAAATATTTATTGGTTATGGTGGATAAATTTTATCTTCGGTGTCGTACACCATTATGGTGTCTCGCACAACATTATTACTGAGAACGGCTCTAACTTCATAGCCGATGGGGTGAAAAAATTGGTGTGCTAACCTGGGTATCAAGCTCGATTACGCCTCCGTATATCACCCTCAAACAAACGGTCAGGTCAAATGGGCTAATGGCCTGATAATGAGCGGCATCAAACCCAGACCAGTGCGATCCGTAAAGGAGTCGGATAAACAGGGTCGAGAAACTCGACTCCGTACTCTGGGGGCTGCGGGCCACGCCCAACCTCACGACCGGATACACACTGTTCATCATCGTGTACGGTGCAGAGGCTGTCTTGCCTTGCGACATTTTTCATGACTCACCTCGAGTGTGCATGTATGAAGAGAGAGAGGCCGAGCTCGATCGGCGGGATGACTTAGATGGCCCGGAGGAGGAGCGCGATGTCGCAAAAGCCCGTTCCGCATTCTATCAACAACAAGCTCGAAGATACCAAAGCAGAGAAGTGCGGGTAAAGACTTATAACGTCGGTGAGCTCATCTTACGCCTCCCAGAGAAGAAAAAGGACAAACTCAAACCAAAATGGAATGGTCCCTTCATTATAGATGAATTTCTCACTGGAAGAGCCTACCGCCTTCGCAATGCATCAGATAATTGCTTAGAGCCGAACCCTTGGAACACTGGTCGGCTTCGAAGATTCTACGCATAAGTACGGCGATGCTTCTTATTCGTTCTTTTGTCTCCTTTTCAATTTTTTCCTTTTTCTGTTTTTATACGTTTCCCATGGTGTGTTCGGATAAGAGAAACACTTGAGTGGTATACATCCTTAAATGTATACACCCCACCATGACTAGGGGCTTCTGTAAATAGAAGCTTATTATTATACCAAGCCTAGAGCTCACAATATATGTGTTGTTCGCAGATATACATCCTTTTTGCCATTATATGCACCACTATGACTTAAGTTTTTGCCAAGCTGGGTTGCCTTGCTCCTATGCTTATGCCCTACGTTCCCGATTGTTCGGTTAGGGCATAAAGGGAGTACCTCTGCGATTGTTACAACCGGGTTATCCGGACATGTACCTTAGATGGGTGAAGCCGAAAGCTAGCGCTCTTAAGGGAATAATTGTTCGGCACTAAAACGACAGATTGTTGCCGTCTTGCCACCATTTTAACCACTGCGAGACAATTTTTCCATATTACGGACCACACGCCCCGGCACGTGTAATCATAAATTGCCGACCCAAGGAAAGGAACCCTTAACGGAACTATTTTCCTTGGAAGATGTTTCTTACATACGTAATATAACATACATCCCGAACTCAAATATTTTGTCTGTTCGAGCACAATGACTGGGTTGCCTGGTTTCCGGCTGGATACTTCCTTTTGTCTTAAGTATCCGGAAACACTCCACCATTTTGGTCCGGAGGTTAAAGCCAAAAGCCCGCGATGACAAAATCATTTCACATGTTCGGATCTAACCAAAGGTTGATCATAAATGTACACTGATATATTAAGTTAAAAACCTATTCCTTCTCTATTACGTCTATAAGGCTGTCTAATCTACAGTCTTCCTGCGAATATTTCGCAGCAATCATTACTTGATCATAGACCAAATTTAAAAAGATTTCCTTCTCATCTGGTCTGTGTGGTCCTACTCGTGCCATCTGATTCGGGTCCAGTTTCGTGAAGCGTGTCTTCACCATGGCCCAGGCTTCTCGTGCGCCTTCACGGCAGGCAGACGTCTTCCATAGCTCGAACCGGCGTCGGGCACCTTTGAACAAGTTTGCCAGGCCCTCCATACTTTCTGGAGGGGTATCAGATGGCCATAATGGATTCACCGTACTCCTCATGGCTTTCCGGGCCCGAGCATGCACGGCGGACAACTTCTTTAGCACGTCGCCTTGAAATTTGGATACTTCCTCTTCTGGCCGGCCAGTTAACAGACATGTAGCAAACAAAGTCATGATATTCCGCATTATGGACTAAACATGAGCACCTATGGTGGTTCTAAATAAGAGTGGCAGACATACTGAACATGTCGCCCTTCAGTTTTTCATTTTCCTTCTGAATGGCTGATAGCTGAGCCTTCAAGCTCTCTATCTCTTTGGACTGTTTGTCTTTTTACACAAGTTTTTTCTCCCTAGATGCGCCTGTCGCGGTCTCTTTCAAATCCGCTAGTTCGGCGGTGACCGCATTCGGTTGTGTCTGGTTTGTGTTCAGCTCCTGGGCTAGCATAGTTTCTTTCAGAACCTGCAAAAATTATCGATCCTTAAATCGGTTTGCTTCACCGCTTTAAGTTCGAGTGCTACTGGCATATGACTATACAAATTGCATCAAATTTTACCTGTATATCCTTTGAGAACAGCTGAATGATTCCGGCAAGTCCGTCTCGAGAGGCTCGGAAATATGCATCCACCGAACTCAGTGCGGCAAACTCTTGATCGGAAAAGGCCATAGCACGCATAGCCTCCTTTAATCGACGGTGATTCATCACACTCTCCACTTCAGAATTCATGACTTATACGTCATCCGAATCCTCTTGAGGAGGCAGAATGGGCATTGCGTCGGCTCGCATCCTAGTTGACGAATTCGGCACCGGATTAGTGGACATTTGGCTAATCAGGCATTTTCCCACCGTCTACCGCGTACCCCTCCTGATGTCAAGGATAAAAAGGGAGACTTTTAATAATCTAGACTCATGCCTAGGCATGTATTAAGGCATACGTACCTCTTGGAAGCCTGTGAATTCTCTGTATAGTACTCCCGGTCCCTTTTCGTTTTGAACGACGACCTTGTGTAGGGGCCGCCCTTGAGAAGATATGGTCCCTAGAGCGCCGATCCTATTAAAATCTGGATTAGTATAGTGAGTAAGTATGCAGATAAGGATCCCCTTTGAAGAAGCCTCCGGATACTCATGATGCAGAAGGGATAGAGGCGAGGGTAGTCGGCGATGATAGCCACTTCCGAACCATCAAGGCTTGATTCATAGAATACCCCATCGTCGAATTCTATATATATATATGTGGATCCTCGCAAAAGCCAGGATCCTTATCACGATTATGATCCTCTGGCTGGGGAGCAGGACAGTGGATTTCCTTGGTCATCCTCCTCCATGACTGTTGGTGGCAACAACGAGAAAATTCAATTAGTGTCTGCAATGAGATAAAATAAGCACAGATGATCGAGATCTTACCCATTCAATAGAGGTCTACATAGAATAAGCCTCCCGACAGTTTAACCGGAGAAAATCTTCTAGTCTCCATTGCAGCACCATAAGGGAGTTGCTCAGGATTGAAGAGGCTGGACACACCTTTTTATTGCAATAGCCATGACATCGACTAGAGCTCGGTCTGGGCTAGCATCCTGACCTTGGTGACCAACCTCTTTATCCCCGCACTGTCCTCTTCCTTGGGACTGCGGGGATGCCAGTTGAGGCGCTTCCTTAAAGGAGCATTGGAAAATTCAGGGAGGCCATGCTGAACTGGGTCCGGCAGTGGAACGTCGTCCATATAGAACCATTTCGAAGACCACTGCAGGTATACCTCTTTAGGTGTTCCTACAAGGTATCCAGATCCGGCTATACGCCATACTTCGGCACCGCCTACTTAATTTCCTCCATAATTCAAAATTGGCCTCGATGCCTAAGAATAGAACGCAGAGGGCAACAAAACCTGAGATGTGCAGAATCAAACCTGGGGTGAGGTTGTGTAGTTGGATGCCATAAAATTCCAAACCCTCGGAGGAAGGGATGGATTGGAAATCCCAGGCCCCTCTGTCGGTGTCAAAACCGGCGAATCTCGGGTAGGGGGTCCCGAACTATGCGTCTAAGGCTAATGGTAATAGGAGGCGGGGGACACGATGTTTACCCAGGTTCGGTCCCTCTAGATGGAGGTAATACGCTACTTCCTGCTTGATTGATCTTGATGATATGAGTACTACAAGAGTTGATCTACCACAAGATCGTAGAGGCTAAACCCTAGAAACTAGCCTATGGTTGTGATTGTTGTTGTCCTACAGACTAAATCCTCCGGTTTATATAGACACCGGAGGGGGGTAGGGTTACACAAAGTCGGTTCCAAAGAATGAAATCTTCACATCCAAATCGCCAAGCTTGCCGTCCATGCAAAGGAGAGTCCCATCCGGATACGGGAGGAAGTCCTCTATCTTGTATCTTCATAGCCCAACAGTTCGGCATATGCATATAGTCCGGCTGTCCGAGGACCCCTAAATCTAGGACTCCCTCAGTAGCCCCTGAACCAGGCTCAGTGATGATGAGTCCGGCGCGCAGATTGTCTTCGGCATTGCAAGGCGGATTCCTTCTCCGAATACTCCAAAGTAGATCTTGAACATAAGAATTGTGTCCGGCTCTGTAAAACAAATTCCATATACCACCGTGAAGAGCACAATGTTTTCACGAGTCCAATCCGCTAACAACTGTTACAACACGACATTACGCCCTCGTCCTGCCATTAATTCGAATCGTTTTTCCAGCCTGCTGCTCCACGCTTCGCGAGCCAGTTTTATCGGCACGTCTTGTCGAAGCGGAGATCGTGTCCCCTTATTATGGGATTCTCATCAACACGGGCGTGGGTAACCCAACCGCCCCGTTGGTATGATTCCTTGGGAATAGGCATGATTTAAGGCCACGTAGGGGACGTTTGATATTCGTCATCTTTATAAGGAGGCCGAGACCCGCCTTTCCCCTCTACGCTACTCCCTCCTCCTCTCACCTCAAGTTCCAACACCCAAGGCTTAACCAGTCGCTTCGAACCTTAGGCCATGTCCAGATCCAGCTTTCAGGGCCCATGGACGGCCTCCTCTGTCACTGAGGAGGATATCACGAAGCTCAGGGAGGCGAGGTACTTGACCGCGGAAATCCTTCACAGGCTTCCTGCACCAGGGCAGGTCATCCCTACTCCTGTGCCTAATGAGAGGGTCGTATTTATCCCTCACTTCCTTCGGGGGCTACGTTTCTCCCTCAATCCCTTCATTCGAGGGCTCACGTTTTACTACGGACTAGATTTCCATGATCTAGCTCCGGACTCACTCCTTCACATCTCATCATTTATTATCATATGCGAGGCTTTCCTCCGTATCCCTCCACACTTTGGCTTGTGGCTCAAGACCTTCGATGTAAGGTCGAGGATAATAGACGGGAGACACGCACAGTGCGGAGGTGCTCTGATAAGCAAATCAGCTGACTTTGTCTGGCCAAAGGGTTCCTTCACCACAACTTCCGGCGGTTTTATATCACGGAGCCTCGCGATACCAAGTGAGTGGCTTCACCTGCCTTCCGATCTGGCCCTCCGCCAGAGCTTGCATCATGGATCAACAAGGGGATGGACTGGGGATCGCTAGATTAAATTCAAATACTGCAAAGCCGCATTTGAGACCTTATTAAGAAGGACATCGACCTTGTCAAGGTAATTCAAGTTATGCTAGTCCGTCGGGTCCTGCCATGCCAGCGCTAACCTCTCCGTATGCGGGAATTCAATCAGGAAGGACCACGAACTATTCAGCGCTTCTTCGGCACAATGCTCGAAGGGATGTATGAATTAGTCTTTGGGTAACGGAAAAGGTGTCCGGACACCACAGTGGACGCGGGCCTCAACTGCAACCATCCGGATTCCCCGGTATGTATTCAATTTCTGAACACGTTTTTAGTTTTAAGTTTCCCATAACAAAACTGAGAAAACCATACTCTGCTAGGGCTGGTAAGGAAGGCGGAGAGGATCAGGTGTTCGGCCCCTCTTCCCGAAAACTTAGCGGACCCAGTGTTAACCAGGATGCTAGCTCCGACACCCTATCAAGTGCCGTTGAGGCAAGAAAAGGAGAGGGGTGGAGAGGCCCAAAGCGGCCTTCACACCGGAGGTGTGTCACGCATCGTATCCGGGGAAATCGGAACCCCCATGTCAGAGGGTGAACTGGGAGGAGAATCTAACATTCCTCCCCCCTACGAGAAGAAAAGAGACGCTCCCAAATATTTCAAGTCAGAGGCTTCCAAGCGAGGGAAGAAATCCCTATCAGGGGCCCGAATTCTGGAGGCGATATTGCCGCATAGTGCCCACAAGGGGGGCAGCCTTTAGCCGAACTGTAAGCGAACTAAGGTGTTTAATAAGCATACCCCATTCTTTTCCCGTTTGTGAGGGCAATATTTTGAAACGTATGTTCTGTAGTTCTGCCTATAGCCTCCCTCGGCAATCTTCGTCCTCGGGGGATCTTCTTCCGGAGATGATGGAGAGCGAAACGCTGCCTCATACTTCCCCGCCCCATAAGGCGGACGACCCCGAGGTGTCGTCCCGTAGGATTTCTCCCGACCCACAAAGGAGTGCCAGGCCTGAAGGTGACTCTTCGGCCGCCCGAGGTCCGGGGTGTTCGGCTCCTAGAGAGACCAACAACACAAGTCCCGGACCATCCGATATACAGTCGGACATATGGACAGGTCTTCTGCGGCAAGCGCCTATTTCAGAGGAACATCGTACCTTAATGGGCACAGTGATTGAGAGAATCTCGTCCGCAAAAAGCGGATTGAATGAAGCCTTTATGAGCCTCCTAAGAGGCTTTGAGGTACGTAATGTAGCCTCTTGTTTTGTACCATGAACGCAATGTGCACTGTGTATAGATTGTAGCCCCTGAGACTCTGGTTTCCCACCAACTAGTGACGATCAGAGGATCAAAAGATAAATATGCTCAGGTAATAATTGTGTTAATTTGTACACAAGCGGCTGCAGCCCCGTCCAATGCCCGGGCTGCCCAATTTGCCGACCTAAAGCGGCAAGTTGATGTAGCGGATGATGAAATCACGCTCGTGAACAAGTGGCTTGATGAGGCGCAAGGTATGTATTATGGCGGTCAGTGATTATAAATTAGAGCAGGATGCTGGAATTTATAGTACGCTTGACTGTAGATGGTGATGCCGCCGTGGAGACCCTTCGGGCTGAGCTTGCCTGGGCCAAGGAGCAAGCCAGGATAAGCAATATGGATGCCAAGAAGGCATTTGGTGAATTAAAAGCCGAACAGGCTGCTCATCGCTTGAGTGAGGAGAAAATATCCAGCATGACGCTTGAGCTAAGGGATGCCGCTAGAAAATATGCGCTTCTCGAGAAAGAGACCAAAGAGAAAGCGGCTGACCTTGAGAAGGCCTTACAAGCGGCAAAGGAAACCCGGTCAGAGGCCAGAGCGGCATGGGAGGAGATCCGGCAAGCCGGGGAGATCGGGGCTGGGAAGCCCTTTTTATTACGAACTAAGTTCGGCGATCCGAAGTATTGCCCGCTTGATCAAATGTGGAGTTCTCCGGATGCATATTTGGACTTGTCGAAGAGTGCTTCTGATGCAACGCAGTTTTTCCAGGCCCAAGAAGGCCATGAAGTGGAACGGCTTTTCTGGTCGCAGTTTAGCATGCCAAGGTGTCCGCTGCTGTTGAATGAGCAGATGGCTGAATGGGCCGAGCTCCACAGGATATCCGGACTTGCCATGAAGGCTGACGTGGACCGGCTGTGGCCTAGGGGACCAACTGCGAATAGTTATTTGGGTTTAGTGCAGCAACTTGTTTGTGCAGTGTCGCATATCGACGCTGTCAAGCGGTCAACGTGCATAGAAGGTGCACGGATGGCCCTTACCCATGTGAAGATGTATTGGGCAAAGATGAAGGCCACCGATATTGCAACAGGGGGTTCGCCCGGGGGTAAGGACACGCCAGATCAATATTTTGAAGAACTATTAGAGGGTGCCCGCTTGATAGAGGGTCAGAGCTCGAAGAATATTATGTTCGAGTAACATGTATCCGAATTGTAAAACCAATGCTTATGATAATGAAGGATGTGTTTATACTTTTGCCCGTAAAGTATTTTAGTGCCTCATGTGCGGCTGTTTATGTATATATGTATATAACCTAAAAGTTTGCAGTCGTCGGCTTCAGCCCCCTCGCGTATAACGGGGAAGTGTTCGGAAAAGCACTTGATCACACTTGACCCAACGTCTTGGTCCGTTAAGGTGGTGTTAGTGCGTCGAACTAGGCAGTCGGACTATAGAGCTTTAACACTTTCACTTAGCCATAGGAGTTTGACGGTGGGGCTACTATATAGCCCCTGGTATGTCAGTGTTTATTCGAATACGGTGCGTGTATATACATGACCAGGAAACCGGTCCTTCGTTATTGCGGGGGAATCGCGAAGATTCCGCTGAGTCATTGAGTGGTTGACCAGCTCTCGCCTTATCATGACAGTTAGTTTTCGGCTTTCTCTAGTGAGGTGCTCGTCCAGATGAACCAGGGCACAATCGCAGTAGTTCTCCCTTGGCCGCCTTAGCCGATAGAACGGAACGTAAGGTAGCAAGCATAGGAGTTGGGCAAACCCAACTATTGACCCCATACATGATTCAAAGTTGATGCATATAAGGACAAAACTCGCGACGCCGAACACTCCCGAAGGTATTTGGACTTTTCAATATATACCGGGCTGGATACAGCCCCCGGTAATGAACCCTGACTTCATAGCACGTGCTACGACCCGGCGTGAGGAGAGAGCGCCTGTGGTGAGAATATAGTTCTCAAAGCACACTGCTGGCTGCCTCTATAACATCCATTTTAGAACGGTCAAATCGTAAGTTTGCAAGTATTGCCGATATCTTTCCAGGGCGTTTTATATGCTAGGAGGGTATGAAACAACAGGAGATAATAATAAGAAAAAAGGTTTACACAGGGTCTTAATCTAAACAGAAACCTTGAAACGAGGCCCTGCTGCGCATGTCTGCGCCTTTGTCTCTGTTGTGCGGTGTCCTTGAAGGGTATATCATGATGGCCTATTTGTAAAGAAAAAAGAACCAGGTGAAAAAATCTGGTACGGCCGTGGGTATAATTTGTTGGTTTTGATGAACCGTGAACTGTAGCTTCTTGAGTCGGAATAGGGTCGGGCCAAACTATGGACTTCTTACATGCAGGGTGCCCCCAGCGCTACCCAAGGAATTTTGAGTGTATATTTATGTATACAGGAAAATATGTACAGTCTTCTTATGGGGCGATCTATGGGGGCATGGCTGCTAAACAACCGCAGGTTTATCTGAGCTTTGACACATAGGTGTACAACGAACATGTTTGGCTGTGTCCGCAGTCTTGAGGACCGAAGAACTGTTTGGCTTAAAAAGGCCGTTTCGAGCTTCGGTTACTAGAGCCGCTGCGTATTCTTCTGTACGAAGAGAGCGCTCTGTACTTCCACTCACCGTGATAACGCCACGCGGCCCAGGCATCTTGAGCTTAAGATAAGCGTAGTGCGGGACTACATTGAAACAAGCGAAGCCCGTTCGTCTGAATAGTGCGTGATAGCCACTTCGGAACGGAGCAATGTCGAAGATTAGCTCCTCGCTTCGAAAGTTGTCGGGAGAGCCGAAGACGACGTCCAGTGTTAAGGTGCCCGTGCAGCGGGCCTCTATGCCTGGTATTACTCCTTTAAAGGTAGTGCTGCTTTGCTTGATTCTTGACGGGTCTATCCCCATCTTGCAGATAGTGTCCTGGTATATTAGATTGAGGCTACTGCCGCCATCCATGAGGACTCGGGTGAGGTGGTATCTGTCGATTATTGGGTCGAGCACTAAGGCAGCCGAGCCCCCGTGACGTATACTAGTCGGATGATCCCTGCGATCGAAAGTGATCGGACAGGTCGACCATGGGTTGAATTTGGGGGCGACAGGCTCTATAGCATATACGTCTCGGAGTGCGTGTTTGTGCTCCCTCTTTGGGGTATGAGTGACATAAATCATGTTCACTATTTTGACCTCCGGTGGAAATTTCTTTTGTCCCCCCATATTCGGCTGGCGAGAATCATCCTCGTCTTTGCTTTGCGGTCCCTTCCCCTTGTGTTCGGCGTTGAGATTGAAGGCCTGCTTGAAGACCCAACACTCTCTTTTGGTATGATTAGCTGGTTTGTCGGGGTGCCATGAATTTGGCAGGACCTTTCGAGAATTTTATCTAGGCTAGACGGACCGTCTCTGCTGCCTTTAAGTGACTTTTTCCGTTAACCGGGTCTGGAGCCCCTGAATCCGTCGTTTACCGTTGTATTGTCCGGGCTTTCTCCATTGTTCCGACGTTTGTTTTTATTTCGGCGTGGCTTTCCATTGCCATCCCTGACATCAGATGTGCCAGGGTCGCTGGTGCTGCTACGGGCCAACCAGCTGTCCTCTCCCGCGCAAAAGTGGGTCATTAGTGTAGTTAAGGCTGCCATTGTCCTTGGTTTTTCCTGGCCTAGGTGTCTGGCGAGCCATTCGTCTCGAACACTGTGTTTGAAAGGTACTACGGCTTCGGCGTCCGGACAGTCGATGATTTGGTTTTTTAGTGAGAAACCGGTTCCAAAGCTTACGGGCTGACTCTCCGGATTGTTGGGTTA
Organism: Aegilops speltoides; assembly: GCA_021437245.1. Classification (NCBI taxonomy): domain Eukaryota; kingdom Viridiplantae; phylum Streptophyta; class Magnoliopsida; order Poales; family Poaceae; genus Aegilops; species Aegilops speltoides. The sequence goes on along the minus strand of CM038145.1, from coordinate 419,813,346 downwards.
TGTGACTTAGATCGTCTGCATCCGGAGGTCGGACATAGGTCTCTTGGAAATTGGCCCTGAAAGCGTCCTCAAGTTCTTCCCAGCTTCCAATGGAATTTCCGGGGAGGCTTTTCAGCCAGTGCCGAGCTGGTCCTTTTAGCTTCAGGGGTAGGTATTTGATGGCGTGGAGATCATCTCCGCAAGCCATGTGGATGTGAAGAATAAAGTCTTCAATCCAAACAGCAGGGTCTGTCGTTTCGTCGTATGCCTCGATATTCACGGGTTTAAACCCTTCTGGAAATTCATGATCCAGCACCTCATTAGTGAAGCACAAGGGTGTGCAGCACCCTTGTATTTGGTTATGTCATGGCGCGGGCCCGACGATTGCAGTGTTTGGTGTTGGTTCCGAACTGGTAAATTACCTACATATTTTATTTGATGGCCCTGATCCTATGCGGGAACGCGTTCCCTGGATCCATAAATGGACCTGGTTCTGCCAGCTCTTTTGTCCAGGTCTTCACGTAAATCGTGTTTCTGGTTCTGGGCTATGACCTCCTTTCCTTTATGGGTAGGGGGTGCGGTTTTGTGTGCGGCCTTGTTGGCCGCTCTGCCTCGATTATGAGGTGGTCGGCCTGGTTGATCGGCCATATTGTTATTCGGCGGTATGGGCGCAATAGCATCGTCGTCGAATTCGGGCAGCAGTTTGCGTTTGGGGTAGCTATTTGTTTGGCGATTACCGCCGTATTTTTTCTCAGTGTCGAGCACTTCGTTCCATTTATCATTGAGCGTATCCTGTGCTGCTTTAAGCCGTTGCTTCTGCTTCTTCAAGCTCATCGCAGTGTCGATAAGTCTCTAGTGGAGGTGCTCTTGTTCCAATTGTTCTTCTAGGACGATGAATGCATCGTCATCCCGACTGCTCTTCTCTTCGGAGACGGGTTGATAATTGGAGTCTTCGGCATCACTATGATCAGACAGGGGCCCCGGACTGTGTTCTCCATCACCTTGCTCGTCCAGCTCCATTGTTGGGTCTGCGGCTTCCACTACTAGGAAAAGGGCTATAGATGATACACTACTAGGAAAAGGGCTATAGATGATATGAACACTAATGGCGCACCGTTTGCAAGGTGCGCCACTAGTAACAGAAAAAAATTGGTTTTGATTTTTTTTAATTTTTTTTCAAAAAATGATACGTAATATGACTGGGAAGTTTGAAATATTTTTCAAAATTTCATCATACTCATGAACATGAACAAATTCCTAGACATCTACAAGGTTTAATAGGATTGATATGATAGATATATCAACAAGTGCCTGTTAAGTGAGGTGGTGCTGGGGTTGGATAGAACTGCGAAGTTAAGCGTGCTCGGGCTGGAGTAGTGTGAGGATGGGTGACCTTCCGGGAAGTTTGACCACTTAGTGCGATTTGATTTGAGATTAAGCATATTGACCCAAGATTAAGCCATAGTGACCTCAGATTAAGAAAAAAACGAAAAAAATTGAAAAAAAATTCTAAAAAAAATTTGAAAAAAAATTGTTACTATTGGCGCACTTCTATGTTGTGCGCCACTAGCAGGCCTTTTCCTAGTAGTGTTCTTTCTTGTCTTTGGCGTCATCCGGGGTGTTATTCCCTCTTGTGTCGGTATCGCTATTTTTACCATGGCGTGGTTTCGAGCGGCGCCGCTGACGTCGGCGCTTTGGCTGCTTTCCAGGAGTTTTATCCTCAACTAGGTCCTCTTTGTCATTGTTGTTGTCTTCTTTGGGTGTATCCACCATCTTTATGTCGTATGAGGAGGTGGTTGTCCACCGCCCTGTGGGCAGTGGTTCCTGTTCTTCTCCGGCATCGTCGTCCATACCATCGATGTCTTCGGAGTCAAAATCAAGCATGTCGGTCAAATCGTCGACAGTGGCTATCAAGTGGGTGGTGGGTGGGCGACGAAGCACTCCGTCGTCCGCTTCCCACTTAAGCCGGACATAGTTCGGCCAAGAATCTCCTGACAAGGAGAGAGACTTTAATGAGTTTAACATATCGCCCAAGGGTGAGTGTTGGAAGATGTCTGTGGAGCTAAACTCTAAGATCGACGTCTGGTCAGATTCAATGGGTGCGGATACACGCGGTTCAGAACCTATGGCCGGAGATGAGTCCGAGGTTCCGATGACACAGGCCTCGTTGGAGGTCAGATCTGTATTCAGCTCTAGCACCGTTGCGTCTGCGGCTTCCGTGGCGAGTTTGAGCCTCCCGTCCTCGGGCCAGTGCTATTACAAGCGCAATCTCCCGCACATAGTCTGATGACAGATTTAGGTCATGTTCATCGTGGCGGCGGGGCGCGGCTGTCATGGGCTCGAATCCGTCGAAGATCAAGTCTCCGCGGATATCGGCGGTGTAGTTCAAGCTTCCAAACCTGACCTAATGGCCAGGGGCGTAGCTGTCGCTCTGCTCCAGATGGCCAAGCGAGTTGGCCCGCAGTGCAAAGCCGCCGAATACAAAGATCTGTCTAGGGAGAAAAACTTCACCCTGGACGGCGCTGTCGTGGATGATTGAAGGAGCCATCAAGCCTTATGATGACGACACAGTGGAACTCTCAATGAAAGCACCAATGTCGGTCTCAAAACCGGCGGATCTCGGGTAGGGGGTCCCAAACTGTGCGTCTAAGGCTAATGGTAACAGGAGGCAGGGGACACGATGTTTACCCAGGTTCGGGCCCTCTAGATGGAGGTAATACCCTACTTCCTGCTTGATTGACCTTGATGATATGAGTATTACAAGAGTTGATCTATCACGAGATCGTAGAGGCTAAACCCTAGAAGCTAGCCTATGGTTGTGATTGTTGTTGTCCTATGGACTAAACCCTCCGGTTTATATAGACACCGGAGGGGGCTAGGGTTATAAAGATTCGGTTACAGAGAAAGGAATCTTCACATCCAAATCGCCAAGCTTGCCTTCCATGCAAAGGAGAGTCCCATCCAGATACGGGACGAAGTCTTCTATCTTCTATCATCATAGTCCAACAATCCGTCATACGCATATAGTCCGGCTATCCGAGGACCCCTAAATCCAGGACTCCCTCACCCGCAACAGAAATGGGACGAAGCACACCCTATCCTCCTTATTGGGGTTGGGGAAGTTCTCAGCCATCACATCATTGCCGATTAAATACAAGCCCACTCGAACGGAGACTAGATCTGCAAGGGGAAGGTAACCATATGTCTGGAGTCAGCTCAGCTGGAGATGAGGCACGAGCAACTCTGCCAATCACCCTCTTAAGGGCCTTGGGGGTGCGAAGAGAAGCCTGGGGCACTGGTCAGAATGGAAGGCTTTGCTCGTGGCTGAACTCAGTGGTTTTCCTTCTGCGCGATGTGAGATTACATTTGGAGATCTACATCTCCTTATATAGGTGCCATCCAAGTGTGATGATAAGCTTATTTGCAAAAAAGGCATAGACCGTTCGTATTCGCCCGACGCACGAAAATTGAAGAGTTGATAGGGGAATCGTAAAAGACATCGACGTTATTATCGGGTTGTCATTGGACGAGATTATAATCAAGAACCCGCCTTGCAAAGTCGAAGACATGAGCCGAATGCTACATCATCATTGAAGGCAAGTTCGGGGGCTACTGAGGGAGTCCTGGATTATGGGGTCCTCGGGTGTCCAGGCTGTGTAGCATGGGCCGGACTGATGGGCCATGAAGATACAAGATAGAAGGCCTTCCCTGGTGTCCGGATGGGACTCTCCTTTGCGTGGATGGCAAGCTTGGCGTCCGGATGTGTAGTTTCCTTTCTCTATAAACCGACTATGTACAACCCTAAGCCCCTCCTTGTCTATATAAATTGGAGGGTTTAGTCCGTAGAGGCTATCAAAAATCATATAGGCTAGACATCTAGGGTTTAACCATTACGATCTCGAGGTAGATTGACTCTTGTAACTCCTATACTCATTAAAGTCAATCAATCAGGAAGTAGGGTATTACCTCCATCGAGAGGGCCCAAACCTGGGTAAACATCGCGTCCCCTTGTCTCCTGTTACCATCGATCTTCACACGCACAGTTCAGGATCCCCTACCCGAGATCCGCCGGTTTTGACACCGGCAACAGTCTCCCCTATTTTTTTTAAATATCAAAGAGAGGATTGCTTCATTGTTTGGCATCCCTTCACCCACACGCTTCCAGCTACCGCTAATATAAAGACGGGGGCCTCCTCTGCGCGCTCCTTTGACTAGCTCAAGGAATCCATCTCTCTTGCATGACGACGCGCTGCAGGACCTTAGGCATCTTGTGCGATATGATATTTTTCTCTCATCATAGTGCACGGTCATATTTTCTAGTAAATATGAAGAAGAATATAGAGTGGAGGTGCGAAAGTACTAGTGATGATTACAGATAGAAAAAAATGGTGGACTTACAGGCTGGCTGTTATGGTTTACCGATACTGACTCACTTGTCGAGATTATATTGGTCCCAATGACCGACTTCTAATACTCTGCTCCCTGCCCCCGAATTCAACGGGTGGGTTGTGTCCCCAATGCCTAAACCCCCTATGAGAGGCCCGTATATGCAACTCTAGGGCATCTCCAAAGGAGACCCTTAAAACTCCGGTATATGTTTGAATCGAAACGTACGAACCACCTTTGTCAACTTTGCTATCCAATGGGTTCGCGGAAAGGTTCCGGTGTCTATTTTTGCACAAAGCGGAAGCAAACTTGCTGCTGGTCTGGGAATGTCCGGATATCCACATGACCAACAAAAAGAAACCATGTGGTCATCCTCTCTTTTCACTCTCTCCAAATGCATGGTCCCCCTCTTCTAGCTCTTTCCAACCAGGCACCACACCATAATATCCCACCAAAAGCAACGACATGCATGGCCTTCATCTCCTCTCTCTCTCTCCTTCCAATCAGACAAATAAGGATAAATTTAGAATAAACATTGGATGGCTCCCTCCCGCATCATGTCCGTGAAGCACGTTCGGACGTGAAAAATGACATTTGTGGTGTCCGATTTAGAGTCGGCATTGGAGATGCCCTTAGAGCATATATAGCCGCAAACACCAAAATCCGGCCCCCAAACGCCGTCCGCAGATAGTGACTGGGTAGCACACACAAAACGACCACCACATCCATGAACCTCTAACTTCATACCTCAAATCCACAGTAGCCATGTAGATAAAAAAACCTGCATACTACGTATATAACTAAACTACTTATCGTCCGAGACGACGACAATCTCTGTGCCCGGCGCTGGGTAGACTGACAACTGCGGTAGCTCCTGTGCATGCGGAAGCTCCGGCTCCTCCCTCCTTTGCCCTCACATCCAATTCAGAGAACGGCGCCTCAGTCGCCGCCTGTTCTTGCCGAATGAACCTCTAGTTGGCCTCCATGTAGGCCTCATCCTGGATGGACTCCATGATAGCGGTCTGCTCTGCCAATTATGCCGCTTGGGCGGCCTCGTAATCCGCTTCCTTGTCCACCATGGTGAGGCCTGCAGCTGGCTCCACCTCATCCTCCTCCGCTGCCTCCACCTCCTCCTCCATGGGCTTCACTTCCGATGGCTGCTCCGCTCCTCCTCCTAGTTCTCATCTGGCTCCAACGACTCCGGGGGAAGGCCCGTAGGGAAACAAGTAGCTCACCTCGCCCGGATCTCCTCCAGCAGCTGCCGGCGGCGCTCCAGAGTGACAATGGTGTAGGTGGTGATCCATCGCCTTGGCATGGTGAGGCGGACGGATTGGAAGTGGCGGCGGCGGAGAGAAGAAATGGGAAATGGGGACGGATAGGGTTTCGGCTGCCGCCTTCCGGCTTAAATAGACGGCCTCCTCCCTCGGGCAGCATGCAGGTGCGGCGCCACACGACATGGAGTGGAGCAGGCATCCGTCGGACCAGCGGTGTCTCTGTCTCCCAGGTGGGCCCAATCGGCCAGTCTGACATGGCGAGCGTGTCCGGGGACGTCCGGGCGTCTCCATATCCGCCCCATATATGGGCCGGGTATGGGGAGTGTCGGTCAGTCCGGCGTTTGGACGGCTATGGGGAGCCCGGTTGGGTGGCGAAAAATCATCCAGACACTAACCGGGCAGCCCGGCCGGTCGTTTGGGGGCGGATATGGGGGCCTGGTTGTAGATGCTCTTACTCTTCTAGATAACATGGCAGCTGCATATAGTCATAGCGCGCCTAGAGTTTTTTTTAAGTTGTGATTTAGTAACTCACATGTAATTTTTTTCCTTGGAATTATTTTGGATAAAATTGTGATTTCAGTTTGGAACCATGTGATTTTAAGTTGACAAAAATGTCTTTTTATTAAGTTGCGAACTTTTAATGTAATCGACAAGTAAATCTTATAAATTCGTAAAATAAAATAGGGGGTAAATAAAACAGAGGAACGGAAGTTCTAGTTGTCAAAAAAAAGAGAATGGAAGTTCTAAATTAGATAAGCTTTGACTCGTATCCGACCTGGTTTGGTTCTAGACGCCGAGTGTCCGGATGCGTCTGAGTTACATCTCAATTCCTTATATACAGTAAGGTTTAGAGCTCTTGCATGATCGAGACCCGCGAGATCCATGTATGCGTTGCGCTTGTTAGAATAAATCCGAGGCGCTCCGTCAATCTACCGAGAATCAAGCAATCACACGAGCACGACACCGAGATTTGTTAACGAGGTTCATCGATATGGCTACATCCCCGGGGCATGACTACGGGCGCTCCTCCCCATGACACCGTCACAATACCGTACCCCAGCCGCTCGGGCGCCGGCTCTTCCCGCGTGCTCGTGCTATTATGTTGGCATAGGTTACATCGTGTGAGGGAGTCCTAGACTAGGGGGTGTCCGGATAGCCGAACTATCATCATTGACCGGACTCCAAGACTATGAAGATACAAGATTGAAGACTTTGTCCCGTGTCCGGATGGGACTTTCCTTGGCGTGGAAGGCAAGCTTGGCAATACGGATAAGTAGATCTCCTACCATTGTAACCGACTCTGTGTAACCCTAGCCCTCTCCGGTGTCTATATAAACCGGAGAGTTTTAGTCCATAGGATGAACAACAATCATACCATAGGCTAGCTTCTAGGGTTTAGCCTCCTCGATCTCGTGGTAGATCCACTCTTGTACTACCCATATCATCAATATCAATCAAGCAGGAGTAGGGTTTTACCTCCATCGAGAGGGCCCGAACCTGGGTAAAAACATCGTGTCCCTTGTCTCTTGTTACCATCCGCCTAGACGCACAGTTCGGGACCCCCTACCCGAGATCTGCCGGTTTTGACACCGACATTGGTGCTTTCATTGAGAGTTCCTCTATGTCGTCACTCATAGGCCCGATGGCTCCTTCGATCATCAACAACAACACGGTCCAGGGTGAGACTTTTCTCCCCGGACAGATCTTCATATTCGGCGGCTTTGCACTACGGGCGATTAAGCAGCCATCTGGAGCAGATCAAAGTTATGCCCCAGCCATCGAGTCGATTTGGAAATTTGAACTATCGGCCAATATCCGCGGAGACCGATCTTGACGGATTGAGCCTTTGCGGCGCGCGCCCGCCTTGTCATGATGAGCATGATCTAGCTCTCCTGCCGGACAGTATAGTGGAGGCCGCACGAGAATCCGCCCCGACCCTTAACTCGGAGCCGACTGCGCCGGCCGAAGACGGGTGGCTAGACACCGCCCCGGGGGGCTGCTACCTCTACGGCGATAGAGCCGAATACCAACCCTGTCCCTTGTGAAGCTCATGACTCTGAGGCGTCGGACTCCTCGCCGGACTCCGAACCTCCCGCTCCCCTTCCAATCGAATTCGATTGGGCGCCGATCATGGAGTTCACCGCTGCGGACACCTTTCAGCACTCGCCTTTTGGCGACATTCTGAATTCACTAATGTATCTCTCATTATCAGGAGAGCCCTGGCCGGACTATGGTCAGGACGGTTGGGATGTGGACAACGAAGAAATTCAAAGCCCACCCACCACCCACTTTGTAGCCACTGTCGACGACCTAACCAATATGCTAGACTTCGACTCTGAAGACATCGACGGTATGGACGACAATGCCGGAGACGACCAAGAACCAGCGCCCACAGGGCACTAGAAAGCCACCTCAACTCATGATGTATACATGGTGGATACACCAAAAGGAAGCAACAACGAGGAACAACGGGACACGGCGAAGGATTATTCCCCTCAAAAACAGCCAAACTGCGACGCAAGCGCCGCCCGAAGTCCCGCCTCGATAACAACAGCACTCATCTGAGACCCAGCCGTGAAGCGGGCGACCAAGATGGGCAGCGAACATGCCACCAAGCAACCGTCCGAACAGGATGAATTGGACGAGCAACCCATCTCCGGCGAAAACAACAGTCCAGATGATCTCACGCTGGACACATCACTAGAGCATAAGAACCTCCACAAAAGGCTCGTCGCCACTGCAAGAAGTTTGAAGAAGCAGAAGCGGAAGCTCAAAACAGCGGAAGACGTACTCAGAATGAGATGGAGCAAAGTACTCAAGACCGCAGATAAATACGGCGATAGTCACCAAGCAAAGAGCTACCCGAAGCGCAAGTTGTTGCCTGAATTCGACGAGGAGGCCGTAGAGCCCCCACAATAAAAGAACAAAGAGGTCGCCTGGTCGGATAGACGACCACATGATAAGCAAAGAGCGGCAAGCGGCGCCGCACACAAGCCGGCACGCAATCCACATAAGGATCCTCGCAAAAAGGATGGCCCGGTCAGGTCCATCTATGGGCCAAGAAAGAAGGCTCCAGGGAGCAACACAACACGTCGAGCGTTCGAAAATAACGGTACACCTAAATACAGGGGTGCCGCACACCCCCTATGTTTCACCGATGAGGTACTGGATCATGAATTTCCAGCGGGATTCAAGCCCGTAAACATAGAAGCATATGACGGAACAACATACCCCGGCGTCTGGATTGAGGATTATATCCTACACATACATATGGCTAGAGGAGACGATCTCCATGCCATAAAATACCTACCCCTCAAGCTCAAAGGGCCAGCTCGGCATTGACTCAAAAGCCTCCCAGAAAATACCATTGGAAGTTGGGAAGAGCTCGAGGATGCGTTTCAAGCAAATTTTCAGGGGACTTATGTCCGCCCTCCGAGATCTGAGCGATTTAAGTCATATAACTCAACAGCCGGAGAGTCATCCATAAATTCGGAATAGGTTCCTCACCAAAAGAACCAACTAGTCGATGTCCGGACTTGAAGCCTTAGCAGCCTTCAAACATAACGTCCGGGACGAATGGCTCGCCGGACACCTCGGCCAGGAAAAGCCAAGGACTATGGCGCGATAACAAGCCTCATGACCCGCTTTTTGCTGGAGAAGATAGCTGGCTGGCAAGATGCGGCACCAGCGACCCGAGTACATCTGAGGTCAGGGATGGAAATGGGAAACCACGACGTAGAAAAGACCAGCGCCAGACTAAAGAAAATGGCCCCAAGAACACGGCGGTCAACGCTGGTTCAAAAGCTCGCGGCCGAACAACAGAACACTGCCTCTTAAGGACAACAGTGACGAGCTATCCAACCTAAACAAAATCTTGGACAGGATATGTCAAATTCACAGTACCCCCGGGAAGCCTGCAAACCATACCCACAGAATTGTTGGGTCTTCAAGCAGTCCGGCCGACTTAACGCCGAACACAAGGGGCTCGACACACCAAGCGAGGACGATGACAAACCCCACAAGCAAAGCGCCGGAAAACAAAAGAACTTCCCACAAGAAGTCAAAACAGTGAATTCACTTCAAGTGATAACAAGGAAAAATAGGGCGGTGAGGGAGTCCTGGACTAGGGGGTGTCCGGACAGCCGGACTATCATTGTCCCGTGTCCGGATGGGACTTTCCTTGGCGTGGAAGGCAAGATTGGCAATACGGATATGTAGATCTCCTACCATTGTAACCGACTCTGTGTAACCCTAGCCTCCTCCGGTGTCTATATAAACCGGAGGGCTTTAGTCCTTAGGACACAACATACATTACAACAATCATACCATAGGCTAGCTTTAGGGTTTAGCCTCGTTGATCTCGTGGTAGATCCACTCTTGTACTACCCATATCATCAATATTAATCAAGCAGGACGTAGGGTTTTACCTCCATCAAGAGGGCCCGAACCTGGGTAAAACATCGTGTCCCTTGTCTCCTGTTACCATCTGCCTAGACGCATAGTTCGGGACCCCCTACCCGAGATCCGCCGGTTTTGACACCGACATTGGTGCTTTCATTGAGAGTTCCTCTGTGTCGTCACTGATAGGCTTGATGGCATCTTCAATCAACAACGCTGTCCAGGGTGAGACTTTTCTCCCCGGACAGATCTTCGTATTCGGTGGCTTCGCACTGCGGGCTAATTCACTTGGCCATTTGGAGCAGATCAAAAGCTACGCCCCTGGCCATTAGGTCAGGTTTGGAAGCCTAAACTTCACAGCCGACGCCCGTGGGGACTTGATCTTCGACGGGCTCGAGCCAAAGCCAAGCGCGCCGCACTGTTGCGATGGGCACGATCTAGCTCTGCCGCCGAACAGTGCCTTGGTGGCCGCACACGAATCCGCTTTGGCCCTTAGTCCGGAGCCGATCGCCCAGATCGAGGATCGGTGGATGGACACCACCTCGGGGGCTTCAACTTCCACGGCGATGGAGCCGAACTCTAATCTTGTCCCTTGCGAAACTTCGTGATTCCAAGGTGCGGACCCCTGCGGACTCGGACCTCCACGCCCTGCCAATCGAATCGGATTTGGCGCGGTTATAAATTCACCGCCGGACATCTTCCAATACTACGCCCTTTGGCGACATCCTAAATTGCTAAAGCATCTCTCGTTATCGGGAGAGTCCTGGCCGGACTATGGCCAGGGTGGTTGGGATACGGACGACGAAGAAATTCAGAGCCCACCCACCACCCACTTTGTAGCCACTGTCGATGATCTAACCGACATACCAGACTACGACTCTGAAGACATCGACGGTATGGACGACGATGCCGGAGACGAACAAGAACCAGCGCCTATAGGGCATGGGAGGACCACCTCGTCATACGACGTATATATGGTGGATACCCCAAAGGAGAGCGATAACAAGGACCAACGGGCCACGGCGGAAGATAACCCCGCCGACAAACAACCAAAAGCGGCGCGCGAGCGCGCCCTAAATCCCCGCCGACAACAACAACACTCCTAATGACCCCGCAATACAGCAGGGCACACAAGTGGACGACGAACATGCAGATAAGCAACCGTCCGAACAGGACGAGTCAGATAATAAGTCCAGGCCCGGCGAAAACAACAGTCCGAACGACCTCATGCCGGACATGCCGCCGGAGAGTAAAAACCTTCGGAAAAGACTCGTCAACACCGCAAGAAGCTTGAAGAAGGAAAAACGGAAGCTCAAAACAGCGGAAGACACACTCAGAATGAGGTGGAGCAAAGTGCTCAAAACCGCGGATAAATACGGCAATGGCCACCAATCAAAGAGCTACCCCAAGCGCAAGCTGCTGCCAGAATTTGATGAGGAGGCCATAGAGCCCCCACAGTCAAAAAATAAAGAGGCCGCCTGGTTGGATAGACGGCCAGATGATAGGCCAAATTCTGAAAGCGGCGCCGCACATAAACCGACTAATGAACCTGGAAAGACAGATGGCCCGGCCAGGTCCATTTACGGGCCAAAGAAGAAGGCCCCAGGAAGCAATGCAACACGTCAAGTGTCCGAAGATAGTGCCACACCCAAATACAGGGGCGCCACACACCCACTATGTTTCACCAATGAGGTGCTGGACCATGAATTCCCAGCAGGATTTAAACCCATAAACATAGAGGCCTACGATGGAACAACAGACCACAGATGCGGATAGAAGATTATATACTACACATACACATGGCGGAGGAGATGATCTCCACGCCATAAAATACCTACCCTCAAGCTCAAAGGGCCAGCCCATCATTGGCTTAAAGCCTCCCGAAAAAACTTTGTTGGAAGTTGGGAAGAGCTCGAGGGCGCGTTTAGAGCAAATTTTCAAGGGACTTATGTCCACCCTTCGGATCTGAGATGATCTAAGTCATATAGCTCAACAGCCCGGAGAGTCAGCGCGCAAATTCTCGAACAGGTTCCTCACCAAAAAGAACCAAATAGTCGACTGTCCGGACGCCGAAGCCTTAGCAGCTTTTAAACACAACGTCCGAGGCGAATGGCTTGCGGACACCTCGCCAAGAGAAACCGAGGACAATGTCCGCACTAACAAACCTCATGACCCTCTTACATGCGGGAGAGGATAGGCTGGCTAGCAAGATGCAGCACCAGCGACCCAAGTACATCCGAGATAAGAGATGGAAGCGGAAAATCACGGCGCGAGAAAAGAGCAGCGCGGAATAAAGAAACGCCCAAAAGCACGGCAGTCAACGCCGGATTCAAAAGCTCGCGGCCAAACAACAAAACACCGCCTCTTAAGGATGACAGCGATGAGCTATCCAACTTAAACAAGATTTTGGGTCGGATATGTCAAATCCACAGTACCCCCGGAAGGCCTGCAAACCACACCCGTCGAGATTGTTGGGTTTTCAAACAGTCCGGCCGACTAAACGCCAAACACAAGGGGCTCGACGCGTCAAGCGAAGACGATAAACCCCACCAGCAGAGCACCGGAAAGCAAAAGACTTTCCCACAAGAGGTCAAAGCAGTAAACTCACTTCATGTGATAATATGGAAAAATAGTGCGGCACCCTCTAAAAAGAGCCTCGCACGGTCCAACCCAGCAAACCATAGAGATTGGATATCAAAACCAATCACTTTCGACCACCTGGATTATTCCAGAAGCGTTCGAAACGCAGGATGGACTGCCCTGATATTGGATCCTATAATCGATGGACTACAATTTACTCAAGTCACGATGGACGGAGGCAGCAACTTAAACCCTTCAGATCCAAACACAATCCGCAAGTTGGGGATAGACCCTACTAAAATACGACACAGCCGCACTTCCTTCAAAGGGTGGCGCTTGAGCCCTTCGCCAAGTGCACAGGCTCCCTATTACTAGAAGTTGTGTTTGGATTACCGAACAACTTTCGACGTGAAAAACTAATCTTTCATATCGTCCCATTTAAAAGTGGATATCAAGCACTCTTGGGACGAGAGGCTTTTGTCCGTTTCAACGCCATACCACATTACGCGTGTCTTACACTCAAGATGCCCGGTCCACGTGGCATCATTTCAGTGCGAGGGTCACTTAAAGACCCCGGACACGGATAGACGAGTCCGGCATAAGTAAGCTAGGGGCTGCGCTCACAAACAATAGCGAGTTCATACAGACCCCGCTTTACTTATTTATATTTCTTCTTTCACATATACTTTTTTCGCACGAGTTCTTTTTAAACTAAGTTCCTCTCTTTTACTGAGATGAACAACATGCACACCCGCCCGGGATAACGGCTGCGGAACCACGGTAGAGCAGACGCGGTAAGGGACCCGTCGCGAGGATACTTTTCTGATTAAGACCCTGCGTAAACCTTTTTTACTGCCTCTTGTTGTTATTCTCCCTTGGTTTCTTCTTATAACCAAAGCGGAGCCTGGCGTTTTGGCATCGGCCGCGTCAGAGGACCATGCCCGTACCTGGACACTAGGGGCTTAGGGCATTGTTCTGCCCATTATTATAAAGACCGAACACCTTAGGGAGTGTTGGCGTCTCGAGATTAGGCATTATATGCATCAGCTCGAATCATGTCTTTGGTCAAATGTTGGGTTTGCCCGGCTCCTGTGTTTTGCTGCCTTATGTTCCGTATCATCGGCTAACGCGGCACCAGGAGAACTACTGCGATTGTGCCCCGGTTCGGCCGGGCGAGCACCTCGATAGAGAAAGCCGAAAACCGATCGTCATGATATAGCGAGAGACTGGTCAACCACTCGATCGACTACCGGAATGTTTAGAATTCCCCGCTTTGACGAAGGACCGTTTCCCGGTCAGGCACACAGGCCCCCCGAACTCGGAGAAGCGCGGTGCCCCAAGGGGATATATCATAGCCCCACCCTCGAACTCCACTGGCTAAGTGAAAGTGATAAAGCATTATAGTCCGGATTGCCTCGTTTGCTACGCTACCACCTCCTTAACAGGACCGAGACGTCGGATTAAGTGTGAAAACGCGCTATTTTTGCGAACACCCCCGCACCTTGTGCGTGGGGGCTGAAGCCGAAGACTGCAATCTTTCAGGTTATACAAATGTATACATAAATGGCCGCATAGGAGACATTTTACTACTTGGGACGCACAAGTATAAAAAGCAGTTATAGCATAATCATTGTTTTACAAGCTAAAACATTCATTTGAACGTGACATTTTTCGAGCATTGCGACTCTATTACACGAGCGCCACGCATAACTTCCCCAAAATAGTGCTCGGCGGGTAACGGCTTCGTCCGAACCACAGGCGGCAATAGCGGTGGCATCCATCTCTGTCCAATGTGTCTTCACACGAGCAAGAGCCATCCGCGCCTTCGATGCAGGCCGACCGCTTCATCTCCTTGATATGCGGCACCGCTCCAAGAAATTGCTGCAATAAGCCAAAATAGCTCGTCGCCTTGGGCCTCTACGGCGGACGCATGAGCCACGATGTCGATCATGGCAAGTCCGGACAATCTATTTAGCTCGGCCCATTCGCCAACCGATCGGTCAAGTAAGTGAGCGATCCGGACTATGGAATTGAGACCAAAATAGCTCTTCCGTCTTGTGATCCTTCCGCTCGGAAGTGCTCAGCGGCATCGGCCGCACTTGCCGCTAAGTCGGTATATGGATCCTCCGGACCCCATAGCTGGCCAAGTTGAGCATACTTTTGATCCGTAAACGGCGGACGCAGCGAGAAAAGGCTTGCCAGCCACAATATCTCGACTGGCGCAGCTCCTCCTTCATAGCCCGCATTGCAGAACGGGCATCCTTGGCCTCGGCGGTGGCCTTCCCCAGGTCTTCCCGCTCCAATAAGCGCTCCTTTTCAAGAGCCTCATTGCGTTCGGCAGCATCTTTTAATTTCACGGCCAATTCGGCCACCTTTTCCCTGCTTAGGCAGTGTGCAGCCTTTTCGGCTTTCAACTCCTCGGCCGCCTTCGAGGCAGCCGCATCACTCCTTCGGGCTTGCTCCTTAGCTTGAGCAAGTTCGGCCCGAAGGCT